>CM028331.1:20327491-21527491 GCA_016647705.1 Eucommia ulmoides
AAAGCTCGACATTGAGGGATGAAGTCCACTCCCTAACGGAAGAAGTTAGCTTAGCTAGCTTGGTGGTTGACCAACAAAGAAATAATTTTTAAACCAAGGACGTTGCCCTCCAAGTGAAGCAGAATGCCCTCCAACAACTTTATAGTGAGAAAGATTGTCTCTTAGCTAAGCTGGATTAGGAGAAGCTGAAGTTTGATGATCAAATGCAAGTGGTGGAAAGGCTATAGCAGAACTGGCAGCAAAAGCGAAAGAGTCTGAGTAGAAGATCATGGATCTCTAGACTGAATTCAAGAAGAGATCTAAGGACATCCAGACGATAGGCTTCAGCTACTGCCAGGTAAGAGTATCAGAAGAATATCCAGACCTGGTTTTTTCTTTTTTGGAGGCTGAATTAAAATATGCACAAGACGGAGAAACTGTTGTTGATGAGGAGGAAGAAATCGTTGAAGACGAAAAGCTTTCTTCCACACCAGCTGCTGAGGTACCTGCAGAGAGCTTAGCTCCAAGCCTTCCTGATCAGCCTTCCTCATGCTCAGACTATGCCCTAACTCAAGCTCTGCCTGTTGATGTCGCCGACCTGCAGACCTCTGATAAGCTAAATATTGTTGATCAAAGTGATATTCCTTGATCTGACCTTTTGTCGTTTCTGTTGGCCCAGTGAGCTATCCAAGAGGAGGGGGTGAATTGGGTAGTATTAAAAAATTATCAGAATAATAATAATACTTCAATAATCCAAATAATTAATTTTGATCCTAAAATTAATTATTATCTTTATAGCAGCGGATATGTGTTATCAACTAGGTGCACACCAAACAACAATATAAGTAAAATAAATAAAGCAGCACACCACGATATATCTTGGTTCACCAAGCTACTCTTAACTGATCCAGTCCTCTGAGCCCCCATGGAGATTTGAACCCACTAATCACAAGATCTCTTTAAATAGGTAGGAACCAAACCTTTACACAATGATTCTTTTCACAATCTCATAATCAACCTTTACAAATTCCTTTTCCAAGGCTCAGGAATAATCTCTTCTTTTTCCCAAGCTCAAGAATAACCTCTACTTTTTACAGGTTCAAGAATAACCTAATTCTTTTTGTACCTTAGGCTAAAGAATCAAAATCTCACAGAAACGCTCCAACTATAATTTCCCAGGTGAGGATGGAACCTTTACAAAATCAATCACAAATTCAATCAAGGAAAAATTAACACCTCAATCTCTTTACTGAAAGAGATTAAAACCAAGCTACTCTTGATTAGATACTCCCAATAGTACCTAATCCACACACAACTTACCAATTACAAGAAATTGATAAGTTCTTCCCACTCGGAGCTTCTACCACCTCAAATTAATTTAAACTCGATTAATATCCCGATAATTACTAGTAATAGAATTAAGTGAGGAAACAAAAATCTAATTATAAAAATAATGTGGGTAGCAAAAAATTGAGCACGTAATAAAATTATCTCATAAATCGTTTTAAAAGAATTTTTATGTTTTTAAAGTTTAAAAACAATTTCTCATACAATCAATTAACCAAGTAAGTAATGATAGAAATAGACTCAATTAAGAATTTGCTTGGAACACTTTCATCAAGAAAATATAAAAATCTGATTATGATAAATATGAATAGCACACAAATAAGCATATAATAAGATTTTCACCAAAAATCGTTTTAAAACATTTTTATGCGATTTAAAGTTAAGAAAATGATTTTATCAAGATCTTATAAACCAAGCAAATATAGAAAAATAAATATGCAATAAAGATTAATAGCTTGAAAATATCTTTCCCGGATAACACCGAAGAATTATAGATTGGAATGCTAGAGAGCTCAACTCGATGACGCTTACACAATCAGCGTTTTAACTCAAGAATTCCTCAATAAGTGATCTCATAATTTGATCTCTCAAGATAATATCAGAATGATTACTCTTATAAAAGCTTATGAAATGAATAGTTCTTGATATTGTTCACTTAACATGTGAAATCCGCAGGTTTATTTATAACCACTTGAAATAAGCCCTATAACGGCTATTTTCCACAAGATAAGTATCTAAAAAGTACCTATAGATCCCATATATTGATTCTTTTCATTTTAGGTACATTTGAATTAATTATGGCTTTCAAAACATTCAAATTATTCCCTCAAATATTTCTCAAACTCAAATCAATAGGATAAAAAGAATTAAATGTACCAATTTGAGAAATACTTAAAATATATATACCATATCAATAAGGATATTCAAATAGGAGTATCATATATTTAAAATATCCATATCTCTAAATCCTCTCAATCAAGTAAACAAATAACGACTAGTATTTAAATCAAAATCCACAAAATCCTCAAAATTCGAAACTGGCCATCAGTCGACAGACACACATCCATCGATCGACCGCCCAATTCAGGATGTAGCCTAAGCCAAAATTCCATCGTCCTAAGTCGACTTACCTATCGACCTATCGATTCAGACACTTTTATAAGTCGACTTATCTATCGACCTAGAGATACAGAGAGTTCATCTTTTAATCACAAGTCGACTTACCGACTGTCCATGTTGGAACTCTTCTCCTTAATTATTTTCTTTAACATTTTTACCCCTTTAACAGATTTCTTTTCTCGGTTAGCTCCATTAAAATCTTAAAATTAATTTTAATCAATTATCTTTATTTCTTTTTCAATTATACATAGGAGCAAATAATTTCACTAATTAGGATCCTATCAAAACACACATAAATATAAAATTATTTTCGTGTCGTGTGTGATCCTAATTGGGATACATTAAGAGTAAAAATAGATTAAAGTTGTTTTCACCTAGATTCTTCAAAATCGTCAATCTCTTAGTATCCGTCTCTGCATCTTTCACAATTTCTTCAATGTTATCTTCTCTGCGTTGTCTCTGTATCCTTTACAATTACTTCATGATATAGTATGGAACTCTTTAAACTGAAACACTCAATAAACATATTAGTTCCACAAAAAAATCAACATTTAATTATTCATCAAAATCTTAGGATCAACATTTTTAATTTCTTTTTGACGTTTGTAATTAATTATTTGCAATGATAACTCTTTTTGTCATCATGGCCTGATTAAAACAATAGCTGTCAATTAAGTTTTAAAAATATACTGTGATAATTACAGTACGTAATTTGTCAGCACACGTCATTTGTACATTTAATGCACACTTTTTTGACGATTCATTTTCCTCTCTCTTTATTAGTTTGGCTATTTAAAGACAAACCCAATGTTGACATCCTTCACAAATTCAAACGTTTTCTCTTCCTCTATACTTCACTTTTACAAAGTTCCTCCTTTTTTTTTCGTCCCTTTGCAACCATGTCGTGGTCATGATTTTCTTCATTTGAAGTAATTTAGTTTGAGAGACAAAAGAAGATTGAGCTGGGTGAGAGCATTCGGGCCCTGATGACAACAACCAAGACCGCAACCGATGAGCACCCTCATCTTCAAGATTTAGAAGATGCCAACGCTGTCTTCTGTGCTATGGAAGTAGCCCATTTCCACGCCATCTCACATCTTCATGAACTCAAGGAAGAATTGAAGAAATATGAGAGGAGTAAGTGTGATTTTCCTGTTGACTTTTGCTTTCAAAAGGTATTTGTTGATTCCATTAAAATAAAGCGAGACAAGCTTTTAGAGAAAAATGAGGCAAAGAAGGCCAAGATCCGAGAGTTGATCAATAAGATCAACCAATACGAACAACATGATTTCTACCTGTCAAACTCTGATTCTGAAGGTTTGGGTTTTCCTCTTTCTCTTGGGTCGGAATGATGCCACCTAATCAGCCCCAGTTAATCAGAAAAAGTTTGAAAACTCTTTTTTTTTTTGGAAGGAATAGTTTTTTGTTCTTGTTCTTTTTTTTTCTTGTTTGCACGATGAATAGTCTTCTGTTCTGTCTATTTTTTTTTTTTTTTTTTTTTTTTTTTTTTTTTTTTTTTTTTCTGTAACAATGAACCCTTCTTTTTTTGTTGATATATATATATATATAATGAGGGTTCTTCTTCTGGTGTATTTGTGTTGCCGTTGTGTTAATTGTTTGTTGCCCTCCTGTTTACCCTCGTTCATAACTTGATTAGAACACTAAGCTAGTTATGAACCAATTTTAGGCTTTTGGCAGTAAGTAGGACATTTGAATATAAACCCAATCACAACCAACAAAGTTATAAAATGAGGGTAAAATAGATCTTACCATCACAAGAATCTTTCTACTAAGTATATATCTTTTAGCTTGTTCTATAACATCCTTCTCAAGATATTGTCCAGTCTTGAACTTATTATTCCTTATCATAGAGTTAGTGTAGACTGGAATAAGTTTTCTAGATGAGTTGTGTTGAAAACGAGAAGACATTTGACGGAGATTTGTAGGAGTTTATTTGGTGACTAATAAGTCCATGTCTGGGCTAATTTTCCTAACTATCATTGAGTGAGTTGTTATGTCCTTCTCACTTTGTAACTAAGCGTTGTATGAGCTGATTTTCTCTACTCATGCTAAGCTAGGTTGCTCAGTTAATACAATTTACACTTAGTTTTTGCACTGAGTGCTTTATGAGTAAGTTGATCTGCTCTGCTTATGCTGAGCTGATCTGCTCAATTAATACAATTTACACTTAGTTTTTGCATTGAGTGCTTTATGAGTAAATTGATATTCTCTGCTGATTTGTGAATGAGTAAGTTGATCTGTTCTGCTCATGTTGAGTTGATCTGTTCTGTTAATACAATTTACACTTAGTTTTTGCATTAAGTGTTTTATGAGTAAGCTGATTTGCTCTGCTCATGCTGAGCTTATATGCTCAGTTGATATAGCTTACACTTAGTTTTTTCACTAAGTGTTTTATGAGTAAGTTGATTTGCTCAGTTGATATAGTTTACACTTAGTTTTTGCACTAAGTGTTTTATGAGGAAGCTGATCTGCTCTGCTCATTTGTGAATGAGTAAGTTTATCTGTTCTGCTCATGCTGAGTTGATCTGCTTAGTTGATATAGCTTACACTTAGATTTTGTACTAAGTGTTTTATGAGTAAGTTGATTTGCTCTGTTCATTTGTGAATGGGTAAGTTGATCTACTATGCCCAGTTGATATAGTTTACACTTAGTTTTTGCACTAAGTTTTTTATGAGTAAGCTGATCTGCTATGTTCATTTGTGAATAAGTAAGCTGATCTGCTTTGCTTAGTTACTTTGCACTTGGCTCCAATGCTAAACGTATTTTATTCACTTCATTTAACCTAACAACTGCTTTATACATGATAAAAATTATAGCATCATAAAGACAAATGTTCACAAGAGTTGACAATTTTTTTTATTTGCTTTATTCAAAGAATGTCTCACATAAGAGAAAAATCAACTTCAAAAAAATCAATAAAAAACATAAACATAGAATGATAAGAAAACTCATACAAAGTATTTTCGCAAATGAGAGATGTTCCAAGGCCTGGGGATCGCTACGCCATCCAGATCTTCCATCCAGTAATCCCTGGCTTGTTCATCTTGGTAAGTCGGTAGGGGCCTTCCCAGTTAGGAGCTAGTTTCCCTAAACTAGCCTCTAGGAGATATGACATTACCATCCGGAGTACTAGGTCTCCTACGACAAAGTATCGTGGATGCATCGCATGATTAAACATATGTGTTATCCTTAACTTGTAAGCTGCCATCCTCATTGCTGCCCTGTCACGTCTCTTTTCCAACTGGTCCATCTCATGTCGTATGACTTCTTAATTCTCCACAGGGTTGATTGTGCCATCTCATTTGGATGATAGTCCTATCTCCATTGGAACAAGTGCTTCAGTTCCGTAAGTCATGTGGAAGGGTATTTCTCCTGTGGTAGTTGGTGGAGTGGTTCGGTGAGCCCACAATATTCCTGGTAGTTATTTTACCCACTTACCTTTGTTGTCATCCAGTCGTTTCTTGAGTGTCTCCTTGATAGAACGGTTTGTCACCTCAACTTCTCCATTGGCTTGCGGGTACACTGGGCTAGATGTACAATGTTAAATCTTCAATTCATTGTATATCCATGCAACTTTGCCACTGGTAAAAGGTGTTCGGTTATCATATATGAGTATCGTAGGGATGCCAAAACGATAGATTATATTATTCCAAATGAAGTTCTTCACTTCATTCTCTCCCACCGTTGCAAATGCTTCAACTTCATCCCATTTGGTGAAATAGTCAATTAGCACCAGTAGGTATTTTTTGTTTACCGGTGCTAAGGTAAATGGTCCAAGCACATCTATCCCCTATTGAGCAAATGACCATGGGCTGGTTATTGGTGCCTGTTGTTGAGCTGGGACCTCAATATCGTTGGAAAACCGCTGACATTTGTTACATTCCTTGACATACTCTTGCGCATCAATGTGCATTGTTGGCCAGTAGTACCACACTCTTAGTGCTTTGTGAACTAAGGTCCTCTCTCCTTAATGATTTTCACAAACCTCTTCATATATTTCTTGTAAGACATATGTGCCTTCTTTTGGTCCTAGACAAAGGAATAAAGGTTGAGAAAATGATCTTCTATACAATTTATCATTGGTTAGCACATACCTTGATACTTTGTATAGAATTTTTCTAGCAAAATCCTTGTCTTCTGGTAGAATGCCCTCCTTTAGATATTGTACTAGAAGTGTTCTCCAGTCTTCTTCATGATCCAGCTGGCCTATGCATCCAGATCGTTGATCAAGTCCAAAAGCAGAAGCTAATACTGGTAGTGTATCTGCCTTCTCATTCTCATCTCTTGGAATAACTTTGAATTTGCAACTCTGAAGTTGGGAGATTAGTTCTTTCACTCTCTCAATGTAAAGGTGCAACATTTCCTCATTTATCGTGAACACTCTATTTATTTAGTTGACTAGCAGTTGGGACTCTGATCTCACCTCCAAATATTGGGCTCCTAACTCTTTGGCAAGTGTCAACCCAATGATTACTACTTTATATTCCGCTTTATTGTTGGAGGTTCGAAAGCTAAGATGCACTACTCTTTCGAGCTAATCTCCTTTAAGTGTTTCCAGGACTATACCTACATCGCATCCCTTCATGTTTGAAACTCTATCTACCCATAGATTCCAAGGAGTAGCTAACTGATTACGGCATTTTCCATTTTCTGTTACCATTTCTTCAGGAGGAGTCAGCTCAGTAATAAAGTTTGCCAAGGCTTATTCTTTAATTACAGTTGTGAGGTTGTATTTGATGATGAACTCACCAAGCTCTACAACCCACTTCATAAGATGTCCGGAAGCCTCTGGTATGTGCATTATAGCTTTGAGGGGGTAGGAGGTCAGCATATTGATCTCATGCGCTTGGAAATATAGTCTGAGCTTGCGTGTTGCGGTCACCAAAGCTAGGGCAAGCTTCTCCAGTTCAGTGTAGCGAGTTTCTGTCAGGACCAATGACTTGCTGATGTAGTAAACTGGCCTCTGCCCCCTGCGTGATCTTTCACCAGTGCTTCACTTATTGCCATAGGTGTTACCGCCAAATAGAGATAAAGCTCTTCCCTTGGATTCACTTTAGTTAGTATCTCAACTGAGCCCAAGTAGTCTTTGATAGACTGTAGTGCTTGTTCACAGTCGTTATCCCACTAGAAAATTTTGTTTCTCTTTAAGATTTTGAAGAGAATGGCACACCTATCAGTAAATTTGGAAATGAATCTGTTTAGGGCCACCAATCTTCTTGTCAGCACTTGAACTTTTCTTATGGTTGCAGAGGACTTCATATTCAGAACAACTTCTATATGCCCTGAGTCTATTGTGATTCCAGACTGGTTCACGAGGAAGCCCAGAAATTTGCCAAATGCAATACCAAAAACACATTTTTTTGGGTTTAACTTCATCTTAAACTTCCTCAGTATAGCAAAAGCCTCTGCCAAATGCGTCAAGTGATTCTATTTCTTGGAGCTTTTGACCAACATGGTGTAGACCTCCATAGTTACTCCAATCTGATATAGGAATATACGATTCACCAGCCGTTGATAGGTTGCTCCTATATTTCTTAAGCCAAACGGCATTACTTTGTAGTAGTAAGTATCTCTTGGAGTGATGAACGTTGTCCCTTTCTCGTCTTGCTTATTTATGCGGATTTGATTGTATCCTGCATACGCATCCATCATGGTCAACCATTGATGCCTTGTTGTTGCATCTACCATCTGGTCTATCCTTTGCAATGGGTAGTAGTCTTTCGGGCATGCATGGTTAAGATCAGTGAAGTCCATGCACATTCTCCTTTTTCTATTCTTCTTCTTGATGAGGATTGGGTTGGCCAGTCATTTTGGGTATATCACTTTCCTTATGTGGCCGATTGAGAGCAGCCTCCTCACCTCAAGTTCAATCACCTCTTTCTTTTTAGGGCTGAATGTTCTCCTCTTCTGCCTGACTGGTGTGTAAGACCTGAAAATATCAATGCGGTGGATTGCTACATCGGGACTAATGCCCTTCATATATTCTAGAGACCAGATAAAGACATCTAAATTTTCTTTAAGCAGCTTCCTGATCTTCTCTGGCTCAGTTTGGCTTAGAGATCCCCCTATCATCAACTTCTGAGCTCCTTTATTGAAAGTGACCTCTCGTACTTGCTCAGAGGTTGGAGAACGCTGGGGTATTATCTAAAATTGTTGATTTCATGAGTTGAGCTATTTGGCGGAGCTGGTTCCTGCTCAGGCTTTAATTGCTATAAAGACTTCTTCTTTCCCTTTATAGCTATTGTAAATCACTGCTTTGATGCGACCTGATCCCCTCGTATCACTACCACCAAGCCATCATTGGCATACTTGATGCACTGGTGGTATGTTGATGCCATTACTTTTATCGCATGCAGCCATAGTCGTCCTAGTATTGCATTGTAGGGAGATGAAGAGTCCATCACCATGAACTCTGTGGCCTTTGTGTACACTCTCTTATCTTTGTTTGCAGTAACTAACAGAGTTATCTTCCCTATTGGTGAGCTGTGGTCTCAATTGAAACCTACCTTGATAGTCTTGGTTGAACTAATATCAAAGCTGGGAACTCCCATCTGCTTCAGCGTGTCCACAAAAATAATGTTAGCAGAACTGCTAGTATCAACTAAGATTCATCTCACCTCAAAGATGGAGATCCAGAGGGTGATAACCAAGGCATCTTCATGAGGGTGCATAGTGCCCTTACAATTCTTATCAGATAAAGTGATGACTGATCCTGGCTTAGCAGTTACCGATATTGCTTTTCCATAGTAGCACTCCAGTGCTACCTCAGGAACCTTCCTCTTCAGTTCACAGTTGGATTCTCTAGTTGTAGGCCCAGGGGTATTTATGATGAAAATAACCTCACGATTACTTTCAGGTCGATCAACTTTGCTTTCTTTGTCATGATTTTCGTGATGGCTTTCGCTTCTTGATCTCTTCCTATCCCTGGAGCGTTCTTGCAAATAGCCACGTAATTGACCCATGTGAATCAGTCGCTTGATTTCTTTTTTAAGCTCCCATTAATCATCTATGTTATGGTCATGGTCCCTATGAAAATCACAAAACTTTGACTTATTTTTCCTATTGGACTTGATGTTCTGCTTAGGGGGCCAGTGAACCACCTCAAACGGCCGGATCTCATACAGAATCCTTGAGATTGGCACCCGTAGTCTTGGGAAGTTTGGCTTTTGATATGCATTTCGTCTGGAACATGAACTTCTGGGCTGATATTTACACCTATCTGAGCTGCTGCCTCTTGTTCTGCTATGGTTCTTCTCACTTTACCTAGAGTGATCTTTGATTGACCTCCTTCATTCTCTCACAAGTTTGACATCTTCCAGCTTCATGTAGGGCTTAGCTTTCTCTATCATCTTGGATATGCTCCTTGGATTTTTCTTAGTGAGAGAGTTTTGGAATCTGTGGTGGCGTAACCTTGAAATAAACACATTGATTATTAGGTTGGAGTCATAACCTTCAATGCACGTCAGCTCCTCATTAAAAAAACTTATATACTGTCTTAAGGACTCTCAATTCTCTTGCCGCAAGGCCAACAGATAATTTGGTCACTTCATCAACCTTTGACAGGTTATGAAGTAGTTGATGAACATCTTCCCAAAGTCTTTGAATGATGAGATGTAGTTAGATGGAAACGTATGAAACCACTCCAGGGAAGAGCCCTTCAAGGTTGTAGCGAAAGCTCTGTACAAAGCAGAGTCTCCTGCTCCATACAAGTCCATGACATACCTGAACTAGCGGATGTGGTCCACATGATTTGTCTTCCCATCATATTTCTCGAACTTCGAAGGGTTGAAGTTCTCAAAGAGTGGCGTAGCCAAGATATCTGAGGTGAATGGTATCTTAGTTCCCTTTAACAACTTATCCAGTTCATCTAGGGGCAGATCACTTTCCTCTCTACTTCTAGGTTATTGACGTGAATCAACAGTCTCGGTCCTGTTGAACACCCTTTTTTTCCTATTGTTGATTGCTGATATTTCCCTGAATAACTTTCTACCATTGGGATTGTGGGTCTGTAGACCCTGGAGACTCTGCTTCTTCCCCCAAACCATTATCAGCAATAGGAGGTTGTGGTATACTTTTGGCGATTATCTTTGCTATGTACTTAATCATGTTCGCCATCTCTGATATCTTCCCAGTCAGAGCATCAATCTTTGCATCAGTGCTCTGTACCTCTGGTGGGAGATTAGCATGAACTTTCTCATGCGTTCCTACCAGAACTTCATTATCAGCTGCTGGTGAAAAGTCACTACTTTGACTTAGGGCTACTCATCTTACCCGTGGTTGCCTCATTGTTGCGATCAAAAGCTTTTTTGTTAGCAATTTCCACAGACGGCGCCAAATGATGTTGCCAAGAATTCTCAGCACGTGTGATCAGCTCCCCACATGCCGAAAACCTGTTCTACTTCCTCCTTCAACCTACAAAACTGTTGAGTTCTTAAGGGGGATACTAGTATAGTATCGGCTAAAGAACCTTCGGCGTGTGAATAAGTTAATCTGGTTATGGAGAAGACTAAAACACTCAGATTAATCATAAAAAATACATAATGATACATTTCTTTTATATAGACTCGGTTAACCTTTGTTATTTCATTGATGAGGTCGCTTCTTACCAGATCTTCCCCTAACGGTCTGGTTGAAAATCACGATCTTCTCCATTTCTCCAGGAAGAGATCTCTGTAACGTACTTCACTAAATGTCGGCCGTTATAGTCAATAGTTTATAACGTTCCTTATGCACAGGAGTTATGGTCATCAGGGGTTGACCGATATGTGTAAATTACCTATCTATTTTCAATCTGAATTTATTAGTTTTCGAGTACGTTTATAGTTATTTTTATATGTTTTAATATGTTTTTATTCTTTTTGTATTAAAATAGGTGTGTGGGGTGAAAAGGTATGAAATCGGAGCATAAACGATCAATTCGTATCGAGAACAGTCAGAGAACAGTAAAAAATGAGCAAGGCGGCAAGATTCTGCAAACAAGCCCACCGCCGCAGCGTCCAGACCACTATCGCGGCGGTGAAGATGCTGAAAAGACCAAAGGCCACTAACGAACTAGCGCTACGACGGTGAAGAAGCAAACAACACAAATAGGCTACTGACTACCCAGCGCTGCGGCGATGAACCAACAAAAAGTTTTTCCAATCCACCGCTGTCTCCATTGCCTTGGCGAACCTTAACTGACATACTCCACCGCCGCAGTGGTGGCCTTTGCACAGTGTTAGATATTTATTTAAATATTTTATCTATTTATACCTCTTTCCTCCTTCCTCCTTAGTGGCTCTCCGGCCATTACAACCCTTAAGGCTTAGGTTAGGATATAGAGAGGGTATGAGGAGTGCTCAAACATATTGGAAGGAGAAGATCAACACGTGGAAAAGGAGAATCCTTCGGTGGACGGTTTTAGCGGCTAATTTTCGGATATCGGCTAAGTTCATTTATTTTTCCTTTTATTTCTTATCTTCTATGTATGTTTGAGCATGTTTAGCCTAGTTTTAATTGTATAAACGGCTATGGCCATAGGTTAAATGTGAATTATGTATGAGATTAATATCGTTTATAAAAACGTAGTTTTGGTGGAGTTTTGTTTCTTTGATGCTTGTTATTCAATGTTTGAGTGTGTTTATTATATTGTCTATTTATTGTGCTTAGATTTACATATTGAGAATACGGGGTTTGACAAATCCCAGATTCGGATTAGAATAAACAAACGCCACGATCCAATAACCTGGTCAAGGTTAGGATTGTGGACAATCTATGAAGTTGGGGCGAGACTCACGTGACCTAGAGTCGTTAAGACATTGAGGGAGACTTTTTCATTGATTTAAAGTTGCGTATTCCCTTGTCTTACACTCGGGAGAGGCGGCGAGAGAGTTTTAGAACTGAGATTGTCGATAGGGTAAACACAACGCACGAAATCTATGACATTGGGGTGATACTCACATGACCTAGAGTTGTTAAGACATTGAGGAGGACTTCTTCATTGACACGAAGTCACATTATATCCTTGGTCTTACACTTGGGAGAGGTGGCGAGGGAGTTTACGAACTGAGGTTTTGTGTACGATCAATGAGGTTGGGTCAAGACTCACGCAACTTAGGGTCATTAAGATGTTGAGAGAGACTTCTTTATTGACACGAAGTTGCGTTACATCCCCCGTCTTACACTCGGGAGAGGTGGCAGAGGAGTTTTAGATACCGAGATTGTCAAATAGGTCGAACACCATTATTGGGAACTAAACGATATCAAACGCATTTAAGTAAATAAAGTTAATCTCTAGATAATCCATCCCATAACTATCTCATATTAGTAATTACTATAGTTAAATTAGTATTTTAGTATTAGTATTAGTTAATTAAATTACATTTTTGTCGCCTAGATAAAGTCAAGTTATGATAATCGCGGTACTCGATAGTAGCAACACCAATCCCTGTGGATACGATACCCGACCGAAAGGTCCATTATACTAAAACTTGATCCGTACGCTTGCGGTAAAAGTGGCAGCGCATTATTTGCGGCCACCAAGTTTTTGGCGCCGTTGCCGGGGATTGGAAGGAGTGTTACTATTGATATTGGGAGTAAATAACTTGATTTTAATCTAGGCAGTTTTAGTGTATATAATTTTTCGTTTGTAGTTTTGTTTTTGTTTCCGGCAGGATGCTTGAAGATGTTAGATCGACAGGTGCTCTTGAGGTTCAATCATTAAAACATCTTACCAGTCTTGAGGGCATGTGTCGGGCCGAGAACATTAAACCAAGCACTTCTTGGGAGGCAACCCAGAGTCACAAATAAATTAGATCCATCTCCGTCAATTTGAGTCGGAGGCGAGATTCTCTTGCCTCCCAGGTATGTATTCTAAACCCCCGCCTTCAATATCATGCTATATACTGTCATTGGGATCACTGACGGCTTGTTTAGGACATCACCTGTGTTGAGTTGGTGGTGATGTGTAGTATGTTTTAGTATGTATTTATGTTTTTAGTTAAATTTTACTGTTTTTATCGTTTGCATGCTTGTTTAGGATTAGATTGTTTAGTTTAGTTGTTGTTTTGCGCTGAGTTTTGACATCATATGGGCCCTTACCCGATGATGACTTTGTCCCCTGATTGTTTTGAGGTTAGGCATAAAGCTCATTCATGTGTGATTCTATGTGCTTAACGTGTCATCTTAGTAAAAGTTATTGTGGATCCTAAATGCACGAGCACGTAAACTCAATATAGCACTATCTGATTGATTTGAAACTGATTATCTTTCAATCAATTTCATGACAATAGGGATTCTAGAACTTGATTTGGGGAAAATTCGAGGCGAAATCCTAGGCAAGGTTGTTTAGGAGATATGATTTAGGCAATCATTTTGTCGCTTGAGCCTTTTGAAGCTTACCCTATTAAATCATTACCCTTCGTTACCCTGTCGAAACTTAAAAGCCGTTTCAATTCTGAACACTTAACTAATACCATAACCGATTCAACTTCTTTCTAAACCTATATCGCTGAACCGAAGGCACAAATTTGAGAGAATCAAGTTAGCAGTTGCAAATGCTACTTGAAGTGAGCGGTTGTGTTTAGGGTGAACTTTATATTGGTTCAGTATTCGAGTACTCACTTGTCATTTTTGTTCGTTTCTCACACCCCTTAAATATTACAAATCAAATGAGTTTAGGGGTATGTTGTGTAGTTGAAAAATAAAAAATAAAATAAAAAAATGAATAAATATCTTTACATTTCTTGTCGACAAGTGAGTACTACATTCTTAATTGTATTGTTCAGGGTTGTTTCTATTTAAACTATGGGGTTCGAGTATGAGAGTGCCAAGCGATGTGCCTCGGGTAACGTTAAGTTAACGACGTTAACCCGTTTCCCAATTCCAAAGTACCCGTGGCCATTATTCCAAAACCGAACCACCAAACCAAGCCCTATTGATCTTCATGAACCTCCAAGCCTACATTAGTGGAGAATAGAACCTGGGTCAGGCGTATGGATTCCCTATACCATAAAGGTTTTATGTCATGATCTTTATTTAGGGATAATCCCATCTAATCAATTGATAGTAGTATATTTGAGTTTAATCACACACACTTAAACATGATCTAGAATGGCACTTACTACTTTTAAACATTGAAATTTTAGAACACCACATGGTGTGATTTATGCTTGGACTTGATAGGATTGGGGGCCGATGAGGGAAAACTCTTTCGGCTGGTAGATGATAATCAAAACTTACAAATTTTTGTTTTTAGTGTTTCTAGTTTTTAGTTTTAAATTTCATAATTAGTTTTTATATTTTCTTGTATTGTGTGGGTGTTTTGCTCGAGAACTAGCAAAATTCTGAGTTTAGGGGTATTTGATAGGTGTAAATTACCTATTTATTTTCAATCCGAATTTGTTAGTTTTCGAGTACGTTTATAGTTATTTTTATATGTTTTAATATGTTTTTATTCTTTTTGTATTAAAATAGGTACGTGGGGTGAAAAGGTATAAAATCGGAGCATAAACGATCAATTCGTATCGAGAACTATGGAAAAAATAGTAAGGTGGCAAGATTCTGCAAACAAGCCTACTGCCGTGGCGTCTAGACCACCGCCGCAGCGATGAAGTCGCTGAGAAAGACCAAAGGCCACTAACGAACCAGTGTCGCGGCGATGAAGAAACAGATAACACAAATAGGCTACTGACTACCCAGCGCCGTGACGGTGAACTAGCAGAAAGTTTTTCCAATCCACCGTTGTCTCCATCGCCTCGACGAACCTTAACCGACATACTCCACCACTGCGGCGGTGGTCTCTGCATAGTGTTAGATATTTATTTAGATATTTTATCTATTTATACCCCTTTCCTCTTTCCTCCTTAGTGGATCTCCGGCCATTACAACCCTTAATGCTTAGGGTAGGATATAAAGAGAGTATGGGGAGTGCTCAAACATATCGAAAGGAGAAGATTAACACGTGGAGAAGGAGAATCGTTCGGTGGATGGTTTTAGCAGCTAATCTTCGGATATTGGCTAAGTTCATCCGTTTTTTCTTTTATTTCTTATCTTCTATGATGTTTGAGCATGTTTAGCCTTGTTTTAATTGTATAAACAGCTATGACCATTGGTTAAACGTGAATTATGTATAGGATTAATATCATTTATAAAAACATAGTTTTGGTTGAGTTTTGTTTCTTTGATGCTTGTTCTTCAATGTTTGAGTGTGTTTATCATATTGTTTGTTTATTGTGCTTAGATTTACATATTGAGAATACAGGGTTTGACAAATCCCAGATTCGGATTAGAATAAACAAACGCCACGATCCAATAACCCGGTCGGGGTTAGGATTGTGGACAGTTTATGAAGTTGGGGCGAGACTCACGTGACCTAGAGTTGTTAAGACATTGAGGGGTCTTCTTCATTGATTCGAAGTCGCGTATTCCCTCGTCTTATACTCGGGAGAGGTGGCGAAGGAGTTTTAGAACTGAGATTGTCGATAGGGTAAACACAACGCACGAAATCTATGACGTTGGGGCGAGACTCACGTGACCTAGAGTCGTTAAGACATTGAGGGGGACTTCTTCATTGACACGAAGTCACATTATATCCCTCGTCTTACACTCGGGAGAGGTGGCGATGGAGTTTACGAACTAAGGTTTTGTGTGCAATCAATGAGGTTGGGTCAAGACTCACGCAACCTAGGGTCGTTAAAACGTTGAGGGGGATTTCTTCGTTGACACGAAGTTGTGTTACATCCCCCATATTACACTCAGGAGAGGTAGCGGAGGAGTTTTAGATACTGAGATTGTTAAATAGGTCGAACACCATTTTTGTGAACTAAACGATATCAAACGCGTTTAAGTAAATAAAGTTAATCCCTAGATAATCCATTCTATAACTATCTCATATTAGTAATTAGTATAGTTAAATTAATATTTTTATATTAGTATTAGTTAATTAAATTATATTTTTGTCGCCTAGATAAAGTCGAGTTTTGATAATCGAGGTATTCAATAGTAGCAACACTAATCCCTGTGGATATGATACCCGACCGAAAGGTCCATTACACTAAAACTTGATCCGTACGCTTGCGGTGAAAGTGACAGTGCATTATTTGCGGCCACCATTGACCTATTCATCATTTGGCTTGATCACCGTGGGCTGAAATTGACTATTAATGGGCCTCCTCATGAGGCTATTGATTTGTATAGTGGATCACTGAGGTCTTTCCCCGATGGGCTTGTCATGCTCAACCCAAATAACATATCGGGTTTACATATTTTGGGTCGGACCACTGACTTGATCCTACCCATTAAGGCTCTTACGCCTATGTCAGTTGTAAGTGTGAGTTTTTCCATATCAATTTTAATTTGTTTTCCATCGATTAAAATTTTTAAAATTTAAAATTTTCTTTCCGTTGTTAGTTTTATTTTTCACTTCTGTCTCTTTCGCCATTTATTTAAAATAATGCTTTAAACTATCTTTTATGAGATTTTGATATTTTTCACCCCTAACTTTTGTTCATTATCTTACTTTGGTCCTTGTAATTTAATTTAAACATGTAAAACCTAAAGTTTTCCGGTCATATTACCTTAGGGAAAATCATTAGGTCCATTTAAAAAATGGATGGAAAGAGTCATGAACTCGCCAAGTAACAACAACAACAACAAAAAAAAGAGACTAGGGACACTTATCAAAGGCTTTCAATTTTTTTTTAGAAAACAAAATATTAGTCATACTGTCCGGGGGATTACTCCTCCTTGCATTTTGTCCCTAAATTGGCGAGATGATCATGGCACTTGTTGTCCTATCTAGGTGTCAGTTGGATTACATAGTTGTTCGGCTTCATCGTTCTCTTGTACTCAACAATCCATACCTTAAATTTATTAGAATTTAGGTATTCTTCTATAATTAATTTAACCATCTCTGCCACATCCGTTTTGACAATATCTCGAGGATAACCTTCATTAGTAGCCACTGCTATACCCTTATGTATGTGTCACACCCCACCCCGGACACCTATCACCCCTAGGCCAGCGCAACGTTGACATGACATCACCTATCCAACTATATCAACCAAAAATACATCAGATATACCAAATTGTCATCTATACAACATATGCATAATTTTTCAACTATAAGGATATTCCCACTTCAACAATAGGAACAATAAACTAAAACTGATGAACCTCCCTTAGGTTCACTTCTGACAGCTCGTCTCAAATTTCACTCCTACGACTCCAACGCATGACCCAAATAACTCTATCTAGTGCCAATAGGGGACCGACCGACTTCTATCCGCTCCACCTGCGAGTGTACTGCCTTCTTAGTAAAAAAAATATTTTTTAAAACAATAATTCATTCTACAACATCTAAATGGATAAAGTAGAAGTATATAAACATCACATAGTTAGTAAACATCTCCTTAATATAAGCAGTGAAAATAAAGCAATAAGTATAAGTTCCATTCAAACTCATCTAGTATAAAATAATACTAATCACCATAAAAAATAATAAATCACCCAGTATAAGTTAAAACACCACATCTCAAAACATCCATCCACCACAACACACACTAGCTAGCCATAGTGATCGTTTTAACCTCACGATCTGGAGTTGCAACGGTACCATAACCATTCGTATGATATGCTTTCCTAGCGGACCTAACTGCGCAGATCACCACCTACCGGATGTCTTCGGAGGCCATAATATAAATCACCACCTGCCGAACCACCCTCCAGACATGACATAATATGAATCACCACCTGCTGGACTACCCTCCGGACAGAACATAAACTATGGCATAGTCAACTCAATAATATCATCATCAAATCACTAATCAATATCCATTTACCGGACCACCCTCTGGACAGACTAACCAACAACATCGTCAAATCAATAACATCATCCTAAAACTACAAACAAAATCACCATTCTGCCGAAGCAGATAATCACCACTTTGCCGAAGCAGATAATCACCATCGTCAAATTACCAACATCCACCTCATTTCTAAAACCGATTTAATTCAAAAATCATGTTTTCCCACCTTTTATTAAAACAACTAAATCCAACAGATTATTTATAAAGTCTTTCTTTTTAAAACCCAAACAATTCAATGGAAATCCATTTTACCAACTCACCCATAACTGGCTTGATCCATATTATTTATAAAATCATACAGTCTAAGTAAAACCATTTTACATACGCATTTATATATATAAAAATAGTTTGTCAAGAAGACAGTACACTCACCTAGATGTCCATTTCTGTAAACTCTTATCCACTATCTTTTACCGGTACTCCTGTGCCTGTGAACCTAATAAGGACAGGCCGAAATTAATATTTTATGTAAACATAACTAAATCAGAAATTGTAGACTCCAAATTTCGTAATTTCCTATTTCCCATGCTTTAATATAAAATTTACTATATCGATCTATTTCCTATCGCCATTTTTCAATTTAGACACTTAAATACATATATTAAGGAAGTTCGAAATTCTACCTTTTCCAAAATTTTCCGAGGGCCGCGAGATTGGATCATTAATTTTAGTGGGGTGGTTTGTGCGAATTCCCTTCTTTTTTTTTTCTTTTTTTTTTCTCCTTCATTTTCCTGCGTTTCCTCTTCTTCCTATTTTGTTTACTGTTTCGGTTCCTATTACAGCCCCGGCCAACCACCCTCCGATTACGCCATCGCCTGCTGACCATCCACAACCACTTACAACTGCACACACACACACACATACAAACGCAGACCAAGCAGAGGAGCACACACACCCCCCAACAATTTCACACCCACCCACTTCTCTCTCTTTCTTTACACTCCACTCCGGCGACACCCTACACCACCATACACACACAACATATGAACAACCTCCACCCATACCCACAACTAAACACTCACAGCGGTCCAACGACGACAGCCGAGTGACATCTTCACACACCACGTCCGAACCACCGTCGGACCAACCCCCCCCATACACCAACACCGGACGACGAGCAGCAACACACACCCACTTGCTGTCGAACGAAACACTCACATTTACACAGCGGCACGCACACACCGTCCACCTGAAATCGTTGATGAACCATTCTCTCTCTCTAACCCACCGCCGATGACGACTCTGGCGATCAACGAGGGGCACTCCCACGTTCACACACATGCGGAACGGTCGACTGAACACCGCCGGACAACCACCTGAACCTCTCTCTCTCTCTGGTTTCCTCACAGCCGAATAGCGACACCGCCGGCCACTTTTTTCTTTCTCTCTCTCTTTTTCTTTTTCTCTTTTGATTTGTTTCTCGATTCTTCCTCTCCCTCTCCATCTGTATAGATTTATCACTATACATATATATATAGAGAGAGAGAGAGAGAAAGAGAGACAATGCTCACCGTCTCGACTCTCTCTTCGTTCTTCTCGATCCTTCAGCTCTTCTCCCGACACACACACGATCACACACACACACACACACACACACATACACACACACACAAATATATATATATATATGTATATGTATGTATAAAGATATAAAATATTTTTTTTTGTAATTACACTAACCCCCCCTTCTTTTTAGTTAAGATATTAATTAAACTCAGATTCTACTTTCAATGCACTTGAAAATTATAATTCGACCCTTAAAATTTTAAATCACACAATTAATATCGCAATCCACCCTGATATTTTTGAGATATCTTAAAATGCGACTAAAATTGTTCGTATACAAAAATTGGGGTCTTACAGTATGCCTCTGATTTTTGCTTCCAGGCTGTTGCAATTGGGAAGATAGCCGTCGAAGTGGAATTACCAAACTCCAAGTCGGTCCCTTGGCAACCACCAGAACCTCCCTGGATCAGATTTCCCTTAGCCCAACCATTAATGTTTAAAAAGAAACCTACACAAAGAGGAATCTAGTTAAAAAATGGGATATCACACAATCCTTGGGGAGCAATTTGAGGACAAAAAACTTCTAGATTATCCCTTTGAAATCAGGATATTCTGAAGGCCATGATAAAGGGATCTTGGATAACTCCTTCAATCACTTCTTTGCTTGTCATTTCAAATTTTCCAATGGATGACAACAAATAAGTAAAAAATAAAGAGAGTAGAAGTCTTCCCTTTTAATTACTTTTTGATCCATCTTAGAAGATCCTTGTCATGAAGGTGATGGAGTTGATTAGGTGGTATGAAAGAGGCCCAAATTCTTTCAGTCTTTACAGGTCCTCAATACATCGTCAGTTGTTCCTTTAGTTTCATTACATGATCTTTGGCAAATGGCTGATACATCATTGGACCATTGATCTCTAAGACTGTTTGACGTAAGTCTCCCATGAAAAATCAACCAGATGAAGAATTTAAAATTTTGAGGAACATTTAGTTTCCAAATCCAGTTCCATTAGAAATTGTTGGTTCAAAGGTCTACCCAAGAGGGGTGAATTGGGTAGTTAAAAAAAATTAACAAGTAAATTCAATTACCCGAACTAGTTATTATCTTATTATTAAGAGGAAACGTGAATTACTACGTGTGCACACACAAAGAGTTTAGGGAATTCACAATCTACTAACCACACCTGATTTTTCCCAAGTAATTAGAATCAAACCCTTACAATAAATTTTTCTCAGGTAAGAATTAACTCTTTTATATCTTGATTAGGTAAGATCCCTTTATACCTAACCAAATACTCTCACTTAGACTAGTTATCTTTATTTCCAAGCTACAATTCACAAAATACAAAAGATATAGCTTTTGTTCTTACAAGAGCTTCTACCAATTTTAATTTAAAATAAACTCAATTAATGTCTTGATACTAGTGATAGAAGTGTGCATGCAATAATGTGAGAAATTTACAAATCTGGACTATATCAAGTTAAGGACACAACTATTTTGGAACAAGATTTCAAAAAAATCGTTTTAAATGATTTTCAATTAATTTCAGCAAGAACATTTTTTTTCCATCTCAAATACAACTAGCTCAAAAATTAAATACACACACGCGCGCGCGTACACACATACACACACACACACACACACACACACACACACATATACATATATCAAATAAAGCACAACAATTTTGAGCATAAAAACATAATTTGGATAGATCTCAACGAGATTTTTTCAATAACGATAGTTGCGTGGTAAACTCGATTTTTGCAAAGAACTCTTTTTTTTCTCTATCAAGAATACTCTCAAAATAAATCCTCAATTTCTTTTCTTCAAAAAATCACTTTTCTCTCTTTAAAAATGTGATGATTCTTGATGATTTAAATTTGAAATTCATAGGACTATTTAAAAATAAATTAAAGATAGCCTATAAAGACTAGTTTTCAAGAGATATCCTAAAAAATAACACATATAGGCCCTTTATATAAATCTGATTTATAACGACTTTGACCAAAAACAGTACTTTTAAAATATTTAATTTATTCCCAAAAATTATTTGATCAAATCCCAAAAAGGATAGAAAGAAGTTTTCTCGGTAAAAATCACAAAATCAGAAAATATATGGACTACATAATTAGATCTTCAAAATATATATGATATCTTTGAAAAACTATTCACAATAAATAAAATATGATTTTCTAATGTTCGAATGCTTAAAATATGGTTATAAGATCTTTGAAAAATGTACAGGTCAAATAAAAAAATCAAAACAGATTGGTCTACCGAAAATGAGGTCAGTCGACTGTTTAGGCTCAACATTTAATTTCTAGTTGTTTTCAAGTCAATTTGGTCGACCGGAATACTTGGTCAATCAACCAATTTTCTCTCTATATTTTCCATTCATTATGTCGGTTGATTAAAATGGCTTAAAAGCCAAATCTCTATGAACCTGAATCTGACAATCGACTGGAATGCTTATTGATCAACCACTGCTTTTTTTATTTTTATATTTCTTTGATTTTTCAAAACTTTATTGATCGTTTACTTATAAAACCTTTTTCTTAAGATAAATTTATCACTTTTGATTATATTCATAACTTCATATAAGCATATTCATGTGTCGTGTGTGATCGTAATCGGGTTGCATTAAGAGTAGAAAGAATTAAGTTGTTTTACCTAGTAATATGAAAAATATTCTTTCAAAACATCTTCAATAAATTCTATTGCAACCAACATGATCTTCAAAAATGCTTTATTATTTCTTTTGAAAATACTGGAACTAAATTTTGAATTACTCAATAAAGCCATTATTCCCTTGAAACATCAAAGTTAATTGTTTCATCAAAGCATAAAATAATGTCTTAGGGTCAACCAAGATTACTCCTTGAAATCCTCATTATTAGTTGTGCCATAGGCAGACCTACGACAAAACATCCCGGAAAGTTCCAAGTTCCAAATGGCCATGTCCTCTTGAAAAAAAAAAATGGGGATTCATATCTTGAATTTCTTTATATATATATAGATATAGATATAATATGGAAAATAGGGAGGAAGAACCTATTGTCAATTATATCAGAAAGTTTTAGGTCCAGTTGTTTTGGTGGAAAATATCATCCAAAGGGCTCTTACCACTCCATCAATCAATCCACAGATTAATTTTAACTCTATTTTTTTAATACCCTTTGAGAGGGCATTTTGGATTTAAAATACCCTTCCATATGTGAGATTATTTCATCTTATATTTTCCATATTTCCCCAAAGGAATTTTTAATTCATTTTATCAATATAATCACAAATTTTCCTTGGTAAGATGGAGGTTTGCATGGAATAATTGGGATAACAGAATTGATCGTTTTGATAAGTAAAGACCTACCAACAAGGGATAAACATTTTGATTTCCAGGAGGATAGACATTTTTGCACTTTATCAATCGAATGATTATAATATTTTCTACTATTTCTCCCATGAACTATGTTTGCTTCAAAGTAGAGACCTAATTCTTCAGTTAATTGGACTCCAACTCTATTACTGACAATTCTAGCTTCTATTTTACTAATGTACGGGGACACAAATTTTTTTTACTTATTAAGATTGATCTTTTGTACCTGGACAATTAGATAACGTATTCATAATGTTATCACACCATTCCCTCCACCTCTCCACTTTACAAAAGAGAATAAGGTCATCAGTAAAAAGTAAATAAGTAAGACATGATCCAGATTTACTGATTTTTATCCCTTTCTATTTGCCTTTCATGGGACTTTCTAAATCAATTGGGATAATCTTTCGATGTACAAAATGAAGAGGTATGGGGACAAAGGGTCTCCCTTTCTACACTCCTTAGTAGATTTAAACTCCTCCAGGGGTTCTCCATTCTAGAGAACCTTAAATGAAGCATTTTTCACACAACTCATTGTTAATTTAGTGCAATTAATATGGAGGTTGAAAGTTGTCAGAGTTTCTTCTAGAAATTTCCAGGTTATTTTATCGTAGGTTTTTTCTTAATCTATTTTTAGCACCATACCACCTAAGTCGCATTTAGTTCTCTTTAGACTATGAATAACTTCCTGGGTTATGATAATGTTATCAAGAGTCATTCTTCCCGGCACAAAGCTACTTTGAAAAAGGCCAATGTTATCTTTAAAAAAAGGCCTAAATTTAGCACCTGGAATTTTAATGACAATTTTTGTAAGTTATGTCACATAGACTAATATATCTGAATTGACTAATCATTCTGGTCTTCTCATTTTCGGAATAAAAGCAACAAAAGTGTTATTTTTAACGAAGAACTTGTTTTTGTTTTGGAAGAAGTCTTTAACAAAATTACAAAGATCGTTGACAATAATGTCGTAGTTATTTTGAAAAATAGGGCTTCATAGCCATCGGACCCTGGGGCTTTAAGGTCCTTCATGTTCTTCCACATCCTTTTAATTTTGTCAACATGTGGACATTTCCAATGATTTCCCAATCTTCCTTATTAATTTTAGGATTATCAATACTGGTGTTAAGGTAGAGATATGATTATTTTCTTTATTAAATAGGTTCATGAAGTATGATCTCACATGAGACTTTAGGTCCAAGAGGTCTCTTATCCATTCACAATTAGTACTTTAAGCATGGTCATTCTATTTTTCCTTCACCTTTGGGTAGTTGCCATATGAAAGAATCTAGTCTTTTTATTTTCCACGGTTAACGATTGGACTCTAGATTTCTGGTCCTAGAGCATTTCTTCTTATTTAAGTATACAATCATACCCTTTTTGAATATTTTGCTCCAAAAAGTTTAGAGCATCATAATAGTTTTTTTCTTGGGCAATTTGGATTCCTTTTAACCTAGCCAATATATTACATTTTTTTAAATGTTACCAAAAGTATTTTTTCCCACTGTTTTAACTCACCTTCAAGAATTTGCAATTTTTTAATTATGTTTCCCTCACTAGTATCCCATATTCTTAAAAGTAAGGTGAGTAAGCCACATGGCTTCGAAATGGAAAGGTTTTACTCAAGTTCTATTATCAATTCCCATTGTATAAATAAAAATAGAAGAATGGTCACAATATGTATGAGGTAGTTTTTCCACTATGGCATCAGGGAAAGCCTAATACCATTCATCATTTGCCATAGTCTTGTCGAGACGTTTGTACATCTTTAAACTATTTCCATTAATTCCCGTCCAGGTAATTTGAGGACCACTAATGCCCAAGTTGTTCAAGATGCACTCCTTTGAATTACTATAGAAATTTCTCAACCTAGAGAGATCAGTCAAACTACTGGCACTAGATTTTTCATTTAGGTAAGCAATATCATTAAAGTCCCCAACCTTCAGCCAGGGTTGATTAGTATGGAGAGACAGTTTTTTCAAATCCTTCTAGAGATCATCATTTTCTCTTGGATCTGGGCTCCTATACTTCGCTAAAAGGACCCATTCATAGAAAGTGGACTTGTTGATCATAGCATGAATGTGATGATCTCTAGTCATTAAATTGTGAACAACAACTTTATTTAGGTTCCAAAGACTCCAAACTTCTCCATCCTTCTTATGAGGATAAACCTTCGCAGAAGTGGTGAAACCCAAAATTTTAAAGAAATTTTCTATAGAGTTAAGGTCCACGTTGGTTGCCATCAAAGAAACCAGATCAAGGTGATGCATACCCACAAAATCTCTAAAATCATTTCTGAAGCTGCCATTACTAGCGACTGATCAATCAAATAAAAAACCCATATTTAATTGCAAAATATTGTAATATAGTACAGTTGAGTAAGGGTATAAAACCACAAGGATTGGATTGTGAATTATTGATTTTATATTATTTTTCGAGTAAATTTAATAGAATTGATTTGTGGTTTTCAAATTATAAAAATACAGGAAAATATTTAGATTAAAATAAGATATGCAAAAATGCCCAAGTTAGGGACATGCATAAATTCATCAAATGCAGAAAAATATTTAGATTTAAAATAAGATATGTAAAAAGGCTCAAGTTAGGGACATGAATAAATTCATTGATTTATCCCATAATTTTAATTTTTATATGTTTTGGTTATGTGTGCAATGAAGTAATACTAGTTACAAACCAAAATTACTGTGAAAGATAAATCGATCACTTAATTGAGATAAATTATCTCCGCGATTCAATTCCTACGTTAACTAATCTAAAATGAATTAATCATTTAACATAATTTATCCAATTAAGTCATATCGATTTCATTGAACACGGGTTCTAAAATTGATAGATCTAAACCACAGATATTAGGTCTAACGTTACAGTTACAACCTTACATAGAAGAATGAAAGATAAATAAACAAAAATGAGATTTACATGGATAAATCTAAGAAAATATACAACCTAACCCGATTGACGTATTTAACCACACATGGAGTTGCCAAACATCATCTTTTCTTCTTCCTATTTGCCTTAGAGCTTCAAGATGTGTTCTATGGTTCTTTTCTCTCCAACTATATGTAGAATATATGAAAGAAGAATGTCCTGAATTTTGGACAATAACTTTTTTTAAATCTCCAAATCCTCACCTTGTAACGGTTCCCCTGATTGGGGAACCTATTAATTTCGGCAGTTACAAAAGGAAGGCGTGCACAACCTTGTCTGGCTCATGCCCATGACCCCAGCTAGAAGTACCATTTTTCACCTTTGGCCCAAGTCGCGGGCACGACCTTTTACGGTTGCGCTTCCATCTTTTCTAAATGCGTATTTTTGGGCTTTTTTTTGTCTTTTTCTTCGTATTTGTACTTGCAAAAATCATAAAAAAATATATTACTAATCGAATTATGCATGGAATATTATAAAAGTTAAACTTTAAATGGGACCAAATGATATATATATATATATATATATAAGAGTGATCAGTGGCTTTGCGATTCCAAGTCATAATCTTTATCGATCGCTTACTGGGTTGACTGGGTAAGTTCTCTAATTCTTGTAAGCGTAGGAGAAGTTTGCATTTTCTCAAGCTCTACTCCCAAGCTTTTAGGGGTTCCACAATATTTCCATGAAAGAATTTTCAGACAAACATTTCTCTATCATTCTAAAGGCTACCTAGATGATCTTTAGAACCCATCATGCATCTATCAAGATCAAGAAGTCGTCCACTTGTTTCGGAACATGGAGAAAAAGGGTCTTTGAAAAGAAGTTTTTGAATTGGGCTTGCCATATCTGGGTTTTCGGTTTATTTCTTCTCCTGAAGGTTTATCAACGGAGTGGACAATAGGCTTTAGAGAGGTTGGGGATAAAGAAGATTGGGAGGGTTTGAAAGGGACAAATGGTAAAGGAATGGTTTGGTACTTTGATTATTCTTGATTTAACATCTGTAGGATGATTATTATTTTGTTTCAGAGAAAATGCACACGTCTGCAAGTCCAACTCATTTTCCCCTATTGATAAAACCTTGGTGTGGTCATTCTCGAGATTTAGAGCCTAAGGATTTATATTAACAGAGGTTTGTGGTGCTTGAATTGGACTTCGGTTTGGATTCCGATCCTATGTGACCAGTTTTTTTTTTTTTTTTTTTTTTTTTTTTTTTATTTATTGTTGTTGCAACTTAGCCTTAGTCTGATACTTTATGGGCTGGGCTTTTTTTTTTTTTTTTTTTTTTTTTTATATATATATTGATTGGGTCACTTTGATTTGCCTTTATTCCCCTTGTAATGTTTGGATACTCCCGTGAATACTAGAACTGCTACCTATTCGTGTATGGGCCTTTGCTACTTGTCCCAACTTGCTTGAGCCTACTCGAAATGAACTTCTTTGTTTTCTTAGCCAACAACCAGGGCTCATATTCTGTTTTCTCTGAATCTAGGTGAGTCAACTCAATCGTAGATGATTCATCAGTCTCTCGTCCTATCAGTTGGTTATCATCTATCCATTGGCCAACGATAATGTCCTCGCCACCTATTTATGCCATCTAGTTTGGTTTTGGCGCAAGTGCCATGGTCATTTCTAGTGATTTCTTCTTCCCCATCTTTGAGTTTTCAACAAGGGACAGAATTCCGTTCTACCCGTTACCCTTCTGCGGCTATAATAAATCTCATAGAAGCTCTCACATTCAATCCTATAGGTCGTGCCTCCCAGTTTATTGTTAGGAACCGAAGGCTTGTTTATCAATTTTGACACAGATCCTCACAAACTTTCCTCTCATTAAAGCAACAATGTTTTTGTTCATTTTGATCAGTCTCTCCAAAGATTTTCTTATGTTGTACAGGATCGACAATTCATAGTACTCCATTGGAAAATTGGGATGACGAACCCATATAGATGTTTTTGATTCAATTGCTTCCCCAAGCCTAAAGTTCAGTTCCCACTACCTAACAGTTAGGCAATGATCCAAAATTACCCAGAGGCCCTTCATTAAAACTCGGTAAGCATCGCTCAGTTTATCGAATTTGGAAAGGTAAAACCCAAAATTTAGGTCGATGATCTCGAATTTACCTAGGGGTTTCCATAGATGTTTGGTTCTCTCATAGAGGTTTCGTACCCTGTTTGGTTATCCAAGCAATCGAATATCAGAGTATCCTCCCATTTCTTTATTATCATCTCAAGAATGTGATTTGGAACTTTGATCTTGGGTTATAAAGTCTCCGCTCTGTTGACATTCCCCGATTACATATTTTCCTCTTCCATAGCTTCAATATTATATTCTTCAACATCAAATAGAACCTCCTTGAAGCTTGATTTTTTATCTTGAGGTTCACCACTGAGAGCATCCTTAAAGGATTTTGATTTCTGTGGTTCTCTGTTTGGTTCTCCCTTTTCCATGGTAACCATACCCGAATCCTCTAGTTTGTTGCTTCTTTCAATCATAATCTCGTTTATGTTTTGGGATATTTCCATTTCCATGGAAACTTTGGAGGCCTTGATGATTGTTTTTAACATTCTTTGTGCTTTGTTCCATACCATCCTATTCCTTAGAGGATTTCTCATCGTTATTCTCAAGGATAATTTATCTCTCAAAGTTTGCCATCAAAGGATTTTTTTAATTTAATATGATATAATGAATGAGTCGATGCAGATAACTCGGCATGTAAATGAGGGGCAATACTATCTTTTGGATTCCACTTTTAAAATCAATCTACAATGGTATAAAAGAAAAACTATTGTCAGAACTGCTCGCATGATTAATAGTTTAATCAATGTTTTAAAATCCGAATCGGACTGCCCGGTACGACTGGTTGAATTGCCACCCGAGCTTCTTTTCGATCCAGTTAACCGCACGAACCCATTTCAAGGCAAAAACCGGTAAACTAAGTTTGAACCTATTTAACCACCAAACTGCTGAACTGGAACGGGTCTTTGTGAACCAACCGAGTTTTCTCCTTCCACAGACATAGAGTAATGTCGATCTTTGCCATTCTCATTTTTGATCTATCTCTCTCACACTCTTACTTTGTCTACTTCATTTCCTAGTTGCCTACGACGACGACGATGATGTTCCTCCGTTGCGTCCACCGCTGACGACCTCCTCTTCATTATGCCACCTCCGACGACGTCTTCCCTGTGCACTGTCACCTCTGATAACGATCGTGAGACCTTTCCCATTGATTCCTTGAGTAACTTCTTCCTCCGCAGAGCAGGCGAAGAATCTAGATGGTCTTTTTCTTCCAAAAATCCACATTTGCTCTGATTGGCGATGGATGGTAGTAGGCATAAAAGTTAAACGTGTTGGGTAAATCATTCCCAATTGGTGGTGATTTTTTTCAACAAATTGGGCCCATGCAGGTTGAAGAAAAATGAAGGAGACAAAATAAAGAAAGGGGAAAAAAAAAAGTAGCTCACCAATGAAGTAAAAATAGAATTTTGGTGCCTACCTTTACTGAAGTTTTTCTTCTGTTAAGACTATCAAGAAGCTCAAATCCTCCTCTATAAATAGAGGAGGTGAGCTGAAGGAAAAACATAACTTCTCTGCAAAGAAAATACGCAGAGAGTTAGAGAGAGAGAAACCCCAATTTTGGGAAGACATTGTGAGAGCCAATTTGTGAAGTTTTACTCACAAATTGAAGATAATATTTTTTTATTTTATTTGAGTGATGCACCAAGTGTGAGCTTTGTAATCCCATTATTTGTTATAGTGTAAGATTTAAGCGGCCTACGGGTCCTATGGTTTTTACCTTCAATTGAGGAGGGTTTTCCATGCTAAAATTCGTTGTGTTATTGTTGTCCTATTTTGGTTTGGGAAAATGTTCTGAGACTGATAAAATTATCCTGTCATCTTTCTTAACAAAGTGGTATTAGAGCTTGCAGCCCAGTAGAAGAGAAGATCATATACGTAGTATACTACACTAGTACATACATACGTACGTATACAATACTATTCACAGTATTTATACGGGACGTATACGGTGTGTGTACGCACCAGGATTCATAACCATCGTCCTCGCGATATTGACTACTCACAAGTATATAAGGTCTAGTTTTAATATAATGGATCTTGTATGATCGGATATCGTTCCACTGGGAAAGACGTGTAATTCAGATGAGTATTGTGATTTAAATAGTTTCATATTATCTTGAATAATCAAATTTTGTTTGTTTTCTATTTAATATACTAAGATAAACGATAACTATTAGGTTAGTTCTAATTACACTAATTACTTAGGTATTGATTTCTTTCACATAATGCATAATCGACGTCATTAAGTTAGCTATAATGATTTTCTATCTATTCCGACAATCTCTATATAGATAACTCCTCCGCTACCTCTCCCGAATGTAAGACGGGGGATTACATGACTTCATGTCAATGAAGAAGTCCCCTTCAACGCCTTTACGACCCTAGGTCGCGTGAGTCTTTAACCAACGTCATGGATTGCATACGTTCTAACGCCCTCCCGGGTCATTAGAACGTCACGTTGTATTTACCCTAGTCCGAATCGAGAGTTACCTCTTCCGAGTGTCAAACCCCATATTCTTGGTTTATCAATACAAGCATAATATCAAGAATAATGGTAAACACAATCGGATTTAGACAAACAACACATTAAAGTAACATTAATTCATTCAACTTAACAATTACATGATTTCAACTACACCTAAGTAACATTTAACGAATACTATAAGATCTTAGTCATATACCATAGAAAATAAGAGGGATTCAACAATCTTAGATATGAAAAAGTGATTACAAAGATAAAAACAAGAGAGAAACGATCAAATCTGGAAGTGAAATGGTTCACTATCGCTAATGATCGATCTACAAGTGATTCTTCTTTGTCCGAATGATGAATCTCCTTCTTGATCTTCAAAATATAGCTTAAGAGCTCTCTACTAGGGTTAGGGTTCTTCAACAACTGGTTTCAGACATGGGAAAGGGGTATAAATAGGCCTAGGGTTTCAAAAATATCTAAACATTTATTTTAGCCTGTTATGCGAATTCCGCCTAGGCGGTAGAATCTTCGCCTAGGCGGAGTTTAAGTCGGTTAGAATTCCACCTAGGCGATGGTTTCTTCGCCTAGGCGGAGGACTAACTTCTTGGTCCCCTTTCTTTTTGACGGAATTCCACCTAGGCGGTAGAAACTTTGCCTAGGCGGATTTCTAGCAGTTCAGCACTTCCAGCATTCTGACGAATTTTCGCCTAGGCAGTGAAAATTTCGCCTAGGAGGATTTCAATACTTCAGCCCTTGCAACCTTCTGATGGATTTTCGCCTAGGCAGTGGAAACTTCGCCTAGGCGGATTTCAACTTTTCAGCATTCGCAACTTTCTGATGAATTTTCGCCTAGGCGATGGAAACTTCGCCTAGGCGGAATTGCGCTGTTCTTTGAAACCTCATTTTTTCATCTTTTTGGCTACCCTTTTCTCCACCAATTTGCTCGATTTGCCGATTGTTTGCGTCCCTACTCCTGACTAATAAAAACAACTAAAAAGATATTCAAACTTCAATAAAATACTCGAAAACTAACAAATTCGGTTTAGAATTAGATAGGTATTTTACACCAATCAGTGTGTATACAGTATCTATATGGTACTATTCATACAATACTATTCACATAGTACTGTACGTGGTACTATTCATCAACAGCAAAGTACCGGACCTAGTGAAACATACTGATTCAGACTTGTGATCAAGATGGAGGAGAGAATAAACAACATGATCAAATTGACTGCATTTAACTATGCAATTTAGAAGCCGAAGATGGAGGATATTTTGTACATAAAAGATATGTGGAAGCCCATTGTAATGCCGACACAGTAGGTGGCATCTACAACGGATAACCGAGTCGGCGAAACAACAACAACATCAGCCATGAGCACATCGACAACCTCATCAGACGCTGACTGGACCGTGCAGAACCGAAAATATGCTGCCCAAATCTGGTAATGGATTAACAAGAGCATTTTGCAAAAAAATTCTAATGAACATGATACTTATGTTCTTTGGTAAAAGTTGGAGAAAATGTACGCGAGGACAACCGCATAGAATAAAGCAAATCTGATGCGACGATTAGTTAATTTGAAATACAAAGATAGAAGCAGTGTATCAGAACATATGAGCGAGTTCCAAGGCATAATTAATCAACTCAATTCTATGAAAATGACCGTAGATGACGAGTTACAAGCGTTGTTGATGTTGAGTTCTCTATCGAAGAGTTGGAACACATTAGTCGTGTCAGTTAGCAACTCTGCTATAGATGGAGAGCTTACCATGGATATGGTAAAAGATAGAATGTTGAACGAAGAGTCTAGACGAAAAGACGAAGGGTACACTCCTGAGTCTGAAGCGCTTGTCTCAGAAAAGCAAGGCAGGCAAGAGAGGCGTAGGAGAAACAGAAGTCGAAATCCCCACGGACAAAAAAGATGACGATCTAAATCCAAATTTAGATCTGACAAGAAGTGCTATCACTGTGGTAAATCCGGACATTTCATTCGAGATTGTCGAAAGTTGAAGGCGGAGCAATCCCAAAATCAAGAAGTTGGAACCCGAACAAATGACACCGCTACTATCATTAATGAAGCTGTTATTGTTCGAGATGATAACTATATCAATCTTGTATCCCAAGATTCAACTTGGGTTGTTGATTCAAGCGTCTCCTTCTATGTTATGCCACAACTATATTTTTTCTCATCTTACACTCAAGGAGAATTCGGACGTGTGAAGATGGGAAATGTTGATGCATCTAAAATTGTTAGTATCTGCAATATTTGTCTCGAAACCAATATCGGATGAAAGCTACTTTTGAAAGACGTGAGACATGTGGTAGAGCATGAAATATGCCACTACTTACTCTCGCAAGTATACGAGGTCTAAGTTTTAATAAAGTGGATCTTTGAAGATCGAATATCGTTCCCACAGGGAAAGTGTAAAAAATTAAATACCACAATTTATGTAGTCTCGTATTATCCTGACGATTCAATTAATTATTTAAATTAAACTAATTAAAACTACTCCTAAGGATTAATTCTAATTACATTAATTAACTAGGGATTGATTTCATTCACTTAGTACTATTTGGATTACTTTAGTTATCAATAACGGTTATTATCACATCCAACTATCTCGGTATCTATAACTCACTCGCTCCCTCTTCCGAGTGAAAAGTGAGTGAATACATGACTTCTCATTGACACCGAAGTCCCCCTCGAACGCCTTTCTAAACACATATCCACATGAGTCTTAACCCAACCTCATGGATTACACACAATCCAACTCCCTCCCGTGTTATTGGATCGTCACGTTGTGTTTATCCCTAGTCCGAATTCGGGGTTATCTCTCCCGAATGTCAAACCCCGCATTCTTGATTTATCGTAATAAGCATAATAAACATGAAATAACGGTAAGCATAATTGGAATTGGATAACAAACCAATAGAATAACTTATATTCAACCAAAGAGATATTTACATGAATTACATCTAACCCTAACTAATCTCTAACTAAACTAACATGATCTTAGCCATTACAATATTAAATCAAGAGGAGATCATCATCATCAATAATAAACATTAAGTACAAATATGGAAACAAGGGAAAAAAAAAACCAAATCTTAAAGTGGAGTAGTCCACTTTCGCCAAAGAACGATCCTCCGAGCTTCCTCTTCTCCATTGATGATCTTCTCTTTTAGTTCTTCAAGAATTGGCAAAAATCACTTCCTAAAACTAATCTAATCTACTGCTAAATTATCTAATCCTATCTAATGTGAAAGGGGCTCTCCAAATATCATAGGGCATAAGACAAAAATGGGGAAGAAATGGGTTAAAGTAAAGGTTTAGAAAATTTCTTCAAAATATCTAAAATTAGATATTTCTCGCAGAGTGTCACCGCTTAGGCGGTGGTTAAGTCGGTTTAGGTTCTGACGGATCTTCGCCTAGGCAGTGGTTGCTGGCACAAACATTCTAACGGATCTTCACCTAGGCGGTGGTTCAACAACCCAACTTCCTGCCTCTTCTCCTCCTAGGCGGTGGTCTTTATGCACCGAAACCTTTTTATTCACGTTTTATTCACCGTTTCTCCACCGTTTTCGCTTGTTTATCACTTCTTTTCGTCCTTTCACCTATTTTACACTACAACAAATTAAAACAAAATTAAATATAACTAATATGCTCAAAAGCTAATAAATTCGGTTTAAAAGTAGACAGGTTATTTCCACCTATCAACATGTCCCTGATATCTGTCTTAACTTAATCTCTACCGGGAAGCTTGATGACGAGGGCTACAACAATTACTTTGGTGAAGGTAGATGGAAACTTACCAAATGTAATTTGATGATAGAAAAAGGCAAGAAGGATACCTCTCTCTATGTCATGGAAGCCAAGTTATGTAGAGGAGAGGTAAATACAACCAGGAAAGAAGTCCCCACCGAGCTATGGCAGAAACGGCTCAGACACATGAGTGAGAAAAGTCTTAAAATCCTTTCCAAGAAAGAGCTATTGCCAGGAATGAAAGGCACACCCTTGCAAACCTGTGTTGATTATGTTATGGGAAAGCAACATAGAGTTATATTTCAAACTCATCCACCATCTAGAAGGAAGAATATTCTAGATATGGTACACACAGATGTCTGCACAATGAGTCATAAGTCACTGGGAGGTACTCTTTACTTCGTGATTCGTGACTTTCATTGACGACCACTCTAGAAAAGTGTGAGCCTTTGCCTTGAAAACCAAAGATCAAGTGGTGAAACTTTTCAGGCAATTTGATGTAAAAGTTGAGAGAGAAACTGGCAGATATTTGAAGTGCATACGTGCAGACAACGAAGGCGAATACCGTGGACCATTCGAAGAGTACTGCAGGAAATTTGGCATCAGGCTTGAAAAGTCAATACCAAAGATACCTCAGCACAACGGTGTCGCAGAGAGGATAAACAGAACCATTTGTGAAAAAGTCAGATGTATGCTCTCAGATGCAAAGTTGCCGAACTCCTTTTGGGAGGAAGCAATGAGAACAACAGTTGATTTAATCAACCTTTCTCCATCAGTTCCACTGAACTATGATGTACCAGAAAGAGTCTGGACGGGAAAAGACATTTCGTACAAACACCTAAAAGTATTTGGCTACAGAGCGCTTGTTCACATACCAAAAGATGAGAGGTCCAAGCTGGATGGAAAGGTAAAGCAATGCATCTTTGTGGGATACGCCCATGAAGAGTTCGACTACAGACTCTGGGATCCTGTCAGCAAAAGGATCATCAAAGGTAAAGATGTGGTGTTTCTTGAAGATCAGATAGTTGGAGACTTTGAGAAACCCAAAAAGCCACAACTAGATGAATTTTCAGTAGATCTCAAACCTAGTTCTTCACCAACAAATTCTGGCGACGAGGGAGCGATACCAGATTTTGATGATGCAACTCCACCAGCTAGCGGCTCGAAATCAGAATCGATTCCGGAACAAGTGTAACAAGAACTGAGAAGATCTACCCGAGAGCGACAATCAAGTCACAGATATTCTCCTCATGAGTATGTGATACTCACTAAAGGGAAAGAACCTGAGAATTATAAAGAAGTTGTAGATCAACATAAGGGTGAGTGGTTAAAAGCCATGCAAGAAGAGATGAAATCTTTGCATGAGAACTACACATTTTATTTGGTGAAACTACCGCAGGGTAGAAAAGCTCTCAAGAACTAGTGGGTGTACAGGATCAAAAATGAAGAACACAGCTCACAACCACGTTACAAAGCAAGATTGGTTGTGAAAGAATTCGGGCAAAAAAAGGGTGCTGATTTTGACGAAATATTTTCACTCGTGGTGAAAATGTCTTCAATCTGAGTTGTTTTTGGCCTTGCAGCCAGTCTTAATCTGGAGGTTGAATAACTTGATGTAAAAACTGTATTTTTACATGGTAATCTTGACGAGGAAATTTACATGGAGCAGCCCGAAGGTTTCCTAGTCAAAGGAAAAGAGAAACTAGTGTGCAGACTGAAGAAAAGCTTGTATGGTTTGAAACAGGCACCAAGGCAACAGTACAAAAAGTTTGACTCATTTATGGAGAAAAATTAGTACAACCGAACAACGGCGGATCACTGCGTCTTCATCAAGAAATTTTCTGATGGTGACTTTATCATTCTTCTACTCTATGTTGATGACATGTTAATCGTTGGCCGTGACAACACCAAAATTAACAAACTGAAGAAAGAGTTGAGCAAGTCCTTTGCAATGAAGGACTTAGGAGTAACAAAGCAGATTCTTGTCATGATGATTACCCGTGACAAGCAAAATCGCAGAATCTGGCTATCTCAAGAACGCTATGTTGAAAAGGTTCTTGAAAGATTCAACATAAGTAAAGCTAAAATTGTTAGTTCTCCACTTGCAAGCCACTTCAAGCTTAGTGCGAGACAATGTCCTTTAAGTAAGAATGAAAAATAAAAAATGGATAGGGTGCCTTATGCATTGGCGGTTGACAGTTTGATGTACACCATGGTATGCACTAGACCAGACATCGCTCACATAGTCTACGTTGTGAGCTGTTTCCTTTCAAATCCTGGAAAGGAATATTGGGAAACAGTAAAATGGGTACTCAGGTATCTCAGGGGAACATCCAGTCATTGTTTATGTTTCGTCAATGGTAAGCTTGTATTGGAAGGACATACAGATGCAGATATGGATGGCGATGTGGATTCGAGAAAATCCATATTCGGATACTTGATAACATTTGCAGGGGGAGCTGTTTCGTGGCAATCACAATTACAGAAATATGTTGCCTTATCCACCACAGAAGCAGAATACATCGCAATCACGGAAGGATGTAAGGAGATCCTGTGGATGGAGAAGTTTCTACAAGAGTTGGGTCAGAATCAAGAGAAGCGTACACTCCACTACGATAGTCAAAGTACTATTCACCTCAACAAGAATCCGAGTTTTCACTTGAAGTCTAAACACATCGACGTGAGATATCACTGGATTTGTGATGTGTTAAAAAATAAGTTGTTACAACTTTAGAAGATCTATACCAATGATAACGGGGCCAACATGATGACGAAAGCTTTACCTAGAGAAAAACTCGAAGTTTGCAAAGAAGTTGCAGGTTTGACTTCAACCCCAAATTGGTCGTGAGGAAGAGATTTGTTGGGTAAATCACTCCCAATTGGGGGTGGTTTTTTTCAACAAATTGGGCCCATGTAAGTTGAAGAAAAAGGAAGGAGACAAAAGAAAGAAAGAAAGAAAAAAAAAAAAAAAAAAGAGAGGTAGCTCACCAATGAAGAAAAAGTAGAATTTCGGTGCCTACCTTTGCTGAAGTTTTTCTTCTGTTCAGACTGTCAAGAAGCTCAAATCCTCCTGTATAAATAGAGGAGGTGAGCTGAAGGAAAAACATAACTTCTCTGCAAAGAAAATACGCAGAGAGTTATAGAAAGAGAAACCCCAATTTTGGGAAGATATTGTGAGAGCCAATTTGTGAAGTTTTACCCACAAATTGAAGACAATATTTTTGTGTATTGTTTGAGTGATCCACCAAGTATGAGTTTTGTAATCCCATTATTTGTTATAGTGGAAGATTTAAGCGGCCTACGGGTCCCGTGATTTTTACCTTCAATTGAGGAGGATTTTCCACGCTAAAATCCATTGTGTTATTTCTGTTCTATTTTAGTTTGGAAAAATGTGCTGGGACCGACAAAATTATCCTGTCATCTTTCCCAATAAAACGGATCAAACAAAATTCAAATTTCTAGTGATTTGGGACGGATCGGATTAGATGATGCATTGATTTAGATCAAGAATTTTCACAGTGGGGGGAAGTAAAAAGTGTATTGAATTCCCAGAGGAAAAAATTACATTTTTGGTCCTTGAAAAGTACGGTGTACTCTAAAATTAGTAAAATTGCATTTTTAATCGTTGAAGTTCTATATTTGTTTTAATTCTACAAAATTAAAATTATTTTTAATAATTTTGTATGAAACATGAGTTGATCTTTTAAGATATTTATTAATACATATTAATTTTGATTAGTTATTTTTTATTCAAATGCCTAATTTTTTTTGTATTTTTTAATATCTTTTTATTTACATAAAAATATTTTTTAATGATGTAATTATGATGTTACGATTTAACTGTGGTTTGTCGACCAGTTAAACCAATAAATCATAGATATCCGGTCTGGGTTTTAAAACATTGAGTTTAATGAGGGCTCCGATGGCTCATGGTAAAACCCATGGAGAGGCGCAGGGTATTAGTACTCTCGGGAAAATGAAATATAGCGCCAATAGCCATTTTCAAATTCAGAATCATTAAAATGACGGGCGTTGATAATTGCAAAAATGACAGACAAATTATAGGCAGCTGAACATAGTCGGATGCGTCCAAGACGCTCTCTATATACACGTAGAGACGGTGAAAACCTCCATGAGAGAAAGCACCAGTTCTATCATCACTGCACATGGAGAAGAGGCTTCGCTCATCTCTCCAGTCTTCTGCTGAAGAATTTCTAGTATCGGCTACCAAATTAGGGTTCAAATCAGCAAAGCCCTCTCTCAAAACCCTAATTCACTCTCTTAATCCGTCTTCCGACCTCGCTTCTTCACTCCCTTTGTCGTTCTGCCAATCCATTTCTCAGTCCATCACCCGATTCAGGCAACTATCAGATCCAACCACCGCCATTGACGCCACCAAGTCCCCAGGGTCACCGCCGACGAAGCGCCTCCGAAGATCTTCACGACAGAAAAAAACCGAAAGCGATTCAAATTCCCAAAACAGCGAAGCTAAACGCGAGAAGGCGAGGCAAGGTATCGTCGAAAATCTTCAGGTTTGCGCTTATGTCGCGCTTTTATGTGTTTCGCATCCCAAAAGAGCATTTCCGTCTTCGGATTTGTTGCCTGCGGTTCGTGAATTGCACGATAATTTGATTATCTTCGAATCTGAATCCATTTTGTTGTCCGAGATTGCAAACTTATGCGAGGAATGGTGGAAGGAACAGTTGCCAGGGAGAGAAGCCCTAATTTCGCAATCGCTTCCGTTTCTGTTGTCGAGATCTTTGACTTTGAAGAAGAAAGTCGATGTACATAGGGTTTACGCACTTCGTGAGGCCTTCACGCTGTTTGATTTTGAAGATGACAGTATTGAGGACTTGAAGCTTTTGCTCATACGATGTGTGATATCTCCGTTATACTTGAAGACCGAGGATGGAAGACGATTTGTGGCCTTTATGTTTCAATTAAGTGGACATTTGGTCAAGGAAGCATTGGCCATGGTCAAATCACAGATTCCATTTGGGAGGAAGTCAATGTTGGAAGCATATGCTGAAATTATTTTTCGGGCATGGAGGGTTGCCGAAGGGAAGTTTAAGGATGAGATTGAGGACGGTTTTTTGCAGGGGCTGATTGAGGGTGCTATACATGCTAGTTCAGGATCGCTTGCTGCTTCAATTAGGAGGATTTTGGGGAGTTTTATCAGTCAGCGAACCACAGAAGGTGTTGAAAGACTCCTTTTTCGACTTGCTGAACCTGTTATTTTCAGGTCTTTACAGGTTTGTGTTATCCTAGTATATTTATTGGCATTTTGCTTATGAAGATATGCTTTAAATGCAAGCTTATTAATCTTGATAACCCATTTTTCCCTAAAAAGAGAGAGAGAGAAAGGAATGCTCATAAAAAACCGAGATAAATAAAATGTCTAAAATTGGATATGGTATACTAGAAACCCATGCATTCTTGCAGCAAGATGCTTTAAACATCAAAATTGGAAGTTTTTCTTTTAAAAGAAAAAATCTATGATGACATATTGCATCCTATTTCTCAGAACTCAGAAGTTACCAAGCCATAACAACATGGATTTTGATTTCATCTTATTTTGAGTGGGGTGAAGTGGGCTATTAGCGTCTTTCAATAATTCAAGTAAAATTTATGTGGCAATAGACAGATATCTGTTTCAGAATAGTGTAAAACAGAAACTTGGCCACACCTTGTATCAAACTTCTATTCCTTTACTGTTTAGACTCACTACATTTTAGTGTCTTGATCAAGACATCAGCCGGATCACAATAGTCTTCAATGGTACTAAATATTTTATGACAGTTTGCAAATTCTAATGTTTGTCAAAGTTCATTGCAACACAATAGTCTTCAATGGTCCTAAATATTTTATGGCAGGTTGCAAATTCTAATGTTCGTCAAAATTCATTGCACTTACTCCTAGACCTCTTCCCTCTAGAAGATCCGGATTCCACAAAGGAGGTGAAAGATGCATTGCTTGAGAAACAGTTCTTTTTGTTAGAGCGATTACTTATGGATGATTGTCCTGATGTAAGACTTATAGCAGTAGAAGGTTCTTGTCGCATTCTTCATTTGTTTTGGGAAATTATTCCTTCATCAACCATTACAAAGATAATCACAAAAATATTTGATGACATGACACATGATGCATCCAATGAGGTCAGAATATCCACTGTGAATGGCATTATGTATTTGCTGGGTAATCCTCAGTCCCATGAGATTCTTAAAGTGCTTTTGCCAAGATTGGGACATTTGGTTCTGGACTCTGTCCCCTCCATACGTGCTGCTGTTGTTGATCTCCTTCTTCTCATAAGGGATTTTCGAACTTTTCAGTTCCATAAGGTACTGATCTCTTGCAACATTGAACTTGCATTCACACTTGGGTACCTTTGGTGTCCATTTTTTCTGTTAAATGATCAATATTTCTGTATTTTTTTTGTAGGTGGTGCATTTAGATGTACTATTGTCTACACTTGCAGATGATCAACCACTTGTTGCTAGGAAAATCACCAAACTTCTTATACCTTCCTATTTTCCATCTAAAGTGAATCTGGAAGAGGCATGCAATCGTTGTGTTACACTTGTTAAAAGGTCTCCAGTAGCTGGGGCAAGGTTCTGTGAATTTGCTTTATCTGAAGGGGCATCACCACAGTCCCTAGTGGAACTTTTCAAAGCTTTCATCAGTTATGGTTTGTTGGCTAATAAGCCGGGTGCAGATCATGCAGGTTGTTTGATTGTTGCTGCAGCCTCTCTTTGCAAGAGTCTTGAGAGTGATGCGCCAAGCGTGGCCGCCCTTAAGGAAGAGCTCACTGATGAAAAGCTTAAGCGTTTGTTTAATGCTGCTGGTACCAGGTGTGCTCAATCTTCTGCCTGTGACATCATTTCAACCATCTCACCAGTTGCTGTAGATAGTCTTTTTGAGAAATGCATGGACTTGGTTTCAGATTGTGTTGGTTTGTCTGATAATACGGAAAGGCAGCAAGAAATCAGGTCTGCCCACAAGATGATTTTGTGTTGCGGTTGGTTTGACGATATGTTTGAAGCGTTAACAAAGCTTCTGCACAGAGCTGTATTTGGATGTCATAAAAAATTTGGTACTAAACTACCAGAAAACGACGTTTTCTCCATGAAGGGAAGGAAAGTCAAGTCTTCCCTCAAAACTTCTGGGAAACGGAGACACGTTACTCGGAAAATGTCCAGAACTGCTGGTGCAAACACATTTGACGAGGATTATGCAATCGCCATTGGGATATCCTGGCAAATAAAGGAGCTACTTTTATCTCAAGACATGCGAAAAGCTATGTTGCACTCTGGAATTTTGGAAATGGCATTTTATGCTTTGAAGATCATATCTGAAGTCAGCATTGTACAGTGTATGCAGTTGGATTATATGCACACGTGTCCTGTTTTGGCATACACAGCTCTTTCTCTGCACATGTCTTTTGAAGATATTAGCCCAAGTGGCATCAAGAACAAGAAAAACCTTGAATGTGCCCAGTCGTCTTCAGAGGCAAGTGATAATTCCACTTACTGTTTTCATTACTGAAATACATCAATTTTTGGTCCAAGTGATGAGTCATCTTGTATGTGTCAGTCTTATTTCTAACCACCAAGGTGTAGTTTAATAGGCAAATATCTCTGTTGGCCAGTTCTCGATTTGGGTTGAAGTCTACCTAATTAGACCTCTCTTGATAAAGTAAACTGAAATCACGAGACTTTATGTTGTTTTTTTGGTTTTATGGCCTCGTTTATCTTTTGCAATGTAGTTTTCTGTCTGAAGTTTTGTTAAATTAAAAGGATACCATATGCTTTGATACTCTATCGAGCATTCAAACTTCAAATTTGACAAGGGAGACTTTTGTCCATTATGTTATTTACCCTTTCTACTCGATGCCCGAAAAGTCAATGTTTATTTGGCAGAATCTCTAGCAACGGCCCTGTCTAGAAGTTCTTATTTGCCACCATTAATTGCTTTGGTTCTTGATTTTTTGAACACTTAAAAAGCAATTTTATTTTTTTATATACCAATGCACATCTAATTTTCTTTCTTTCTTTCCTTTTTTCAGCAAACTTTGTTGGACCACACAATGAATCATCTTCTAGACTGCACAAATAAGCTGTTCGTAGTTGGTGATTGTGGACAGTCCTACGTGTTGCCTACAGAATCTCGGCATACCCACAAGACAACGCACCATAGTCGCAAGAAACATGCAGAAGCTCGAGCTGATGCCTTGTGCTCTGGTAAGCGCCTGCTGAAGAGAGAAATGCACATATGTAATACCCCCCACCCACCCCACGCCCCCCAAAAATCTCTCTTTTTGTTGGGGATCCTTTAAAGGAAATTGAACACATTTAAATGAAGATTCATAGGTGGATTTACATGTTTAAAAGAAATAAATTGGAGCTGCATTTGTATCTTCACTTCTAGTAAACAGAACGCTTGCAACTTCTCTTCATGTTAGCCTTGCTTTGCTGTTTTCACATATCAGAGAAGCATTTTCCTTATATAGTTTGTCAATAGTGCTTGAGCTGGAAGGGGACCTTGTTTCTTTGGCCCCATAACTCTTCTTTCCGCTAGTACATATTCTTTTGACTAAATTATGTTAATCTATTTTACGTTGGTGTAGGTTTGATTTCAATGAAACAAAAGAGGATACCAAATATGCTGAAGATGCTAACTGCAGTTTTCAAGTTCATAGTCGATGCTGCTTCTATGGAATTGGTCTCTCCCAATCACGAAAGGTGCTTGAATTTCACATGGGAATACCAACAACTTGTCATCTCCAGTTTAAAGCAGCATTTACATGACCAGTCGCATTTTAAGGAAGAAGATATCAGAGAAATATTCATCTGTCTGAAGAGCGCCATGACCTATGCAGCCAAGCAACTCAGTCTAGTCCTGAAAAGTTCATGCAAGGCTCCATCATTCCAAACTGGAGCTTATACTACTCTTGCCAGTGGCCTGCTTGATTTGATAGCTTCGGTAGAAGAACATTTAGGCCCTGGATATGCTTCACGTCTTGCTACTGCATTGAAGCCGTGGTTGCCTGATCTAATCATGGCATTGGGATGCATTTGCCTACTGAAACAACCCCAAGGAGAAACCGATGATTCTTATTGTGGTAAATCTATTCCAACTTGGGCATTGGTTCTAGCAAAAATTGAACTCGCTGAACTAGACAATGTTGCGTCAGACGAGGATAACGACAGAGTTTCAGAACAAAATAAATTTCCTGCATTTAGGAAACTCATGGGATCAATGGTTCAGCTTACAAAAGGAAATTTTGACGTGTTAGACGCAATTGGGATGGTTTTCTTGACTGTTTCTCTTGTCGGGCTTGAAATGGATGACTTTGGGTTGTTTATGGGGCTCCTACGTTTTGTTTGTGTGAAGTTAGTCGGGGATGAAGAACGAGATTGGGAAAAACTTCATTTGATGCTTGGATTTGTGAAGGAGATTTACCCGAGATTAGAGAGAGGAGCTGAGGAGTTGAGCGGTGATGATAGAAGCCAGAGATTAAGTAGTGCAAGGGCGTTGCTTGAGCCGATATGGATGTATTATTATGTCGATGGAAATGGGACTGACCCAATGGAAGAGGAATAGCTGGGAAGTTTTGGTGGATTTTGGTTAGTTTTGGTTATTAAAATGTTCAAAAACAATTTTTTAGTCACCACTTAGTGGCATTTTTGGTTAAAATATTAAGGGGATGTTCTTGCACAGTTCTTTGAACAAATAGCATAATCTTTTGAATATATGTTTGCCTAGGTTGTGTTTGTTTAGTGTTTTAGGGGATAATTTTATGTGAATGGAATGGAAACATTTTTTTTTTTTTTTGCTAAATCCCACTTCGTATCCCTAAAGTTTGGTTTGATCTCACTTTGCCCCCACGATGTTTTAATTGTTGTGTTATTGTGATCGAAATGATTGATTTCAGTCAATTTTTTGCCAGAGTAGGGAGTAAAATGCAACGGCACTCAAATTTCTAGGGGGTAAAGTACATAACCTTCTTTTTATTCCTTTAATTTTCTTTCATGTGCAAGGTAGATGATGACTAATTCTAGTGATAAAATTAAGGAATAATTAGTAAATATTAGAATGGACACCACAGGCCCAATTTTTTTTTAGGCTGATTAATTTGGACCCCAAAAGCCCATTAGTTTTTATGTTTATCTCCATTAGGGATGTCACAAAAAACCTAATCGATGGGTAACCAAGAAAAATTGAACCAAATGGTCCGGTTTTAAAACCGACTAAATGATTTGGCTGTGATTTTGGTTTTGAAATTAGCAACCGAAGCAGTTTTGATTTTGGGATAGAAACTGTGAAACTAAACCGCAAAACCGAACCACGAACCACACTGCAAAACTGTGAAACCGATATTTTAAAACCGAAGTAATTGTGTCTCAAAAAACACTTTCATAGGGCACAATTAATTGATGCTTGGGAAAAACTTCATTTGTTTGTGTGAAGTTTGATATATTTCTAATGGTTTTGGTTTTTATTTTATATGAACCCGGACCAAAACTGAACCAGTGACATCCCTAATCCCCATCATCTTTTTTTAATTTATAAGAACCTCATTCAAAACATACATTATCTTTTCAGACAAAAATTGTAAGACCCCGATTTTTATTTAAGTCGTATTTTAAAATGTTTCAAAAATAACGGGGTTGATGATGCAATTAATTATTTGATTTAAAAATTTTAGGGGTCAAATTTGCAAATGTAGAAAATATTCAAGCAAAAATTGGCATTTGACTTATGAATTAAAACTTTTTGGGCCGAATCACAATTTAAGAAACTCATAAAAGTGGAAATTAAATTAAAAAATAAGACTTAAAGAAACTTTAGGAAAAGATACTGTAATTTGGGAAAACTTCAAAATATATATATATATATATATATATACATATAATCGTGTGTGTGTGTGCCGTGAAGACAGTCGGAGAATTGAGAAGGGAGAGGAAGAATCCAAGTCCGTTCATCGTGGCAGTGTTTGGGATTAAGTTGATCCACTACTCTCGTGCATTTAAACCTACTATCAAGAAATAACGCCGTTACATATCACCACCATTATTTCCATAATTACCGAAAATATCTGTAACGGATTCAATTAATCATGGATTGTTACAGTCAATTCAGAAAGGATGAATATCTGTAACAGCTTCCATTTATCATGGGCTGCTACAGTCAATTCGGATAAAGTCCATGACTTATAACTGTGGGCCTACAGACACCACTTAGATAGGGAAAAGACTGCTTTCCTATTTAGGGCCATTAGCATATTAGGTCTATGTACACCTAAATATGAGCCTTATAAATTGACAGCCCATGCACCTATTATATAAGTATAAGAAAAATCAACTTATACTATCTCGGCCCATTAGGTAAACGGGTTAATTTGACTTCAAATCGGAACCCAAGAGGTCAAACCCGACCCGTTTGGGATTTATATTTAGATCAGGTGGCGTGAGGGTTTTATACGTATCAAAAACCAAAGTTACAGATTTGCAAGGAACTTGTACCACTCAATACAATATATGCAGAAACTAAGAATCAGTGACAAAAATCAGGTAATGGAGCTTCACCAAACAAATGAAACTATTAGATTCATTTTCAGCAGCACATCCAAAAGTCCCCATGCGAAAACAACAGACATTCTTGAAACATCAAAAGGCAACTTCCAAATTTCCCTTTCATAATAATTTAAGAAATAAAGAAGAGTAAACTCTCAACAGTTCATCGTGTTTACGTTCGCAAGGACAGAGCTGCTGTTATGTAAAACAAATGACAGAATTTCAAAAAAATATTAACTTACGTAATTTCTGAACACAGATTCGAGATTTGTACGTTATCTGCTGTCGGTTTTAGCAACGGCGACAATGCTTCACGTCATCAACGAACTGGAACCTTGCAACACCGGTTATTACCATAACTGCCTGCTCTGTTTTCTCAAAATTTCCATGGTTATAATCCTCCTTTTTTTTTTTTTAAATCAATCATTAATGGCTAATGATTACAGAAACACTTTTTTTCTTAATTCAACAGGAGGAAGTGGAGGATTGTTATAAGTTAATTTCAACCAAAAGTAATATTCGAAAGTGCAAATATGAAGAAATTGCAGGAAGCCCTAATGGTCTATTCATGAAGAAGAAGAAGGAGGAGGAGAAAAACAGAGCACAGTTTCAACAGCAGCATATGAGAAGATTGGCTTCTCTCTCTGGGTATTTGTTGATGCTGTTTGCAGCCCTCTCTAGACTCTCTCTCTAGTTTCTCTCTCTACTCTCTCTCTAAAATATATATAATATGTACGTTTTTTTTTTGTTTTGATTCTGTTCATGACATTATAATGAAAATTGTCAGATATAATTCTCAGGTACTTAAAAACCATATGTTTCTATTCATTGGAAGAAGATGACGAACATAACATTCTAGAGAAAGAGAGAGAGAAGTAAGAACCAAGAAGTAATGAACACTTTGTACCATGGGTGGCGGTGAGAGGTGGTGTTGGGTGTGTGGTGGTGGTGGGAAGTTGTGGGTGGCAGCGGTGGGAGGTGGTGCAGGGTGGTGGGTGGCGGAGGCGGCGGCAATAGCTAGGCGGTGGGAAATGGCGGAGGATGGTGGGTGGCGGTGGCGGTGGCGGAGTGTGGTGGGAGTCAGGTGGTGGCAGAGGGAGTTTGGTAGTGGTGAGATGCAAATTTAATTATTTAAAAAGTTAAGGGTAAAAAATATAACTTTAAAAATATAGGGGTACTAATGATATTTTTTTAAAATAACTTAGGGACATTTTTGTCCAAAATGAGGTAAGTGGTGTTTGAACAAAAGGACAATGAAGGTCTATGATATTTGTAAAAAGACATGGGAGGTATCTGGTATAGTGCAAGAAGATAAATGAGGTAAATGGTATAAACCTTTTATTATTATTAATGTAATTCTATTAGGACACTACTTTTTTGATTTGTAAACATTTGATTATATATTATTTTTTTATTAAAATAATGAGAATTGAATTATTAAAAATATAAAATTATATTTTATGCGACATTTTTAATTTTGTGCCTCAAAAAACCCACAGAGTAGTTAAATCCACATAAAATGGAAAATATAAATTCAATCTTCCATATAAGTAATAACTGAAAATGCATGAATGTAATTAACATATCTACTAAAAACAGTATAGTTTAGTTTAAAGACTTTATTATATTCTTGCTTGAATGTAACTTGATATAGTCAAAAAATTCTCAGTCATGTGCTAATCTTCACACGTATCAGAAAATCTTTCGTCTTTCTCTTTGACCTGTAAAATCGTGAATTCTAATGGGGGACACCGGTGTGGTGTCAGTCAAAGAACCTCCGGCGTGAGAATAAATTAATCTGAATATATTGAGAATAAATTGCACACTTAAAATCAGAGTCTCTATTACCAGTTACCTTTTTCCCTTTTTATAGGGTGATCTGTATGTTATCTCTTGAATGGAAATATCATTCAGTTGCTCATATCTCTCTACTGTGACGTATAATAGTCATTATCCCCGTATTTAAGGGAGAATATCTATAACAGTCCTCATTAATCATGGGATGTTACAGTCAATTCAGACTTATTCTAACATATATAGGTTTAGACCGAAACTCGGAAATAACTGATTTCCTCTTTAGCTTTTGACACCTTGGGCTTATATATACCCAATTATAGGCCTTATCATGTGGTCGCCCATATATTCATATAGATCACTAAATCAGTGTTTGAATCATGAGCTTATGCTGTCCCAACCCATTTAACAGGCGGGTTTATCTGACTTCAATTTGGGGCCCATATAATGAATCCAACCCATTTAGGATTTCATATCTAGGTCAGTTTGGAGCGGGAGTTTTACACACATCATTTACCCTCCTGACTTTCGCAACAATTTAGACGAAGAAAAACGAAAGATCATTTCTTCTTTGAGTAAGTTCTTCCTTGCATCCCTTCGATTCTTGACATTTTTCTTCGCATTTTGAGTTACTATTCATTATTTTACAAAATGTCATCAAATCAATCAATTAACTCCATCGAATCGGGCTTATCGTCAAATCCTGCAATGGAATAGATGGCGACTGCCCAAGCTCCTTCGCATTCTAACCCTGATATAGATCTAGAGGCAAGTAAGTTCCCAATAGAATGACTTTCAGCATTTAGGGAACAATATAGTATCCCTTTATCAATGTCGATTAGGGTTCCGTCTAAGGACGAACGTCCTCAAGATTCCAGAGAAGATGAGGTGTGCCTCTATCTTTGGATGTTTGTGTAAGAGCCCAACTTTTGATCTACATATAATTTAAGACGCATTTTAAATATTTCAAAAATACCGGGGTAGATTTCGATATTTATTATGTGAATTAAAACTTTAGGGGGTTGAATTGTAATTCTTATAAACATTAAAATTTAGTTTGGGTTTAATTTCTATCCCAACTAAAATGAGGGGAGGTTCGTGTAAATTTTTTATATTATATTATCTTATATTCTTTATATATATATATATATATAGAGAGAGAGAGAGAGAGAGAGAGATGGATAAGGAAGGGGATCGAATGGTGGAGGAAGTGGTCACATGGCCGATTAATAGAACTATCATATACACTCATATATATATATATATATAGAGAGAGAGAGAGAGAGAGAGAGAGAAATCATCGAAGCAAAATTCACGAAGAGAGATAGAGAGGTTCGGTTGGTGGTGGTTTGTTACTACTTCGACGAATGTGTGTGAAATCAGTTGCCTTTCGTTCGTCGGTAGGTGTTTGGGTGATCGTCGCCGTCTTCGGTAAGTGGGCGTGTGGTTTCTCCGTTTATTTGGTGTGGGTATGTGTGTGGGTTCGGCCGTTCGTCGCTGTCCGTTCGTGCGGTGAGTGTGTGCATGTGTGTTGCGGTGTATGACTGTGTGTGTTCGATAACTTTGTGTGTATGTTCGTTCAATCGTCAGTTGTTGGGGGTATCGCCATCGGTTGGTTTAGTTTGGCCTGCGTTGAGTGGAAATTAGAGAAAGAGTGCTTGTCGTCGGTGAAGGTGGTGCCGTGATCGTCGTGGGTGTATGCGTGCTGTCGTGTATGTATGAGAGTGGTGGGTTCGGTCAGTGAGAGGTTGTCGTCAACGGTGGAGTCAACGGCTAGAAACAAAACAGAACAGGAACAGAAAGAAAAAAGAATAGAGAAGCAGACGAGAGGGTGTTCGCCGCGGCGAAAAAACTTCTGGGAGTAGAGCTAGGTGGCGTTTGCCACGGCGGTGAGCCTTCGCCGCAGCGATGTCGGTTATCGGAATAAAAAAAAAAAAACAGAAACAGGAAATAGAAGCAAAAAGAAGAAGAAGCAGCGGGAAAATAAAAAAAAAAAACAAAAGAAAAAAAAGAAAAAGGAAAAGAAGGAAATTGCGCAAACCACCCCATGAAAAACATAAATCCAATTTCGCTGCCGGTGGAAAATTCGGGGAAGGTAAAATTCCTCACTTCTTTAATAAATACATTTAATTGTCTCAATATAAAATACATATTATCATTATCATTGAATTTAGCATTATATGTTCGTATGAAAAACGTCAAAATCGCGATAAGAAATAGTGAGATTGCTCGCATGAATAAATTCGATATAGTAAATTGTAACGGAGTAATATTAGTTAAATAGACATATTTTATAATAAGGGACGGAGAATACGAAATTATGGAAAAAAAATTAGAGCCTACATGGTTCGAATAGGGTATGTTTACATCAAATATTAATTTAGGCTCTGTCACTATTAGGTTCGCAGGCACCGGAGTATCGGTAGAGAATAAACGGTCAAAGTCTTCGAAAATGGGTAATCAGGTGAGTGTACTGTCTTCTTGCCAAAATTATTTTTATATATATGATGAAAGAATATGTTTATTTCAGATTGTATGATTTTATAAATGATATGGATCAAGCATGTTTTTTTTGGGTGAGTTGGTAAAAATGAATTTTCGGGGAATTGCGTTGGTTTATAAAAAGAAAGATTTAATTAAATTGTTAGATTTGGGTGAGTTAGGGAAATGGATTTTCATTAAATTACGTGAGTTTTTAAAGAAAGTCAAAAAATGATGTTCGTTGGTTTTGGTAGCTTTAAAAGAGAATGAATAATATTTGGTTTTTGAAATAAAATAAAGGGAAAAAATAGTTTCGTTGAAATTAGATGATTTTCAAACAAAGGTGAAAAATATGATTTTCGGATTTAAAAGTTGGTTTGGAGAAAAAGAGGTAGACGTTGGTGATTTTGACGATATTTATGAGGTGGTGATCTATATTATGGTTTGTCAGGCAGATGGATATTGTTTTGTGATTTGATGATGATATTATTCAGTTAACTATGCCATAGTTTATGTCTTGTCCGGAGGGTGGTCTGACAGGTGGTGATTGATATTATGTGGTGATTTATATTATGGCCTCCGGAGACATCTGGTAGGCAGTGATCTGCGCAGTTAGATCCGCTAGGAAGGCATATCCTACTGATGGTTACGGTACCGTTACAACTCCTGATCGTGAGGTTAAAACGATCACTATGGCTTAGCCGGTGGGTATAGGGTTGAGATGTGGTGTTTTACTTATATTGGGTGATTTATTATTTATTATGGTGATTGGTATGATTTTATACTAGATGGATTTGAATGAAATTTATCTCTATCGCTTTATTTTCACTGCTTATATATTGGAAATTTTACGAGTTATGTGGTGTTTATATACTTACGCTTGATCCATTTAGATGTTGTAGAATGAATTACTATTATTATAAAATGTGTTTACTAAGAAGACAGTATACTCGCAGGTGAATCATTTAGGAGACGGTCCCCTACTGGCATTAGGTGGAGTCATTTGCGAGTTTTGAGTTGAGCTGTCAGAGGTGAACCATATGAAAGAGAGAGATTATGTATATCCTGTATAATGAATTGTATAGTAATGTATGCATTTTGTAATGTATTAGAAGTAAAAATGAAATAGGTGATGTCATGTTGTCGTCACGCTGGCCTTGGGATGACGGGTGTCCGGGACAGGTCGTGACAGTTTGAGTATGGACTCACTCTTCCTTTTTCCTCACTCCTCCGCAATATTTTTCGCTAAATGGAAATTACTCCAGCTCAGCTAACTCCAAATAGTTTTCATCAAATTATGAGAGCCATAGTTCTTGCTAGACGAAATAACGTTACCCTTTCCGTTGATATAATTAGAAGCATAAGCTAACTCAAATACCTCGCCAAAATCAATAGATATTACCTTTCTATCCCCAAGGAATTTTTCGTTTCTTATAGACCTTCCAGCGAAGGTCAGAGACTGGCAGTCATGGTACTTTTTCTTTTCTGGAGATTGGGAATTCTCTTATGAGGAAATGGGACAATCTTTAATGGTGCCAAAATACTTCAGCTCCCCAAGTAATGATATACCCAACAGTCTATTTCTTATTTAAAATTTTGCTGAAGTAATTTTGTTCATATTTATTGATTTATCAAATGCACGTGACAGCGCTGGTTGGAAACTCGGCCTCACTCCAAGACTTAAAGAAGAATTGAACAAGCTTCTAATCCTCAAAGACCGCTTTTATAGGGAATTAGCATATTGGCCGTTTGTTTGACCTTCAATGGATCCATCTTGTCTTCAAGAATTAGCTGAACTTCAGATCAATACTCGGAAGAGGAAATGACTGGCAAAGAGACTCGCCAAAAATAATAATCAACCAGTATCCTAGCCTCCTTGCAATGTTGTCGGCAACCCAACCATCCGTCAAGTCATTTCTCTTGATGACCCTAAAATAGCAATATCGGATGATGACTGTCAACCTTTTATCCTTCGCCGAAGAGGCGTTATTTCTGTTGCAATTCCATCCTTGGTTCGCACTACTAAACAAGCTCAATGTGAACCATCTTTTGCTTCCAGGTCAGCTTCTCTTTCTAGATTAGCTGATATCCATGCCATAGAACCTGCTATTGTCGATCCTCCAGTTGCTGATCCTCCTGCAGCTAGTCATCAGTCCTCTTCAGTCCCTACTTCCAGCCAAAGAACCTGCCGAGGAATGACTAAACAACAAATGTGCCAACTTATTAATGAAGTTGGCCCTTCTATTCCAGGTCATCATGCTATTTTCGATGACGCCATTAATTTTTTTTATGACCAATCCAGGGACAAAGGCAAGAAAAGAACTGAAGGTAAGAACAAACCCAGAATCTTTCGAATGGTGATCTGTGCCCTTCTCCAGGTATTTGTACCATTTTAGTCTATCTTTACTGAGTAATCTGGCTGTTTGACCTCATCTAATAACAACCTTGTCATATCAATATATGCATATGTTATCTGCTCTAGTCAATTGTGCTGAGGATGAGAACGAGCTGGATGCCCAACTGATGCACCAAATGACTGATCTTAGTAAGGTTGAGGCTAAGGTACAAGATTTAGAAAATGAGAAGTTAAGGCTTGCCACTGATCTTGCCTTGTCCAGATCTTCTCAGGAACAATTTAAAGCTGAATTGCAATATACCAATGAACAAAGTGAGGCTCTCCAAAAGAGTAATGCACTTTTCTACTATGAGAATAGCGAGCTTAGGACATCAATCACAGTGCTCAGAGATTAATGCACGTCGCTCAAAGAAGAATCCCGCAACCTTTCAGAGGAACTTGCCTCAGCTTGTCTGATAATTAACCAGAAGGATGCCGAGATCAAAGAGAAAGAGGTTGCTCTTCAAAGAAATCATGATTAGTTTTAAGAGAAAGATGTTGTTCTTCAAAGGCTCCATTTTGAAAAAGAGAAAATGTCTGCTACACAAGAGAAGGCCAAAAAAGATATTGACGACCTCTGGTCTTCTTTAAAAAAAGAATCAAAGAGGCTTTAGAAGGTCGGCTTTGCTTTCTGCCAAAGGCTGGTGTCAAATAAGTTTATTGAGGCCGATCTCTCCTTCTTGGATCTTGATAACGAAATAGAAAAAGTAACTGAAAAACATCAAGATTTACCCAGTTCAGTAGCCAAGGTGCCAGCAGAGAGCTCAGTACAGAACGTTGCTCCTGATAACACCAACTGATAACTCAGCCAAACTTTGGTCAAATCAATTGATTATTGCCGATCTGTATCTTTTTTTTTTATTCTAATTTCATATCTTTTCACCTTTATCTTCTATTGGTCTGTAATTAACTTTATTAATGACCATATTTTTAATCATCATGACCTGTAACTGAACAGTCACCGCCATTACAATTTTCAAGATTTTTTGTGATGATTACAATACATTTTTACCAGCGCACGTCACTTCCTTATTTAATGTGTGCTTTTTTTGACGCTTCAACTATCTTTTCCCATTCTTCTTGCTTGACTATTTAAAGGCACCACGGGTTCTTCATATCTTCAAAAAACCCTTCATTTAAGAGTCATGGGCTCTACCATATGGATTAACGGCCCTTCTGCCAATTCAAGAATCTAGGTTAGGAGAAACAAAGAGATCGAATTAGGGGAGCGCTTTCGTTCTTTGATGCAGACAACTATGAATACCAAAGATGAGTATCCACGCCTTCACGCTATGGAAGAAGCTTCTGCCATCTTTGCCGTCATGGAATCGGGCCATTTCCAAGTTGTCTCTCACTATCTCGAAGCGAAAGATGAATTGAATGATATTGAAAAAATAAAAAAGGATCTGGTCACTAACTTCAATTACCAGAAGCTTTACGCTAATGCCATGAAAGATAAGAGAGATACACTTCTGAAAAAGAATGGGGATAAGAGGGAAAAAATTCATGAACTGATTTGAAAACTCAACCAGTATGAAGATCATAAATTTTTTCTTTCCAATCCTGACTCGGAGGATCTTGACTCTCTTGCTTCTACAGAGTCGGATTGAAGCGCTTTCCCATCAGCCCCGGATGAAGAAGAAGAAGAAGATTTTTTTTTTTTTGTAAGAACAGTTTGTATCTGATCTTTTTCTCTCTGTTTTTTTTTTTAAAGCCCATATATCATTTTACTTATAATATGAATGAGTTTTTATAATAATACCTTATCTGCCCTCATTTGTAACAAAAGTAGGATACATAACTTAGTTACGAATCTTTGAATAAGCATATGATAGTAAAAGGATAAATTTGGAACAATACCTCGTCTGCCCTCCATCTGAGTATTAAACTGAGTGACTTGTTAGGGCATAATACACATTTGTACTGAAGTACTCAACTTAATGAGGAATTTGAAAAGTTAGTGCCTGCTGAGCCAGTACACCCTAATAGAATGCAGAGTTGAACTCTGAGTTGGAGAATTCAATTGTTTGCTAGGCTGAGAAGCCTAGTTAAATGCTGAGCTGATGTGCTCAGTTAAGTTCTGAGTTGAAAAACTCAGTTGTTTGCTGGGCTGAGGAGCCTTGTTAAATGTTGAACTGATGTGCTCAGTTAAATTCTGAGTTGAAAAACTCAGTTGTATGCTGGGCTGAGGAGCTTAGTTAAATGCTAAGCTGATGTGCTCAATGAAGTTTTGAGTTGAAAAACTTAGTTGTTTGTTGCGCTGAGGAGCCCAGTTAAATGCTGAGCTGATGTGCTCAGTTAAATTCTGAGTTGAAAAACTCAGTTGTATGCTGGGCTAAGGAGCCCATTTAAATGCTGAGCTGATGTGCTCAGTTAAGTTCTGAGTTGAAAAACTCAGTTGTTTGCTGGGCTGATGAACCTAGTTAAATACTGAGATGATGGGCTCAGTTAAGTTCTGAGTTGAAAAACTCAGTTGTTTGCTGGGCTGAGGAGCCCAGTTAAATGCTGAGCTAATGGCTCAGTTAAATTCTGAGTTGAAGAACTCAGTTGTTTGCTAGGCGGAGGAGCCCAGTTATATGCTAAGCTGATGTGCTCAGTTAAGTTCGGAGTTGAAGAACTCAATTGTTTGTTGGGCTTAGGTGCTTAGTTAAATGCTGAGCTGTTGGCTTAGTTAAATTCTGAGTTGAAGAACTTAGTTAAAAAACACAAATCTCATGGATTTAAACATTTATTTCTTTTATTAAAAAATGCATTCAGAAGACAACTTATTTAAAAAGAAAAAGAGATTAAAGATAAAGAACTCATACAAAATACTTCCGCAAATGGGAGACATTCCAAGGTCTAGGAACAACAACTCTATCAAGTTATTCAAGACAATAAGTTGTTGGTCTATTAACTTTAATGACACGATAAGGGCCCTCCCAGTTTGGAGCAAGCTTTCCTAGGCGAGCTTTTGGTCGGTGAGGCATTACCCGTCGAAGTACCAAGTCTCCAATGGTAAAACTCCTTGGGGGCGAACTGCATGATTGAATCTGTGTGCCATCTTAGTCTTGTAAGCTGCCATATGTATTAATACCTTATCACGCTTTTCTTCAAGTTGATCTAATTCCTCTCGTATGTAACCTTCATTGTTCTTTAAATCAGTAGTAGCAACTCTTCTGGTTAGCACCCCAATCTCAACTGGAATGACAGCTTCAGTTCCATAAGTTAAAGAAAAGGGTATTTCTCCTGTTGTAGATGTCGGGGTGGTGCAATAAGTCAATAAAACTCCAGGAAGTTCTTCCACCCATTTGCCTTTCGCATCATCTAGGCATCTTTTAGGTGCCTCTTTAATTGAACGGTTGGTCACCTCTGCTTGTCTGTTTGCTTGGGGATATGCCGGACTGGATGTTCGATGTTTTATTTTGAGCTCATTGTACATCCAACAAACTTTTCCTCCAGTAAATGGAGTTCTATTGTCGGGTATAAGAACAGTAGGTATACCAAAACGGCAAATGACTTGTTTCCACATAATTGTTTTTACTTCATTTTCACCCACGGTTACAAAAGCCTCTGCTTCAACCCATTTGGTGAAATAGTCTATCACCACCAACAAGTTTTTTTTTGTTTCCAGGAACTGGAGTAAAAGGACCCAGAACATCCATTCCCCACTGAGCAAACGACCAAGGACTAGTGATTGGAGTTTGTTGCTGAGCTGGGACCTTGATATTATTAGAGAATCGTTGACACTTGTCGCACTTGCGCACATATTCTGTTGCATCAGCGCACATGGTTGGCCAATAATATCCCACTCTCAACACTTTAGGAACCAAGGACCTTCCCCCTTGATGATTACCACACACGCCTTCATGTATTTCTTGTAGAACATAGCTCGCTTCTTTGGTCCTGAACACAACAACAAAGGTTGGGAAAAAGATCGCCTATACAGTTTATCGTCAGATAACACATACCTTGACGATTTATAAACAATTGTTCGAGCGGCATCCTTGTCATCTGGTAATACTCATTTATTCAGATATTGAACTATAGAGATCCTCCAATCAATTTCTTCATCCAGCTGACCTATACATGAACACTGAGGAGTTGGAGTGATCGATGACTGATCTAGAAACTCAACTTGTTCAGACTTCTGATCTGATCCCAAAGTTGAAGCAAGTACAGACAAAGCATCAGCCTTGGCATTTTCAGTTCTTGGGATGGCTTCAAATTTACAGCTTTGAAACTGGGAAGTGAGATCTTTTACTTTATCTGCATAAAGGCGTACTTTGTTTCTGTTTATAAGAAACAATCTATTGACCTGATTGATCACTACTTGAGAATCTGACTTTACTTCCAGATGTTGAGCACCTAACTCCTTGGCAAGAGTTAGCCCGAGAACCACTGCTTCATACTCCACTTCGTTGTTGGAAGCTTGGAAACCCAACTGCATGACTTTTTCAAGCTGATCTCCCTCAGGTGTTTGTATGATTATTCCCACTCCACATCCTTTCATGTTTGAGGCTCCATTAACCCATAATTTTCACTGGGCGGCATAACAAGATGTTGCTTATTCATTCAATGAAGGAGTAAATTCAGCAATGAAGTCAGCTAAAGCTTGCCCTTTGATTGCTATTCTGGGTTTGTACTGGATGAAAAATTCACCCAGCTCAACAGTCCACTTCATTAGACATCCAGATGCTTCTAGTTTGAGCATTACCACCCTGAGTAGGTATGAAGTCAGCACAGTTACTACATGTGCTTGAAAATAGGGCCGGAGCTTCCTAGCAGCAATTAGCAAAGTTAATGCTAGTTTTTCCAACTCCATATAACGGGTTTCAGCTGAAACCAACGATTTGCTGACGTAGTAGACCGGCCTCTGCCTTCTTGCGTGTTCTTGAACCAGTACAGCACTTACTGCTACAGGGGTTATTGCTAAATATAACTTCAACTCTTCTCTTGGGTATACCTTTGCCAATGTTTCTACTGAGCTCAAGTAATCTTTAATAAATTGCAAAGCATGCTCACAGTCATCATCCCACTGAAAGGTCTTGTTTCCCCTCAAAATTTTGAAAAATGGAGCACACCTATCAGTAAATTTTAAGATGAATCTGTTTAAAGCCGCCAATCTTTCAGCCAACACTTGAACTTCTCGTATAGAAGAAAGGGATTTTAGATTCTTGACAGCTTCTATTTGTCTTGAATCTACTATAATGCCGGGCTGATTAACTACAAAACCAATAAACTTACCGGAAGTGACCCCAAAAGCTCACTTTTCAATATTCAACTTCATGTCGTATCTTCTTAGAACAAAAAAAGCTTCAGCCAAATGGGAGAGGTGATCTGTTTGTTTAGAACTTTTGACCAACATATCATCTATATAAACCTCTATGATGGTCTCAATTTGATCTTGAAAAATACGATTTAGCAACCGCTGATAAGTAGCACCTGCATTTCTCAAACTGAAAGGCATTACTTTATAACAATAAGTACTTTTTGGTGTGATAAATGATGTTCCTTCCTCATTTTGCTGATCCATGTGGATTTGATTGTAACCTGAGTAAGCATCCATCGTGGACAAGCGTTGGTGCCCGACAGCAACATCAACCATCTGATCAATCCTTGGCATCAGATTACAATCTTTAGGGCATGCTTGATTTATATCAGTAAAATCCACACACTTTCTCAATTTTCTATTCTTCTTTTTTACAAGAACTGGATTATCCAACCATCTAGGGTATGTCACTTCCCTAATATGGCCAATAAAAAGCAATTTCTTTACTTTAGCTTCAATTACTTGTTCTTTCTCAGGACTGAACGTTCTTATTTTTTGCCGAACTGGAGGATATGATCTGCAGATGTCCAAACGATGAACAACAACATCATTACTCATTCCTTTCATATCAGCCGGCGACCAAGAAAAAATATCCAAGTTCATTTGAAGTAGTTTCCTGATCTCCTCTTCCTTAGTCTGGCTTAATGATTCTCCAATCAAAAGCTTCTGAGTTCCGTTATTGAAAGTTATCTATTTAACTTGCTCAACAGGTTGAATCATACTAGCGTATTATTTGAAATCATCAATATCTCCGGCCGAGTCTACAGGTGGATTTGCTTTATGAACTTTTTTGATTGCTATAAAAGAGAGCTTTTGCCCTTCATAGCTATAGCAAAATACTGCCTTGAACAGGCTTGATCTCCTCTTATAACTCCACTGAATCTCCTCTGGCATACTTCACACATTGGCAATACGTTGACGCTACAGCTCTCATCGTGTGCAACTATGGACGGCCCAGAATGGCATTATATGGTGATATGGAGTCTATCACCATGAACTCCGTCGCCTTTGTGTAACCTTGCTCCTCCTTATTGGAGATGACTGACAAAATAATTTTTCCACAAGGAGAAGTAAGCTCGCCATTAAATCCTACCATAACAGTCTGTGTTGAACTCATGTCTGAGCTCGGTACTCCCATCTATTTCAGAATACTAACAAAAATAATATTTGCCGAGCTACTATTATCAATCAAGATACATCGGACCTAGAAAATTGAGATCCACAAAGATATGACTAAGGCATCTTCATGAGGGTGAACAATCTCTCTACAATTATCCTCAGAAAAAGTGATAATAGGGCCTGACTTTATTACCGCCAACGACTCCCCATAATAACGTTCCAACGTCGCTTCACGCACCTTTCTTTTTCGTACACGATTGGATTCCCCAGTACTCGGTTCGACTGAATTTATACTGAATATTACCTCTCGATTTTCTTTAGGATGCTCTTCCTTCCGCTCTCTTTCTTGATGTTCTTCACCCCGGTTATCATTTCTGGGTCTGTTTTTGTCCCTAGGACGATCTTGCATATAATCCCACAATTGTCCCAAGTCCGCAAGTCGCCTGATCTCCTTCTGAAGCTCCTAGCAATCATCTGTATTGTGACCATGATCCTTATGGAAATCGTAATACTTAGAGAGATTCTTCCGATTTGACTTAGTAGTCTATCTGGGAGGCCATTGAATTATATCAAATGTATGAATCTCCTGCAGGATTCGTGAGATCGGCATGCGCAATCCAAGAAGGCCTAGTTCTTGGCAAACTGCTGGCCTGGAATTTGAATTCCTTGTTCGATCTTTTTGCCTATCAGACGTGCCAGTTTTTGCCTTACTAATTTCTTTCTCATTTTTCCTGAGATGATCACGAAATAACCCCCTGCCTTCCCTAGTCAGTTTTACATCTTCTAGCTTTATGTAAGGGTTGGATTTCTCCATCAACTCCATCATACTCCGAGGGCAATTTTTGGTTAAAAAATCTTGAAATCGTTCAGGACGCAACCCTGATGTAAAAGCATTAATAATAAGGTTTGTATCACAACCTTCAATGTAAGTTAGTTCCTCATTAAACCGGCTCATATACTGACGCAAAATTTCTCCTTTCTCCTGACGCAGAGCTAGTAGGAAATCCGACCCTTTCATTAACCTCTGACAGGTTATGAAACGGTTGATGAACGTCTTTCTAAACTCATTAAATGATGTTATAGAGTTTTCCGGAAGAGAATATAGCTAATCAAGAGCTGATCCCTTCAGAGTGGTCGCAAAATCTCTGCAAATGGTGGAATCGCTGGAATTATACATGTTTGAACTGTCGGATATGGTCCACCGGATCAGTTCTCCCATCGTACTTTTCAAACTTTGTTGGATCGAACCTTTCAAAAAGTGGGATAGCCAGTATTTCCGGGGAAAAGGGCATCTTAATACCCTTCAATAATGTATCCAGCTCGTCTAGAGGACGAAATCTCTCCACTTGACTACTGATCTATCGATGTGAATCAATAGTCTTAGTTTGAATATTGGTCCCTCGTTTTGGTTGATGATTGGCCTCTCCATAGGCAGGCCGTTCTTCACAAGATTGAGGATCAGCAAATTGTAGAGTTTCTACATCCTCCCTAACTCCATGAGTAATCGTATTGAACTGCGACCTATTGTCAATGATTATGCTAGCCATGTACTTGATAGTTTCTACTATCTTGGCCATTTTCGCGTTAAGAACGTTTATCTTTGCATCCATATTTACTGCAACAGATGGCATATCAGACGAAATCTCTTCACCCTGCTGCGAACAATCATCTTCGTGCTGTTCCTCAGGTACATTTAGGACCGACGGCGGTGGTAAGTCATTATTCTGACTAGTCACCGGTGCCCTAACTTGCAAGTGCCTCATATCAGCAACGTAGTGTTTTACGTTCGTTTTTCTGTAGATGACGCCAAATAATGTAGTCAAACAATTCTCAGTCACGTGTCAATCTCCACACGTACTAGAAAATCTTTCGTCTTCCTCCTTGACCTGTAAAATTGTGAATTCTAATGGGGGACACTGGTGTGGTGTCAGCCAAAGAACCTCCGGCATGAGAATAAACTAATCTGAATATAGTGAGAATAAATTGCACACTTAAAATCAGAGTCCCTATTACCAATTACATTCTTCCATTTTATAGGGTGATATGTTTGTTATCTCTTGAATGGAAATATCATTCAGTTGCTTATCTCTCTACCGTTACGTATAATAGCCATTATCCCCATATTTAAAGGAGAAAATCTGTAATGGTCCCCATTAGTCATGGGATGTTACAGTCAATTCAGACTTATTCTAACGTATACAAGTTTAGACCGAAGCTCTGAAATAACTGGTTTCCTCTTTGGCTTTTGATACCTTGGGCTTATACATACCCAATTATAGGCCTTATCATGTGGTCACCCACATATTCATATAGATCCCTAAATCAGTGTTTGAATCATAGGCTTATACTGCCCCAGCCCATTTAACAGGCGGATTTATCTGACTTCAATTCGGGGCCCATATAATGAATCCGACCCGTTTAGGATTTCATACCTAAGTCAGTTTGGGGCAGGAGTTTTACACACATCCACTACATCAAAACGGCCTTTAACGACAATTCTATTAGCCGCTAAAAACTCATTTTTTAGCCGCTAAAATTTTTAGCAACAATTCATGTAGTTGCCACTAATAGTGCAGTCGCTATAGGTTATAGCAACTAATTTTTAATGGCCGCTAAGATTTAGCCGCTAAATATAAAAAAAATCGTGGCTATTTATATTTTATATAGTGGCAAAATTAAATGCCACTAAAATAAAGAAAAAATATTATTTTTTATATATATTTAATGGCAAAAAACAAATATATATTTAGTGGCTAGCTTATATTTCATACAGCGACAAATTTAAATTCCACTTTTTTTATATTTAATCGATAAATAGTTTACATTTACTGGCTATTGTATTTTTTGTACCGCGACAATTTTAAATGCCACTAAAAAATAATGTTAATATTTATTTTTATATTTAGTGACACAATAAATATTTCTAGAGAATCTCAATAAAATAAAATGAACCTTAGTAATTAAACACCAACAAAAATCCAAAGGAGAATATAAATAATTGAGGACATAAATCTAATATCCCCAAACAATAAAATAAAATAAAATATATCGATGAAATAATATAAATTGATCTCCTAATTTAAAGTAAATCAACAATCTAAACTAATAATCTCAAAATTCCCTTAGAAGAGTGGAACCGACATCAACCGTCCAATTAGCCAAAAAAACCTCACCTATACGTATACGAAAACAAAAACATTATAAACATACAAAAATAAAAACCGAAACAATATAAATATTAAACTGGTGTTCATATAAAGATTTTAACAACATCCCCTTTATTTATGCAACATTCTAAAAGTATTTATAACATAAATGACACTATCAAATATAGTCAACATTAAACAAGACAATAAACAACGCAACAACAACAAAAAAATAATAATTTTCAACACTTGTTTTCGAAATAAACAACACTGGAACATACCTTGAGTATGGATTGTCAAACCATATAATCTCTCTTATATCATTTATGAAACACCCATTTTTCTTTACATTTTCCATCTACAATCCAAAATGAAATAAAATATTGATAATACATTAATATATTAAACTGTGTTCTGTTTTCAAAATCTTATGTTTTGAAAAACAGAACAATGTTAATGTTCCAGGACAAAAATAGAACAATGTAGTTCCGGAACAGAAACAAAACAATTATGGAACAACTTTTTTCACCCACAATTTCTTCCCTCAAACACGAACAAACAACAACCACCACCCTACCAACTGATAATATTATTACTGGAAAAAATAGTTTTTATCCTATTTATTTTAAGCCCATGTATAAAAACTTCTCATGATTTACTCTTGTGAAATCCATAGATTTTGTAAGTGTAAGAATCAATATACTCGAATGTGATAAGAAGAATAGGTGATACTTCTTTGGATTCTCCATAACATTCCTTTTTATTTTCTTTACCTTTTGTAACTCAAATTTGGCTTGCTAATTCTGTCGCTAAGGAAATTTGGTTTGCTTGTTAATTTTCACAAGTAACACATGGTGATGAAAACAATCTTAGCAAAATGTCACTAATGTACAAAATGTTGAATCTAACTAAACATGTCTGAACTCCATTATTGGAATTCCACTAAAACATGCCCAACATGGCCAAAATAATTTCTTAGTTGAATTTTTGTTTTTAGTTTCATTATTTTTTATCAACAAAGCTTTATAGGATTGGAAATTCTAGCTACCATGTAGCTTTGCATCTGAAGCATATAGCAGCTAATAAAGATTGTCTGCTACCAAAAATGGGAATGAACTTCTATACAAAACCCCAAAGATAAAATCCAACACTATTGCTAAGGTACTAACTGAGACCACTTAAGAAGAGAATCACAAAATACAAGTTAAAATAGCAATCGAAACGTCCCGACCAGAACATAAATCAAACCAGCAGTACAGCTATGAAATACATCATCTCCAACACTATTAATAAGGTACTAACTGAGACCACTTATGAAGATAATCACAAAATAAAAGTTAAAAAATCAATCAGGAACCTCTTGACCAGAACATGAATCAAACCAGCAGCACAACTAAGAAATACATCATCCCTTACTCCAAGCCACACAGATTCAACCATCGCGAAACAACAACTCCTAATAATGACCACCCACCATTTACAACCAAAGACAGGGGAATTTTTTCACCAAGCATGTCCAACTCTATTGTGGGGTCCCAATAGGAAAGCATTCCTACTATTAAATAAAATATACATAATCTGGAACAACATTCCTACTATTAAGTGTTTTTCTAATTCCACTTCGAACAAGTTTTGCTTCAAGAAATGAAGAAACTCCTATCACAATTTCAATAGAATTTGATTTGGTTAATTTCCGTAACAGAAAAAAGAAACAAGAAAATCATCACATGTTAAGAATAAAATTAAAGAACTAAACTAGAAGTGAACTAGATTCAACCCTGGGTTTAAATTTCAAATAAAACTATTAGCAAGGCATTCAATTGCTCAATAAATTCAAGATGGAAAAACTCAAAACCAGAACTTGCATAAAATTGAGAAAATTCTTCGAGAGAGAGAGACAATTACTTTGCATTGCCGATTAAGTCATAATAGGTGATGGTATTGCTATTACAAGCGACAACATTCATCTCCCTTAAGACCTTCAATCATATTGAACACAAATTTCTCTTGAAATTTAGGGTTCTTCCCTCATTATATTTCAACAAGAACAACAAATCATAATTTAAAGTGCATAAATCAAAATAAAAGAAGATAAAACAATACCTATGAAATCGATAGACATTGTATCTGGGAACAGAAATAAAAACTAGAAACACAAATAGAAATCAAAACTGAAACATTGTATTGTTTCAGAAGCAAAAATCAGAAACAAAAGTAGAAATCCGAGAACTGAAACATTGTATCTAGAAATTGAAATAGAATAGAAAGCTAGAACAGAGACTTAAAGCAAAAATCCAGGCAATGTTTTATTGTTGTCTTTTTTTCTTATTCTCTTGCAGCATCTGTTCTTTTTTTATGTTCACTAGTGTTGTATCCACTTCATTCTTTGTATCTGCTATATGTTAACTAGTGCTTAATTTGTATTTAACATTAACCAAATACTAATAAGGACTATAAAGTAAGTGTCTATCCAATATGAACCCAAAAATAAAAAGATAAAAATTTATAAGCGACTTCTTCCCCCAATTTAAAATAAGTCGATCAAATGAGATGTGATAATACAGAGATAGAGAAACGATTAGGATACCTCATGCCCAAATTCCGAATCAAGAGTGTTGACTTTGTCTGTGTTCCAGTTTCACCTAAAGAGCAGCGTTTTACTCTGAATATCTCTAAATCAAACTCATCACTGCCTTGATCCATACTATTATTGCGTTTATCCAAGGAATCTCTATGAGAAAATAATGAATTTTCAGTCTGGGAAGAACTTGAGTGTTGCTTCAGTAGGGAATTGAAACAAAATCATGACACATGTAATAAAGCAAAAAAAAAAAAAAAAACTCTGCTAAAATTGATCTTTTAAGTTCCAATTAACAATAAGAACAATGAATATGACACTCGGTCTACCACTGATGCAAAATAATACCCAACATTAAATGGAACAATATAGAAGACAAATTACCTAAGAAATAGATAATTTGTTCCCAGAAATCCAAAACATTCCCTTGCATTAATCTAAGAAATAGACCATTACATTAGAAATCAAGGACTATTACAGAAATCAAGGACTATTACAGAGATCTACGTCTTTTTCATAATTATCAACAAATGGTCAATGATTGCATCTCACTTACCGGGAAGAACTGACAACGAGATCAAGAATCACATCTAGGGTTCCTAATTTCAGACAAGCATGAAAAGCTCAATCATTTTAAATAAAATAGAAATTAATGAAAAATGAAGAAAGAAAAAGAGCAAGGGAAGATCAATTTCAACACTCAATGATTTAAATAAGAAAACAAATAAACCCAAACTAAACCTGATAGTGAAGAGCACAGGGTGGCTTAACTGGGACCGGTGAAGGAAATAACTCTTGGATTGAGTCAAACAGTGATCGATAGTGATGATTGAACATGTAAGATAACTAACGACGTCTTTCGTCAATTGCGTAGCGGCACAAGGAGTGAGGAGGTGATTGAGCAGCCATATGAGGAAGAAGGTGATTCAACAGCGGAGAACTGGCAATTGAACAACGAAGTCAAGCACAGTCGCATGAGAGGTTAGCGAATGAGAGAGCTAGGGCAACAATGAGAAAGGGTTGAGGTGGTGTTCAATGAGCGAATGATTTGTTTTGTTCAGCTAGGGTGCAAAGCGGGGAATCAATTATGAAGAGCAGGAGAAGGGAATTTGTTTGCCGCTAGTCCGAAATGACTCTGTTTTAGGTACAAATGTTTTTAATTTTTTTTTCTTTTTTTCATTTAATCATTTTATTACATTTATAATGTCATAAGGATATTATTTCCTTTAATTACATAATTCAATTATAATAAAATACGACATTGTTCTTGTTTGTTTCTCCTATTGCTATCTTGATCTGTTTTGGAAAACTTGCTCTTCCTAGTTTTTTTAAAATTAATATTTGTCATATCAAATTTTAGATTTTTTCAATAATTGAATAATTCTTTTTAATTTTTAATTTTTATTTTATTAAATTTTTTAATTAAAGATATTGATATTAAAATTTGGAGCTAAAATTATAACATTTAGCGGCAATTAAAATAAATTGGCGGCAATTAAATAATTTGTCACTAAGAACATACAATTAGTAACTATTTTTTATCTGCTGCTAAAATAATTACCACTACAACCTGTTTTTGTTGTAGTGATTATACTTAACAAATAGCTGAATAAATCTAACTAAAAGAATATGCATGCATGAATAAATCATTAGAAAATCTGCAAAATTCAATATATCTAAAAAACAAAAATAGAAAGAAAAAAAAAAAAAAAGAAAAAAAAGAAGAAAGAGACTTACAATGCTGCATTACACACATTAAATAAAATATATTAAATGATGGACTAAATAGCTAAGGGCTCTCAAAATAAAAAATATTTTTTTTTTTTTTTTTTTCTAAGGTCTAGGCAAATCCAATTAATGTCAGAAGTACAAAAAAGAATATTCTTTCTGAAATTGTCCCTATAATTTTAACAAAATTTTTTACTTAATTTTTTACAGATTCATTTAACTTTAAATTTTAATAGAAATTCTAATGATTTTTATGTTTGGTTAATATTTTTTTAAATGCCACAAATACCCTTATCTATGTTCCACTTAATTTTATTTTTTAATTATATTCTACTAAAAATTTTAAAATGAAAAAAAAAAATCTCAATGATATTCCACTTATTGAAAGTAAAACAGTCCATAAAAAACTCAAAATTTAAAAAAAAATAGAACATTTATTTCAAAAACACCATTGATTATGTTCCACTGAATATATATATATATATATTTTTTAATATTACATTTAAAGATTTAAAATGCAAAATATCATTAGTTACAGTTCTATTGAATATATTTTTTATAACAGCTCTACGTAATATCAAATTTTTATAATAATTTTATCGAATATTAAAATTCCATTGGATATTAACAATTTCACTAAATCTCACTAAATTTAAAAATTTCGTTGAATATTAACAGTTCCACTAAATTTTATAATTTCATTGATAATTCCACTAAATCTAATTAGTTACACTGAATTTTATAACATACAAAAAAACTCAAATCCATATCGACATAAATTTAAAAAAAGAAAAGAAAAAGTGAACCTATCAAAGTTAAAATTGACTTAAATAAAACGTGTGAAATATACTACCCAGCACATCGAAATTTAAATACCAACTAAAATTACACAAACACACAATCAGTGGAAATCCTTTTTGACCAATGGAAATCCACAAACAATCAACTAAAATCTAAAAAAATAAAAATAATCTAAGCTATCTCAAAATATAAGGGCAGCAAGACTCAAAGGGCGAGGAGCTATAATTTGAGTTTACTCAACACCAATTCAATTGTGACAAGTGTGCGATGAAAATCAACTATTGCAGATTCAAAAAAATACTTAAATTAGTCTAACGTTAATGGAGGAGGAAAAACAAAAAAGGAGCAAACAAGAAGGTCAGTGCACCTGCAAATAGACACAATTCAGTGGAAATTCTCAAATCATGAAGAATTGCAAGCCGGATCTTGAATTGGGACCAATGGATTCTTTCAATGCACTTCTCTTATATAACAAACGATTCTTCATCAAAAGCACAACCGGAAGTTGCAAGAATATTAATAGGAATAACACCAATTTGTTTTACCGTTTGAATCTCGTCAAACAGTTCCGAACCAAATTCTAAAATCGGGAGATTTACGCAGCTCAATAATAAAAAATCCACTTCAGCTCAATAATAAAAAATCCAGTTGATTAATATGGTTCTTTAAAGTCGGATCTATCTGTATTAAAATAAAATGGCATAAACAATATAAATTTGGATCACTTTTAAACGTTTTACCTCTTTTGGATCTTTTGTCCCAAAGTCGGTTGATCCTGAAGTGTGATTTGAGTAGACTCTTTCATGGCTAAATCTAATCGTGAAATAACATCCAAGTTTGTTTCTATCAGAAGTAACACAAAGGTCTTATCCCTAACATTATGCACACGAGAAACACCATAGGGATACTATCTATGGAATATCTAAGAATTTAATTCTAATTTCGAAGCTTTATAGTATATCTATTATCATTCTAGTATGTAGTAAGAATCAAAATAGTAGAACAATGAAGGAGAGAGAGACATGGCTGAATTCCCTATAGTGAGCACCCACATAGAGGCCTTCCTAATATAGACCTCTTATTTTCTTGGTTGTGCCCATCTTCGAATTTTTTAAACAATTTAACATTACTATTCATTCTTTTAAAGGGTTATCCAAATTGTAATTTTTTTTTTTTTATTGTGTCCATTAGGTTTATATCAAAAGCTGGATGGTAAAAGTAAATAATTAATTAATTAAATAAATTTAGAACAATTCAAAATTTGCCCTTTTAGAAAAATAATTTCTCAATGACATCTCCTCCGACTATGAGCTTATAATCTACCTACATATCCCACACATATTCAGTTGATAGAAATTTCAACAAGAGAATCTCCTCAGCTACGATTCTCGTACAACACGATCTTTTTATCATATGCTCCCGAAAGGGTCAACAGGGTATGGATAAAGTAAATGCACTCACTCTAACAACATACTTTTTGCATGATGGGTTAGCAAAGTAATGGGAGCGTCGACTTAGGAAAGCAACGAATATTCTTCGGTTACCAACCTGCTCTTGTTCCCCTCCTAATGTCAAACCCGCAATTGGTTTTTCAGTTTCTCAATAAGAAGATGTTTAACGTGGGTCTTGCTTGTATAAATGTTTCCCTTCTCATTTGACGAAGCTGCCTTTGTTTTTGTCACCGAAGGTGTCTATGTTGTTTCTTCAGTGACCTACCCTAGTCTATACATATTGTTGGCCCGAAGAGCTAGCTAAGAGGGGGGTGAATTGGGTAGTTATCAAATAATTATACAATTAATTCCTTTAAACACAAATAACCAAATTCTCTAAATAGATTATTATCTTTATACGTAGCGGATATGTATTTAATACTAAGTGCACACCCAAACACAAGATAAAAATATAAATCAATACAATACACAACAATATATCCTGGTTCAGTAAGCATCTATTACCTATATCCAGTCCCCTGAGCTCCACGGAGATTCACAATCCATTAAACCCCTGATTAATTTTTCAAGTAGGAACCAAACCCTTATAATCTCGATCATTTTCATTGGCTCAAAATCAACCTTTACCATTATCCTTTTCCAAGTAGGAACCAAATCCTTATAATCTCGATCCTAATTCTATTACATGAAGAATCAAAACCTAATCTTTTTAATAGGATAAAGATCAAACCTACCACCCTCTCACACTTTTACACTTATCATTTACCCAAGTTTAGAAAGAACCTTTACAATCATTCAATTATATTATGGGGAGAATCAAAACTTAATTCTTTTCAAGGAAAAAGAATAATCTAACCTTTTTGTGGGCCAAAGATCAAACCCCAATATTTTTTCACAAGAAAAAGATCGAAACCAATATACCCTGACTAGATACCGTCTCAAACATATCTAATCCACTCAAATTCACAAATACAAAAAAATATAATTTTCTTCCCACATGGAGCTTCTACCACCTTAACACAAATATACTCAATTAATTTCCCGAATAATTACTATGTGACAAATACAATGTGAGACAAACAAAACTTGATTGATTAACAAAAAGGGTAGCACAATTTAAGCATGTAATAAGATAATCAAATAAAATTGTTTAAAAGGATTTTCAGGCTTTTAAGTTTAAAATGATTTTCTAAACGCTCTTATACTAAGCAATCAATAATAATATAACTTCAAAGTAAATAATAAAGTTTGGAAAGATCTCACTAGGAAATACCGAAGATAATGATAGTATCGCAATAGAACACAAGTCGACCATGCCAAACTACAAACGCTTTAGATCAAGAACGTAGAATAAATATTTCACAAAAATCTCAGCGTAAATATAACTCTTAGAATAGCTTGAAATCATTGTTCTTGATCTGTTTAGCTTATTATCGCAGGTCCCTTTAAGTAGACCTAGAATTAGCCCCCCAACATTTAGTTTCTGAAAGATATGCCATTTAATGACACTCTGAGACCCTATATAATATTATCTTTCATTTAAGGTGTATTCCACATTAAAATAACTTTCGTATCTTTCATTTCAGTCCATAAAACTATTTTCAATTTAAAACTATAGAAATATGAAGTATTAATCCATTTAAATTAAGAGTATATAAGTAGAGAATTATTTTAACCTATTTTTCTTAAAGGTCTTCAAAACTCTTTACATTTTCATTGCGTCTATCTTGCACCCTTTATGGTTTCATCGTGAGGTCTTCTTCTTAATCACATACATGAAACTTATAAATAGGAAACACTTGATAAAATCATTAGTTCCACTAAAAACATCAATACTTAATTTTTCGTCAAAACCTTAGATTCAACACACACACACACACACACACACACATATGTTGATAATAATCCTTTATGACACCAATTGGAATCTCATTTGAATCGTCACATTGCTCTGGGTGTGGGTATTACCCTTGACCTCGAAAACAACCAGGGGTAATATCATCATTGGGTAACGGCCCAGATGAATGCAAAACTTAGCATGCACAACAACAACACAAAAATATAAACACATTCTAACCTAAACAAACACACAATACGAGAAAACAATAACACTTAAACTAACAATACTAAATACTACACATCACTTCCGAACTTAAAACGAACAGTGTTCTCAGCGGTCCCAATCATCATTCTCATTATATGAAATTTAAACATTCTGACGGAGAGGGTTTAGAACACGTACCTGGGAGGCGAGAGAATCTCGCCTCCGAATAAATTCGACTGTGATGGATTTAATTTATTTTTTACCTTGGGTTGTATCCTAAGAAGCGCATGGTTTAATGTCCTCGGCTCGACATTTTCAGAACGTCTTCAAGCTTTGCGAGGTTTTGCTTTGTTCGGCTGGATCTTTCAACGACACGTCCTACCAGATTATGTGCGCGACCCTACACTATAAAATGACTCAGAATCCCGTCGAAAGAAATGCAACAATACCTGTCGATCTAACATCGACAAGTACCCTGCATAAGAAATAAAAACAAAACTACAAACAAAAATTATATATAAAAGAAATGCCTAAAGTAAAATCAAGTCATTTACTCACAATATTGACAATAACAAAAAAACACAATCCTCGACAACGGTGCCAAAAACTTGTACGACGGGTATTTGTTACACACTTGCATATTGACTACTCACAAGTGTACGAGGTCAAAGTTTTATTATGATGGATCTTTAAGATTGGGTATCGTAACCACAAGGATTGGTTGTCGGTATTATCGAGTACTGTGTTTATCATGACCTAACTTTATCTAGGCTAAAAAGAATGTATAAAATTTATACTAAACTAAACTAATTAACTAAATTATCTATACTAATATAATGAGATGTTTTAGGGGAAAGAATTGTCTAGGGATTAACTTGGTTTACAAATACGTGTTCGATCTCGTTTGACTTACGTTTACGGTGTTAAACCTATTTGACAATCTCAATTCGTAAACTCCCCCGCCACCTCTCTGGAGTGTAAGACGAGGGAATATATGAATTCATGTCAATGAAGAAGTCCCCCTCAACGTCTTAACGACCCTAAGTCATGTGAGTCTCGCCCCAACATCATTGATTGCATACAATCCAACTTCCTCCCGGGTTATTGAATCGTGACGTTTGTTTACCCTAGTATGAATTTAGGGTTACCTCTTCCAAGTGTCAAAGCCTGTATTCTCAATAAATCTATCTAAGCATAATAAACAAACAATATGGCAAACACAATCAAACTTCGAAGAACAAACATAAACGAAACACCGAAATCATACGAAACACATATTTATAAATTTATTTATTGTTAATCCCTATACAATCCATGTTTAACTAATGACCATAACCGTATTTACAATGAAGCACGAGCTAAACAGGCTCATATATTCCTAAATTAAAGAAATAAGGGAAGAAATCAAAGAACTTAGCCTAGTCCAAAGATTTGTCACTAAGAATGTTCAACGATCGCTTTGCCGTCTTCTTCTTCTTTGGGATGTGAGCTCTCCCTCTAAAGCTTCTCTACCCAACCCTAGATATGTTCTAAGGGTGGTAGCATGCAAGAGAGACCGAAAATGAGAGAGGAGATGGGATTATATAGGATAAATATCTCAAAAATATCCTAAATAATATCTAATTTGGTGCAGAGGTCACCGCCGCAGCGATGGGTAGGTCGGTTGGTAGATCGCCTTGACGGTGAAGACAGCGGTGGACTTGGTGACCATCTTATATTTTCATTGCCGCGACGGTGGATGTTCAACAAGAATTGGTGCATTCTGTATTTTCACCATTGCGACGGAGGTCTGGATGCCGCGGCGGTGGGCTTCTTTCAGAATATTGCCCTCGAGCTTATTTTTCTATCGTTCTTCGACCGCTTTTGGTTCGATTTGATCGTTTACGCTCCAGTTTCCTATCTTTCCACCCCACACACCTAATTTATACAAAAAATATAAAAAGTAATTAAAACATAATAAAATACTATATAAACGCTTGAAAACTAACTTAATTCGGTTTTGAAATAGATAAGTAGATCACACCTATCAATACGAAAACCCTAACTCTTCCAATCTATACTAAAACTTGACCCGTGCACTTGCGGTGAAAGTAGCGACGTAATTTACGCGCTACCAAGTTTTTGACGCCATTTTCGGGGATTGACTTTTAGATTGTTGTTGATATTGTGAGTAAATAACTAGATTTTAATTTAGGCATTTATTTTGTTTATAATTTTTTTTTTGTTTGTTATTTGTTTTTCATGCAGGGTACTTGAATATGTTAGATCAATAAGTACTGTTGCATTTCTTTCAACGCGATTCTGAGTCGTTTTATTGTGCTTGGGATCGATACAAGGAGTTGTTGTTCCGATCTCCAAACTATCGTTTCCCGAGGGAGTGTCAACTACTGAACTTCCTCGGTAGGTTATTAGTTGCAACTAGAACATGGGTGGAAAGAAGAAACGATACCACCTCTTTCGACCAACTAACCGCGGACAAACCCTATCGGTTGTTGGAAGACATGACCGAGTTTGTTTTTTATAGTTTGAATTATTCAACAAGCTATCAAAGCTTGGGGGATAGTTTCACCATTTCGGAGCCATGGATTGACATCCTAGACCAACAGGAGGAGTTTTCCCTCGCCCTGGAAGAGATATTTGCTGCAGTTATGGGGGAGACTTAGGCTTTTTGGAGGGAGATGAATGATCGGCTAAATGAGCACGAGGATCGTCTTGACAATATTGAGACGGTCTGCACCGAAATTGATGTGACCGTAATGTCCCTTCAGACGCAAATTGGTCAACGGTCCGACAGTAGATAGTTTAGATATTTTAGGATATTTTGAGATATTTTGGATCCTACAAATATCGTCTATTCACCCCCAAACATATAGTTGACGTTTTCGGGAGTCTTGAGAGCTTTAAGACCATTCAACCAAGAGAAGATCATCAAGGCCAAGAGGTGGAAGCGTTTTAGGAGAGGTTTTAGAATCGGGTCTTTGGATAACGACTAGTCTCCTCGTTTTTCTCTTTAATTCTTAGTTTAGTTGAATGTTTTGAATAAGTTTAGATTGTTTCTAGTTGTATATAGGGTTATGGCTATGTGTAACTAAACATATATTTTCTAGTGAGCGATGTACTTCACGAAAACATTATTTGAATAAATCGATGTTTTGTTAATGGTTGTTCTTGTCTATTCAATTGTGTTTACCGTTATTCCAAGTTTATATACTTGTTATGATATATTGAGAAATCAGGGATTGACACTCAGGAGAGGTAACCCCAAATTCGGACTAGGGTTTAAACACAACTCGATGATCTAATGATCTGGGAGGGCATTAGAAAGTATGCAATCCATGACGTTGGGGTGAGACACATATGACTAAGTGTCGTATAGACGCTCGAGAAAGATTTCAACGTTGACGTGAAGTCACATATTCATTCACTTTACACTCTAGAGAGATAGTGAGTAAGTTTACGATACTGAGATTGTCGAATAGATTGGAATGCCGTTAATGTAAATTAGATTGAAACAAACACGTTTAAGTGAACGAAGTTAATCCTTAGGCAATATTTTCCCATAAACGTCATATTAGTATTATTAATATAAGAAAACTACTTTTTTATCACCTAGATAAAGTTAGGTTATGATAATCGCGGTATTCAACAACCGTTTAATCCAATCCCTGTGGATACGATAACCCTTACTCTTCCAATTTATACTAAAATTTAACCCATACACTTGCGGTGAAAGTAGTGACGTAATTTATGTGCTACCATTCACAAACTCAATCTCTCCCGGGCATAGAATTCACAACCTAAAATCATCTAACTCATTGGCAACATAAATAAAAAAAAATTAAACATAGAGAGGCATTGATGAATTAAAAGGGAATTCAACTAACAATTAACAAAATATTCAAAACGTAGTTCAAATGAGATTACATCAAGCCCTAGATTAGAATTCTAACTCAAAATAGTGGAATCCATGACTAATTTTTTCAAGAAATCCATAAATGCAAACATGTTAAACACAATATCCACAAATATAAAATTCACTAAAAATTAGGGTGAGAGAAAGGGATAGAAAACTCTTTGTGGAGAAGAGTTTCAAGTCTTCAAATCTTCAACAATCTTCAACTCCAAGCTCTCTCTAGGAATTTTTGTGCCTTCAATTGGTGTTTTCCTTGTCAAATCTTGCCACCAATGGCGTTTTCCTCCCAAATCTCGCTACCCCTAGGGTTTGAGGCATAAGGTGGTATAAATAAGGGTTGAAAATGAGGGTTTTTTGGTCCTTAGCATGAAAAGGCGCGTTGGAGCACTCCTATGGGTCGTGGACACTGACGAATTGGCAGTGCAACGCCATTTAGGCGCACTGCAACGCTTCTTCCAAGATGGGAACACACTGGGTTTGTATTTTGATCATAACTTTCTCGTCCAAACTCAGATTGAGGTGATTCAAGATTCTATGGAAAGCTCAGAAAAAGAGCTACATCGTTCATGCTTTGTGTTGTTTTAGAATCAAATTGTATCATGGTAAACATCGGGCTTGAAGCTGCTGCACCTGCACTCATGTTACTATATTTTTACTTTTTCTCCCAATTATTTATGATTCCTATAAAATAACACAAAAACATATTAAACAAACAAAAATATTTGAAAACTCACAAATAATTAGACTCAAAAGTACTTAATTTGTTGGTAAGTAACCTCCTCATCAAATACCCCCAAACTCAAATATTTGTTTTCCCTCAAGCAAAAGAAAAGAAAATAGAAGAATAGACAAATCAAGTACTAAGCATTGAACGAGAAAATGAGTTTCATATCGATTCAACAACCGTGCAAGAATCTCTGAAACTGTGAAATGCTTCAAGCTCAAAGGAAATGCACATATTGAGACTTTCTAGAATTTTAATATCAAACATTAATATCAACCTACTCAAGACTCTTGATGTGTAAGTGTGTGCACAGTCACTATCACCCGACCAAATGAGCCCTGAATAGATTTATGTGCTAAAGAGGCATGGAATGATCTCTAGATGGTGAAGTTAAGAACAACCATAAGTCCATTTTTCGTGTTACTCTCCACTAATTATATGTAGGTACATATGTCATTGGAGATTGAAAGGACTCTGGGGGGGTTATAACATATAGATAGGGTAAAAGGTAGATAAGAATGCAATTTTTAGGCTCCAATCACCCTAGGCATGTGTCACGACTTATTAATGTTGCAAGATTCTCAAGAATTGTTTTTCACCAACTTCCCTTTTCACCATATATCTTCTTTCAATCGATCCTACAAGGAATTATTCATAAAACAAACCAAAATACACACTTTTTTTTTTTTGTTTTTTGTTTTTTGTTTTTGTTTTTTTTAAGTAGGTAAGAACCATACCCCCTAACTCAAAATCATTCTCAATGTTACCGAGAAAATACAAGGTGACAGGTAAGAATACTCACCACTATACTACAATTTTTTATTTTTTTAATTAAACATAAACTACTCAAATACAAAATGAAACACATAACCCATTCCACCAATGACTTTCCAAACAAAACCCATGCTAGTATTTATACTCAATGATCCATGTAAACATACCAATTAGTGATGGGTTTAGAAAGAGGAAAGGCATTTAGTGGGTTGGATGGACATATGTGGGTAACGAAAGAATTAGGCAATAAGGCTCAACGGGGATAACAAAGGATAAACAATTTTCAACGGTTAGCTTCAAAGGCGCAAACCGATCCAAAGAAATGCCTAAATCATCTCTCCAACAACACATAACATAGTATTTCACCTCAAGTTTCACTTGAATGGAATCTAGTGTTCATGAGATGTCAAAGCCTACCTAAAGTACATAAATGTTCTCCAAGTACTCAAAAGGCCAAGTGATCATGATTTTTGGTACTCAAAAGTAAAAAGTCAAGAGTAAACATCAATCAACATGAGTTAAGCACACAAAAATCTCAATGCAATACATTTCGAAAGACCTAAGAGAACATTAAGTGTCTATACTCATCATCGATATCAAGTTATTTCATCTAAAAAAAACTCACAATTTATTCAAACCAACCTAAAGAAAAGAAACTAAAAACATGGTAAAAAGAACACAAATTATATGAAGAAAAGTCATAACTAACACACAAGTATTTCCTAAACCCACCAAACATTAGTCAACATGTGTCTAACCCCCAAACTCAAAGTAACAAAATGCATTAAAATTAAGCATAAGGGAATAATTACACGTACTTGGGAGGCAAACATTTTGGGAAAGCGAGACAATCTTGCCTCCTAGTGTGGTGGCGGTGATACTCGGGGTATGGTGATCGGTGTGGGAATTTTCTTTCATAGCTTGCATCCTTAGGCTTATTTTTTTGAAAACTTGAGTTACCTCCCAAGAAGGGCTTGATTTAATGTCCTCGGATTGACAATGGAGAAGTGCTCATATGCCCATAGTATGTGTCATACAACATAATAAATGTGTCTTGGTTTTGAACACCCTCAAGCTTGGCTAGATATGGAAGTGATTGGCACGTAAGCTCAACTTGACTCGGCTATGGTATATGTGCTTGGTGGGTATGAATGAATGGTTTTAGAAGTGGTGGAGGACAAGTGAGCCACATCGGATCCTCATAGATGTAGTCGTCTTTGATCGGTGCTGGCATTACAATATGGATCTCAAAAGGTGGATACTCACAAGAATTGTCATGTGATTCTTCATTGTCGATCAATTCTAAGGTCTCCTCCTTATTAGAATCATCATCATCGAACAAACCCAATGTCTCACTTGTATTCGGTTGCTCATGGTGACTTTCACATATGAATGTGGCTTATGTGTCTCTCATTGCTATCTTTCTTGACATGGCTTCAATGGAGTAGTTTGAAGACCCAATTTGCATGTCATGATCGCTTTCCATCCTCTCTAACTTCTCTCTATTGAGTCTTGTTTCCACCGAAAGTTGTCTAATTTGTGTCTCAAGGGACTTCATAGTTGTATTCATATTAATGCAATGAGTCTCAATGCTAGCAAAACGGGCCTCATGCTTATTGAAATGACCATAAGATTCCCTGATGATTGTATGATATTCCTTTATGAATGTAGCCAAGATGTCTTTAAAGGTGGGAGAAGACTCCACAAGTTGGTGTGGGGTGTCAAACTATGGAGCCAAAATGTTGGAACTATCCCCCAAGCTTTGGAGACTTGTTGAATAATTCAATTCCGATAGTCAAAATCGTCCATGTCTTCCAACAACCAATAGGTTTCGTTCGTGGATAGATGGCAGAAAGAGGCAGTACCATTTCTACTTTCCACTCAACTTCTTGTTATGATATATAGACTGTCGAGGAAGTTTTGTAGTTGACACTCCCTCGAGAAACCATGATTGTGGAACCAAATAAGCAACTAGTTGAATCTTCCAATCACAATAGAATGGCTCAGAATCGCATTGAGAAAATCTCAAGAGGACTAGTTGATCAACCATCTCCAAATACTTCGCAATATAAGAAATCCAAAAAAAAAAATTAAAATTAAAAATAAATGCCTAAATTAAAATCAACTTACTTACTCACAATATTAACAACAATCTAAAACACCAATCCCCAGCAACGGCATTAAAAACTTTCTTTTTTATTTTGCTACACCGCAAGTGTATAGGTCAACTTTTAATAGTATAAGGTGAGTAGAGTGTCACATCCATAGGGATTGATTTAAATCGTCCCTAACTACCACGATTCGCATAACCTAACTTTATTTAGGCATCCAAATTAGATAAGACTTAAAATAAAATAAAAACAAGTATAAATACAAAAACAAAATAAAGTATAGACTTCCTATGCACAATTGTTCTTGGAGTTTAATTTCACCTCATTATTCCCATGTCATTCTATTAAGTAATCATTAGCCAAATCCACTCAATTCACTAATCAAGGGTCCTAATTAATTTTGCAACCTCTCTCGAGTGCCTCACAAGATAATATGCACAAATATCCAAATTGATATCTCTATCTAACCGGTTTACTCACACTTTTATTAAGCTTAACCCTCAATGGTAGCCAAAATTTTTAACCTCTTTTGAGTGCCTCACAATGATCGAAATCCTAGTTGATAAATCTAGAACCTTATCACCTCTTGGTCTCACAAGATCCTAAATTCCCATCTTGATATCTCCTCTCAGTCTTACAACAATCTAAATTATGCACTATCAATTCTGGTCACAAACTCAATATCTATCGAGTATAGAATTCACAACTTAAAATCATCAAACTCATTGGCCACATAAATCAAAAGCATTAAATATAAAGAAACATAAATGAATTAAAAGAGAATTTAATATTAATTACCAAAATATATAAAACATAATTCAAACGAGATTACATCAAGCCCTAGATTAGAATTCTAACTCAACATAGTGGAATCCATGACTAATCTTTTCAAGAAATCCATAAATGCAAACATATTCAACATAATGTACACAAACACAAAATTCAATAATGATTAGGGTGTGAAAAAAGAAGAGAAAACTCTTTATGGAGATGAGCTTCAAGTCTTCAAATCTTCAAGAATCTTCAACTCCAAGCTCTCTCTCTAAGAAATTTTGCGCCTCCAATGGAGTTTTTCTTCTCAAATCTCGCTACCAATGGCATTTTCCTCCCAAATCTCGCCACCCCTAGGGTTTGAGGCATAAGGTAGTATGAATAGGGATTTTTAGTCCTCAGCACAAAGAGGTACATTGCAGTGCGCCCTTGGGTCGAGGACACCGATGAGTTGGAGTTGCAGCGCCCTGTGCCTCCTTGGATGGGAACACGCTAGGTTCGTATTTTAGTCATAATGTTTGCGTCTGAATTCCGATTGAGATGATTAAAGATGATATGGAAATCTCATAAAAAGAGCTACAACTTGTATGTTTTGAGATTGTCAAGAATCAGATTACATCATAGTCAAAATTGGGCTTGAAGTTGTTGCACTTGCAATCATTTTGCAATATTTTCACATTTTCTCCCAATTATTTACGATTCCTACAAAACAACACAAAAATACATTAAACTAATAAAATGCTTAAAAACTTACAAATATTTGGAGTCAAACGTATTTAATTTTTTGGTAAATAACCTCCTCATCCAAGTTGAACCTGAGCAAGTGCGTCTTTAAAGTTAGCGCTGGCAAGTTCCTCGGTCTCCAATTGACCCGAAGGGGAATTGAGGCCAGCCAAGAACAAGTCAATATAGTCCCGAACATGGTGTCCCCAAGGACCATCAAGGGGGTACAGATCTTGAAAGGGCGTGTAGCTACCTTAAACCGATTAATCTCGCAAAGCTCCGACAAGTGCCTACCATTCTTTAAGACTTTGCGAGGGAATAAGATTTTGGTGTGGATCGATTAGTGTGAATCCACCTTCAAAGAGGTCAAGAAATACATCTTCGATCCTCTGATACTCACCACCCTAAATCTAGGGTAGAAGATGATCATCTGTTTGGCCGTTTTGGCTATCGCTAAAGCGGCCATCGCTAGGAGCTCGGACCTAGAAATCGAAGAGCACGGGGTCCATAAGTCGCTATACTATGTCATCCATGCATTGAATGGAGTGGAATTCCACTATCACCACCTGGAGCAGATTCCATGTACATTGTTAATATCCCCCAGAAAGATCCGACACTACTTCCAAGCTCATCTGATGATGGTTCTTACTAACCAACCCATGAGGGTTATTTTGCATTGAATAGATACTTTCGGATGACTACTAAAATGGTCAATCAAACTGGAAGAATTTCACATCGAATATCGGCCTCGAATGGCCATCAAAGGCTAGGTATTAGATTATTTTATCACTGAGTTCACGTTCCCAAAAGGACTAATCGCTGGAAGTAGAGACAACACAAGTATCCCGGACTAGCGTTCGGCCAAATGCTATATTGGGCACGTGGATGGATCTTCAAACTATAATAGATTAAGGATCGAAGTTGCTATCCATACTCCTGAAGGTAACGTCATAGAATATGTCCTAAGGGTCGGCTTCAAAACTATGAACAATGAGGCCACGTATGAAGCACTGATATCCTCTCCAAGGATCCCTGAAGAGCCCGATGCCACCAAAGCTGAAATCTTCTACGACTCACTCTTGATAGAAAATTAGATCAATAGGAAATATGCCACCAGGGAAACCGAAACGATGCAGTACCTGAGAAATGCCATGCTCCTACTATAAAGGTTAAAAAAGGTCACCATCAAATAGATCTTGAAGGAATAGAACAAGCATGCTGATTTTTTGGCTAACATACCTTCCACATTTGACTCGCCTAGACATCAAAACATTATGGTCTAAAACATCCTGCAGCCCAATTGCGACAAACCTAAAAAAGAGGTAGAGATGATAATGCACTAGCCCAGCTAGATGGATTCTATCTACAGCTACCTCCACAACAGACTCCTCTCAGAGAAGAAAAGTGAGGCCATCAAAGTTTTCTATTGAGCATCTCGGTACACCTTGCTGTAAGGTATTTATATAAGAGCTCCTTAATGAGGTTACTACTACGCTGCTTACGCTTAGTAGAGGGCCACTTGGTCCTCTTTGACATCCATGAAGGCCTCTGTCTTAACCACTCAGGGGCACAAACTCTCCCCTGGAAAGCACTCATACATGGCTACTTCTGGAAAACAATAGAGGCCGATACTAAGGAATTAGTAAAGATATATGACAAGTGCCAAAGATCTAGACCATGGCCATTCTCATAGTGGAGAGTTGACATCCTGGGGACCTTTCTTATTGTCGTAGCCTATAAGAAGTTCCTCGTCATCGCCATCGACTACTTCTCTAAATGGGTCGAAGTTGAAGCCATAACAAAGATCACTGAAGCCAAGATCTGAGATTTCACCTAGAAGTAAATTATATGCCAATTTGGGGTCCCACAGACCATAGTAAGTGAACTCACAATTTGATTGCACCTTGTTCTAAGACCACTACGCTGACTTGGGAATCTGGTACCATATGTTGACTCTAGGCTACGCTAAATCAAATGGACAAATTGAGGTAACCAATCGAACTATTCTATATACATTAAAAACTTATTTGGAGAATTCCAAAAGCAAATGGCTGGATGATCTCCCCTTGGTGTTGTGGGCCTATTACACCACTTCGAGGGTTTCTACTATAGAAACACCATTCGAGATGACATTCAGATTAGAAGTAATAATTCCTATCGAACTGGGCTTAATAACCCGCAAGGTAGCCCAATACAATCAAGATAAAAACCAACATGACCTAAATCTGAGCTTGGATCTACTGGAAGAGAAATGAGAGCATGACTATATCTAACAAACTGCTTAAAAAAGACATATGGCTTGGTACCATGACAAGCGCATTAGAGCATGCTGGTTCAAAGAAGGTCATTGGTGGCGGATAATTAACGCACACTACTTTCACTGCAAGTGTACGGGTCAAGTTTTAGTATAGATGGGGAGAGTAGGGGTATTGTGTCTATAAGAAATGGTTGAGATTATTATCAATTACCGTAATTACGATAACCTAATTTTATATAGGCTGTAAAAATGTGTTTATAATTAATAATATACTAATACTAAGTTAATTAATCTAATTAAACTATAATACTATATTGAGGTGTTTAGGGAAAAGATTGTCTAGGAATTAACTTTATTTACAAAAACATGTTTGGTTTTGTTTAGTTTACAATAACGGCGTTTGACCTATTTGACAATCTCTGTATCATAAACTCACTCGCCACCTCTCCCGAGTGTAAGACGAGTGAATATGCAACTTCGTGTCAACGAATAAGTCCTCCTCAACGTCTTAATGCCACTACGTCACATGAGTCTAGCCCCAACATCATTGATTGTACACTTTCCAACTCCCTCCCGGGTTATTGGATCATCGTGTTGTGTTTTCCCTAGTCCGAACTCAGGGTTACCTCTCCCGAGTGTCAAACCCCATATTCTCTATATATCTATCTAAGAATATAATCATGACAAACTGATAAACACAATCAAAATAGCGAAGAACAACCATTAAAGAAACACAAACTCAAACAAACAACATTTTCATAAATATTATTAATCCTTAGACAAAATCCGTTCAGCTCATAGCCATAACCATTTATACAAGGAAAAACGGGCTAAACATGCTCAACAACCTACCAAAGTTAAGAAAATAAAAAATAAACGAAAAAAACTTAGCCGTAGTTCGAAGATTTTTTCGCTAAAAATGCTTCGGGGTCGCTTCTCTTTCTTCACAACGTATTTTTCTCATTCGAAATTAGTTGAACACGTTTTAAAACTCTCTCAAAATATACTAAGCCCTAAGAGGTCTCTTTGGCCGGAGGAGATGAGAGGAGAAGAGATAGGGAACAAAAAATATCTAATTCTGTGTGCAGAGTGACCGTTGTGACGGTGGGATCACCGCCGCAGTGGTGGGTATGTCGGTTTGATCTTCACCGCAGTGGTGGAGACAACGGTGGGCGTAGGGACCTTTTTGTTGTTTTACCGCTGCGGTGGTAGATCTCACCACTGCAGCGGTGGATGTTCAACAACGTTTGGCCTTTCTTTGCATATTTACCATTGCGGTGGTGGTCTGGATACTGTTGCGGTGGGCTGCTTTTCAGAATATTGTCTCCATGCTTGTTTTCCCACCGTTCTTGATCCAATTTGATCGTTTATGATCCGTTTTCATCCCTTTTCACCCCACACACTTGATTTATAACAAAAAGAATATAAACGTATTAAAACGTACTAAATATACTCGAAAACTAATAACTTCGGTTTGGAAATTGATAGGTAAATTACACCTATCAAATATCCCCAAACTTAGAAGTTTGCTAGTTCTCGAGCAAAACACACACACAATACAAGAAAATATAACAACTAATTACAAATTTAAAAACTAAAAACGAAAAACATTAAAAATAGTAATATGCAAGTTTTGAATATCATCTACCGGCCAGACGATTTTCCCTCATCGGCCCCCAATCCTATTAAGTGCAAGCATAAAACACACCATGTTGTGCTCTAGAATTTAAACATTCAATAATAGTAAGCGCCATTCTAGATCCTATCAGAGTGTGTGTGTTAAAACTCAAATATACAACTATCCATTGATTAGATGGGATTATCCCTCAATAAAGTTTATGACTTAAACCATTAAGGTATAGGGAATCCATACGCCTGACCCGGGTTCTATTCTCCACTAATGTACGCTCAGAGATTCAAAAAGATGAATAAATCTTGGTTCGGTTAAGGAACAAGGCTAAGGGTAAATTGGAAGAGAAAACGGGTTAATGTTGTTAACTTAACGCTACCCAAGGCACATCGCTTGGCACACTCACACTCGAAACCCCATAGTTAAAATTGAAACAACCCTGAACATTTATTTAAGACCGATGTACTCTCTTGTAAAAAAGAAACAAAAATAAACTATATTTACATAGTTTTTTTTTTTTTTTTTTTTTTCAAACACACACACCTCCAAACTTATATGATTTATATAATTTAAGGGGTGTGTGAAATATGAACGAAAAATGACAAGTGAGTACTTGAATACCGAACCAATTAATAGCTCGCCCAAAACCCAACCGCTCACATCAAGTAGCATAACGAATGCTAACTTGATTCACTCACATTGTGCCTTTGGTTTAGCGATATAGGTTTAGAAAAAGTTCAATCGGCTATGGTATTAGTTAAGTGTTCAGAATTGAAACAACTATTAGGCTTTGACAGGGTAACGAGAGATAATGATATATCAAGGTAAGCTTAAGAGGCTCAAGCGATAAAAACAAATGCCTAAATCATATCTCTTGAACTACCTCACCTAGGATTTAGCCTTAAATTTCCCCCAAATCAAGTTCTAGAATCCCTATTGTCATGAATTTGGGTGACGGATAATTGTTTTCAAATAAATTAGATAATGCTATATTGAGTTTATGTGCTCATGAATTTAGGATTTACAATAACTTTTACTAAAACGATACGTTAAGTACACAGAACACACATGAATGAGCTTTATGCTTGACCTCAATAAACAATCAGGGGACAAACTCATCATCGAGTAATGACCTAGATGAAGTCAAAACTCAGTACATAACAATAACTACCCTAAACAAACATGCACACGATACAGGCAATGCCCAAAATAACCTGTCAATGATCCCAATGACATCATATAGCATGATAATGAAGACGGGGGTTTAAAACCCGTACCTGGGAGACGAGAGAATCTCGCCTTCGAATCAAGTTAATGGAGATAGATCTAACTTATTTTTTACCTTGGGTTACCTCCCAAGAAGCGCTTGGTTTATGGTCGTCAGCCTAACACGCCGAAATGCTCGTTAAAGAGTGACTTTCGTCCGTAGTACGTGTCAAATAACACTACGTACGGGTCTTGGTTTAATACGCCCTCAAGACTATTGAGATATTGCTCTGAATGGATCGATATTTCAACATCACACCTCACTGGCTCATGTACTTCGTGGGCATGAAAGGACGTTACTAACAGCGACAAAGGACAAGTGAGCCACATCAGATCCTCGTAGATGTGATCGTCTGGGATCGATGGTGGTATCACAATTTGGATCTCCAATGGTGAATAATCACAATCGTTGATCCAAACTTGAGTTCCCGTATCATTCGAATAATCATAGTTTCACTCTCCCAAGCTCCTTTCGCTCATTTTCGGTTCCTCATGGTGGCTTTCGATGAATGTGGCATTTGTATATCCCAGTGCCACCATGTCTGACTCGGCCTCAATCAAGTAGATAAGATGACCGATTTGCGTCTAAAGAGACATTATGGTCGCATCGATTTCAGCGTAGACCGTCTCGATATAATCAAGATGATCCTCGTGCTCGTTGATCCGATCAGACATCTCCTTCAAGAATCTCTGAGTTTCCCCCATAACTATAGTGAACATGTCTTCTAAGCTAGGGGAAGAATCCTCATCTTGATCCAGAATGTCAATCCATGGCGCCGTAGTATTGAAACTATCCCCCAATCTTTGGTCACTTGGTGAATAATTCCAACTCTGTTAATCATAGGCCATCATTTCTTCCAATGACCAAATAGCTTCGTCTACAGTTAGGTCATAGAAATAGGAGGCATTATTTCCTCCTTCCACCCAATTTCTGGTTGCGACTTGTAACCTGTTGAGGAAATTCAAGAGTTGACATTCCCTCGGGAAATCTTAGTTTGAAAACTGAAGTAGCAATTCCTTGTATCGATCCCAAGCACTATAAAATTACTTAGAATCCCGTTGAAAGAAATGAAAACGTACCTGTTGATCTAACATCTTCAAGTACCCTGTAGGAAAAATAGAAAAGAAAACTACAAACAAAAAATTATAAACAAAAGAAATGCCTAAATTAAAATCAAGTTATTTACTCATAATATCAACAACAATCTAAAAACCAATCCTCGACAATGGTGTTTAAAATTGGTGGCGCGTAATTAACGCAAGCCACTTTCACCGCAAGTGTACGGGTCAAGTTTTAGTATAGATGGGGAGAGTAGGGGTATCGTGTCCATAGGGATTGGTTAAGATTTTTACCGATTACCATAATTATCATAACCTAATTTTATCGAAGCGGTAAAAATGTGTTTATAATTAATAATATACTAATACTAAGTTAATTAATCTAATTAAACTATAATATTGTATTGAGGTGTTTAGGGAAAAGATTGCCTAGGGATTAACTTTGTTTACAAAAATGTGTTCGATCTTGTTTAGTTTACAATAACGACGTTTGACCTATCCGACAATCTCTGTATCATAAACTTACTTGCCATTTTTCCTGAGTGTAAGACGAGTGAATATGCAACTGTGCGTCAACGAAGAAGTCCCCCTCAATGTCTTAACGACACTACGTCACATGAGTCTTGCCCCAATATCATTGATTGCATACTTTCTAACTATCTCTCGGGTTATTGGATCGTCGCGTTGTGTTTATCCTAGTCCGAACTCGGGGTTACCTCTCCCAAGTGTCAAACCCCGTATTCTCTATATATTTATCTAAGCATATAATCTTGACAAACCGATAAACACAATCAAAATAGCGAAGAACAACTATTAACGAAACACAAACTCAAACAAACAATATTTTCATAAATATTATTAATCCTTAGACAAAATATGTTTAGCATATGACCATAACTGTTTATACAAAGAAAAACAAGCTAAACATGCTCAAAAACCTACTAAAATTAATAAAATAAAGAATAAACGAAAGAAACTTAGCTGTAGTCTAAAGATTTGCAGCTAAAAATGCTTCGGGATCGCTTCTCATTCTTCGCAACGTGTTATTCTCCTTCTGAATTGGTTGAATAGTCCCCAAAACTCTCTCAAAATATCATGATCCCTAACGGTCCTCTTTGGCCGAAAGAGAGGAAATAAGAAGAAATAGGGAATAAAAAATATGTAATTCTGTGTATAGAGTGACTGTCGCGGTGGTGGGTATGTCGGTTTGATCTTCACCGCAGTGGCGGAGGCAACAGTGGGCGTAGAGACCATTCTATAGTTTTACCACCGTGGCGGTAGATCTCACTACTGTGGCGGTGGATGTTCAACAACTTTAGGCCTTTCTTTGCATATTCACCACCAAAGTAGTGGGCTGTTTTCCAGAATATTGCCTCTATGCTTGTTTTCCCATCATTCTTGATCTGATTTGATTGTTTATGATCCGTTTCCATTACTTTTGGCCACCATACACCTGATTTATAACAAAAAGAATATAAATGTATTAAAACGTACTAAACATACTCTAAAACTAACAATTTCGATTTGAAATTAGATAGGTAAATTACACCAATCAATCATCTTATGCTACGAAACGTTGTACATGCCATATGAGATCAAGAAGAAATAAAGTTGGGATCCAATTGTGATGGACCCTTCCATGTCAATAAAGTCATTGGCCAAGGTACCTGCGAACTCAAAACGCTGGAAGGACGATCGTTGAAAAATCCATGGAATGTAGAGCAGTTAAAGCAATATTTTCAGTAGCATGTGCAATCAATGTTTTTTCTTAGTAAAGATGTGTTTTACTTGAAATATTTTTAAGTATCTACACATACTGAGATGAAGCAGCAGATTAAGTCGATAGGGCAGCTTTAACCCCTAACTCGGCGAACAGGCAGCTATGGTCCATAATAGCCTGAATTCGATTCCGGGAAACTACAACCATCAATAGCCTAACTCACCAGACGGTTATAGTCCTCAATAGTCTGGTCGAGATTTGATCTCTCATGCCACGCATGGGAGCAAGGTCGCCATTGACCAATGGTGTGACTCAGTCGATAAGGTAGCTTTGACCCCTGACTAGGCAACCATATAGCCAGGTGGCTATGATCCTCAATAGTATGGTCCCTAGAGAGATACGACTACAATAATCTATAAGGATAACGGGACAAAATAATTTTCTCTATACTCCATCACACTTGATAACCGGCACCTACCTTTAATAGGGGGACTAGCAAGGATCTGGAGAATGTAATCATCAAAGAGCTAAAAAAAATACGTCTGTACGGTCGGTTACTACCGATAACTCGATCCACCCTGACAAAGAAGGCTATAGAGGAGAAGAATCTATTGATAACCATCCGAGTTTTAAATGACTCCAGGGGGTGATTCAGGAAAAACAGTTCCATTTAAAGATTGTATCATAAATAAAATATCAAGGGTGCAAAGATGGACATTAAAGAAATGATGAGTGTTGAAGATCCTGAAGAAATTAGGTAAAAACAACTCAATAATCTTATACTTTTAATGCAACCCGAATTAGGATCACATATGACACTATTAATTAAGTTATATTTTTGTGTGTTTGATTTGATAAAATTTAGGATCTTAATTAGGGATTAAATATGTACTCCTATGTGAAATTGAAAAATAAAAATTATCTTAGTAAAAATTATGTTTAAAAGTTGAATTTTAGGGTCAATTTAGTTGACTGAGAAAATTAATCGGTTAATTAGATCAAACGTTGTGTTTTGGAGTAGAAATTGGTGATAGAATTGACTAACCAACATCAATCAGTTGATTGATCAGAATAGGATCGGTCAATTGATTGAAATAGTGAGGTTTTGGAGCAAAACATATAGAACTTGCATCAATAGGTCAACTGACCAAGAGGTGATTGGTCAACCGATGGGTTCAAGGGTGAAAAAGTGATAGTCTCAAAACCAATCGGTTAACCAATTGGTGGGCAATCGGTCAACCTACTGTGCTGTGTTTTGGCTAGAAAAACTCCTTAATTTAATTGGTCAACTGACCATGGGGAGATCCGTCAACTGATTGGCTATTTGGTTTTGGCCTGGTTTACACACTGAATTAATCAGTCAATTGACAAGCCAAGATTCGGTCAACCGATTGTTTCGGTTGAGATATTTAGTAATTTGGGATTTCGGTAAAAAACTAGCAATTTTTTTATGATTTCAAGGGAGAATTTTGGGGGATTTGAACCTACTGAATATATGGTATATGTATTTTAAAATCCCTATTAATTTGGTTCGTATAATTAAAGATTCTTTCAATTTTAGCAACTAAATACTGAATAGGCATCACCGATCTGTGGTATTTTGCGATCTTGTTTTCATTTTTCGGTGTTTTCATGGTGAGATCTTTCCAAGTTATTGTTCTTAATTTGGATTTCATATTATTGTTGATTGCTTAGATTTAAGATTGTTAGAAAATCGTTTTCAAATTGAAAAGCATAAAAATCTTTTTAAAACAATTTTATGTTTATTTGATTGCGTGCTATAATTTGTGTTACCCATACTTGTTATTAATTAGATATTAATTTTCCTTACATTGATTCTATTACTTAGTAAATTTCGAGACATTAATCGAGTATAACTGTATTGAGGTAATAGAAGCTCCTGATGGGAAGACACTTATACATTTTTGTATTTGTGAGTTTGAGTAGATTAGACATGGTTGGGATGGTGTCTAGTCAAGGTATATAGGTTTCAATCTTTTCTAGTAATTAGGGTTTGATTTTTTCCTAAGTATAAAAATGTTAGGTTATTTTTTTTCCTTGAAAAAGATTAAGTTGTGATTCTTCCTAAATTTAATTGAGTGAATTGTAATGGTTCCATCATTACCTGTGAAAATGATACTTGTGAGAGTTGTGATGTTTGATATTTAGCCTGTAAAAGGATTAAGTTTGATCTTTAGCTTGTACAAGGATTGGGTGGTGATTACTCCTATAATAGAATTAGGTTAGTCTTTAGCCTGGTAAAAAGATAAGGTTCTTCCTAAGCCGATGAAAAGGAAAATTGTAAGGGTTTGGTTCCTATCTGGTAAAAGGATAAAAGGATTAGTGGTTGCAAATCTCTGTGGAGCTCGGGGGACTAGATTAGGCAAGGTTAGCTTACTAAACCAGGATATATCTTGGTGTGCTGTTTCGTTATTATTTTTATCATATTCTGTATGGGTGTGAACTTAAAATATAAACACTTATCCATTATGTAATGAAGATAATAATTGATTTAGGATGAATTGATTATTTGATAATTTAAGCGCTAAAAAATTTAATTGTTTAAATTTTTGTAACTGCCCCATTCACCCCCCTTTTGGTTAGCTTACTGGGCCAACAACAAGTTTGTACATGGATGAAAGAACCCTCTGTATAATCGGGTACACCTGATAACCCGTGTCTACTCGAGCAGGGGTCCGGTAAGGAATAAAGTCCATGCCTAATAAACTTGGGTCCGCCACTGAACTACTCGCTTCAATAAAGCCCAACTGCCAACTACTATCTTCTGCAACTATATTTATCTCCTGCAACTCTGCAAAAGTTCTTGAAATCTATGGCTCAAATTCGACTATTTGAGGGAACATCTAGATGCTTTCGTGTTATCAGAATATACGTGACAAACAAAGAATGCAAGTATGCAAAGAAATCAGACATCTTTTATTATATGAGTAAGCTTTCAATATAAGTCCTCTCAAATACATCTCTTCACAAGTCATCCGACGCAATATAGAAAATACCCTATGAGAAATATGGAAGAAATAAGATAATGCTAAAGAATCTGTGGAACAAATATGGATTAGAAACTTTCTTAACATAGCCAGGAGAAATGATGTCGAGGAAAACAATCTCCTCAGTTCAGGAAAGTCCTATGAAGCTACCCATCTTCTTCTCTGAGAAAGGGGGGCTACTCTTACCCGATAGAGGAAGGATGGAGATTGCTACCAAACAACTGGAAATCATGGGTTCAACGAAAAGAGATAATGTAGTAGCCTCTCAGCTAACAATCTCCTAAATAGGGGTGTACACGGGTTAGTTGTGCTTAATTTTTGTTGGACCTGAGACCCGACCCGACCCGATAATGTTGGGGACTAAAATTGATGACCCACTACCGACCGAAGTATAGTAAAAAAACCTTTATTTCTTAGGTAATCCGAATTTTAGTCGGATCCACTCAGATCGATTGCAACTCAGGTGATGTTCAGGTGAACTGAATCGAGTATTAATCCAGTACGAATCAAAGCATAAATAAACACTAAACTAGGTTTTCAAAAAATCAAAGTAATAATCCAGTATGAATCTACATAAATCAATGCTTAAAAAAACACTAAACATCATATTTTCAGTATAAATCTAGTATGAAATTAGATTATCTAATTTTAAAAAATCAAAAAGATGATCTAGTTCAAGTTAGTGGTCAGTACTCACCATTGGTGCGACGTGATTGGTTGTCGCTACCATCTCTTACCGTCAAGTCCCTCACAAACACAACTCACAAGTTGATGAATCGATGATTTGGATTAGAATAGAGATTTGAATTGCAAGTACTAGATCTAGATGATTATCATGTAAGTAACGAAGAGATGAAGATGTCAGAGAGATTTCGTCATTTCGATTACTGGAATTCATTTAATAAAGAAAATAGCTGATGGGAATGAACGAGAGTATAAGACCTCAATCGTAGAATATACATTATTTTAGTTGCATTTTAGAGTAATTGGAAAAATTCGGGGGAATTTGAGTCAATTAAAAATTCAAATTAAAAAGTTTAGGGGTCAAATTGAAAATTTAGGAAAACATTCTATCCAAAATTAGCATTTAACTTTTTAAATTGAAACTTAAAAGGGGTGAAATTTCAATTTTAGAACATTTAAAGAAGTTGATATGGGACTAAAAAAAGGATTTTACGAATTAGGGGGAGAAAGAGTAACTAAACAAAGAGTTTGATTTTAATATATATATATATATATATATATATATATATATATGCCCATTTTGTGCGTGTGTGCTGTGTGCCATGACGATCCGCCGGAGGTAGAGAAGAATCGGGAAGTGGGAGACGTGGCATTTTTAGATCAAATCTTCGGACCACTTGATTCATGCTTTATATTCTTGCATGCAGACTCAATCTGAATGGAGGAAATGAGAAGCATAAAAAGAGATAAACAGAGAGAGTAGGATCGGACAGTCGGTATTCGTCGCCGACGGTGGGTTAGAGAAAGAGAGCTCGTCGGTAACAAAAATTCAAAACAGAAAATAGAAATGCAGTATGGGTATGTGTTCGTGTTCTTCGTGTGGGTGTGTGTCGTCGTCAAATTTCTGAGAGAGAGAGAGAGCGATTCGCTCCGGTAGGGGTGGGATAATCGTTCATCTGGTGGTACGTAATCATCGCCGTCGTTCAGTAAAGTGTGTGTGCATGTTCTGTGTGGTTCGTTCAACGTCACCGGTGTGTGATTGTTCGGTCAAATAGGTGTATCAGTGTGGTCACCATCGTCGCCAGAGTGGAGAGTAGAGAGAGAGAGAGGGTGTCGTCGGCCGGTGGACGTCGTCAATTACGTGGGTTGCTATGTTTAGATAGTGGACGTGTGCGTGTGCGTGTTCTTCAGTGTTGACGGTATGGGTACGTTCCTCCGGTGGTGTGTGCCGGTCGTGTGGGTGTGCGTATGGGTGTCGTTGGTGAGCATGGGCCGACGGTGATTGTGGGGCTGTGATCGGAGGTGTGGCGTCACTGGCGTGTGTTTTGTCAGGTATGTGTGTGTTGCTGCTGCGGTATGTGTATGTACATAACGGTGCAGGGTGGTCGGCGGACGGTGGCAGGGAGCAGTGAGAGAGTTCGTCGGCGGTGAAAATAGAACTGAATCAGACACAGGGAACAGGCGCGAAAAAGAAAAGAAAAAGAAAAAAAGGAAAATTTTCACAAACCACCCCACAAAAATTAATGATCCAATCTCACAGTCGATAGAAAAATTTGGAAAAAGGTAGAATTTTGAACTTCTTTAATATATGTATTTAAATGCCTAAATTGAAAATGACGATAAGAAATAGATCGATATAGTAATTTCATAATAAAGCGCGGGGAATCGGGAATTACGAAATTTAGGATCTACAATTTGTGATTTAGATATGTTTACATAAAATATTAATTTAGGCCATATCCCTATTAGGTTCGCAAGCACTGGAGTACCGGTAGAGGATAGTTGTATTTACATTAAATGCCTTTAAAATTTTGTGGATCAAGCAGGTTTTGGATGAGTTGGTAAAATAGATTTTCGTGAGATTACGATGGTTTTCGAAAGGAAGGTGAAAATGGTTTTTCGTTGGATTTGGTGGTTTTAAAAGAGGGTGAAAAATATCTATTTTTTTAAACATGTCTGGTTTTCTAAAAATAAAGAGTGAAAAAATGGTTTTGGTAAAATCAGACGTTTCCTTTTAAAAGAAAGTAAGAAATATGATTTTCGGATAAAAAGTTGGTTTTGGAAAAGAGAGGTGGATGTGTGATCTGATGATGTTGATTAGACGATATCATTACGTTGTGATTTGATGATGATGTTATTCATTTGACGATGTTATTGATTAGACGATGCTATTGACTTATAATTTGACAATGTTATTAATTTGACGATATTATAGTATTTATCTGCTCCGGCAGAGTGATGGTATTGATTTGACGATGCTATTGAATTGACGATGCCGTAGTATTTATTCGCTTCGACGGAGTGATGTTATCCGCTTCGGCGGAGTGATGTTTATCTGCTTCGGCAGAGTGATGTTAGACGTTTATATTGAACAGTGATTATTCGCTTCGGCGGAGTGATGGGTGTTCGTAGGAAGGCATATCCTACGGATGGTACAGTACCGTTGCAAACTCCCGATCGTAAGGTTAGAACAATCACTAGGGCTGGCTAGTGTGTGTTTGAGGTGTGTGTTTGAGTTATGTGCTTAAAAAGTGTGTTTGAGATGTGTGCTTGAGATGTGGTGTTTTACATATATTGGCTGATTTAATATTTATTATCATGGTGATTAGTATATTTTTTATATTAGTTAGATTTGAATGGAACTTAATTATACCGCTTTATTTTTCCTACTTTTATACTAGGGATTTTACGAGCTATGTTACGAGCTATGTGGTATTTATAAACTTACGCTTGATCCATTTAGATGTTGTAGAATGAGTTTTTTTATTATTAAAGATATTTTTACTAAGAAGGCAGTACACTCGCAGATGAAGCAGGTAGGAGTCGGTCCCCTACTGGCGCTAGGTAGAGTCCTATTATGGAGTCGTGTGAAGGGTTGAGATGAAATTTTTGAGGCGAACCTATGAGGAGTTCATGGTATTATATTTTGCTGTTAGTATATTTGGGGAACAGGTGTGTTCCCATAACAAAAATATATATAGCTTCAAATAGATAATGGTTTATTTATATATATACATATTGTCGTGTAATAGATGGTTGGTTGGTTATTTCGTAATGTTGTGATGTCGTCACCCTAGCCCGAGATGTCGAGATTTCGGGACGGGTTATGACAGAGAGAGTCTAGAGATAGTTGGAGAGTATGAATAAAATGAATGGAAAAAAACCCTAGTAAAATCCATATTTAAGTGGAAGTATGGTTGGATTGGGTTTTATCGGATGGGTGTAGAGTAAACCTAGTCATCGACCCTTAACTCTAAAAAAAATAACCATCTTATCATTTTTTTTTACCTATTCAGCTCATTACCCGATCATTTTGGGCTCGGGCAGGTAATTTACATGGGTGGGTTGGGTCAAGCGGTTAATTGCACACCCTTACTGCCAAAGCAGGCTAATGGATGATCTGATCAAGACTAATTAACTTGCAGCGAGGAAAAGTGAGGTTTTCTAGTCCAAAAACTTGTAGACTCAAAGAAAACGTGTCCCCAGAATTTGCCATACAGGAGTTTAAGGCACCAGCTACCAAAGAGCCAACTATCTCTAAGCAGGACCGACAACATCACATCTCTTCCCTATCACCACAAGAAGTTGCAGAAGGAGGTGGCGTACTCCTCGACGGCTAACCACCATCGAAAGACTCTCCCCGTAAGCTTCTTGCCCCTTGGAGAAAATGATTCAATATTTTTTGCTAACGAATAACTAGACATTATGTCTACAGAATGACAGACTTCCTCCTGCCATGATTATATTCATAGCCTATGTGAAGGATTATCGTGCATAATTAAGGGGAACAAAAGAAAGAATTCATTGATGAAGAAATGAGGGAACAAGACATTCCTTAAATAGGCGTCCTAAGCGAAATGCCATGGGACACATGTCATTAATGACAAAAAATAAGCACGTAACATTAAATTCTATCAGATGAGAAGGTTATCAAATCTCCCAAAGCCTGCATGCGAATACATTTCATAAAGACTGTGTCCAGATACATCTCAGAAAACTAGACAGAGATAAGTTCTGACCATCTTTGCTTTGGGAGTAATCGAAATCTAGCACGTGACCTGAGGATGACCAGTTAAACTGATACAAAGTGGGCTCCAACCTGGATTTTGCTAGCTGATGACTCAATCTGGGAAACAAAAATGGTCAACAAAGGAATAAACAGATAAAGAATGGAAGGAAAAAAAAAAAAAAAAAATTTATAGAAAAGTCATGTACACGACAAGGGGTACCCTGTAGATTCAAATGAAGGAAAAAGATAGAAAGTACAAAATTTACAATAAAACACAGGTGTCTCTCCGGTCAGAGGTCTTCTCTTGGAGCAGGTCCCTCTTCTCTCCTCTTTCTGCCTAGTGTAGTGGTAGCATGCCCTCGTGTTTATCTTTCACCATAGGACCTTCGCTTCGAACTTAGGAGACCATTAGAGCCGTCGGTCCAGTAACATTATCCTCTCCACAGTATTAACAACCCTCTGCTAAGCATCAAAAACCTCTTGCCTTGATATCTCAGCCTCTTGGGGAGCCTTAGAAGCTACGTAATCGGCTTCTCCCACTACAGAACGTCAACCTAGGATATGATTCCCCTCCACTTCTCGAGTAGGGCGAAGAAATGCACTACAACCTAAAACTAGTAGAAGAAGTCAGAAGAATTAGAAAAAATAATCATCAGAAATAGAGAAAAGAAAAACGTTATTACTATAACGTTCAGATGCAATAGAGACAACATCGGATTGCTACCCAGTTCTGCGGCAGCCACTTCAACCTCACCAAGAGATAGTGCGATTTGAGCCCACTTTGCCATATACTAAAAAAAACGAGGGTCTCCTTACCAGCCATAGACCCATTGGTCCTAGAAAACTATTCCACTGGATCACAAGATTGTGGCCTCTCCCTAGAGGGCTAACCCATCTTCTATTTTCCCTTCCCAGAAGCTACCAGAAGTGACCCCGTGCCTTCTTCACTGCTGGATCGTCATAGATTACAACGTTGATAGCAGGACTATACCTCCTCTTGACAGAGTCAAGACTATAATGAGGATACACCTGTGAAGAAGCTGCGAACGATACTACCACAATTGCTACACCTTGGCTAACTATCGACAAATATATCAGAATAGATGAAGGAGTTATGGTAGTCTTAGCGTCCAACGAGACCTCCAGCTCAGTATCCAACATTTATGCACCAACAAAATCATTAGCCATTGCTAAAATATGAAGCAAAAAACAACTCGAAAAAACAAAAATACATTAAAAAAAAATGGACCTAACCCCCTTTCCCAAATGACGTCGAAAAGGGAAGGTTCAGATCTCGATAAAGAATCTGAATTCGGATAACAAAAAGCTTCAATAGGAGTGACAAATAATAGATGGAATTAAGTGGATTTCAAGAAGGCAAAATCTTTCTCGGCCTCTAGAAGCCCTCCCAAAAGAAAAACTACCGTTTTCTTTGCTTCATTAAGTGTTGGCCGGACGAGAGGTTCTGTAGAAAAAGAAGAAAATTAAGGGGGTAACTCAATATGAAAATAAAAGTAAGGGCACAAACTTACTTGGATCTTTCTACCTGCTCAGTGTTGGGTAGGTCCTATCTTCTCCCAAGGGTCACACCTAGGACCCTATCGTTAGGACCCACCTATTCTTCCACCTTAGGTTGTCCTTCACCCCCATGATGAGTTATCTATTTTGGGCTCGAAATTGATACCAGCAGTCTGGTGGAGCCGTATACCTAGTAAGTTGATAAAAATAGAAGAACTAAGAAGATAAAGAAGGGATTCCATTCTGCAAACATAGCATGACGAACCCCACTATCAGCCTTCATGTGCTGGGCACCAACTGGGAAGGTGTTAACTGTACCACATGGAGAAATTCATGAAGAAAGGGATGAAACAGGAAATGAACTCTACCATGGAGAGCTTCATCATAGAAAACAGTAAATTAGACAGACACTAGAGCACGTTCCACGAAAGATCAAGAGCAATCATGTAGAGAGTTAGTAGCAGACTTATTCGTCGCAACTTTTACAGGAAGTATACGGGTTACGTTTTAAAAGAATAGTGATGAGTAGGGTTGTCGTATCCATAGGGATTGGATTAAATTGTCGCTAAGCACCACGATTATCGTAACCGAACTTTATCTAGGCAATCAAATTTAGTTTTTTTTATAGAAATATAAAACTAAAATAAAATAATAACTAATTAAACTACAATACTAATAATGATATTTATGGAAATATATTATCTAGGGATTAACTTCATTCACTAATATGTGTTTGATTTAGTATAGTTTAAATTAACGGTATTCAAACTATCCGATAATCTAGGCATCGAAAACTCACTCACTACCTCTCTCGAGTGTAAAGTGAATGAATATCAGACTTGTGTCAACACCAATATCCCAATCTAACATCTAAATGATCACATGAGTCTCGCCCCAACCTCACGGATTGCACACTTTCTAATAATCTCTTGAAACATTAGAACGTCGCGTTGTGTATAAACCCTAGTCCGAATCCGGGGTTACCTCTCCTAAGTGTCAAACCTCATATTCTCAAATCAACAAATATATCATAAAAAGACAATAATGGAAGGAAAAGGATGGTAAACACAATCGAATATAAATGAACAACCGCTAACGAAACACGGATTCAAACAAACATAGTATTCATGAACTATATTAATCCCTAGACAATAGATGTTTATCTACACATGTCCATAGCTAAATATTCAACAACAAATGAGATAAACATCATCAAAACAACCAACCAAAGCAAACAATGAAAGAGAAAGACAAGGGAGAATAACCAAATATGAAGAATAGACGGTTCCGCATCCAGTAAGTCCGCTCCAATTGTGTTTCCACTTCTCCAAATTGATGATACTCTTGGTTGATATGTTCTTGGAGCTCCAAATACTCCCAAAAATGTGCTTTCTTGGAGTGGGAATGAGTGGTTATCAAGAGGGGTGCAAAATATCTCAAAAATATCAAGAAAATATCTTGCTAGCTGGTGCTGGGTCATAGCAATGATGAAGGGCATCACTACAGTGATCAAATGGCAGTAAAATCACTGCCGGATTATCGCTGTAGCGATGGAAAAGTTTACCTCAATGATTGTCCTGGCAGTGTCGACACTAGATTTTTCGTTTGGCCATAACGTTCTCGTCTCAACTCCAATTTAGGTGATTCAAAAACCTATGGAAATATAATAGATAGATCTACAACCTACATAGTTTGTTATTTTCCAAATTTGTATTGTATCATTGTAAAAAATGGCCTTGAACTTACAATATTTTCACATATTTTGCATCTTGTCACCCATTTATTCAAAAACCTATAAAACAACACAAAACTATATTAAAAAACACAAAAATACATGAAAACACACAAATATTTGAACCTAAAAATACTTGATTTGTTGGTCAATAAATCACCCATCAAGTACCCCCAAACTCAAACGTTTGCTTGTCCTCAATTAGAAACACATAAACAAGAAAACTAACTACGACAATGAATTTAAGAATACAAATACTAAAGACAAAAGACACAAACAAACTAAACATAACGACGTGTGAGTTTTGAATTCAACTAATTGACCAAAACATTTTCCTCAACGACCCCCAATCAAATAGAGTTCAAGAATAAAATGCACCATGTGGTGTTCTAGAATTTCAACATTCAATATCAGTAAATGCCATTCTAGATCCATTTATGTGTGTGTGTGAAAACTCAATTATACAACCATTCAAAGATTGGAATGGATTATTCACCAACAAAGATCATGACTTAAACCATAAAGGATTAGGATATCCATATACCAGATTGGGTTCCACTCTCCACTAATGTAGGCTTGAAAATTCAAAAAGATCAAAAGGACTTGGATCAAAAACTTGGAAGCAAAATTATTTGTCGCTACTTTTACCGCAAGTGTACAGGTCAAGTTTTAATAGAATAGTGATGAGTAGGGTTGTCGTATCCACATGAATTGGATTTAATTATTGCTAAGTACCGCAATTATCATAACCAAACTTTATCTAGACAATTAAATTTAAAGTTTTTATAGAAATATAAAACTAAACTAAAATAATAATTAATTAAACTACAATACTAATGATGAGGTTTATGGGAATGTATTATCTAGGGATTAACTTCATTCACTAATACGTGTTTGATTTAGTCCAGTTTATATTAACGGTATTCAAACTATCCGACAATCTAGGTGTTGAAAACACACTCACTACATCTCCCGAGTGTAAAGTGAATGAATATGCGACTCATGTCAACACTGATATCCCTATCTAGCATCTAAATCACATGACTTTCGCCCCAACCTCATAGATTGCACACTTTCTAATAATCTCCCGAAGCATTAGAATGTCGCGTTGTATTTAACCCTAGTCCGAATACGGGGTTACCTATCCGTAGTGTCAAATCCCGTATTCTGAAATCCAGCAATTGTTGATCCTAAGATTTTAATGAATAACTAAATATTGATATTTTTTGTAGAACTAACAATTTTATTAAGCGTTACAGTTTATTAGTTCGAGTGATGAAAATGATCATGAAGATATTGTGATAATGATAAAAACGATGACAAAGATGATGGAAGATTAAGAGTTTGAAGACATTGAAGAACCTAGGGAAAATAACTCAGGTTAAATTTTAACTCTTAATATATCCCTGTTAGGATCACACATGACACAAAATGTTTTTCAACATTTTGTGTGTTTTTATAGGATCCTAATTAGTTAAATTATTTGCTCCTATGTGTAATTGAAAATTAAATAAATATAATTAATTAAAATTGAATTTAAGATTTTAGTGGAGCTAACCGAGAAAGAAATCGGTTAAAGGGGTAAAAACTTCAAAGAAAATAAATTAAAATCAAATTAGGAAGAGATGTTTCAGCTTGAGTAGTCAACTGGTTGGTCGACCGATGCTTAAAATGAGAATTTGTTGGATCGTTCGGTTGATAGGTAAGTCGACCTATGGCCAAAAGAAGAAGTCAAAGAAAAATCCAGTCGACAGGTGAGTCGACTTGTGTAACTCTCTAAATCGTCTGGTCGATAGATGAAGTATGGGCGGTCGACCTATGGGCGAAGGATTTTTGGCTTGGCTACATTCTGAATCAGGCGGTCGACAAACGGGTCTTGGTCGGTCGACTGATTAGTCTATTTCAGGTTTAGAGGATTTCAAGGATTTTGATCAACTAATAGCCGTTACTAGACGTTTATGGTTAAAACATGCGAGATATCTTAGGGATCTGATATATTTTAAGTTATTTAATTAATAATTAAATATCCCTGTAGATATGGTTACGTATTTTTTTATATTTCTCAATTTGATACATAAAATTCTTTCCATCTTATCTAAATGAGTTTGCGTAAAAGTTTGAGGGACTAAATTGAATGTTTTAAAAGATACATTTAAGTGAATTATACCAGCATTGAGTTTTAATGATAAAATGAGGCTTATGGAGTAATTATTTGTCATGATATATGGTAATTAGCCGTTAGAGGGCTTGTTATAAACCCCTACAAATAAACCTGCATTTTTGAGATTTAAAAAAGACAATAATCCAAATTAATCAATATTTAAGAGCTATTTAGTTCCTGAGCTTTTCTGAGAGTCATCATTCTAAAATCATATTGAGTGCATTGTGAGATTTGTTCTTGAGAAACATTTGCTGTGGATTATTGTTACTACCGATCTGAAGAGTCATTGCTATTCTAATCATTATTTTTTTCTGTGGATTCCTAGTGAAATTGTTCCAAGTTATTTGCTTATTCGCTATTATTATTATTATTATTATTATTATTATTATTATTATTATTATTATTATTATTATTATTATTATTGTTTTCTTGGAAGTTGATCTTTGAAATTGTTTTCCCAATTTTTATTGAAAAATAGTTTTTGAAACAATTTCTTTATAAAATCTGATTACATGCTAAATTGCTTGCTACTTTTTTTTTTTTTTTTAAATCAGATTTTGAATTTTCTCTCTTTATTACTATCACTAGTTTCGGGACATTAATTGAGTATTAATTAATCTAAGGTGGTAGAAGCTCCAAGTGAGAATAACTTATCAATTTTTGTAATTGGTGAGTTATGTGCGGATTAGATACTATTTAGAGTGTCTAATCAAGTGTAGCTGGTTTCAATCTCTTATGGTAAAGAGATTGAGGTTTTGATATTTTCTTAGAGTATAAAAAGATTATGTTTTAATTATTCCTTTATAGAATCGTGAGTGAATTGTAACGGTTCAATCCTTACCGGGTAAAAGGATATTTGAAGCGTGTTTGTGTGAGGTTTAATTCTTGAGCCTAAGGTAAAACGAATTAGGTTGTGATTCTCCCTATAATAGAATTAGGTTAATCTTCCACCTGGTAAAAAAATAGAGGTTATTCCTTAGCCTATGAAAAGGAATTGTAAAGGTTAATTCTGAGCCTACAAAAAGAATAATTGTGAGGGTTTGGTTCCTACCTTTAAATGGATCTTGAGTTTAGTAGGTGCAATTTTTCGCGGAGCTCGGGGGACTAGATTAGCCAAGATTAGCTTGGTAAAGCAGTATAAATTTCTGTGTGCTGCATTATTTATATTGTTTATATTTTGTTCTTTAGTTGTGCACCTAGTTAATAACACATATCCGCTGCTATAAAGATAATAATTAATTTTGGGATAAATTAATTGTTTGATTTTTAAAGTGTTATATTCTGATAATTTTTAATACTACCCAATTCACTCCTTCTTGGGTAGCTCACTGGACAAATAATTGGCATCAGAGCTGGTTTAGCTCAACATACTTTTCTAACAAAGATCACGTGGCGCACATAATAAGAACACTAGCTGAGGGACAATCTATGCACCGACCACCATTGTTTGCAGGTGAAAATTATTCATTCTGGAAAGACAGAATAATAGCCTTCCTTCAGACCACAAATTATGATGTGTGGTTAACAATCGAGGATGGTCCGTTTATTCCAATGGAAAATGGAGTGGAGAAGAAAAAAGAGCAACCGATTGCTTCTAATAAGCAGAATTTTTCTATGAACTCTCAAGCTATTAATATTTTATTTTGTTCTTTGGATGCTAATGAATACTTAAGAGTTCCAGGTTGTAAATCGGTAAAGGAGATATGGGACAAGCTACAAGTTACCCACAAAGGAACAAGTCAAGTGAAGTAATCAAAAATCAACTCTCTTATGAGGAAATTTGAATTGTTTAGAATGGAAGAAACTGAATTGATTCAAGAGATGTATATTCGTTTCAACAACATTTGCAATCACTTGAGTCAACTTGGAAAGCCATACTCCATGGAGGATAGAGTTCGAAAGGTCCTAAAATCTTTGACAAAAGTATGGGAGTCGAAGGTGACTACAATTGAGAAAGCTAAGGATCTTGACAAATATGAAATTGATGATCTCATAGGCAACTTGATGACTCATGAAACAACGATTAAAGAATATGAGGATGACACCGAAAATAGCAAGAGGAAATCCTTGGCGCTAAAGGCCCAGAAAATTGAAGAAGATAATGACAGTGATGATGAAAGTGTTGAAGTGAGCAAGAGAAAGACGTGGCGTTTCTCATAAAGAATTTTAGAAGAATGACTCAGCGTACATTCCGCGGGAGAAGAAACTTCAACATGAACAATATGGAATGCTACAACTGTTACAAGACCGATCACTTTCAAACTGATTGTTCCGAACTGAAGAATGATAAAGAAAAAAAAAGAAATGAAATAAGAGCAAAAAGAAGTCTATGAAGGCTACTTGGGATGATATCGAATCAAGTAGCTCCGAAAAATAAAAAAGTGAAGAAATGTTCATATTTGCATTGATGGCTACTAGTGGTGTGGTAAAAAAATGTTTTAGTTCCTGTCCTTTAGATTTTGATGAATTATTTGATGTTTATCAAGAACTTTTGCATGATTATAAAAACCAGTGTTCTAAAATAAATGCCCTTTAAAGTAGAATTAATACAATAAACAAGCAAGTAATGGACTACGAATCTGAAAATAGTAAATTGAAATCTAAGATGTCGGATTTACATTCAATTATTCTCAAATTCACTAGCAGTGAGAATAACTTGAAAATGCTTTTGGGAAGTTCACGTGGTATTTTTGATAAAGCCGGTATTTTAGATTTTAAAAAAATCTTAAACAAAAACATTTTAAAAAATTCTTTTCTGAAACCAAAGATCTTGTTAGATATTTTAAATGTAATATCGTGGGGCATACTATTCATAAATATTTTGCTAAAATATCTAACTGTAGACAAGTTTGGGTTCTAAAAGGAACTAAAATTTTTCCGACTAACAAGATCGGACCTACGTAGACTGGTTATCACTTAGGGACTATTTGATGTGATCCTTGTAGGTTATTCTAAATGCATCAATAAGTAAGGACAAATGGTTCCTAGACAACGGTTGTTCTCGACACATGACGGGAGGTAAATTAAAATTCACATATTTGAGACCTAAGGATGGAGGTCATGTGTCTTTTAGAGACAACTCAAAGGGTAAAATTATAGGTATAGGTAATATCGATAATGGTACTACTATTATTAAGGATATGTTACTAGTTGAACACTCAAACATAACTTTCTTAGTCTTAGTTAACTATGTGACAAGGGCTATAATGTGATATTTGATCATGATAAATTCATCATTAAGAATGGTCATGATAGTAGTATCTTGTTAGTTGTATCACATTTTGAGAATGTTTATACTGCCCATTTGATGATTTTACTTCTCAAAATTTATCTTTTTTGAATGCTTTATCTGAAAATAGTTAGTTATGGCATAGGAGACTTGAGCATGCTAGTGTGAAGTTAATTTCTAAATTATCTAAGAAGAGTCTCGTACATGGCTTACCCAATTTTCAATTTGAGAAAGATAAAGTATGTGATGCATGTCAATTAGGCAAGCAGTCTGTTGGCCTAGTAGAATACCCAAGAGGGGGGGTGAATTGGGTAATAAAAAATTAATCAGAATAAAAATCAATAAATCAAATAATTAATTTTATGCCTAAATTAATTATTATCTCTATAACACAGCGGAATTAATCAATCAACTAGGTGCACACACAAACAACAAAAATAGATAAATTAAGAAAGCAGCACACCAAAGATTTATACTGGTTCACCAAGATATTCTTGGTTAATCCAGTCCCCTGAGCTCCACAGAGGTTGCACCCACTTAAAACAAAGATTTCTTTAAAGGTAGGAACCAAACTCATACACTGATTCTTTTACAGGCTCAGAATCAACCTTTACAATTTCCTTTTCAAAGGCTAAGGGATAACCTCTACTTTTTGCAGGCTAAAGAATAATCTAATTCTTTTTAACACCTAGGCTCAAGAATCAAAATCTCACCAAAACACTCCAAATATCCTTTTCCTTGGTAAGGATTGAACCGTTACAAAATCATATACAAACACGCAATTCTTATCCAAGAAGAATCACTACTTCAATCTCTTTACAAGAAGAGACTAAAACTCATCTACCCTTGATTAAATATCCTCAATGATATTTAACCCGTCACAACTTACCAATACAAAAATTGATAAGTAAATCTCACTCGGAGCTCCTACCACCTCAGATATATATAAACTCAATTAATATCCCAACTAGTGATAGAATTATGTGAGATGTAGAAATCTGATTTTAACAATATATGGGTAGCAAATTGGAGCACGTGCATATTCAAGAAATTGTTTAAAAGAATATTTTCTTTAAAGAATAAAATAAAAATAAAAAAATCTAAGATCAATTTTCGAAGACAATAATAAACAAGTAATAATCAATATGGAAAGATCTCACCTGGAATCCACAGAATTAATGATGAAAACAATATAGCTTCAATTATAGAATCAACACAAATTGATCACAGTTGATTATCAGAATCACTCTTAGAACAACTCACAGTATAGTTGAATGATTATTCTTAAAGCTCTCTCAAATATAGACTGATTTTATCTCTTAGAATGAATAGAATGATTAGCTTTCTTAGAAAATTCGCAGGTCTATATAAGGGCACATGTAATCAGCCTCCTAACGGCTAGTTTACAAGTGTCATGACAATAAAATACTCTTATAGACCCTTCATAACATGAGGACTTCATTTAGGTTCAATTTCATTTAATAACAACTTTTAAAACTCTTAATTAAATCCCCAAAATATTTCTCAATTAAAACAAATAAGTATAGAATTCATTTTATGTACCAAATTGAAAATTTTTAATAATTAATGAACCATATTGAAAGGATTAAATATGTATATGAACCATATCTCAAATGTTAAGAATATCCCTGAAATCTCTCTCAAATCTTAACAAAAAACGGCTACTTTTGGTTTTAAAAACAGATCAACCAATATCCAGAAACTGTGCGTTCAATCGACTGCCCAGTCGACTAAAGGATATTGGAAGTAGCCCATGCACTTTATTGGTTGACTCCTTAATCGACTCGTAGATTCGGAGAGTTTGCCAAGCTTCTATCGGTCAACCTCTCAGTCGACTCGCAGATTCAGAGAGTTCATCTTCTTTCTCCAGTTGACTCCTCAGTCAACTCCCCCCTCCTGAATCTTTTCTCAGATCTCGTTTTTAACTTACTTTCTTTTACAATTTTACCCCTTTATCCATATTTATATTCAAATGAATTCCACTAATACTCTTATATTCTATTTTAGTCATTCAAAAACTATTTCTTTTTAATTCACATAGGAGTAAATGAATATACTCAATCAAAACACACAAAAAAAAAATGAAATCTATTTTGTGCCGTGTGTGTGTTCCTAAATGGGATATTAAGAGTTTATATTTACCTGAATTGTTTTTCTTGATTTCTTCAAAACTCTTAATACTTCATCATCATCTTGATATCTTCATTTAGCATCCATTCACTTTGACATCTTCATTATTGGAACTTTAAATCACTGAAACACTTGATCAACATTAGTTCCACCAAAATATCAATACTTAATTGGTCATCAAAATCTTGGGATCAACAAAGTCTAAATCATCATTTATGAAAAAGATACACAATCCACGTCTAGATGTCTTGAATTGTTGCATCTTGATTTATTTGGACCAAATTTTGTTGCTTGTCTTGGTGGTAAGTTTTATGCCTTCATAATAGTTGATGATTTTTTTAGAATTACCTGGGTATTTTTCCTTGCTAAGAAAAGTGAAGTTGCTTCTGTATTTGCTAAATTTTGTAAACGTGTTCAAAATGAGAAGCAATGTTCTATTATTAATATTTGTAGTGATAAATAAAGAGAGTTTAAGAATGATGGTGTTATTAATTACTGTGATGAGCATGGTTATGCTCATACCTTCTCTGCACCAAGATCACCACAACAAAATAGTGTAGTGGAAAGGAAGAACATGACGCTTCAAGAAATGGCCAGAACAATGCTTAGTGAAAATCACTTACTAACCTACTCTTGGGCCGAAATAGTGAGTACAGTTTTCCATTTGGTGAATCGAGTATCGATTCATAGAGGGTTTAACAAAACCCTATATGAAATCTAGAATGGTATGACTCCCAACATTTGCTATTTTAAAGTATTTGGGTGTAAATGTTTCATTTTGAATGACAAAGATAATCTAGGTAAATTTGATACTAAATTTGATTATGGGATATTCCTTGGATATGCCACTAACAGTAAAGCTTATAGAATTTATAGTAAACGTACGTTAGTAGTAAAAGAATCTATGCATATTGTATTTGAGGAAGCAGACCCATTTTTGTCGAGAAATGTTTTGGATGATGATGATGCAAGTATTTCAAATAACCAAAACCAAGGTAAAAATACGGCTAAGGAATCTTAAAAAGAGAAGGAGACTAAGGAAGAGAATTTGACGTTACCACGAGTTATAAAGATAGTACCGAGACATTTGGTAAAAGAAATCATTGGTAATTTCGAAAGAGGTGTAAGTACTCATTCCTCTATTAGAAATATAATTAATCTTGTTTTCTTATATCAAATTGAGCCTAAAAATGTAAATGAGGTATTAACTGATGAATCTTGGATTTCCACAATACAAGATGAGTTAGTTCAATTTGAGCGGAACAAAGTATGGTGACTTATTCTGAGACTGGATTTTCATCTTGTTATTCGTACTAAATGGGTTTTTCAAAATAAAAAAGATGAGTTTGGTATGGTAATTAGAAACAAAGAAAGATTAGTAGCACAAGGCTATAATCAAGAAAAAGAAATTGATTATGATGAAACCTATGCTCCTGTGGCTAGATTAGAAGCTATTAGAATGCAACTTTCTTTTGCATGCTCACGTAATTTTAAGCTATATCAAATGGATGTTAAGAGTGCTTTTCTAAATGACTTTCTAGCGGAAGAAGTTTATGTGGAACAGCCCCCGGGATTTGAAAGTGATAAGTTTCCCGATCACATATTTAAACTTCGTAAGATTTTGTATGGGCTCAAACAAGCTCCTAAAGCTTGGTATAAGAGACTTAGCCGATATTTGATCAAAAAAGGTTTTCGAAGGGGCATTGTGATATAACACTATTTGTTAAGCAAACTGACTCTGATATCCTATTAATACAAGTCTATGTTGATGATATTATTTTTGGATCTACTAATGAGGATCTTTACCAAGAGTTTGCTATGATAATGTAGGTTGAATTTGAAATGAGCATGATGGGAGAGCTGAAAATTTTCTTGGGTTGCAAATTAAGTAAACCAAAGAGAGGATATTCATAATCTAAGCTAAATACACTAAGGAGTTGTTAAAGAAATATGGCTTGGATGGTGCTAAAGAATACAAAACTCCCATGGCAACAGCTACAAAGAGAGACAAAGATGATACGAGCAAAAGTGTTAATGAAAAATGTATTGAGATATAATTGGTAGCCTGTTATACTTAACTGCTAGTAGACATGATATTATGTATAGTGTTTGTTTATATGCTGATTTTAGTATTATCCTAAAGAATCGCACTTAACTGCGGTTAAGCGAATTTTTTGATATTTAAAGGGGATGACTGACCTGGGATTTTTTTTATGGTATCCTAGGGGAAGTGATTTTAAATTAGGACATGCCTTAGTTTTTTGGTCAAGCAAGAAACAGAATTCGATAGCCTTATCCACTACTGAGGCTGAGTATATGGCAGCTGGTAACTATTGTGCTCAAATTTTATATATTAAGCAACAACTAAATGATTTTGGAATCTGTATGGAGGACGTCCCAATTTATTGTGATAATAAAAGTGTTATTTGTCTAAGTAAGAATACTATACAACACTCACGAGCTAAGCATATAGAGATTAAACATCACTTTATTCGTGATCACATTCAGAAAAAAGGACATTGTTATTGAATATATTGATACCTCCGACTAGCTAGCTAATATTTTTACCAAACCATTAGCGGAAGATTATTCTGTGAAAATCATTCGCGATTTGGGTATAGCTAGGCATAACGATGTATGCCTAGAATAGTGTTTCTTTGTAGTTCCCCTTCCTCATTTTTTTTGAGATGACAAAGGGGGAGAATTAGATGATGTTTTAATGAAAATCTTAAGGGGGAGTTTATTATATATTGAAATTTGTTCTTTGTTGAAAATCTTATGATTATCTTCATTATTTTGCTTTAACGAGTTAAAGAACCCATCCTCGAATTTAGGGGGAGTGTAGTTATATTTTTGTTTGAAGAAAACATCAAAGTTAATTGTCATCGTAAAAAAGGGAGAGATTGTTGATCCTAAGATTTTGATGAACAATTAAATATTGATATTTTTTTGTAGAACTAATGATTTTATTGGGTGTTTCGGTTGATTAGTTCGAGTGATAAAAATGATCATGAAGATATTGTGACAATGCTAAAGATGATGACAGAGAAGATAGAAGATTAAGAGTTTGAAAAAATTGAAGAATCTAGGGAAAACAACTCAGGTTAAATTTTAACTTTTAATGTATCTCGATTAGGATCACACACGACACAAAATGTTTTTCAAAATTATGTGTCTTTTTATAGGATCCTAATTAGTTAAATTATTTGTTCCTATGTGTAATTGAAAAAAAAATAAAGATAATTGATTAAAATTGAATTTATGATTTTAGTGGAGTTAACCGAGAAAAGAAATCGGTTCAAGGGGTAAAAACATAAAAAAAAATGATTAAAATCAGATTAAGGAGAGATGTTCTAGCTTGAGTAGTCGACTGGTCGGTAGACAAATGCTTAAAATGAGAAGTTGTTGGATTGTTCGGTCAACAGGTAAGTCGACCTATGTCCAAAAGAGGTATTCTCTAAATCTTCCGGTAGACAGGTGAGTCGACTTGTGTAACTCTATGAATCATTTGGTCAACAGATGAAGTATAGAAGGTTGATCGATTGGCAAACGATTTTTGTCTTGGCTACATTCCGAATCCAGCGGTCGACAGACGGGTCTTGGTTAGCCGATTGATCAGTCTGTTTCAGGTTTAGACAATTTCGAAGATTCTGATCAAACAATAGCCATTACTAGCCGTTTATGGTTTAGATATGCGAGATATCTTAGTGATTTGATATATTTTGAGCTATTTAATTAATATTTAAATATCCCTATAGATATGGTTCAAGTATTTTTGATATTTCTCAATTTGATGCATGAAAATCTTTCTATCTTATCTAATTGAGTTTGAGTAAAAGTTTGAGGGACTAAATTGAATGTTTTAAAAGATATATTTAAGTGAATTATACCAGGATTAAGTCTTAATGATAAAAGGGGCTTATGGAGTAATTATTTGTCATGATATATGGTAATTAGCCGTTAGAGGGCTTGTTATAAATATTATAAATAAACCTGCATTTTTTAGGTTTAAAATAGACAATAATCCAAATCAATCAATATTTAAGAGCTATTCAATTCATGAGCTTTCTGAGAGTCATCATTCTAAAATCATATTGAGTGCATTATGATATCTTTCTGGAGATTTGTTATTGAGAAACATTTCCTTTGGATTATTGCTACTTCAGATCTGAAGGGTCATTACTATTCTAATCATTATTATTTCAGTGGATTCTTGGGGAGATTCCAAGTTATTTGCTGCTATTATTATTATTATTATTATTATTATTATTATTATTATTATTATTATTATTATTATTATTATCTTGGAAATTGATCTTTGAAATTGTTTTCTGAATTTTTATTAAAAAATATTTTTTGAAACAATTTTTTTAGAAAATATGATAACGTACTAAATTTCTTGCAACCCCTTTTTTTTTTTTTTTTTGGTTTAAAATCAGATTTTGAATTTTCTCACTTTATTTCTATCACTAGTTTCGGGACATTAATTAATCTGAGATGGTAGAAGCTCTGAGTGAGAATAACTTATCAATTTTTGTAATTGGTGAGTTGTGTGCGGATTAGATACTATTGGGAGTGTCTAATCAGGGTTAGCTGGTTTTAATCTCTTCCGTTAAAGAGATTGAGGTTTTGATATTTGCCTAAAGTATAAAAAGATTAGGTTTTACTTCTTCCTTTATAGAATTGTGAGTGAATTGTAACAGTTCAATCCTTACCGGGTAAAAGGATATTTGGAGAGTGTTTGTCTGAGGTTTAATTTTTGAGCTTAAGGTATAAATAGAATTAGGTCCTGATTCTCCCTGTAATAGAATTAGGTTAATCTTCCACCTGGTAAAAAGATAGAGATTGATACTGAGCTTACGAAAAGAATCATTATGAGGGTTTGGTTCCTACCTTTAAAAGGATCTTGAGTTCAGTGAGTGCGACTCTCCGCGGAGCTCGGGGGACTAGATTAGCCAAGATTAGCTTGGTGAACCAGTATAAATTTCTATGTGCTGCATTATTTATGTGGTTTATATTTTGTTGTTTGGGTGTGCACCTAGTTGATAACACATATCCGGTGCTATAAAAATAATAATTAATTTTACAATAAAATTAATTGTTTGATTTTTGAAGTGTTATATTCTAATAATTTTTAATACTACCCAATTCACCCCCCTCTTGGGTAGCTCACTAGGCCAACAAACCAATATATCATAACAAGCATTTAATAGAAGTAAAAGAACGATAAACATAATCGAATATAAATGAACAACCATTAACAAAACACAAATTCAAACAAATATAGTATTCATGAACTATATTAATCCCTATACAATAGATGTTTATCTACATATGGATATAGCCAAATCTTTAACAACAAATGAGATAAACATCATCAAAACAACTAACCAAAGCTAAGGATAAAATAAAGAAACAAGGGAGAATAGCCAAATCTGAAGAATAGACGGTTCCGCGTACGCTCTATCCGCTCCAATTGTGTTTTCGCTTCTCCAAATTGATGATCTTCTTCATAGATATGTTCTTGGAGCTCTAAATACTCCAAAAAATGTGCTTGCTTGGATTGGGAATGAGTGGTTATCAATAGGGGTGCAAAATATCTCAAAAATATTAAGAAAATATCTTGCCAGCTATTGTCGGGTCCCTGCAGTGATAGAAGTCATTGCTACAAAGATCAAAGGGCAGTAAACTCACTGCCAGATCATCGCTGCAACGATAGAAAATTTCTCTGCAGTGATAGTCCAGGCAGTGCCGACACCATAGTCTTCATTGAGCCATAACTTTCTCGTCCGAACTCTAAATTTGGTGATTTAAAAAAAAAAAAAAAAAAAAAACTATAGAAAGCAAAGATATAGATCTATAATATCTTTTTTTTTTTTTGTGATATTCCAAAATCGGATTGTATCATTGTAACAAATGGCCTTGAAGTTACAACACTTTCACGTATTTTACACCTTGTCACCCATTTATTCAAAAACCTATAAAATAACACAAAAACATATTAAACTAACAAAAATGTATAAAAACACACAAATATTTGAATCTAAAAATACTTGATTTGTTGGTAAATAAACCACCCATCAAATATCCCCAAACTCAAACGTTTGCTTGTACTCAAGCAAAAACACATAAAATAGAAAACAAACTACCACAATGAATTTAAGAACATAAATACTAAAGACGAAAGACACAAACGAACTAAACATAACGATGTGTGAGTTTTAAATTCCACTAATTGACCAAAATGTCTTCCCATAACGACCCGCAATCAAATCCAGTTCAAGAATAAAATGCACCATGTAGTGTTCTGGAATTTCAACCTTCAATATCAGTAAATGCCATTCTAGATCCATTCAAGTGCGTGTGTAAAAACTCAATTATACAACCATCCAAAGACCGGAATGGATTATTCACCAATAAAGATCATGACTTTAACCATAAAGGATTAGGATATCCATATGCCATATTGGGTTCCACTCTCTACTAATGTAGGCTTGGAAATTCAAAAAGATCAAAATGACTTGGATAAAAAACTTGGTTGCGGAATTATTCGTCTCTACTTTTACCGCAAGTGTATGGGTCAAGTTTTAATAGAATAGTAATGAATAGGCGTATCCATAGGGATTGGATTAAATTGTCACTTAGTACCGCGATTATCGTAAGCAAACTTTCTCTAGGCAATCAAATATAGGATTTTTATAGAAATATAAAACTAAACTAAAATAACAACTAATTAAACTACAATACTAATAATGACGTTTATGGGAATATGTTATCTAGGAATTAACTTCCTTCACTCGTGTCAATACCATTATCCCTATCTAGCGTCTAAACGATAACATGAGTCTCACCCCAACCTCACAGATGACACACTTTCTAATAATCTCCCGAAATATTAGAACGTCGTGTTGTGTTTAAACCCTGGTCTGAATCCGGGGTTACCTCTCCTGAGTGTCAAACCCAGTATTCTCAAATTAACCAATATATCATAACAAACATATAATTAGAGTAAAATAATGATAAACACAATCGAATATAAATGAACAACCGTTAACGAAACACGGATTCAAACAAATATACTATTCATGAATTATATTAATCTCTATACAATAGATGTTTATCTACATATGGCCATAGCCAAATCTTCAACAACAACATCATCAAAACAACGAACCAAAGTTAAGAATAAAAGAGAGAAACAAGGGAGAATAGTCAAATCTGAAGAATGGACGGTTCAGCGTCTGCTATATCCGCTTCAATTGTGTTTCCTCTTCTCCAAATTGATGATCCTCTTGGTTGATATGTTCTTGGAGCTCCAAATACTCCCAAAAATGTGCTTGCTTGGAGTGGGAATGAGTGGTTATTAATAGGGGTGAAAAATATTTCAAAAATATTAAGAAAATATCTTGCCAGCTAGTGCCAGGTTGCTACAGCGATGGAGGGCACCGCTGCAGCGATCAAAGTGAAGTAAACTCACTGCCGGATCATCACTACAACAATGGTCCAAGTAGTGCCAACACTAGATTTGTATTTTTACCGTAACATTCTCATTCGATCTCCGATTGAGGTGATTTAAAAGCCTATGGAATGATAAGACATTAATCTAAAACTTCCCTGTTTTAATATTTTCCAAAATCCGATTGCATCATTGTCAAAAAAGTCCTTGAAGTTACAGCACTTTCACGTATTTTGCACCATGTCACCCATTTATTCAAAAACCTATAAAACAACATAAAAACATATTAAACTAACAAAAATTCATGAAAACACACAAATATTTGAACTAAAAAATACTTGATTTGTTGGTAAATAAATCACTCATCAACAATTAAAGGAATGAAGAACTCCCTACGCATTTCATAAGGGTAGAAGTCCCTAAGATGACTTACCACACGACGAGTTGCCACCCATCTTCGCTCCCTTAAATGCCCATTTTAATAATCCAACATCGACTAAAAACCTTTAGCATATAGGTTACAAAATATCTACGATCTCCACTGGTAGCGGAATATTACGTCGCTAACTTACACCGTAAGTGTACAAGTCAAGTTTTAATATAGATGGAGAGAGTAGGGTATCGTGTCCACAGGAAATAGTTGAAATTATTATTGACTACCGCGATTGTCATAACTTAATTTTATCTAGGCGCTAAAAATGTAATTTATAATTTAAAAAAACTAATACTAAAATACTGATTAATCTAATTAAACTATAAATATTATCGAGTTCAGGTGGTAAAACGCACCATGTGGTATTCTAGAATTTCGATATTCAATAATGGTGAATGTCATTCTAGATCCTTTCAACGTCTTTGTGCGAGACTCAATAATATAGCTATCCAAGACAGAATTGGATTATCCACTAACTAAAGTCACGACTTAGACCGTAAAGGACTAGGATATCCATATACCTGATTGGGGTCCACTCTCCACAAATGTAGGCTTGGAAGTTCATAAAGATCAGAAGAACTTCGTTCGGTTTTGGAATTTTTGGCCAAGGGTATTTCAAAATAAAAAATGGATTAACGTTGTTAACTTAACGTTACACAAGGCTCAATGCTTGGCACATTCACTCCCGAACCCCCATAGATAAATTTCAAACAATCCCGAACAAACATTTAAGACTGACATACTCACTGGACAAAAGAAACGAAAATTTGTACTATATATACATATCCATTTTTTTTTTTAAATTCAAATTACTACACCCCCAAACTTATTTGATTATTACAATTTCATGGGTATAGTTTAAACGAAAGAAAAACAAGTGAATACTCGAATAACGAACCAATCCGAAGTTTACCCTAAACCCAACCGCTCACATCAAGCAACATATACAAATGCTAACTTGAATCACTCACATTGTGTCTTTAATTCAGTGATAAAGGTTTGGAGAAAGATCAATTGGCCAGGGTATTTGTTTATGTGTTCAGAATTGAATTGGCATTTAGGCTTCGATAGGATAACGAGGGATAAACATGTTACAAGGTAGGCTTCAAAGGCAAACGATAAAAACGAATGCCTAATTATGTCTCCTGAACTACCTTGCCTTGGATTTTGCCTCAAGCTTCCCCTCAATCAGGTTCTAGAATCCTTAATTTGTTATGAGTTTAGTTAATCGATAATCAGCCTCAAATCAATTGAATAGGAATACATTGAGTCTATGTGCTCGTGAAAATTAGGATCTACAATAATTTTCACCAAAAAACATTGTTAAGCACATAGAACACACATGCATGGGTATTACCCTTGACCTTGAAAGTAACTAGGGGTAATATCATCATCGGGTAACGGCCCAGATGAATGCAAAACTCAACATGCAACAACAACAACACAAAAACATTCCAAACTAAACAGACATGCAATACGGTAAAACAATAACACATACTAATATTCTACACATCACCGCTAAACTTAAAACGGACAGTGTCCTCAACGCCCCAATTATCATTCTCTATATTTAAAATTAAAGCATACTGACGAGGGGGGTTTAGAACACAGAGAACGGCTCGTCTAAGAACTGCTTCTACCCATAGTAAGTACGGTACAACACTACATATGGGTCTTGGTTTAGTACGCCCTCAAGCTTGGCGAGATTTGGCTCTAATTGGCTTAAGCTTTCAATAGGATGCTCCACCGGCTCATGTACTTGATGGGCATGAAAGGACATTCCTAATGGCTGTGAATGACAAGTGAGCCACATCGGATCCTCGTAAATGTGATCATCTGGGAACGATGGTGGAATCACCAGCTAGAATTTGAACGGTGAAAATTCACAATGATTAATGTGTAAATCTCTATCGATCTCACCCAAGTACCTTCCACTTATCTCTGGTTCCTAGTAGTGGCTTGCGATAAATGTGGCTTGTGTATCTCCAGTGCCACCACGTCTAACTTGGCCTCAATCAAGCAAATGAACTGATCGATTTGCGTTTGCAAAGATGTTATGGTTGCATTAATATCGGTGCAGACCGTCTCGATATAATCAAGACGATCCTCGTGCTTGTTGATCCAGTCATTTATTTCCCTCAAGACTCTCTAAGTCTACCCCATGACAGTAGCGAATATTTTTTCCAGATTAGGGGAATAATTCTCATTGTGGTCTAGAGTGTCAATCCATGGCACCGTAGTGTTGAAACTATGAAAATCAAAGGCCGTCATGTCTTCCAGCAACAAATAGGCTTCGTTCGCGATTAGTTGGTAGAAAGAGGTGCTAGCATTTCCTCCTTCTATCCACATTCTGGTTGCGGCTAGTAACCCATCGAGGAAGTTCAGTAGTTGACACTCCCTCGAGAAATGATGATTTTGAAACAGGAGAAGCAAATCCTTGTATCGATCCCAAGCACAGTAAAATGGCTCGGAATCCCGTTGAAAGAAACGCAAAAGTACCTATCGATCTAACATCTTCAAGTACCCTACAGAAAAACAAAAAAAAAAAAAAAAAAAACTATAAACAAAAAATTATAAACAAAAGAAATGCCTAAAGTAAAATTGGGTCATTCACTCACAATATCTATAATAATAAAAAAAACACTATCCCTGCCAATGGTGTCAAAAACTTGGTAGCGGAATATTACGTCGCTAACTTACACTGCAAGTGTACAGGTCAAGTTTTAGTATAGATGCGGAGAGTAGGGGTATCGTGTCCACAGGGAATGATTGATATTATTAGTGAGTACCGCGATTGTCATAACCTAATTTCATCTAGGCACTAAAAATGTAATTTATAATTAATAAAAACTAATACTAAATTACTAATTAATCTAATTAAACTATAAATATTATATTGAGATTGCTTTGAGAAAATAGATTGTCTAGGGATCAACTTCGTTAACAAATACGTGTTCGATGTTGTTTTAATTTACGTTAACGGCGTTCGACTTATCCAACAATCTCAGTTCGTAAATTCAATCGCCACCTCTCTCGAGTGTAAGACGAGTGAATACGCGACTACGCATCAATGACACTAGGTCACGTGAGTCTCATCCCAACGTCATTGATTGCACACTCTCCAACTCTCTCCCGGGTTATTGGATCATTGTGTTGTGTTTAACCTAGTTCGAATCCGGGGTTACCTCTCCCGAGTGTCAAACCCCGTATTCTGTATATTTCATTATAAGCATATAAACAATACAAGAATGATAAACACAATCAAAATAACGAAGAACAATCGCTAACGAAACACAAACTCAAACAACATATTCATAAATTTATATTAATCCCTCAACAATCCATGTTTAGCCAATGGCCATAACCATATATACAATATAAAATGAGCTAAATATGCTTAACAACTACCGAAATTAAGAAAAGAAATGAAAGACTTAGCCAATATCCGAAGATTTAGCGCTAAAACCGTTAAATAATCGCTTTTTTTTTCTTCTTCTTCTTCGGGTTATGAGCTCTCCCTCAAAAACCTCTCAACCTAACCCTAAATATATTCTAAGGGCCTTAGGGGGTGTTAAAATCCAAAGAGAGGAGGAGATGAAGGGTTTTATAGGGCTCAAAATATCAAAAAATATCTAATTCTGCTTGCAGAGTAACCACCGCAGCGGTGGGATACTGTTCTGAATATTGTCTCTGTGTTTGTTTTCCCACCGTTCTTCCACTGTTCTTGGTCCAATTTGATCGTTTATGATCCGTTTTCATAGCGTATCACCCCACATACCTGATTTATAGCAAAAATAATAAAAAAAATAAATATTAAAACATATAAAAAAAAACTATAAAAATACTCTAAAACTAACAAAATCGGTTTGGGAATAAATCGATAAATCACGCCTATCATCCACCTTTATCGCATTAAATAAGCAAGATATTCTCAACTTTATATCCAGGGCCTACATCGATAGTGATATGATTCAAGAATAATATCATAAAGAACATAAATACCTTTTATTAATACTTGAGATTGTAATTTTATTATAGGGTTTACATCCAACAATCTCCCACTAGCACTATAGTCAATCGGTATAGTATCTAATACTTATTTTCTCAAGATGTTGATCAAACTACTGTAGATTTATTGTCTTTGTGAGTGGATCTATTACGTAATCCACTATTTTTATCACTTAATCACAACATTATTTATCTTGATGATTTTGCGAACCAAAACGAAGCTCCACTCAACGTGTTTGGAGTTTTTATGATATCTTGGTTACCCTACCTGAACTATAGCACCATTGCTGTCATAATACAAAGGTATTGGTGACTCAATGGTTGGAACCACTCTAAGTTCAATAATAATTTTTTTTATTGTAACACATTCCTTAGCTGTGTCGGATATGACAATGTGCTCGGCCTTAGTAGTGGGATCTACTAGAAGTTTGCTAATAACTTAGCTAACAATCCCACTATTAGGATAAATGCATATCTCAAAGTTGACTTTCTAGGAATTTAAAAAGATTGAAAATCTAAATCGGTATAATTGTCAACCCTTAGGTTTCATTCTCCATAAACTAGAAATTTTCCCTTAGTCCTTCTCAAGTACTTAAGGACATATTTCATATCCTCCCAATGTTCCAATAGATTCGCCTGATATTTGTTGGTTATTCTAATATTGTAATGTATATTGGGACTGGTACATAACATTGCGTACATGAGACTTCTAATTATCGAAGTATATTAGAATGTTACTTACCGTATCCTTTTCCTCAGAAGAGTATGACCTCATTTTTCAAGAGAGATAAATTCCACGTTGTATTGGTAGAAAGTCATTCTTGGTATTCTGACAGACGAGCTACTGCAAAAGAAAAAAACTACAAAATTCGATCCAATTTATCTTAATCGATTAGTTATTATGTTGGCTTTTCTCCAAGTAAATCACTCCACACAATGTCTATGTATTCGGATTGGGATAAGACAAGCATCTATGTAGATTTTTATCAAGTATATAATATGTTCCTCCAAAATCCTTTATGGAGAAAGTTTAAGAAACCCACACTTTTGTTGATGACAACATCCCTACATCATTTTGAATCAATAAGACGTAGTCAACGTACCACACCAGGAAATTAACTTTATTTCCATCAATGTTCATGTACATAATGGATCATCATATTTTGGATGTAACCAAATAATCTAACTGCCTCATCAAAATGAATGTTCTAACTTCTAGAAGCTTATTAAGCCCATAAATGGACTTTTTCAACTCGCGTACCTTCAAGACTTTGTCTTTGTTTACGAAGCCCTCTAGTTTATGCCTGTAAATCTCTTCCTATATGTTTTCATTGAGGATAACCATCCTTACATCCACCTGTCAAATTTCATAGTCATGGTATCCTAGAATAGCCAATAAAATTCTATGGGACTTTAACATGGTAACCGACAAAATGGTCTCATCATACTTAACACCTTGATGCAGAGATAAGTAAATCAGTATGACTAATCATTAGTTTGACCATATCTAAAGGGGTTTGATTTATCCTTTCTAATAGTCCATTTAATTGTGGCATAACAAGCAGAGTCCTCCACTGACAAAATATACCATTAAGTTTGAGATACTCCAAAAATTCCATGGATAAGTATTCGTCTCCTCGATCTGATTGATGTGCCTTAATATTTTTTCTAGTATGTTTCTCTACTTCATTTCTAAATTCTTTAAACATTTCAAATGAATTATACTTGTGTTACTGATCGTTCAAATTTAATCCTAGATTTAAGTGTAAAAGTTTTGTAGTATAGTACACTCAAGTAAGGTGTTGAGCTATAGGAATTGAATTTAAATTAATAATTAATCTTATTTTTTTGAGTAAATTTAACTTTGTTTTTTTTGGCATTTAATAATAAAAAATAAAAAATATATTTAAATTAAAATAAGATATGTAAAAAGGTTCATATGTGTTCTTCAATCTAACTTGTAAATTTGATTCCCCTCTAATTTAATTTTGTGTGTAATTAAGTAACTCTAGCTACAAGCACAACTTACAGTGAAAAATGAATGGATCACTTAATGGGCATGGATTATTTTCATGATTTAATTCCTAGATTAATTAATCTAAAGTGAATTAATCGTATAGCATAATCTATTCAATTAAGTCGTATCAATTCCCAATAAATCCGGTTATATAACGATTAGATCTAAACTACATATATTATATCTAAGACCACAATTATACACAAATTCAAATCTTACCTCTACAAGAACCATTAGAACATAAATTTATTAAGAAAAATGTTTAAACCCAAAATCTTTGTTATACAACCTTACGCACCCAAAAAAAAAAAAAAATTAAAAAAAATGAAATTTACATTTGATAGATCTAAAAATATATATCTCTAACCTAGTTTGGGAGCTTTACCCACTCATGGAGTCGTTGACTGCTATGAATTTCTTCTTTCTTCTTCCAGCCAAGCTTCAATTCTCTTTAAGGGAGTTTTTTTCTTCAAGAGTATGTTCAAGAATGCAACAAAAAATTTTTTTTTTCCATTAAAATTGTGAAATATTCAGATACGTAACATTTCCTTATTTTTGGGGAATTAAGGCACTATTCGTTAGAGAAGTTGTGTGCCTATGGTCTAGGCCATGGCCTCGACTTTAGAGGTCATGCCCGCAACCTTTGGCAGCCTTTTTAAATGCGAGTATCTTTGTGGTCGAAGCTACGATTTAGCTGTATGACCACTCCTTGGAAGGCTTAGGAAGTCTACTTTCATATGTAATTAGTTTTTTTTTCTAAAAATTAAAACTAGACAATAAGTTATGATTGAAATAGTATATGTTGTTCAATATTGTAATGCCCCGAAAACGCGTCTTTATGCTTCGATTTTTGGTAAAACACTTAAAACCTATCTAAATGCAAAATTACTTATTATAGATAAACACTCACTCAAAAACATAGAAAAATATATATTTAGGGGATGAAATAGGTATGAAATCAGAAACAATCACACCTCCAAATGAACATTTTTCTAGTTCTCGAGCAAAACAAAAATCTTCTATCAACTAAAAATGACACTTTCGTAGGGAACGCGATTATATTTAGCATATACATTGTTTACCATATCTGTTAGGTAACATACGTAAAGTTTGGAGATATGTCTGAGTTGAAATGCATGCGTATTGAAGGAAATAACTATTATTTACATCAGAAAACTCAGTCATGTTCCAAGTTTTACGTTGTTCAAGCAACTCAATCTAAAGTATAAGTTATCTCAACAGTCAAGGTTAGCAACTCAATAAATTTCAACCTTGAAAAGATCTAATTCTTCTCTCTACTTTATTATTATTTTATATAATATATATGTATGTATGTGTGTGTGTACACACACACACACACACATATATATTTATTTAAAAAATAATTAACATAGTGAATGACATGTGCAATTTCAGTCCCACTAGACTTTTTCAAATATCCACGTAGTGAGTGTTAGGCCAATGATCTCAATCCAGTGGGTTCCGGACTCTGGATGTTGGGACACCTTTAAAGACTTAGCCCCCTTTGGTTAGTGTTCCCAACCAAACCCAACACAACCCAACCCAAAAATTCAGGGATTGATTGTTGGGAACGCGTTTGGCAACGTACAAAACCCAACCCAACCCAACCCAAAAAATAGGAATTGATTCTCAAAATCCTAAAGAAACCAGAAACAAAAAAAAAGTAGTTTCTTTTTGTGCCCAAAAAATTCAACCCAAAGTTCTCAACTTCCGACTTCATCTGCCGGTCGATCACCACCACCCGCCGCCGCCGCCGTTCGGTAACCGACCGCCGTCCCCGGCACCTCCGGCGACCTTCCGCTGCTGGCGGTTACCTCCGGCGACCATCGTCGGCCGCCGCCTCCGCCGTCCGGCGATCGTCCGCCATCTCCAGCCACCTCCGGCGACCTTCCACTGCCGCCGGCTACCTCCGGCGACCGTCACCGGCCACCTCCGCCGCTGTCGCCGGCCGTCCGGCCACCTTGCCGCCGCCGCCGCCGTCTGGCCTCCACCAAACAAAAAAAAAAAATTAAAAAAAAAAAAAATTAGTTTTAGGATAAAATCGTTACCAAACACATTCTATTCTCAGCACAAAACAAAAATTGTCATTACCAAACGTAATTCTATTCCCAAAATTCTCAACCCAACCCATTCCAGTTGGGTTCAAAAAAGTGGAAACACTAACCAAACGCCACCTTAATTACTCTATTATCACAGGCGTTGGGACCAACATGTCAAATACTTGCCTAACACCTGACTCTCACTTTGTTTGGTTAACCAACCTTTTCATCAGTTGACTAAATTGATCAGAAACTTAACATTTTATGTGTTAAAAATATTTTCTCACATAAATACTTTATCAAAAATATTTTATGATTTTATAACTTTAGAAAATCTATTAGGATCATTAATTTATCACTTTTGACGATAACACACATAAGATTACTCATTTTAAAGTGATGTGCATAATCCTAATTTTGGTTGTATTAGGAGTATAAAAGTAATGAGTTGTTTTACCTAGGAATACAAAATATCTTCAGTGCTCTAAAAACCATCAATATCTTCACTTTGCACCCATATTGATTCGCTTCATAAAATCTTTATCTTGTAAATATTCAATGATTAATGTTTTCGATTCATTCTTTTTCTCATTTAAACACATTGAACTTCCAATCTGAAATCATTCAATAAACCCATTAGTTCCATAAAATGTCAGCATTTACTTGTCCATCAAAATTTAGGTTCAACAATATTTTAATTTTTTACGATGATAATTAACTTTGATATTTTTTTAATAAAAAAATGTAGTCATGCTATCCCTAAATTTGAGGATAGGTTTTAAACTCATTTAATAACTGTTATAAGAAACGAAACATTTATCAAAAGATATTCAATATAATCATAACACGTTATTGCTCCCCCTATTTAATTGTACTCATTAATTCATGCTAGGAGAACCCATAATCTTTTTAAAAACATCATAAGACTTCTCCCCCTTTGTTATCTCAAAAAGTGGGGATGAAGGTATGAAACATCCACTTTTAGCCCAAAACATTTCGAAACCATTACTCATTGTTAAATTAAAAAACATTTGAGTAAAATATTAGTAGAGATGATATTTTCAAAAATCAAATTTTCTCCTTTAAAGTTCATTTAAGAAATATCTCTCAATAAGCCACACAAACTAATTCATCAATATTCCTATTTAAAACTTTAAAATTAATTAGCACATTTAAAAAAATAATATTTATATATATCATTATGATGTAACAAAAGATTAAGCATTAAAAAATATTTGAAGTGATACGATAATAGCACGATAGCAACATCTATAGACCTAGATTATTGATGTTCATCACACACTCTAGATTACTACTACAGTAAGTAATGAGGCCCATCTGAATAATATCACAGAACAAATTAAAGATTACTAATGAGGATCAGAACAAGTGAAAGGATAGTACAGGCCATGCGAGCTACTAGGAGGAGGATGTTGATAGTACCCACTTGGCTATCCACCAGTGCTGGGAGGCATCAACTGTTAATATAAACTAGATGGACCGGACATTCCGGTTGGCATGTGAGCTTCATATAGTTACAGATTCTACATTATCCAGTAAAGTTGCTTCATATAGTTTTCCATTCTTCAAAACTCTATATCCATTGAAGTTGACATCCTTCAGACATCATTCGAAAGTCCACTCTACTTGTCCGTTATCCCATCAAGTCACCAATCGACCACTTCAATATACTATTGAAAATTATCAAACTAATTTAGAAATTGATCCATCTTTTTATGCATACTTCTTAATCCCATTTCCTTTTTATTTATCTCATTCGTTCTTTCTCTCTCTTCACTTCTTCTTCTCACCCATCTATTTCCCACGATCTCATACCCCATTAAAATTATACTATTTGCATTCAAGAATGATAAGCATATCATAACGTAAGTTAAACAATCTGGCTTAGTAGGAACCCCACACAATTCAAAAACCCTATGAAGAGCATCACCATAAGGTAGGACCCAAGTGGATACTCCTAACTAATAGTCAGTATGCTCAAACATAATATAAGCAAGAGAAATATTTTTTCCTTCTAACATAGCCAACAACAGGTATATGTCAAAGTCAATAACAGTGGTATGGCTCCTTCTTCTAAGAATAATAGAATATGTGATTATAGAGTAAAGAATCCTATTTTTTAAACTCAATGTTCAATCTTTGTTACTGACAAGATTCAAATTTCTCCGAACTTGATTAGCATTAAAGTTTTGTGCAAGCCAAAGAGAATTATTTTGTTGGTAAACATCCCTTCTATTAATCCTTAGTATGCCAACAAAATCCTCAATTGACATATCAATGTCCACCTCCATTAACATATGAAGATATTGAGTTATCTTCAAGTGTCAAATTAGCACAGAACATCTTACCCAGTGAGAATCATCGGTTACTTTGTGATAGGAAATAAGTCTAATCCAATCTATTAAAAAGTTTATCAATGTCGATATGGTTGTTCCTTAGACTTGAAAAATCCACTACCTTAGTACAAATGACTCTATGATGTACTATTTCTTCATTATATTTGTTCTCAATTTCTTTGCCAAAAAAATGATTAGTGTCGAAATCAACTTTCTTAGGGTTATCCTTTCTCAGTGTTTGCTTAATACTCATAATAACCAACTCAAATATCTAATCTTAACACCAAATCAATGATAATTGAACCTCCCTTACGTTAATTATGACCAATCGAAACACAAAAAAGAGAAATAAGTCTTACTTGATGAATGAAATACTCTAAAATGTCTTGAAATCACAAGATCTACCTATGAAATGCTCTGATTCAACTTGAATATGAAGAAATATATGTGTTTAGTTGCAGGTTTTGGTCTTAGAAGGTGTATTTGAAGAGGGAGAATGAGATTTTTGGACAAAACAAGAAGGATAACTCCAAGGGACTTTAAAACTGAAGTGGGTCGGTTGACTGAATATTGCGTCAGTTGACCGCCTACTTTTTAGAAAATGAAACCTTTTATGCGTCGTTTTTCGGTTGAACGAGATCTTGGTCAGTCGACTAATTTTGTCGAGATTCTGAACCCTTGTATCTTGCTTATCCTTATTTATTTCTCATTTTGATTTGTATAAATATGTATTTTAAAAAAATCATTTGAACATATTAAAATTAACACACAATAAATTTATTAATTTTAAAAAATACAAAGCATAATTCTCCCTAACAAAATTAATATATTTATAATTTAGAAAGTTCGACATACCTGGTTCATCCTTGGGAACAATTGGTGTGTGTACCTTATCTTGATTTTCAATACTAGTCTTGACTTCTTTTGAATCAACAGATTTATCATTTACTTGTTTCATCTTGATAATGTCTTCCTTTTGTATGACAACTTTCTTCTGAATATTTTCCGTAATGATCTCCTTGCCATTATGAGATACTTGAAATTGATTTGACTTGTTTCAATCTATAATGACTTTATACATCGGCTTTTTCTAATTTTGATTATGTGTTTTTCTTTAGTAATAATCATTAATTTGTCTCCTAAACTGAAATAAAGGCTTTCTTGGATGATAAAATCTGAGATCTTTCTATTACGTATAATTTACATTTATTGTTCTAGGTTTGACAAGTCCATGATTCATACCTGCATGAAAGTTTTCTTTTTTCAGGTATCCAGTTACTTTTGGATCCAAGTGGATAATCATGCAATAGGTAACACTATTTTTCAAATCACCAAACTATCCACAATAATAACATCTAAAATTATTAGTCAGTTTCTTAAGACAGTCAACGTTCCGTGCAGAAGCACGATATTAAGACCGATATTGAGGAGCTGATTTAGGGACTATTGGTTTTTCAAGAACTTTAGTTTTCTCAATATTCTTGAATTTATTCACTGTCTCATTAAGCTCTTTTTGTGTCTTTTTAAGTGACCATTCCAATTAACTAACATTCACCCAAGGATCAAAATTCTTCTTGCGCATAAATTCGAGATCATTCTCAAGAATCCGACAATCATTTTCAACAGAATGAATTTTCGAATGAGCTCCATCAAGTCCTCATCTTGAATTCTCCAATTTAATATTTAATCCTCATATAAAGTTTCAATATATTTCATTTTAAAATCACTGTGCTGAAAATTCAAGACATTAGTTTTTAAAAATGCAATTTTGTTTTCAAGAGAGTCAATCCTTTTAAAAAGCTTACCAATTTCGCATAGAGTATTTAAAAATTCATCAGTTTCAAGATATTTATCCAAATTGTTCTTTTTAAGAGATTTAGTATGTAAGACTCAATTTTTGACATGTATATATTTTTAATTACATTTTAGAACATTTAGCAAATATTAAGGTCTAATATGTTATTTTAAATTTCACTTAAAAGGTTTTGGGGTTAATATGTAATTTATAAACTTACTATTAAGAGTTTGAGGGTTAAGTAAATATTTATAATATTATCTTAGTGTTACATGTGTAATTAAAACAAAATATCCTTTATTCTTATCAAGATTATGCGGTGGATTGATAAGGTTGGCTCCTCTTTATCATCATTTGTTTCTCACTTATTCCATTCCTCCTATTTGTAAGTATCTCTCTAATTCTCTCGATCCATGTGTGCTATATATATATATATATATACACACACACACACACATACACACACACACTATTCTGGTATCTAATTGATTAGTAATTTATTTTTTTTTATAATTATTGTAATGATATTTTATTATCGTAAAGTTAATGTTAATTTATTAAAAGAGGGTGACTAATTTTAATAAATTTCATGTAATCAAGAAAATTTGGGAATGGAAAAATTGTATTCTAGTATCACTCATTTCATGCATTGCATGTTAGATTTATTTAGTTAAATTCTTAGTTAGGCCCTGTTGTTGTTAGGTTTTTAGGTGAGGGCCGATGTCAGTGTTACGACAGTAGTGGGAAAAAGTAGCGTAATTATTTAGGTGAGTGTATTGTCTTCTATATGAATTATCAAATTGTATTTTCGTACTAAATTTTGAAAATAAACGGTTGATTAAAATGGATTATTTTATAACGTTAAATGGATCAAGTAAAAAGTTGATTGTGGAAAGTGATTTTTGTTATTATCCGACTATGCAATAGTATGGTCTCGATAGGAGAGCATGTTCTATGAGATGTTGTTGGTCCTAACAGGAGGGTATGTCCTGTAGGACGTTGTGTTATAACCTTACAGGAGAGTAAGTCTTGCAGATGGTTGTTGTTGTTGTTGATTATTATTATTATCATCATGATATGGTGGTTTATACCACTTGTTGGCTTCTACCATTGGAGATATTAAATGACCCTCACACTGATAGCAACTTTAGATTACACTATTGTATAGATTACGTTACCGTCATAACTTGTGATTGTGAGGTGAAACGATCTTATGGCTAGTAGGGAAGTATGTATGTAGTATTTTATTATATATGTCAAAGTAATTTGACCAGTTAATTTAAATGCATTTGTTTTATTCTGAAAATGGTTGTGGAATTTTATTTCGACTCAGTGTGCGGTTACATTTATATTATGTTTTGAAAAGTAATGATTGATAATTATGTTTTATCCATAAATCATTTTATATTATGAACACAGTACACCAATAAAATATTTTATCTTAGGTACTCCAAGTAGAGATAGGTCCACTATTGGCGTTAGATAGAGTCAGAGGGTGGTACGGTTTTTGAGGCTGCAGGGCAACTATTAGTAATCGGTGATTCAAACTTTTGTAGTATTATAGAAATGTTGGATAGATATAGTTGAATATTAAATTAGTAAATTTTAACATTTGAGTCAGTTGATAGTTAGTGAATATTTATTATTGGTGGACAATACCAAGTCGAGGTAACATCTATTATTATTTATTTATTTTTTATCATAGTGGTGCAACGGAAGCATAGGGTAGAGTGGTTTGTCTTTTTTTTATCTATCAGAATAAAAATGGAGAAACCAAGTGGCAGCCTTGGAAAACTAGGTCATTACATAATGGTACTGAATTTTTTATTTTCAAGAATAATAATTTTCTACCCATGTTTTAAATTTTCTTTACCAAAAACATATGTAAGAGAAATCAATGTCCCAATAGCCTTATCATTAGCCTCATTATCACTAGTTTTATGACTCTCATTGACATATCCTTGATTATTTGAAAACCCAGGAGATTTACTCCAAACATTAGGAGAAAAATAAGATTTACATACATCATTAATACAAATAGGAGGCTAACATAAAACATCAATCAAGCAAAAGGTTCACATACAATATTTTCCTCAGTGCACTCCATGTGATTATGTTTAGCTAGGATGTTAAGAAACTTGAGCTAAAACCAGCTTTGGTATCAATTGTTAGCCCACAGATTTACCCAAGAAGAGGTGAATTAGGCACTTATAAAAATTTAAATAATTAAATCTCCAAACACACAAGTTATTAATTTTCCTAATTGATTATTATCTTGTATAACAACATAAATGTATGTGACTAATGTGCACAACCAAGCAATAAAAATAGAAAACAACACCCAACGATTAAAACGGCAAGCTAGTCTTACCTATGTCTAGTCCCCCAAGCTCTAGAGTGATTTTGCAACCCACATATCCCTTGATTCATTTTCCAGGTAGAGACCAAACTCTTATAGTCTTTTTCATAGGTTTAGGACTAGCTTAATTCTTTTCACAGGCTCTGAATCAAACGTTTACACTCTTACACTATTACACTTTTTCCTTTTAGTAGGCTTATGAAGAACCTTATCTATTTACCAAGCTAAAGACTAACCTAATTAATTACATGAGGAATCAAAACCTAACCCTTTTAATAAGCTAAAGATATAATCCTAACTACACTGATTAGACACTGCCCAAATATGTCTAATCCACTCACACTTGTAAATACAAAAAATTAACAATTTTTTTCCCCACAAGAGCTTCTACCACCTCAACATAATTATGTTCAATTAATGTCCCAAATACTACATGATAGAACCGTGTGAGAAATAAATCCAATTTACTCAATTAAAGCACAAATAATATTTAATCAAATTTTGCAGGCAAAACTCATTTCTTAAGATATACAAGATTTTCAATAGGAAAACGATTTTTCTAAACAAAATATTCCAATTAATCAATTATATAATGCCAAAACAGAACTTAAATTGACTTGGAAAGATCTGACCAATATTTCTTTAAAATGGATAAGATAGCTCAGTGAAGAAAAAAACAGGTGATGAAAACTTTTGCACGCTCGGATCAAGAACTCCTTCAGAATAACTCTCTTAAAAATTTCTCAGGAAAAATCACTCTATTTTTTAAGGCTGATTGTTCCTGATTAATTGAAGTTGAAAACGCAAGTTTCCTTATATAGAGTTCAAACTAAGCATATAATGGCTAGTTCCCAAAAGATAAAATTCAAAATGATACTTTAAGACCCTATATATAATATACTATTGAAATAAGTATATTTTAAATAAAAATACTCTTAGAAAAGGTTAATTTGGTCCCCAAGACTTCTTAGACTCAAAACACTTAAACATATGAAGTAATTTTTCTAATTCAATTCAAAGAATCAATTCATATACGAATCCAATTGATAGGATCTTAAAGATATATGATATATAATAGTAATATACCCAAATTCCCCAAAAATCTATTTTTCAACATTTAAAACCATAGGATTTGAGTCAAAGATCATGCGAAATAAAACAGTAAAAGTTAACTGAAACAGGCACTGTCGGTTGATCTCCCTACCGCTGGTTGGCCGGCTTATGCAACGGTCAATTTTTTTATCGTTGCCTCATTTATAGTCGATTGACCGCCCTCCTGGTCGGTTGACTGATTTAGTTAGTGGCCTTTACCTCTAACTTCCTTCAAACCACTGTTTTCGTTGGTCAACCGACCCGTTTCATCGTTTTACTAAATTAACCAATAATGTTTTCACACATTTTCTTTTAAGCTATTGTTTTTGGTTAGTTAATCAACCCTTTCTGTCGGTTGACCGAATTGACCGGAAACTTAACATTTTATGTGTAAAAGATATTATCTTAATTAATAACTTTATAAAAAATATATTTATGATTTTTACACTTTATAAAATTTATTAGGATCATCAATTTTTCACTTCTTATGATGACACACATAAGATTACTCATTTTGAAGTGTCGTGCGTGATCCTAATTCAGGTTGCATTAAGAGCATAAAAATAATTAGTTATTTTACCTAGAAATACAAAAAATCTTCAATGTTTTGACTTTGCACCCACCTTGATTCTCTTCTTAAAATCTTCATCTTGTAAACATTCAATGATTAACTTTTTCGATTTATTCTTTTTCTCATTTAAACATATGAAACTTCTAATCTAAAATCACTCAATAAATCCATTATTTTCATAAAATATCAATGTTTAATTATCCATCAAAACATTAGGTTCAACACATTATTTTGAAGAATTCCACCTTTTGTTATAGTTGAGTGTGCGACTAAAATCATATTAAACGATAAATATCATTTATTTTTCAATTTTAATTTCAAGTATGAGATGGTGGAAGAAAATAATACAATAATTGAAAGTGGTGGTGTTTATATAGATGATGAAATATGTGATGTTATTTTTGGGACGAAATCAAGGTATGTAAAAGGACTTGGGCGTGGACCCAAACCTAAAAGTAAACAATATGAAAGTTACTCGTCAACAGTGGAACCTCAGCTTAAGGCCGAAGTGGATACTTACAAAAGTTTAGCAAGTACTCAAAAATCACAACTTCAAAGTTGTCACACAAAAATAGCCGAGTTGGAAGAGGGTCGATAGACAAATCAAGCTAAAGTAGTAGGATTGAAAGAAATGTTTAAGAGGTTCTTTAAGGGATCAATTTCTTCCACTTCTTGGTAAGTGTATATATATTAAAGTATAATACACTAAAACTTTACTATTGTTTTACCTCTTAGTATTATATTATAGTATTTTGAAGTGTTCTTAACATATTTACCTTTTAATTTGCTGTAATTATTTTTCTTGTAGATGTTGATGGATTGGTGATGGATAAATATCGTTTTACACAAGTTTATCAAACGATTAGAAATTTTAGCTTGATTTTTTTTCCCTATGAAATTTTTAATTGTGTTTGGGACATGAACCACTTACATTTGAAACATACTTTACCAATTTTGTTCAATTTTTTTCCATGGTGGGACATCCTATGTTTCTATTAAATTATGTTGTGATGGTCTCCAATTATGAGCTTTGGGATTAATAATTGGATAATATTTCTAAGAAGATGCCTTAGGTGTTTAGGATGCATCTTTATTCAGTTTGCAGCCAATTGTCATCATTGGAGCTGATGTTTTATATGATTCAAAGGGTAAGATTATTTTTCTTTTTCATATTTTTCCAATGTTTGTAGTATTCGTCTTTCAAGCAAACTGAATATCAAATCATTGTCTCATATATTTGGACGACCTATTTGCCACAATCACATTTCTCCTCTAGAACTCTCCTGGATCGATTTTTGTAACAACATATCACGACATAATGTATAATTATCCTACTCCCTCTATTATTAAATGAATCTTCTTCTTATACAGATGTGTGTGTAATTTTTGGGGTTTGGGAAACTGTTGGCCCAAAGAGCTATTCAAGAGGAGTGAATTGAGTAGTTACTAAAATTTAAATAATTAAGTCCTTTAAATACAAATAATTAATTTTCCTAAATCAATTATTATCTTGTTATCTAACTGAAATGTGTTTGATACTAAATGCACATCTAAACATAATTTATGAAAATAAATAATGCAGTACATAAGAATTTATCTTGGTTCGGAAAACTACTCTTACCTACGTCTAATCCCTCAAGCTCCATGGCTATTCTCAATCCACTAAACTCCTTGATTCATTTACCAGATAGGAATCAAACCCTTACAATTTTCGATTCTTTTCACTGACTTAGAATCAACCTTTACAATACCTTGATTCTTTTCATATGCTAAGAATTAACCAAACAGTTTCTCACTTATCTTTTACACAAGTTCAGGATGCACCTTTACATTTCACTCTTTTAATTCAATTATAGGCTGAATCAAAACCTATTTCCTTTAAAGGAAAAAGAATAACCTAACCTTTTTAATAGGACAAATATCAAACTCCAATTTTTTTCACTAGAAAATATCGAAATCTTGCTACCCTAACTAGACACAGTCCCAAGCTTGTCTAATCCTCTCAAACTCATAAATACAAAAAATGTAAGTTTCTTCCCACAAGCAGCTTCTACTACCTCAATATAGTTGTATTAATTAATAGCCCGAATAATTACTAAGTAATAGATACAATGTGAGACAAATATAATTTGATTAAATAAATAATTGGATAGCAAAAATTATGCACATAATCAGATAATAAAATTAAAAAAAAAAAAAAACGTTTAAAAGATTTTCAGGCTTTTAAGCTCAAAATAATTTTTTAAACAATCCTAAACCAAACAATCAATATATATACAACTTTAGAAACCAAATAATAAAGGTTAGATATATCTCTCCAGGAAACACCAAAAACAATAATAATATCCCATTAGAACTTAAATCGGTGACGTCAACCAACAAGCGCTTTAAATCAAGATCTTGAATAGAATCTCTCGTAGAAATCTCAGAAAAAATCTCACTCTTATAAAAGCTAAAAAACTGATGTTCTTGATGTATCTAAACTCATTTCCGCAAGTCATATTAAAAAGACCTAGAACTAACCCTCCAATGGCTCATTTTTTAAAGATATGTCATAAAATGATATTCCAAAACCCCATATAACATATCCTATCAATTTAGGTATGTTTTATTTAAAAATATTCTTTGAAACACTCATTTAGGTCCATAAATTTTTTCCCAATTTAAAACCATAAGAATAAGAAGTACTAAACCATTTTAATCAAGAAAATATAAAAATATATGGACCAAATAAATAGGGATCATATAATAGGTCATGCATATTTGAATTACACTCAGATCCCCAAAATTACTCTGATGGAATCATCAAAAACAAATAGTTTAAAAGACTAAATTAGTCAAAATATTGACTGAGATAACCAGTTGACCAACCATACCCATTCGGTCAACAGCCTTGTGCCAAGAGTGAAATAGTCGTTGGCCTTACACCCAGTTGGTTCACCAACCCATACATTTGGTTGACCGACTCAATTAGTGGGCATCCCAAATTTCTCCATTTCATCCATTGACTCATTCGATTAACTGACCCATCTCATTCAGTTGACCGATTGGATCATTGTGCTCACTTCCTTACCCATTTCAAGTACTGTTTCAAATGGTTGATCGATTGTTTTTCTCAGTTGACTGATTGGATTAGTAGGACTTCATTTCTATTCCTAAAACTCACTGTTTTAATAAGTCGACCGACACCTTTTGCCGGTTAACCAAATTGACCCAAAAATACAACATTTATACTTTAAAACACATTTTTCAATTAGGTCATTCATTAAAATCATTTCACATAAGGAGCACATAAAATATCACATTTTAGGATCTTAAATTTATCACTTCTTATCATGGCATACTAATAATTAACTCATTTTAAGTGTCATGCATGATCCTAATTTGGGTTGCATTAAGAGTATTTAAGTAAAGAGTTGTTTTCACCTATTTTTACTCAGCATCTTCATATCTTCATTATGTCCATCTTACACCCTTTATATTTTCTTCACCAAATTTTTTTCTTAATCAAATGCATAGAACTATAAATCTAAAACACTCAATAAAACCATAAGTGGATGTCCCTATTGATAAAATAAGGGCAGATGCTGAGTGTTCAAGATAAATTTGTTGTACCTACTCTGGTAATTTATTATTTTCTTATTATAATCTAGAAAATAGTTGTTATATTTTAATGTGTTGTTTATCATTAACAATATGCTTCTTTCTATATTGTAAAATATAATTAGGAGGATTGGAAATTTTGAATACAACATCATTTGTACTGACGTAATTCTATTATGAATTATGAAGTTCTATTCCAACTTAAAGTTCAACAAGTTTTGAGATCACCTCAAGTGGTGTGCTTGCAGCCTTTTCTCGGCTATGACCAAGGTTTGAGTTTCATTTCTACGACCACAGAATTGTAATCCCTTTCCCACATTAAAAAAAAAAAAAAAAAAAAAAAAAAAAAAAAAAGAAAAAAAAAAAAGAAAGAAGAGAGAAAGAAAGAAGAATTAGCAAGTTTTTAGTTATATTTTGATGGTTACTATTCTTATTATGACTTGTAGTTCTTGACTACTTTAGAAATTGTCCATCAAGATACAAATGTGATACCAATGAGCCAGCTAAATCAAGTTTTGGATGTCAATTTAGGTCTTAGATAGTCCTTCAAGTTGATGAATTTTGATTATGAACCTATTGCTGCAAGTTTAGGCCAGGTAATGTATTCTAGCTATACTGCTGATATTTTCTTCTAACACTGTTGGTTAATTTCCTATTTCACGACTAAGGATACCTTCAAATTTCATAAGAGTGGAGTAATATAAGATTCATCATTGCAAAATATTTGTATTTATACATCTACAATTTGATTTCCTATTATAGCCCTATAACTTGCAAGTTCTATGCCTCGGCTTCTTGATAAGTGTTTAAATGAAAACAAATTAATAATTCTTTGATCTCTTTCTATTTTATTTTTGGGTATATTGCTTGTTTCTTTCCAGTGTACCGATAAAGTCTTAGGTTGTATTGCTTGTTTGTTTCTAGTGTACCAACAAAGCCTTACATTTGTTTTTTCGTTTTCGAATCAAAATTTTCCTTCTTGTTATGGAAAAATTCCTCATTATTTATGAGTTATTTCTCCCTTATTATTATTAAGGAACTTAGTTCATTTTTTATTAAAAGAATGAAAGCGGGAATACGCTTTTATACATAATTCCTCTTTTTGAATTAAAAAAAATTACATTAGAACCCTCTCTCACTAAGCAAGCTATCTCTCTTTTCTTCAATGCTACACTCATCTTTAGAAACCTCCCCTTTAGGATGTGCAATTCCCAATACCTCTTTAACCACTGTGAATTATTAAAATATGTTGTTCATTTTGTTGAGCTGAAATCGTTGATAAGCAATTTAGCTTGTATAGTCTCTTGTTCATCTTTTACTACCTCAGAACTATCTGAATTAGACTAATATGTGAAATATGTAACGTTGTGTTAAGTTGGGCTGTTAGGAGCATGGACTGGAGAATTCAAAAGAGAACATATTGGTAAGTTGGGCTGCTGATATTTTCTTTTGACACCATTGTGTTCAATGCCTCGGTTTCTTGGCAAGTGTTTATTTACTGCAGTATAATTTATTAAAAATATTCAATTATTTTAGCTCTTATATTATAGTATTTTGACGTGTTCTTAACATATATATATATATATATATATATAGATATAGATATATTCTTTTTTAATTTGGTGTCATTGTTTTTCATGTAGATGTTGATGGATTTATAATGGATAAAGATCGTTCTACACAAGTTTGGCACAGGACTAGAAATTTTAGCTTAATTTGTTTTCTTTTATATACTATGATTTTTTAATTGTGCTTGAAATTTTCTCTCTTTGATGCGTTATTTTTGTTGAATTGTTTCAATTGGTAAAATTGTATTGACAATTTGCTATAAAAAACGTGTAATTTTTTGGGAACAAACTAATTTTTTCGTTGAAAGGGATTGTTTAGCTTTGCCGAATAAAAATCATGTTCGTAGCAAAACTAGTTTATTAATTGCTACGGATCATAATATAAATTTTGTTTCTAATAGTTTTATTTTCTACAATCTTATTTTATTATAATTGTATTTTTTTCTACGATGTTTTTATCATTGCCAAAAACAAATCAAATTTAGCTACAAAACATATATTCGTTGCACAATAGTATTATTTTTTCCTACGAATAATATTTTCGTACGGAAATAGGTCATTTGCTTTGGATTACTTGTTGTAGCGAACTAGATTATTCTGTTACAAAAAGTTACATTTGTTGCAGTTAATGGGTGTCTATTTTTGTCGCCAAAGATGTTCCTTTAGTTACAAAATTGGCATTTGTCTCAAAAAATATACCAATAATCGTAGCGAACGATTACCATTTTTGCTACAAAATTGTACACTTCATCGCTAAATACTTTTTTTTTCCATAGAGCTACCGCTACGAACCTAGTTACGACAAATATTCGTCACCAAAACGATTTCACTATGAAATGCTAAGTTTTACCTACGAATTAATTTGTAACACAAAGTATAAATTGTTGTAGTGGTAAGTTCTGTTATGGAAATTTAATCTGATCGTTAAATATCGAGGTTTCCTAATCCAATTACCAAATTATTCTTGTGTCATAAGAATTGTTCTAATCTAATTAGAATGTTAATTCAAAAAAAATTCAATTTTATGCCTATTAAAAATCATCTTATAATAATTAAATTAAAAATTAATTTAATTTATAATTATTTAAATTCCATACCTGTAAAATTATTTCATAATCATAAAATGGAATTATGTTTTAAAAAAAATGTGAATTTAATGATATTATTCCACATTTGAAATTTTAATACTTTATCTATTAAATAAAATTTAAGAAATATTTTAAATTTCAATATGGACAATATTAATCTTAAATAAATAATTATTATTATCTATAGATTACTATCTCAAAATAATTTAAAATTATTTATTACATATTTAATTTGGGAAGGTTAAAATTTAAATTTTGAATAAAATAACAGTTATGGAAATCTAATCTAATCGTTACATATCAACATTTCCTAATCCAATTAGAAATTATTCTTATCGCATGAAAATTCTTCTAATCTAATTAGAATGTTAATTCAGAACAAATTAAATTTTACATCCATTGAAAATTATCTTATAATAATTAAAATAAAATTTAATTTAATTTTGAATTATTGAAATTCCGTACCAACTCCACTTGTGGGTGTTCGATGTTTTATTCTTTACACAGCCAGTTCCAAGCCCTGATAAAGGATGAGGGTTGCGTTAGGTAGGTAACAGCGAGTGAAAAATTTTGTCACAACTTTTATGACATAAATCCAAATGCATTAAACATTGAGGCGTTCCCTACTAGTGACACGCTACATTTCCACCGCACGGATGTAGTGAATAATGAGATAGGGTGGGCTAGGGCATCGGCCGGAAGTGACGTGCCATGTTTTCGCCCGGATACGGTGTCAAATGAGAGAAGGTTGTTGCATTATGGTGGACGGGTGCAGATAAAGAATTTAGTCCATGAGAATAGAATTAGGTTGGCAACTTGGAATATAGGAAAGCTGATGGGTAAGACTCAAGAATTGGTAGACGTGATGAGTAGAAGAAGGATTAATATTCTATGCTTGTAGGAAACTAAATGGATTAGAGAGAGGTCTAGAGAAAAGTACGTTGTATAAATTATGGTATATGAGGAAGGACAAACATAGAATGGGGTGGGCATCATGGTAGATAGGGATTTAAAGGATAGCGTTCTTGATATTAGGAGAATTGATGATAGGATGATGGTTATGAAATTGGTGATTGGAGGGGAGGTGATTAACATTATTAGTGTGTACACTCCCCAAGTTGGATTGCAAGAAATTGTTAGATGAGAAGTTTGGGAGAAGATGGACGAAGTCGTTCAAAGTATACCTAACCAAGAAAAAATATTTGTTGGGGGAGAATTTAATGGACGTGTCAGGAAGGAAAGGGGCACTTTTGAGAAAGTACACAGTAGTTATGGATTTGGTGAGAATAATGCAATGGGTGAGATAATTTTAGATTTTGCTATGGCCTATGATTTAGTTCTTCAAAATACTTGTTTCAGGAATAGGGATTAGCACCTTATCGCATTTAAGAGTGGTCAAATGAATTGCCAGATAGATTTTGTCCTTACTAGAATGGGTGATCATTTCATATGTAAGGACTATAAAGTCATACCCGAAGAGAGTATTGCTACCCAAGATAGACTAATGGTAACCGATTTGAAGTTTCAAGGGTGGAAACGGGAGTCTAAGATAAATAAGCAGGCAAGGTTACGCTGGAGAGATCTAAGAAGTGAAAAGATAGAATTGTTTAAGGATAAAATTAACAATGTTGAGTTATGGAAGAGACATAAGGATGTGAACAACTTGTGGATTGATATGGTGAGTCGTATTAGAAAGATAGAAAGAAAATTTTAGGAGTTTGTAAAGGAGGAGGACCACGATATAAAGAAAGTTGGTGGTGGAATTAGGAGGTCCAAAAACTCGTTCGGGACAAGAAAATAGCTTATAAAGAATGACAAATATATTGAAGTAGAGAGAGTTTAGAGAAGTATAAACATGCAACAAATGAAGCGAGAAAAGTAATTAAGGAATCAAAATTTAGGGCATATGATAATTTGTATAAAAAGTTAGATACAAAATAGAGAGATAAGGATATATTTAAACTTGCTAGGTAATAGAATGAAAGACTAGAGATATTGGATGTGTCAATTGCATCAAAGATACTGAAGAAAAGGTATTAGTGAAGGATAGGGAGATTATGGAACGATAGAGAATTTGTTTTTATAATTTATTTAATGAGAATGACATTGGGGAATCTAGACTAGATTTGCCTAATTTATCTTCAGATAAGATTTATAGGTTTCATAGAAAAATTAAGGCTTCGAAAGTTCGAATAACACTGGAAGCGAATGATTTATTGAATCATGGTCATAATTGGCCTTGACATTACTGCACTTGTACACATAACAAACCGTAATAACCCAAATCACCTCATTTTATCACATTTTCGCATTTTCTCCCAATTATTTGTAATTTCTACAAAACGACACCAAAAACACATTAAACTAACAAAACTTATTGAAAACACACAAATATTTGAATTATAAAATATTTTATTTGTTGGTAAATAAATCATTCATCAAGCATTAAAGACGATGAGAACTAGAAAAGCAGTAGGGCCAGATGAAATCCTTATAGAAGTATGGAAAAGTTTGGGAGATATTGGGATAGAGTGGTTAACTTGACTTTTTAATAACATTTTGAGGACTAAAAGAATGTCTGACGACTGGAGAAAGAGTATCTTAGTGCCCATCTATAAAAATAAAGAGGATGTTCAAAGTTGAACAAACTATCAAGGTATAAAACGTACAAGTCATGCTATAAAACTTTAGGAGATAGTGAAAGAATATAGAATAAGACATGAAACGAGCATAGAAGAGAACCAATTTGGATTTATGCCAAGCTGATAAACCAATGAAGCTATCTATTTACTCGGGAGATTAATGAAAAAATATAGAGAAAAGAAGAAAGATTTACATATGATATTTGTGGACCTGGAAAAGGCTTATGATAGGGTACCCAGAGAAATTTTGTGGTGGGTGCTAGAAAAGAATTAGGTATCCAATGTGTACATCGAGGTAATTAAGGATATGTCTGAAGATATAGTCACTAGTGCTCGAACAGGAGCTTACAAAATATATTCAAGATGGAGTACCTTGGAATATGTTGTTTGCAGATGACATAGTATTAGTTGACGAAAGTATAATAGGTCTTAATACTAATTTAGAAAGATGGAGAGAAGTTTTAGAGTGTAAAGTTTTGAAGGTTAGCAGAAGTAAGACAGAATACATGCATTGCAATTTTAGTAATGCTTGGAGAGACGGTGGAGCGATCAAAATTGGAGATGAAGAGGTGTCAAAGGTTTATCATTTTAGATATTTAGGTTTAATGATTCAGAGCAATGGAAAAATCGGGGAGGATATTACGCATAAAGTCAAGGCAGGTTGGTTAAAGTGGAGAAATGAAGTTGGGGTAATTTGTAATCGTAGGATCCCGTTGAAACTTAAAGAAAAATTCTATAAAACTATTATAAGGCCAGCGCTTCTATATGTTTTAGAATTTTGGGCAGTAAAAATGAATCATATCCAAACAATTGGGGTGACAGAAATGAGGATGGTATGGTGAATGAGTAGAAATATGAGATTGGATAAAATTAAAAGTTAAACTCTTAGAGAAAATTTAAGAATAACACCCATCGAAGAGAAAATTATTTATGATGGTCTGGGCATGTGCATAGAGGACCCATAGAAGCAATAATAAGAAAATATGATGTAATTCAAGTGCAGGAAGCTCCTACTAGAAGGAGAGGTAGACCTAAGAAGATATTAGACGAGACTATTAGAAGTGATTTGATGACATTAAACCTGACGGAGGGGATGGCCCGTGATCGATCACTATAGCGTAAATAGATTCATATAGCTGACCCTACATAAGTGGGATAAAGGCTTAATTGTTGTTGTTGTTGTTGTTGTTATTGTTTGTTATTTGTAAATTCCATAGCGATAAAGTTATCTCATGTTCTTAAAATGGAATTATTTTTAAAAATATATGAATTTATTGATATTATTCCACATTTTAACATTTCAGACTTTCTCTATTAAATAAAATATGATAGAGAAAGTCTATTATCCATATTAAATTTAAATATCGATAATATTAAACTTAAATAAATTATAATCAATATCTATAAATTATTATCTCATAATAATTTAAAATAATTTACTACATATTTAATTTAGGAAGGTTAAAATTTAAATTTTGAATAGCATACCAAATCGGATTTAATAAGATTTTTGAAGATTATTTTAAAAGATATAAAATATTAATCAGGTGGGATTCAAAGTTCAAATTTGACAAGTCAACATTTAACTTTTTCTTGCTTGGTATCCGAAAGAGCAAGTCTTGCAAAATCTAGACAAAATTGTAAGCAACCGTAAATCGCTAAAACAAAAAAGAGTCATCCTAAAAGGCAACTGGTAGCACGTGAATAAGTCATATAGTTTGGAAGAGTTAGGGCTGTCGTATCCACTGGTAGTGCGTGAGTACGGGTAAAGTTTTAGTATAGTTTGGAAGAATTAGTGTTGTCATAGGTACAGGGATTGGATTAGACGGTCATTGAGTACCGCGATTATAACCTAATTTTATTTAGACGATAAAAAATGTAATTTATATAATAAAATATACTAAAACTAAGTTAATTAAACTAATTATACTAATATAGTGGTATAATGTTTATGAGAAATTATTGCTTAGTGATTAACTTCGTTTACTTAAACGTGTTTGTTTCAATCTAGTTTACATTAAAGGCGTTCATCCTATCTGACAATCTCGGTATTGAAATGTCATTCACTATCTCTCTCGAGTGTAAAGTGAATGAATATGTGATTTCATGTCAACGCCAAAGTCCCCCTCGAGCGTTTATACGACACTAGTCCTCGAGCAAAACACGCACACTAAAATGAAAAACACAACTAAATTAACTAACATGAACAACCTAAACACAAACAATCTAAACATAACGATATGCAAGTTTTGAATTCAGCTGTCAACCAAAACATTTTTCCCTCAACAACCCCCAATCATATCGAGTTCAGGTGGTAAAACGTACTATGTGATGTTCTATAATTTTGATAATCAATAATGGTAAACGCTATTCTAGATCCTGTTCAAGTGTATGTGCGAAACTTAATAATATAACTATACAACAACTGGATTGGATTATCTACCAATGAAGCTCATGACTTTAAACCATAAAGGATTAGGATATCCATACGCCTGTTTGGGTTCTACTCTCCACTAATGTAGGCTAAACAGTTCATAAAGATCAAAAGGACTTGATTCGGTTTGGAACATTTGGCCAATGGTATATCGGGAATATAAAACGGGTTAATATTGCTAATGTTGATCCTAACATTTTGATGAATAATTAAAGGTTGATAATTTTTTTGTAGAACTAACAGTTTGATTTAGTGTTTCAGTTTATTAAGTTCCAAATGATGAAGATATGATGTCAACGATGTTGAAGGATTAAGAGGTTGAAGAATTTGAAGAACCTAGGGAAAACAACTCAAGTTAAATTTCAACTCTTGATATCCCAATTAGGATCACACATGACACAAAAATATTTTTAAACGATTTTTATAAATATGTGTGTTTTTAATAGGATCCTAATTAGCTAAATTATTTGCTCCTATGTGTAATTGAAAAAGAAATATTTATAATTGATTAAAATTGAATTTAAGTATTTAGTGGAGCTAACCAAGAAAAGAAATTGCTTAAAGGGGTGAAGACGTAATGAGAATTAGCTAAAAACAAATTTAGAAGAGATTCCAGCATCCATAAGTCGACAGGTAAGTCGACCGGAGCATATAATGAAACGTATCTGTATATCTCGGTCTACAGCTAGGTCAACCTGTGCTTAAATATGAACTCTCTATATCTATAAGTTGACAGGACGGTCGACCTGTGATAAGAAATAGAACTCTCTGAATCTTTAGATCGACAGATAAGTCAACCGATGGGCACAGAATATTTGGCTTGGCTATATCCTGAATCGATCGGTCAACAGCTGATCTTGATTAGTCGACTTATGGGACTGTTTCAGGATATTATGGAATTCCGGATTTTATTCTAAAAATAGCCATTACTAATCGTTTTTTTGTTAGAATTCACAAGTGATATTAGGAATTTAATATTATTTGAGATATGCAACACATATTATGATATCCCTACAGATTTGGTTCATTAAGTTTAAATATTTTTCAAATTGGTACATGTAATACTTTCTATCCTATTTAATTGTAATTGAGAAATATTTGGAGGACTTAATTCAGAAGTTTTAAAGCCATAATTAAGTGATTTGAATCATAATGAAGTCTTAATGATATAAGGGGTCCATAAGAGCAATTAAGTGTCATAACAAATGAAAACTAGCCGTTAGAGAGCTTATTTTAATCCCATTTATATAGACCTGCGTTTTTCATATTAGAGATATATCAAGAGTATTATACTGAGTTTTCTAAGAGAAATTATATTGAAAATTATGAGAGTTTTTTTAAGAGTTATTCTTGAGAATTATTTGCGGTGAATCATTGTTGCTACCAAATATGAAGTAACATTGCTATAATCTTTCTTTTTGTGGATTCCGGGTGAGATCATTCCAAATTACTCTCTATTTAGTATTGCTTGATTATTTTTTGGAATTTGATCTTTAGAAGTTGTTTTATGATTTTTTATTGAAAAATATTTTTTAAAACAATTTCTTGAATCAATCTGATTACGTGCTTAATTACGTGATACCCATTTTTATTTAAGATTAGATTCTGAATATCTTACTTTTCTATCACTAGTTTTGGGATATTAATTGAGTTCTAATTTATCTGGGGTGGTAGAAACTCCAAGTGAGAAAAATCACTTGTCAATTTTTAATTGCTGAGTTGAGTGACAAATTAAATACTGTTAGGGGTATTTAATCTAAGGGTAGTTGGTTTCTGTCTCTTTCTGTAAAGAGATTGAGGTAGTAATTCTTCCTGGATTGAATTATTTTGTGAGCAATTTTGTAACGGTTCAATCCTTACAGGGTAAAAGGATATTTAGAGTATTTGAGAGGTTTTGATTCTTTAGTCTTAGTTTAAAAAGAATTAGGTTATTCTTGAGCCTGTAAAAAGTTGAGATTATTCGTAAGCTTGTGAAAAAGAATTTATAAAGATTGATTCTGAGCCTGTAAAATAATCTTTGTGAGAGTTTGGTTCTTACCTTTAAATGGATTTTGAGATTAGTGGGTGTGACTCTCTGTAGGGCTCGAAGGACTAGATTAGCCAAGAGTAACTTGATGAACCAGTATAAATTTCTAGTGCACTGCTACATTATTTATTTTTGTTGTTTGGTGTGTATCAAGTTGATTTCATATTTCTGTTGTGATATAAAGATAATAATTAATTTTGGATTAAAATTAATTATTTGGATTATTAAAGTATTTTTTTTTTCTCTGATAAGTTTTTATCTGCCTAATTCACCCCCCTCTTGGGTATTTCACTGGGCCAATAATTGGCATCAGAGTCGGTTTTAGCTCTATATACTTCACACTATAGCTAAACATAATCACATGGAGTGTCTTGATTCTAAAGTTACGTGTACTACTGTTAATTCTACTTCTTCTAATAGTCATTGTTCTGATCATGAGACTGATATAATTTGCAATGATGAGAATGCAGATAAGGCTATTGAGACGCTTATTGCTCTTACGATGTTTTTGGAAAAGATAATTTTAAACTAGAGCAAAAAATTGCAACTCTTGAAAATAAGAAGTTTAGTACTGTCAAATCTCTCAAGAAAAAGAATTTGGACCAATTTTTTGAAACTGTTGAGTTTAAAAATGCTTTATCTGAAATTAGTAAGTTGTGTAAGAAAATTGAGTCTCTTGAGGATTAGACTGAGATTTTGAAAAATGATTTTTATGATCTCCAACATAATGAATTTAAAAGTGAAAATCTTGAAACCTTGAACGAGGCCTTGAGTATTGAATTGGACAATACAAGTTGTGAGCTTGATAGGGCTCGTGTGAAAATTCATTCCGTTGAAAATGAGTGCCAAATTCTTAGGAATGATCTTGAATTTATGCATAAAAAGAATTTTGGTCTACAGGTAAACTTTAGCACCAATGAACGGTTACTTGAGAAGACTCAAAAAGAGCTTAGAGAAGCAATGGATAAATTCAAGGATGTTGAGAGTACTAAATCTATTGAAAAACCAATAGTTACTAAAACTGCTTCTCAAAATCGCAAACAATATTATGCTTCTGTACGAAACACTGACTATTCAAAGAGGCGTGCTAATAGTATTAAGTGTTTTTATTGAGGTAAATTTAGTCATTTTGAAAACTCTTGTTATTTATTACATAGTTATCCTGTCAGATCCAGAAACAACTAGATACCAAAAAGAGAAATTTTTTGTGCAGATACCAATAAGAGATTTAGACAAAGGTACAATGAATACTATGTGCCGACAAAAATATTTGAATAGACAAGAAGGTACAATGAATATGCCCTGCCAAAGTAGGAACCGAGGTTCAATGTAGCAAATAAGAAGAATTAGCACATGCCAAATAGAAGAGTACAAAAGCAACAAGCTCAATATGTGAGAACTGACAAAGGTTATCCACAACAAATGGCAAGATACCAGTACAAGAAAAAATTCATTTACAAAGTTGTACCAAATAAGCCTAAAGCACCAAACAAAGGCAAAGAAGTTCTTACTGAATCAATTCAGAAAATTGTCATTCCTAAGAAGGAAGAAATTAAGGAGAAAAATCAAGTATTGGTGAAGTCAAAGGATTCCAAGTCAGAAATTAGTAATCCATCAAAGGTACACATACCACTTGCTCCCAAAGATGATCCAGGTATATCAAATTTTTTTAAGTTTAAGTTTATTAATTTTGTTAGGGAAACTGAGCCTGTTCATTTTGAAATTTAGATGTTTGTGATACATGTGTGTGTATGTGTGTGTGTTTAAATGTTTGAGTAATTAAATTTTAATAAAATATATGTGGATCAAAATAAGAGGTAAAACAAAATTGAGCTAAGTTGATCAAATTAGGGTTTAAATGCACAAAAAATCAAACAAATCAGAATGAGCAGTTGACTCATGAGTCGACCGACAATAGTAGGTTGGAATACAGAAAATCGTGCTACATTCATCTGTCGACCACCTCTAAGATGGCAGTCGACTGACCATTACGGGATATAAATGCCCTCACTTGTTCATTTCATTTAATCCGAAACTAAAACCCTTTTTTCTTTAAAACCCTTCCTCTCCCAAGTTTGTTCAAGCATAAAATTCATGAAATCAATTCATTTCGTCTTGGATTAGAATATTTTTGGGTTGAATCTAAAGGTCTAAGGCTTGGATATGAGATTTGGTGACTCATTACTTGAGAAAAAAAAATGTTAGTTCTCTCTGATTTCAAGGGTTTCAGTTGGTTCTCTATTTAGGCTTAATCTCTTGAGTTATTTTGGTTGATTTATTTTAAATTAGTACAAAAAATGCCTAAAATCAAGGATCACGCTCAAAGGCTTACGTTCGACAATGAACTTTTTCGAAAGAAAGAAGATAAGAAAAAATATAACGAGGGGTTTGTCAACCGAAAGGTTTTAGGTTGCAAACCTATAGATTTTGTTAGTTTGAAAAAGAAAAATATTGATATTGAAGGATATTTTAGAAATTTGGGGTGGGTCAATTTTGTTACCCAAAGGAATGAGTGGATGCCGGTGTGGGTGAGAATGTTTTTACGCGCAAAGATTCACAACCATCATCCTCGCAATAATTGACTACTCGCAAGTATACGAGGTCTAGTTTTAATATAATGGATCTTGTAAGATTGGATATCATTATAATAGGACTGGCAGATAATTCGATTGAGTAATGCGAATTCAGTAGTTTCATATTATCTCGACTAATCAAATTTTGTTTGTTTTCTATTTAATATACTAAGATAAACGAAAACTATTAAGTTAGTTCTAATTACACTAATCACTTAGGTATTGATTTCTTTCACATAATGCATAATCGAAGTCATTAATTTAGCTATAATGGTTTTCTATCTATTCCAACAATCTCTGTATCGATAACTCCTCCACTACCTCTCCCGAGTGTAAGACGGGGGATTACATGATTTCGTGTCAACGAAGAAGTCCCCTTCAACGCCTTTACGACACTAGGTCGCATGAGTCTTTAGCCAACGTCATGGATTGCATACGTTCTAATGCCCACTCGGGTCGTTAGAACGTCACGTTGTATTTACCCAAGTCTGAATCCAGGGTTACCTCTCCCGAGTGTCAAATCCCGTATTCTCGGTTTATCAATACAAGCATAATATCAAGAATAATGGTAAACACAATCAGATTTAGACAAACAACACATTAAAGTAACATTAATTCATTCAACTTAACAATTAAATGATTTCAACTACACCTAAGTAACATTTAACTAATACTATAAGATCTTAGCCATATACCAACCAAAATATGAGGGATTCAACATTCTTAGATATGAAAAAGTGATTACAAAGATAAAAACAAGAGAGAAACGATCAAATCTGGAAGTGAAACGGTTCACTGTCGCTAATAATCGATCTGCAAGTGATCCTTCTTTGTCCGAATGATGAACCTCATTCTTGATCTTCAAAATATAGCTTAAGATCTCTCTACTAGGGTTAGGGTTCTTCAACAACTGGTTTCAGACGTGGGAAAGGGTTATATATAGGCCTAGGGGTTCAAAAATATCTAAACAGATATTTTGAGCTGTTCTACGAATTCCGCCTAAGCGGTAGAATCTTCTCCTAGGCGAAGTTTAAGTCGGTTAGATTTCCGCCTAGGCGATGGTTTCTTTGCCTAGGCGGAGGACTAACTTCTTGGGCCACTTTCTTTCTGATAGAATTTCACCTAGGCGGTAGCTACTTCTCCTAGGCGGATTTACAGCAGTATAGCTCTTCCAGCAGTTCAGCACTTCCAGCATTCTGATGGATTTCTGCCTAGGCGGTGGAAACTTCGCCAAGGCGAATTTCGATACTTCAGCCCTTGCAACCTTCTGACGGATTTTCGCCTAGGCGGTGGAAACTTTGCCTAGGCGGATGTCAACTCTTCAGCATTTGCAACTTTCTAATGAATTTCCACCTAGGCGGTGGATACTTCGCCTAGGCGGAATTGCGCTGTTCTTTGACACCTCATTTTTTCATCTTTTTGGCTACTCTTTTCTCCACCATTTCGCTCGGTTTGCCGATTGTTTACGCCCATTCTCCTGACTAATAAAAATAGCTAAAAAGGTATTCAAACTCCAATAAAATACTCAAAAACTGGCAAAATTCGATTTAGAATTAGATAGGTATTTTACACCTATCAAATACCCCCAAACTTGGAATTTTGCTAGTCCTCGAGCAAAACACCCTAATGCTAAATAACACTAACTACACTAATTAGCTACATTCTAAACTACAAATAAGTAATCATTAACAAATAAGAAGTTCACACCTGTGAGATTTAAGTTTAGTCAAAGAAACCGGGCTATTCTTCCCTCAACAACCTGTAATCAGATATAGTTAAGGAATAACACACACCACGTGGTGTTCTAGAATGTCAACACTCAATATTAGTCAAAATCATTTTAGATCCTATTGAAATGTGTGTGTGTGAGAACTCGGATATATAACTAATCAAACGCCGGATTGGATTATTCAATGAATAAGGTTGTGACTTAAACTTGTTAAAACATTCAGGAAAGCCATATGCTTGACTGGGCTCAACTGTCCACTAATGTAGGTTCGGACATTCACTGAGATCAATAGGGTTTGGCTTGGCTTTGGAGAACGGCCAAGGGTATCGTAGAAATAGAAACTCGTTATAATTTTTAAAGATACTTGAGGTACAAACGCTTGTCGCTAAATCTCTCTCATGACCCCCTTATCTTTGAAGATATTACCCTGAACAAGATTTAGTAAAGTTGTATTCGCTTGTTACAACAACCGAAATTAAACACTATATTCACATAGGTTTTTTTTCTTTTTTTTTTTTTTTTTTTTACACACACACCCCCAAACTTATCCAATTTTGTACAATTTTAGGGGCATGTAAATACAACTAAAGGATTGACAAGTGAATACTTTTATACTTAACCAAAAATATTTTAAACTGAAACCCCGATTGCCCACTTCAAGTTAGCATAATCTAATGCTACTTGTTTTCACTCAATTTTCACTTTTATTCCTAGCGACAATGGTTCTGAAAGATTTACTTGGTTAAAGTATAGAAACAAGTTCAGAAGTGAAAACATTTTATGGCTTCGATAGGAGAACGAGGGAATAACTTTTCAGGTTAGTTTCAAATGGTTCAAGCGATAAAAATGAAGGCCTATATCATGCCTCCGGAATTACCTTACCTATAATTTCACCTCAAGCCTCTCCCAGTCAAGGTCTAGATTTATCATTTCTGTCATGAACTTATTACTGAATAATTGGCGTCAAATCGTTCAACTAGTTATACAATGGGTTTATGCGATCGTGCGATTTAGGATCAAAATAATTTTCACCTAATCGACATGCTAAGCGCACAAAACACACGTGAATGGCATTACCCCCGACCTCAATATGCAATTTAGGGGGTAATTTTCATCACCGGGACATGGTTCGGATGAACTCAAAAACTTAGCATGCACGTACAACTATATTCATTAACAAATCAACTCTAATTCTACAAACTAACATTACTTATACTAATGATCCTTACACATGCATAACTAAACGTTACACATGCATAACAAAAAGAATTTCAAAATTTACAAAAACATTTAACATTAATATTATTATAAACAACAATTTGTACACAAAAAGAATTTTGTCCCTTTTTACATAAAAAAAATTTCATCCTTCATATTCCCCCCCCCCCCCCCAAAAAAAAAACTACATGCTTGCATTGCATATCATATACCCCCAAACTTGAACAAGGCAGTGTCCTCACTACCTAAGCAGTGAACCCAATAGCAGAATAGACAAATATGTATGGAAAACTGGGGCGGACACATACCTAGGAGGGAAGACATATAAGTCTAACCTCCTACCGTTCATTGTGGAGGATATGGCGGTGGCGGCTCATCAGTCTCGGAAGGTGGCACGGGCGTATAACACACCATGTCGATTCTGAGATGTTCGAATATAACTCTTTGGTTTTGATCTTGTTGCCAGATATAGGAATCCATGTAGTTCTCCATTCAAGCCAAATTAGCTTGAAGTTGGCTCATATCGGACTGGAGACTACGAACATCTCGTGAAATTTGGATGAGTTGGCTGCGGCTGTTTGTAGGCGTCGGTGGCTCCAAAGGGCTGGCTTCTTCCTCTTCCTCACCCTCTTCTCCTTCACCTGGTCCGCCTTTCCATAACCTGTTAATCATTGCAAGATCCAGTGGCTTTACAGGTGGAAAGGGGCTTGTAGACGTGATACGAACTTCGGCTCATTGAAAGAACGCGGTTAGGAATGAGGGAAAAGGAAGGCCACCATTCTTCGTCCTGGCAGTATGAATTATTGAAGAATAAATATGCCAACCGATGTTGATGGGAATCCCTCTATCAATGCCGTAGAGCATAAACGCTCGCTCCTTAGACACATCGGACACATGGGTGGTCGGGAGTAGATTGGCGCAGATAAATGAATGCCAAATCTTTGGGATCGATTTCAGAAACCGAGACTTAAAGATTGCCTGACCCTGCCATGTGTTCGTCCATTGGGCGTTTCCCATCGTCAGGGTCTGAATCACCGTACTCATAGTCGGTGTGGCGACATCAGATAAATCTTTGGAGGCTTCGGGCCCCGTCAATCGCAGCAACTCATTGAAATGGTTTGCACTGAAAAGAACGGGAACATTCTGAACCCTTGTTTGAAATCCCATCGCCTCCGCAATGTTCGCATAGAATTCTTGTACAAGGGCCAACTCCCCTGGTCGGGGTGGAGCACAAAACTATTCCCATCATCTTTGTAGAATAACAATCCTGATTTCTTCTAGGAGTTCATTCAAAGGTCCGAACACCCTCTGACGGATACTAGGATGCTTACTTTCATACTCTTTTTAACGGTCCTCAGCCTGCTTTGGGACAAATTTGAGGGAGTTGTAATCCAAAGCAGGCGGAGGTTCGTCTGTTCGTGGTTGCTTGGCTGCACGGCGCTTTGTCATTTTCCCTGTAAATCAAAATCACAACACCAACCACAGTAATAACAATAGAACAAGCAATTCAAACCCTTGTCAGCAAACACACAATGCCCTATTTTATCAAACATATGCCAACCAAAGCCAAACAATACAAATTTCACAAGATATCCCACCAACCATAACCAAATCACATTTTTGTTGCAATGTAGCATAAACTAAATGATTCACATTGTATTTCAACACAAAAACATGATAGGGTTTACCATTTATCATTCCTCAATCTCAAATAGCATGAAAACCACAACTTGAGGTTTAAAGGGGTTTAGGATTCTAATCAAATTTAATGATTTTTGAGATAAATGAGCAAATGAAGCAAATATTTCAACAACTAAATGAAAAGTAGGATCATTGACACTCACTTGTTGAATTTTTTTTATCAAATCACTGGAGAATGGCGATTTCGCACTGTTTCACCATTCAAACCCTTATTTTCGAGAATGGGAAGAGGAATTCCACGTTTGGATGAAGATTCTTGGTGAAAATCCAAGTTTTTAGCAGGATGAATCTTTAACGGGATAAAGGGATTTGGGATGGTCAAGTTGAGAGGTTTCTTGAAATTTTTAGGAAAGAAGTGTTGTTTGCAAAGAGAACTGTGCGTTTTAAAACAGGGCTCGCGTGAATTCGCCTAGGCGGTGGTTTTTCCGCCTAGGTGAAGTAGCGCCTTTTTCTTTTTAAAAACCTTCTGGTGTTAATTTTCCTAGGCGGTGGTTTTTTCCGCCTAGGCGAGTTTACACCAGTATGAAACCCCTGATTTCATTGTAAATCTGCTTAGGCAGTGAGTTTTCCGCCTGAGCGAATTTACACCAGTGTAGGAACTCAATGTTTTTTCATTTTTCCGCCTAGGCAGTGGTTTTACCGCCTGGGAGAAGTTACGGCAGTGTATAAATTAAAACTTTTGCTTCCTATTTTTGCCTAGGCGGTGGTTTTTCCGCTTAGGCGAATTTACGCCAGTATGTTTCCTTAGCCTTTTGTCAAATTTTTACCTGGGCGGTGGTTTTTTCGCCTAGGAGAATTTACGCTAGTGTGGACTTTAGCTGGATTCCTTCAGGTTTTCACATTTTTGCTCTACATTTCTTACTTCCTCCTTATTCCTCAAACGAGTTTTAGCATGCAAATCAATCCTAAGTGTCTAGCCTCATCAATTTACCACAAAAAATAGTATTACAAGATCAATATGATCTCCAAAAAGTAATTTATACAAAAGTTGGGAATGTTCGTTACCCTTGATGACATATCAAAAGATGTTACTTGGTTTTACATCCCTAGCATGAACGTTGATAAATTCCGGCTCTATCCTTCAACGAGGGAGATGTTCTCTACAACTAGCTCTTCATCCTTGAAGTAGTACTTGATTCACTTCCTGTTGACTCGAAAAGTTTGTCCGTCTTCGCCTTCTAGCTCAATAGCACCAAATGGATAAATATGCTTGATTCGGAACAGTCCAGACCACTGGGACTTCAACTTTCCGGGAAAGAGTCTCAGCCTTGAGTTAAACAATAAAACTTGTTGGCCCGGACTGAACTCCCTCCGGACTATCATTTTATCTTGCCACATCTTCATTTTATCTTTGTAAAGCTTGGCATTCTCATAAGCCTCGTGCCAGAATTCCTCCATTTCATTCAATTGGATGAGACGTTGCGCATCAGAAGATTTTATGTCAAAATTGGGTTTCTTAATCACCCAGAATGCATGGTGCTCCAATTCAACAAGCAAATGACACGCTTTCCCAAACACCAATCGATACGGAGATATACCAATCGGTGTCTTAAAAGCCGTGCGATAAGCCCATAAAGCATCGTCAAGCTTCACCACCCAATCCTTGCGATTAGTATGAACCTTTTTCTCCAGAATTAGCTTGATTTCTCAGTTTGAAACTTCAGCTTGGCCATTTGTCTGTGGGTGGTATGGTAGCGCCACCTTGTGTCTAACCCCATACTTTACCAACAAAGCGCTTAGTATTTTGTTACAAAAGTGGGTTCCCTCATCACTGATTAAGGCTCGAGGTGTCTCAAACCGTGTCATGACATTGTGCTGAAGGAACTTCAAAACCACTTTGGCATCATTGGTAGGTGTTGCTACGGCCTCGACCCATTTAGACACATAATCCACCACTAACAGAATATACTGCTTGCCAAATGATGGCGGAAATGGCCCCATGAAATCTACGCCCCACACATCAAATAACTCAAGTTCAAGAATTAACGTCAATGGTAATTCAAATAACCCATGAAATGTCTTCTCGATATGTTACCCACCCTTTGACATCTATCACAAGTTTTCACAAATGTATATGAATCTTTAAACAAAGAAGGCTAGTAAAAACCTGATTGAAGTACTTTCGATACTGTTCGACTCACACCTAAATAGCCTCCACAAGGTGATGAATGGCAATGGTAGAGAATACTAGCTATTTCCTCCTCCGTAACACATCTCTGGATCACCTGATCAACACATTTATGGAATAGTAATGGCTCATCTCACAGATAATACTTTGCATCAAAAAAAAATTCTTCATTTGGGCTCCCGTCAACTCAGGTGGTAACACGTTACATGCAAGATAATTCACAATGTCCGCATACCAAGGAAGTACATTTTCCACTGAAAATAGTAATTCGTCAGGGAACACTTCCTTGATGCTAGACTCCTCAAAAACGTCTTCTTAAATCAACCTCAACAAATTGTCAGCAACAACATTCTCACTCCCCTTTTTGTCCCTTATTTCAGCATCAAACTCTTGCAATAGAAGAATCCACCTTATCAATCTTGGCTTGGCATCTTTCCTTGCAAATAAGTACTAGATAGCCACGTGATCCGTGTAGATGATCACTTTTGATCCAATGATATAAGACCAAAACTTATCACAAGCAAAGACCACCGCTAGTATTTCTTTCTCAGTCGTGGTGTAATTCTCCTGGGCATCATTCAATATCTTACTTGCATAATAGATTGAGCAGAAGATATTCTCCTTCCGTTGGCCTAACACCGCGCCAACGGCATAGTTACTCGCATCACACATTATCTCAAATGGCATTTCCCAATCCGGAGCGATCATTATTGGAGCCGTGATCAACTTCTCCTTTATCGCCTTGAAAGCGTCCATGCAAGCCTCATTGAATTCAAATAAGGTATCATTCACAAGAAGGTGATGTAATGACTTCACCATCTTCGAGAAGTCCTTAATAAAGTGCTGATAAAATCTGGCATGCCCCAAGAAACTTCGAACTCCTTTCATATTAATTGGTGGTGGAAGCTTCTCAATCATTTCAATCTTTGCTCGGTCCACCTTAAGCCCCTTGGAAGAGACTCGATGACCCAAGACGATCTCCTCTTTAACTATAAAGTGGCACTTCTCCCAATTTAGAACCAAATTCGTCACCTCACATCGGTCAAGAACAAGCGCCAGATTGTAGAAACAGTGATCAAAAGACGACCCAAAGAGTGAGAAGTCATCCATGAATATTTCCATTTTTTCCTCCACCATATCAGAAAAAATGCCATCATACACAGTTAAAAAATTGCCGGTGCATTGCAAAGGCAAAACGACATATGTCGATAAGCAAACGTTCCATACGGGCATGTTAAAGTAGTCTTCTCTTGGTCCTCCGGTGTAATGGCTATTTGATTGTAACCTGAATAGCCATCAAGAAACCAATAGTACTCATATCCGGCTAATCGATCTAGCATTTGGTCAATGAAAAGAAGAGAAAAATGATCATTTCTCGTCATCTTATTTAATCTTCTATAATCAATGCATACACGCCATCCCGTGATGGTCTATGTAGGAATAAGGTCGTCATTCTCATTCTTCACCACCGTCATACCTCCTTTCTTGGGCACCACTTACACCGGGCTAACCCACTCACTATCGGATATAGCATATATAATTCCCGCATTCAAGAGCTTCAACACCTCCGCTCTCACCACTTCCTTCACAACTGGATTTAGCCGCCGTTGATGTTCAATGGAGGGTTTAAACTCATCCTCTCTCAAAATCTTATGCATACAAACCGAGGGGCTAATTCCTTTGATATCCAAAATAGACCAAGCAAAAGTGGATCGGTGCCTCTTCAAGATCCTCAGCAACTTACTCTCATCTACTTCCATCAGACTTGATGAAATTATAACCGAATTGGTCAAATTCTCTCCCAAAAAGATATACCGAAGGTGTTCCGATAATTGCTTGAGTAATAATCCACCGTGAGGCAGATTTGATTCCTCGGGAGAGTTTTCAACTTCTTCAATCTTCGCCACATGAATAGGATCTTCTACGTCTTTAGATTGAGCATCCAAAGTCAGCACATAGTCCACAACCTCAAGTTCCGTGGTAGAGCCTTCCTCACGAAGATCCCCCATAGATAAGGAATTGGTGAGTGTATGCTCTAACGAATCCATCTCCATAGTTGCAAGAAAGAACTCCCTCACGCAAGAGTCCACAACGTCAACTCGATTGCAATTGAGAGGTTTATCCAGAAAGTTCATAGTTCTAAAAATGTTGAACCTTATCTCTTCATCATTGACTCTTAACGTCAGATTTCCGTTATGCACATCAATCAAGGCCTTTCCCGTTGCAAGGAAAGGTCTTCCCAGGATTATCAAGATTTCTCTTTCTTCTTCAATTTCAAGTACAACGAAATCCACCAGAAATATGAATTTATCTACCTTCACTAGCACATCCTCAATGATACCTTTCAGATAGATTAATGAACGATCCGCCATTTGAAGAGAGATCATTGTCGGCTTTGCACTTCCAAGTCCTAACTTCCGATAAACGAAAGAAGGCATCAAATTAATACTCGCCCCAAGATCACAAAGCACCTTATCAAAATGATATTTCCCGATAGTACACAGAATTGTGAAACTACAGGGATCCTTCCATTTGGTAGGTAACTTTCTTTATAGTATTGCACTACATTCCTCAGTTAGCTTCACCGTTTCGTAATCCTCTAACTTCCTCTTCTTTGTCATGATGTCCTTCAAGAACTTGCCATAATTGGGCATTTGTTCCAATGCATCCACAAAAGGTATGTTGATGTGGATTTTCTTGAAAATTTCAAGAAATTTCTCAAATTGGGCATCCAACTTCCTCTTTTGGAATCTTTGAGGATATAGAAATGGGGTTACTAGAATTGGTGGATTCTATGAAAATGTTACTTACCCCGGTATCATGCTTTTATCTTTTCTTCTCTCCTCGACTTTCTCTTGGTTTTTATCCCCATTCAAGTCTTCACTCGGCTTCTCCTTTCCTTCATCGGTTTTTGCTTCAACTTCCTCCTCCGCACTTGTTCTTGGTTTATCATGTGAAAACTCACGACTCACTCCCGGCTCAGTTTCCATAGGCCTTCTCACTTCCATGTCTCTTCCGCTCCTCAACTTAATCGCCTTGCATTCCCGAGAGTTGGTTTCTGTGTTTCTTGGAAACTTCCCATTTTGTTTCTCTTGAATGGCCCTCGCAAGCTACGTGATTTGAGTCTCTAAAGCCTTCACCGTGGCGTTAGTGTTTGTACAAGTAGTATCGATCGAGTCTAGCCGTGTTTCATGTTTGTTCTGTCAATTATGCGTCTCACACATCATAGTTTGAGTCTCCTTCATAAATGAACTCAAAACTTCATCCAAACTTGACTTCAGATTGTGCATTGGTGGTTGTTGCATTTGACAATTGGATTGCATAGGATATCCTGAAGCTTGATTTCCATAACCCGGAGGTGGCCGCAAAGCATTCTGATTGTTCGCATATGAGTAGTTCTCATGGTTACGAATTCCAGAATTGTAATGAGTCGGAATGTTGGTAGCCAGCCTGAAAGTGTAGGCACGGTTGTTTAGAAAATAGAATTCCTCGAACTCGTTATCCAATCCGGATTGAGAACAACTTGCTGCTATCTCCTCCCCTTGACTCGACAAAGCTTATTTTGTAGACAAGGCGACCAATTGATCCGAGAGCTTGGACACTTTAGCCGATAACATTGCAATATGGTCAGATTCTTGGATAGAAGAGATCCGTCTTCCCGTGTTCCTCTCATTCGGTTATTGATAATTGTTAGCCACCATTTCTTCCAATAATGCATTTGCTTCGGTAGGGGTTTTGGACAACAACGATCCTCCTGAGGCTGCATCAACTATCATTCTAGTCTGGCCATCCAACCCATTATAAAATAATTGGGTTTGAAACCAATCTTGATACTCGTGTTGGGGACACCTTCTCAATAAGTCCTTGAATCTCTCCCATGCCTCAAACAACGGTTCAAAGTCTCTTTGGCGAAACTGCGCAATCTCGCCTCGGAGTTAGAAGTCTTCGAAGGTGGAAAGAACTTAGTGAGGAACCTTTGTGCAAGGTCCTCCCTAGTATTAATGCTCTCCGGTTGAATCGACTGAAACCAACCTCTTGCTTTATCTCGTAAAGAAAACGGAAATAAACTCAACCGTATGACATCTCCGGCAACTCCATTTATCTTGACAGTGTCACAGATCTCGCGAAAGGTTGCCAAGTAGACATTGGGGTCTTCATGAAGGTTCCCTCCATACTGGTTTTGATGAACCATATTAATTAAGACGGGCTTCAATTCGAAGTTCTTTACTTGGATCGGCTGCCTCCGGATCCCTGAATAGTTATCCAATATGAGTGGCCAATAATAGTCCCTAAGGACTTGTTGTGGCCTCTCCTGCTCCGGAGGCTGAAGTGCGTGTGGCTCCGATAGTTGTGGAACATTTTCACGTCCCCCGGCCATAACGGTAGCTTTTTTCTCTTTCTGTTTAGCAATACGTTGACTACACTGCATGCGTTGCTCAAATTCAATAGATAAATCAAATAAATAAATGAATTAAATGAAATTTAAAAGCAAAAGAATTATCGTGATTAACATTCAACTACTTGATCACAATATCAACTTAATTGAAAAATAAATTGCCATCCCTGGCAACGGTGCCAAAAACTTGTACGTGCAAGGATTCACAACTATCGTCCTCGCGGTAATTGACTACTCGCAAGTATACGAGGTCTAGTTTTAATATAATGGATCTTGTAAGATCGGATATCGGTCCACTAGGACTGGCAGGTAATTCGATTGAGTATTGTGAATTCAATAGTTTCATATTATCTCGACTAATCAAATTTTGTTTGTTTTCTACTTAATATACTAAGATAAACGAAAACTATGAAGTTATTTCTAATTACCCTAATTACTTAGGTATTGATTTCTTTCACATAATGCATAATCGAAGTCATTAAGTTAGCTATAATGGTTTTCTATCTATACCAACAATCTCTGTATCGATAACTCCTCCACTACCTCTCCCGAGTGTAAGACGGGGGATTACACAATTTCGTGTCGACGAAGAAGTCCCCTTCAATGCCTTTATGACACTAGGTCGCGTGAGTCTTTAGCTAACGTCATGGATTGCATACGTTTTAACGCCCTCCCGGGTTAGTTAGAACGTCACGTTGTATTTACCCTAGTCTGAATCCAGGGTTACCTCTCCCGAGTATCAAACCCCGTATTCTCAGTTTATCAATACAAGCATAATATCAAGAATAATGGTAAACACAATCGGATTTAGACAAACAACACATTAAAGTAACATTAATTCATTCAACTTAACAATTACATGATTTCAACTACACCTAAGTAACATTTAACTAATACTATAAGATCTTAGCCATATACCATACAAAATATGAGGGATTCAACATTCTTAGATATGAAAAAATGATTAGAAAGATAAAAACAAGAGTGAAATGATCAAATATGGAAGTGAAACAGTTCACTGTCGCTAATGATCAATCCGCAAGTAATCCTTCTTTATCCGAATGATGAACCTCCTTCTTAATCTTCAAACTATAGCTTAAGAGCTCTCTACTAGGGTTAGGGTTCTTCAATAATTGGTTTCAAACGTGGGAAAGGGGTATATAGGCCTAGGGGTTCAAAAATATCTAAACAGATATTTTGGGTTGTTTTGTGAATTCCGCCTAAGCGGTAGAATCTTCACCTAGTCGGAGTTTAAGTCGGTTAGAATTCGTCCTAGGCGATGGTTTCTTCGCCTAGGCAGAGGACTAACTTCTTGGGCCCTTTTCTTTCTAACAGAATTCCTCCTAGGCAGTAGCTACTTTGCCTAGGCGGATTTACAGCAGTACAGCTCTTCCAGCAATTCAGCACTTCCAGCATTCTGATGGATTTTCACCTAGGCGGTAGAAACTTCGCCTAGGTGGATTTTGATACTTCAGCCCTTGCAACCTTCTGACGAATTTCAGCCTAGGTAGTAGAAATTTCGCCTAGGCGGATTTCAACTCTTCAGCATTTGCAACTTTCTGATGAATTTCTGCCTAAGCGGTGGATACTTCGCCTAGGCGGAATTGCGTTGTTCTTTAAAACCTCATTTTTTTCATCTTTTTGGCTACCATTTTCTCCACCATTTAGCTCGGTTTGCCGATTGTTTACGTCCCTTCTCCTAACTAATAAAACTAGCTAAAAAGGTATTCAAACTCTAATAAAATACTCGAAAACTGGCAAATTCGGTTTAGAATTAGATAGGTATTTTACACTTATCAATGTTCTATACCAATCTCACTTACAATAATATTGAAATTTCATTCTATGTTTAAGGAAAATAAATTCAGTTTAATTGGGGGTTATTATGTGATATTTTGGAAATACCTAAAGGAGATATAGTTCTGTATAATACCCCTCACTGGCTTTCGATAAATTTCAATAGAATGGAAATTGCTGAGAAATTTGATTTAGAGGGAGACAGAGTAGGATCATTATCTCTTGAGCATCGATTCCTTTATTTGGTGCTAACCTATACGGTTGTGCCTAGAGGGGGAAGTCATGCTAATGTAAATGATTTTGATCTTTATTTGATGAATGAGATTGTTGAAGGGAGAAAATTGGATCTAGCTCATATCATGATGGACCACATGAAGTATCATGTTCAGAAACCCTCTGGATTATTACCCTATGTTGATGCACTCTAAAGGTTGTTTGATCACTTTGGAGTTAAAATTGATCATGATGAACAAAAATTCATGACAATCACACCCGGATGGATTAATGTGGGTAATGCTTCGTTAATGGGATATGAGTACAGAGGAAATAGATGGCTAAAGAAGAGGAATCAGAAAAGGCAAATAATGCAGGCTGTGGGCAAGGAAGAAGATAATGAAAAAGAAATGAGCATAGATCAGAAGATGGATTTTTTTCATGATCAGATTATGATCTAAGGGTATATGCGGATCTAATGGATGATCGGATGACTGGGTTAGAAAATAAAATAGTCCAAATGAATATGAACATGGAAGCTGGATTTGGGAAAATCACAAGGAATCTAGAATAAATGTTTCAGTTTACGCAGTCATCTCATCACGGATACCAACAGCAGTACAGTGCTCAGCCACACTGTACATGACATCTTATGTTTAGAGCATAGCAGTCCTTTGGAGGACCAACTGCTGCAGGGCCATCTAGAAGAAGGCCATCTAGAGCAGGACCGTCAATGCCATTTCATCAGCAAATAACTCCAGGACCAATTGTTCAGCCAGGAGTTCAGTATCCTCAGTAGCCAGCCACTAATCTGATGGGACTTTATTATCACTTTTCTAGATAGAACTCTCATTAGACGTTATCTTTTATTCTCTCTTTAAATTTTTTATTGAGACAAGTTCCACATTTACTATTTCGGTCTGTAATAGCTAATTTAGGATTTTGGTGAAACTTGACTTCTAGTGTATGAATTTTGATGGATTAGCTAGACTTGATCGAGTTAGTTATATTTTTTATCCCTAATGATGATCCACATGGTATTTGTTGAAAATAATTTTAATGCATAAAGTTGATTTTATGGATTGATTCAATGTGTTTTAAAAGAGTAATATATATAAATATTCTGATTTAATTACTTTAGGTTTATTATTTCAAAGTATATTATATGTTTGCCTAGAGTAGAGTTCTTTTGTGTTCCCCTCTCCCCAAATTTTTTTTGAGATGACAAAGAAGGAGAATTAGTTGATATTTTATTGAATATCTTAAGGAGGAGTTTATTTTTATATTTGTGCTTTGTTGATTATTTTATGAATATCTTCATTATTATGCTTAAATGAGTTATAAAACCCGTCCTCGGATTTAGGGGGAGTGTGATTATATTATTGTTTTGAGGAAAACATCAAAGTTAAATGTCATCATCAAAAAGGGGGAGATTTATATCCTGAGATTTTGATGAAGATATGATGTCAAAGATGTTGAATGATTAAGTGGTTGAAGAATTTGAAGAACTTAGGGAAAAAAACTCACTTTAAATTTCAACTCTTAATATCCCAATTAGGATCACACACAACATAAAAAGATTTTTAAATGACTTTTATAAATATGTATGTTTTTACTAGGATCCTAATTAGCTATACTATTTGCTCCTATGTATTAATTAAAAAGGAATATTTATAATTGATTAAAATTGAATTAAAGTATTTAGTGAAGCTAACTAAGAAAAGAAATTGGTCAAAGGGGCGAAAACATCAATGAGGATGAATTAAAAACGAATTTAGAAGAGATTCCAGCATCTATAAGTCGACAGGTAAGTCAACCGGAGTATAGAAGGAAAAGTCACTGTATCTCTCGGTCGACGGGTACATCAACCTGTGCTTAAATATGAACTCTTTGTACCTATAAGTCGACAAGGCGGTCAACCTGTGATAAGACATAGAACTCTCTAAATCTCTAGGTCAACAGATAGGTCGACCGATTGGCACATAATCTTTGGCTTGGCTACATCCTGAATCGATCAGTCGATAGTTGATCTTGATCAGTCGACTTATGGGACTGTTTCAAGATATTATGGAATTTTTTATTTTATTCTAAAAGTAGCTATTAATATCCGTTTTTTGGTTAGGATTCATGAGAGATATTAGAGATTTAATATTATTTGAGATATGCAACACATATTATGATATCCCTATAGATTTAGTCCATTAAATTTAAATATTTTTCAAATTAGTACATGTAATACTTTCTATCATATTTAATTGTGATTGAAAAATATTTAGGGGACTTGATTGAGAAGTTTTAAAGTTATAATTAAGTGGTTTGAATCATAATGAAATCTTAATGATATAAGGGGTCTATAAGAGCAATTAAGTGTCAAAACAAATGGGAACTAGCCGTTAGAGAGCTTATTTTAATCCTATTTATATAGACCTACGTTTTTCATATTAGAGATATATCAAGAGTATTATACTGAGCTTTTCTAAGAGAAATCATATTGAGAATTGTGAGAGCCTTTCTAAGAGTTATTCCTAAGAATTATTTGTTGTGAATCATTCCTGCTACTGAATCTGAAGTGACATTGCTATAATCTTTCTTTCTGTGGATTCCAGGTGAGATCATTCCAAATTACTCTCTATTTAGTATTGCTTGATTATTTTTTGGAATTTTATCTCTAGAAATTGTTTTCTGATTTTTTATTGAAAAATATTTTTTAAACAATTTCTTGAATTAATTTGATTACGTGCTCAATTACGTGCTACCTATTTTTGTTTAAAATTAGATTTTGAATATCTCACTCTTCTATTACTAGTTTTGGGATATTGGTTGAGTTCTAATTTATCTGGGGTGGTAGAAGCTCCAAGTGAAAAAAATCACTTGTCAATTTTTAATTGATGAGTTGAGTGATAGATTAAATACTGTTGGAAGTATTTAATGTAAGGGTAGCTGGTTTCTATCTCTTCCTATAAAGAGATTGAGGAAATAATTCTTCCTAGATTGAATTATTTTGTGAGAAATTTTGTAACGGTTCAATCCTTACCAGGTAAAAGGATATTTAGAGTGTTTGAGAGGTTTTGATTCTTTAGCCTTAGGTTAAAAAGATTTAGGTTATTCTTGAGCCTGTAAAAAGTAGAGGTTATTCCTAAGCCTGTAAAAAACATTTTGTAAAGGTTGATTCTGAGTTTGTAAAAGAATCTTTGTGTGGGTTTGGTTCCTCCCTTTACAGAGATCTTGAGATTAGTGAGTGCGACTCTCCGTGGGGCTTGGAGGACTGGATTAGCCAAGAGTAGCTTGATGAACGAGTATAAATTTCTGGTGTGCTGCTATCTTTACATTATTTATTTTGTTGTTTGGTGTACATCTAGTTGATTTCATATTTTCGCTATGATATGAAGATAATAGTTAATTTAGGATTAAAATTAATTATTTGGATTATTAAAGTATTTTTTTCTTTGATAAGTTTTTATCTACCCAATTCACCCCTCCTCTTGAGTAGTTTACTGGGCCAATAGTTAACTTAATGATACCCAAGGCACAACGCTTGGCACTTAATCACTCTTGAACCCCCATAGATAAATTGGATACGACCCCGAACAATCATTCACGAGTGTGGTTAAAACGAAAAAAAAAAATGACAAGTGAGTACTCGAATACTGAACTAATCAAAAGTTCACCCTAAACCCAACCGCTCACTTCAAGTAACATATATGAATGCTAACTTGATTCTTTCAAATTATGTCTTCAGTTCAGCAACATAGGTTTGGAAAGAATTCAATTGGCCAGGGTATTTGCTATGTGTTCAGAATTGAAACGGCATTATAGGCTTCGACAGGATAACGAGGGATAAACATTGAGCAAGGTAAGCTTCAAAGGCTCAACCAAATCAAATGAATGCCTAAATCATATCTTCTGAACTACCCCGCCTAGGATTTCACCTCAAATTTCCCCCAATCAGGTTCTAGAATCCTTAAAATTAACATGAATTTGACTAATGGATAATTAGCCTCAAATCAATTGAATAGCTATACATTGAGTTTATGTGCTTACGCAAATTAGGATCCATAATATCTTTTACCAATACACATTGTCAAGCACATAGAACACACATGAATGGGCATTACCCTTAACCTCGAAAAACAACCAGGGGTAATATCATCATCGGGTAAAGGCTTAAATGAACGCAAAACTCAGCATGCAACAACAACAAACATAAACACATTCTACACTAAACGAACATGTACACAATAAAACAATAAAATATACTAACATACTACACATCACCCTCGGACTTAAAATGGGTAGTGTCTAGAATATCCCAATCATCAATCTCAATATTTGAAATAAAGCATGCTGATGAAGGGGGTTTAGAACACGTACCTAGGAGGTGAGACAAGATCGCCTCCGAATGAATTCAGCGGTGATGGATCTAATTTATTTTTGACTTGGGTTGCCTCCCAAGAAGCGTTTGATTTATAGTCCTCGACCCGACATGGAGAATTGCATGTCAAATAGTGGTTTCCGCCGATAGTAAATGTCATACAACACTACGTATAGGTCTTGATTTTGTATGCTCGCAAGATTGGCGAGATTTAGCAATGTTCGGCTCGATCTTTCAACTCGATTCTTCTCCGGATTTTGTGCTTGGAGAGCTTGAATGTTTTGATCTAGAAATGCAGTAGGATAGGTGAGCCACATTGGATCCTCGTAAATGTGATCGTTCTGCATCGGGGGAGGTATCACCAATAGGAATTTCAACGGTAAAAAATGACAACTATTAACATGTGATTCTTTATCGCCAATCCATACTTGGGTTATCTCAAGATTAGCATGATCTTCTTTGATCTCACCCAAGTTCCTCCCACTTGCATTCGGTTCCTCACGGTAGCTTTCACATACGGATGTGACATTTGCTTCTCTTAGTGCCACTACTTCTGACTCAACCTCAGCATAGCAGATAAGCTAATCGATTTGCGTCTAAAGAGACGTTACGATCACATCAATTTCGGCGCAGACCGTCTCAATATTACCAAGATTATTGATAGGTGTAAATTACCTCTCCATTTCGAATCTGAACATTGTTAGTTTTTTAGTATGTTTAGTATATTTTAATATGTTTTTATGTGTTTTTGCATAAATCAGGTGTTTGAGGTGAAACAGGATGAAAACAAATAAAAAACGATCATATCGAATCAAAGACGGTAGAAAAACGGTGGAAAAAACACAGCCACCGCCGCGGCAACCAAACCACAGCCACGATGGTCAAAGTATAGAGCCAAGCCTAAACTCACAATAGTTTCACCGCCTAGGCGGTGAAACCATCGCCTAGGCCGTCAGAATACAGAGACTTGGATCACTATTCCACCGCCTAGGCTGTCACTCTGCACCAGATTTTAGATATTTTTAGGATATTTTCCCTATTTATACCCTTTCCTCTCATCTCCTCCGGCTATGAGAGCTCCATAGGACTTAGTATATTTTAGAGAGAGGCTTTGGGAGTGCTCATTCAAATCCTAAGGAGAAGATCACGTTACCAAGAAGGGGGAGCGATCTCGAAACATTTTTAGTGATAAATCTTTGGACTAGGCTAAGTTTCTCTTGTTCCTTCTTTTATTTATTAACTTAGGATTGTTGTTTGAGCATGTTTAGCTTAGTTTTCATTGTATAACTGGCTATGGCCATGAGTTAAATGCGTTTTTGTTTAGGGATTAATATAATTTAAGAAAATGTTGTTTTGTTGAGTTTGTGTTTGGTTAGCGGTTGTTCTTCATTATTTTGATTGTGTTTGCCATATTATTTGTTTATCATACTTAGATAGATATATTGAGAATATAGGGTTTGACACTTGGAAGAGGTAACCCCGGATTCGGACTAGGGTAAACGAACGCCACGATCCAATAACCCGTGAGAGAGTTGGATTATGGGCAATTGATGACATTGGGGCAAGACTCACGTGACCTAGGGTCATTTAGATGTTGAGGAGGACTTATTCATTGACTCCAAGTCATGTATTCACTCGTCTTACACTTGAGAGAGGTGGCGAGTAAGTTTACGAACCAAGATTGTCGGATAAGTCGAACGTCGTTAAAGTAAACTAAAATGAGACCAGACACATTTTTGTATTAGTATAGTCTAATTAGTATTTTAGTATTAGTTTATATTAATTTTATATACATTTATTTTAGACTAGATAATTTAGGTCATGACAAACGTAGTACTCAATAATAATCACAACCAATCCCTGTGAACACGATGACCCTAACTCTCCCGATCTATACCAAAACTTGACCTTGTATACTTGCGAGTAAAAGTAGCAGCGTATTTACGCACTACCAAGTTTTTGGCGCCGTTGTTGGGGATTAGTTGTTTGTCATATGCAGTTTTCGGCAATCGCCACCAAGTTTTTAGCGCCTTTGCTGGGGATTGTGTTTTTGGTTATAATTGATATTGTAAGTAAATGACCGAATTTTACTTTAGGCATTTCTTTTGTGTATAATATTTTCATTTATAGTTTTTGTTTTTGTTTTTCAGTAGGGTGCTTGAAGATGGTAGATCAACAGGTACTCTTGCAATTCTTTCAACGGGATTTCGAGCCATTTTACTGTGCTTGGGATCAATACAAGGATTTTCTACTCCGATTTCCGAACTATCATTTCCCAAAGGAGAGTCAACTCTTCAATTTCCTCGACGGGTTACAAGTTGCAACCAGAATATGGGTAGAAGAAGGAAATGGATCCCCCTCTCTCTATGACCTAACCGCGGACGAAGCCATTTGGTCGTTGGAGGAAATAGCGGCCTATGATTATCCATAGGCTTGACCCGGGATCTATTCTCCACTAATATAGGCTCAAAAGTTCAAAAAGATCAATAGGTCTTCGTTCGGTTTAGGACAAATGGCCAAGGGTAATTTTGAAAGAGAAAATGGATTAACATTGTTAACTTGACATTACCCAAGGCACATCGCTTGGCACTCTCACTCTCGAAACCCCATAGAGAAATTTGAAACAACCCCGAACATATATTAAGAACGACGTACTCACTTGTAAAAAAAAAATAGAAATAAAAACCGTATTTACATTTGATTTTTTTTTCAACGAACACACCCTCAAACTTATTCGATTGTTACAATTTAAAGGGTGTGTGAAAAATGAACAAAAACGACAAATGAGTACTCAAATACCGAACCAATCAAAAGTTTTCCCTAAACCCAACCACTTACATCAAGTAGCATTTGCAATCTACTAGCTTGATTCTCTCAGATTGTGCCGTCAGTTTAGCGATGTAGGTTTGGAAAAAGTTCAATCGGCTAGGGTATTTGTTTAAGTGTTCAGAATTGAAATGGAATTTAGGTTTCGACAGGGTAATGAGGGGTAATGATTTAACAAGGTTAGCTTAAAAAGGCTCAAGCGAGAAAATAAATGCCTAAATCATATCTTCCGAACAACCTCGCCTAGGATTTCACCTCAAATTTCCCCCAAATCAAGTTCTAGAAACCCTAATGTCATGAATTTAGGTGACAGATAATCGTTTTCAAATCAATTAGACGGTTATATAATAAGTTTTTGGCTTGTGCAAGTAGGATCTATAATAACTATTACTAAAACATAACATTGAGCACACAGAACATATATGCATGAGTTTTACGCTCGACCTCAATAAACAACCAAGGGATAAACTCATCATCGGGTAGAGGCCCAGATGACTTCAAAACTCAGCACATACACAAAATTATCCTCAACAGATATGTACACGTAGAAACAAGGAAACATACTAACTAAAACATACTAAAAACATACTACACATTACACCCAACTCAAACAGGAACTGCCCATAATAACCTAGTCAGCGATCCTAATGACATGATAAAACATTATAATGAAGACTAGGGGTTTAGAACACATACCTAGGAGGCAAGAGACTCTCGCCTCCGAATCAAATCGGATATGATAGCCCTAATTTATTTATTTCCTTGGGTTACCTCCCAAGAAGAAGCACTTGGTTTATGGTTGTCAGCCTGACACACCAAAGTGCTCGTTAAAAAGTGACTTCCGCCCGTAGTAAGTGTCATACAACACCACATACAAGTCTTGATTGTCAACGCCCTCAATCTTGGCGAGACTTGGCATTCAGCTCGGGCTTTCAACGACATGCCTCACTGGTTCATGTACTTAGTGGGCATGAAAAAATATTTCTATCAATGGTAAATGACAAGTGAACCATATCGGATCCTCGTAGATGTGATCGTCTAAAATTGATGGCGGAATCACTATCTGGATCTCCAATGGTGACGAATCACAATCATCGATCCATGCTTGGGTTCCCGTCTCATTCGAATAAGAATAATTGAACTCTCCCAAGCTCCTTTCACTCGTTTTTGGCTCCTCACGGTGGATTTCATAATTGGATTCGGCTTGTTCGCCTCTCAGTGCCACCGGTCCTACCTCGAACTCAACAAATCAAAGAAGATGACTGATTTGCGTCTGCAAAGACGTTACGGTCTCATCGATATCAGCGCAGACCATCTTGATATTATCAATACAATCCTCATGCTCGTTGATCTGGTCATGCATCTCCCTTAATAATCTTTGAGTCTTCCCCATAACGGTTGGGAGCGTTTCTTCCAGATTGGGGGAAAACTCCTCGTTGTGATCCGAATTGTTAACCCATGGCGTCATGGTATTGGAAAAATCTCCCGAGCTTTGGTGACTTGGTGAATGATTCCAACTTATGGATTCCCTACACCTTCGGGGTTTTTTTGTCATGCGCTTATATGGTTGAAAATTCAATCCGATTAACAAACAGTTATATATTTGAGTTTTAAATATACACACACTTTAGTAGGATCTATAATTGCGCTTAGTATTATAAATGTTAAAATTCTAGAACACTACATAGTGTGTTTTTATGCCTGAATTTGATAGGATTGGGGGCCGATGAGGGATAATTTGTTTGGCCGGTACATGATACTCAAAACTTGCACATATTTGTTTTTCGTGTTTTTCATTTTTAGTTTTTAGCTGTTATATTTTCTTTTTTTACGTGGGTGTTTTGCTTGAGGACTAGCAAAATTCTGAGTTTGGGGGTATTTGATAGGTGTAAATTACCTATCTATTTTCAATCCGAACATTGTTCGTTTTTTAGTATGTTTAGTACATTTTAATATGTTTTTATGTGTCTTTGTATAAATTAGGTGTTTGAGGTAAAATGGGATGAAAACAGATAAAAAATTATCACATCGGATCAAAGACGGTGGAAGAATGGTAGAAAAAAGGCAAAGAATATGAAATTCAGAACCTGTAGCCACCGCTGCGGTGACCAAACCACAGCCACGGTGGTCAAAGTACAGAGCCAAGCCTAAACTCACTGTAGTTTTACCACCTAGGTGGTGAAACCACTGCCTAGGCCATCAGAATATAGAGACTTGGATCACTATTTTACCGCCTAGGCGATAAATCCACCGCCTAGGCAATCAATGAATCGACATACCTACCGCCTAGGCCGTCACTCTATACCAGATTTTAGATATTTTTAGGATATTTTCCCTATTTATACCTCTTCCTTTCCTATCCTTTGACCATGAGAGCTCCATAGGACTTAATATATTTTAGAGAGAGGTTTTGGGAGTGCTCATTCAAATCCTAAGGAGAAGATCACGTTACCAAGAAGGGGGAGCAATCTCAAAACGTTTTTAGTGATAAATCTACGAACTAAGCTGAGCTTTTCTTGTTCCTTCATGAGCTAAACGGGTTTTTATCTAGGGATTAATATAATTTATAAAAATGTTGTTTTGTTGAGTTTGTATTTGGTTAGCGATTGTTCTTCATTATTTTGATTGTGTTTGCTATATTATTTGTTTATCATACTTAGATAGATATATCGAGAATACGGGGTTTGACACTTGGAAGAGGTAACCTTGGATTCGGACTAGGGTAAACGAACGCCAAGATCCAATAACCCATGAGGGAGTTGGATTATGGGCAATCGATGACGTTGGGGCAAGACTCATGTGACCTAGGGTCGTTCAGATATTGAGGAGGACTTCTTCGTTGACTCGAAGTCATGTATTCCCCTGCCTTACACTCGGGAAAGGTGGTGGGGGAGTTTATGAACTGAGATTATCGATAGGGTAAACACAACGCAACGATCCAATAACCCGGTCAGGAGTTGGATTGTGTGCAATCAATGACGTTGGGGCGAGACTCACGTGACCTAGGTTCATTAAGACGTTGAGGGGGACTTCTTTGTTAACGTGAAATCATGTATTCACTCGTCTTACACTTGGGAGAGGTGGAGAGTGAGTTTACGAACCGAGATTATCGGATAAGTTGAATGCCGTTAACGTAAACTAAAACGAGACCAAACACGTTTTTGTAAATAAAAATTAATCCCTAGGCAATACTTTCCCTAAACATCTTATATTAGTATTAGTATTTTAGTATTAGTTTACATTAATTTTATATACATTTGTTTCAGCCTAGATAACGTTAGGTCATGGCAAACGCGGTACTCAATAATAATCACAACCAATCCCTGTGGACACGATTACCCTAACTCTTCCAATCTATACTAAAACTTAACCACGTATACTTGCGAGTGAATGTAGTGGCTTATTTACGTGTAACCAATGATTATTGTGCTCGTTGAGTCAATCATGTGTTTCTCGCAAAAACGTCTGAGTCTCCCCCATAACTGTGACGAACATTTCTTCTAAGGCGGGGGAAGACTCCACATCTTGAACCAGAGTGTCAATCCATGGCACCAAAGTGTTGGAATAATCCCTCAAGATTTGGTAACTTGGTGAATAATTCCAACTCTAATAATCAAAAGCCTCCAATTCCTCTAACGACAAAAAGGTTTCACCCGTCGAGGAAATTCAGAAGTTGACACTCCCTTGGCAAAATCATGATTGGGGAACGGAAATAGAAGCTCCTTGTATTGATCCAAATAGCAATAAAACGGTTGGGAATCTTGTTGAAAGAAATGCAAAAGTACCTATTGATCTAACATCTTCAAGTACCCTGTAGGAAAAACAAAAACAAAATTACAAGGAAAAAATTATAAACAAAAGAAATGCAAAAATTAAAATCAAGTTATTTTCTCATAATATCTACAACAATCTAAAAATCAATCCCCGGCAACGGTGCCAAAAACTTGGTAGCGTGTAAATACGTCGCTACTTTCACTGCAAGTATATGGGTCAAGATTTAGTATAGTTTAAAAGATTTGGGGTTGTTGTATCCACAGGGATTGGATTAGACAGTCGTTGAGTACTGCGATTATCATAATCTAACTTTATTTAGGCGATAAAAAATATATTTTTTATAATAAAATATACAAATACTAAGTTAATTAAACTAATTATATTAATATAGTGGTATGATGTTTATGGGAAATTATTGCCTAGAGATTAAATTCGTTCACTTAAATGTGTTCGTTTCAATCTAGTTTACACTAATGACATTCATCCTGTCTAACAATCTTGGTATTGAAATCTTATTCACTACCTCTCCCGAGTGTAAAGTAAATGAATATGTGACTTCGCGTCAACACTGAAGTCCCTCTTGAGTGTTTATATGATACTAGGTCACATGAGTCTCACCCCAACCTCACGGATTACACACTTTCTAACTCACTCTCAAGTTATTAGATCATCGCATTATGTTTAAACCCTGGTCTGAATCCGGCGTTACCTCTTCCTATTGTCAAACCTCGTATTCTCAAAATCAATCCTAATACCATAACAAGCATATTAAGATTGTAATAAAATGGTAAACACAATCAGATAAACACGAACAACCATTAACGAAACATAGATTTTATATAAACAACGTTTTCATGAAGTACATCAAACTCTAGACAATATATGTTTAGCTATACATGACCCTAACCAAGTATACAACAAGAACTATGCTAAATATATGCACTTCAATCAAATCAAAAGAAGAAGAGAGATATAAGAAGACTAGCCGTTATCTGAAGATCCGTCGCTAAAACTACTCCAAGAACACTTCCCCCTTCTCCGCATTGTGATCTTCTATTGGTCGAATGGCCTTGGAGCTCTCAAGATTCCCGAAAATATATATCCTTGTTTGGAGAGAATAGGGACGATATTTTTAGGATTCGAAATATCTCAAAATATCCTAAAATATCTTAAAATGTCAGGTGCTGACCACTGCAGCGATAGGATCACTGCTACAGCGATGGATAGGCCAGTAGGATTTTTGGCAATTGACCACTGACTGCAGCGGTGGTTTTACCGCTGCAACAGTGAATGCAGGATCTTAATTTGGCCTTTTTGCTCGTTTTCTCCACCGTTCTTCCACTACTTTGATCGTTTATGGACCGTTTTAGTCCATTTTTACCTCCAAATACCTAATTTAAGACAAAATAAATAAAAAACGTATTATAACCTAATAAAATGCTATAAAAATACTCAAAAACTACCAAAATTGGCTTGAGAATAAATAGATATATAACACCTATCAGCAACGCCGCTTCTATTGCCCACTGAACTTTGCACAACGGCAGTGCTACACCGATCCACATCTGTCGGTCATTGTAAACAGTAGCACATGGCATCAGCGATATTTTTGTTGGTGACGTTGTTTTAATTCTCACTGTCATTATGGTTTTTGTTGCATCATTCTTCCCTCAAATTCCTCAATTTGCAATTTTAATTTCAAATTAAAGTAATTTTTTAAATAAATTGAAACTCTTTTAATCTACATGTTTTTACTTTTATTTTGGGAAAAACCAATGTTATTACAATCCAATAATCTATAAATATAACCAATGTTTTTATGCTACCTATGAACGTGGCTCTGATACCAATTAAAGGAACCAGATATTAAAATATAGATATTTACGCAGTGGAATATAAGAAATTTAAATCCATTTAATAAACACAGTTCCTTAAACCGAGATCTATCCATATTAAAATAAAATAAAATAAATAATAAATCATTAAATCATATTTAAAATTTATAACTCTTTCAGTACTTCAACCTCAAACCATTTGATTCCTAGTTTTGATTCATAGTTTCCTAGTTTCCACACGAGAAATGCCATAGGGATAATGTATACAGAATATCTAAGAATATAATTCTAATTCTGAAGATGTAGGGTAGAATTAATTTGATTCAGTATGTAGTAAGAATCAAAACAATAGAACAATGAATAAGAGAGAGAGAGAGAGATGGATGAATTCTTACAAGGAGGGCAACCATATGGTGGCCTCCCTTATATCGACAATGTCCAGTTTCTAAACCTATATCTTTTTTTTTATTAATTAGACTTTAGCCCCTGAACTTTTAAACGATTTCACATTATTTAAAATTAGAGAAATTCTAGTGTTTTCCCTGTAGAAAAATAATTTCTCCATGACATATCTTCATAACATTAGTCATGTCTGCCCACATATCACAAGTATATCTAGTCGATAGGAATTTCACCAAGATAACCCCCCAAACTATGATTTTTGTACAATACGATCTTTCTATATTGCACTCCCAAAATAACTAATAGGATATGGAAAAAAAAACTAGTCTATATATATATATATACTAGCGTATAACCCGTGCCTGAAGGCACGGATGTAAAAAAAAAAATTATTTTTTTTGATACAAACTCCTCTATTAATACAATATTCTCACGTATTTCATTTGAACAATCAATAATAACAATTTCACATTAATAAACAATTCAAACAAACCACAAAATAAATGAACCATCATATCAGAACCAATAACAAAAATCTAATAAAAAACACAAATATAAATTACGAAAGGAATCAGAATAAAATAAATAGCAACATACAATAGTTCAAGAAACTATTGGTATCAAAATAAATAACACACCATAATTCTCATCCAGATCATTATGCAAGGAACCCAAGAGCAATATAAACAACAACCTAACCAACATACAAAGCATAATTATTGAACCTGTACATGTACAACCAGTATCAAAAGCAATTTTCACTTCTTATCCATCTGGTTAAAAAAACAAATACATAGTTAGTTGTTAAAAAAAACTTGAATAACAAAAAAAACAAAAGCAAAATGGAACAAAAAAAAAACAAACAAAAAGAAAAGAAAAATAAAATAAAATAGAAAAAAAGTTAAATAAAATTAAGAAAAAGTATGTATAACCAAATAAGGGGAAATAAGGGTTTAAATAGGCAAATAAGAGTTTAGAGGCATATTGGCAATAGTGTGGTACAGTTGAACATAAGTGGTACTGACTGGCAGTTAGTGTCAACATTAGAGATTTCATAAAACATTTTAATGGCAGAAACAAAAAATAGAAATAGAATTGGTAAAAAAAAAATCTGAAATGCTAAAGAAAAAATAGACACTGACAATAATTATTTATATAATCTTTACTTTTAATTTTATGAATCAAACATGAATAGTGAAAGTGCATTTTTCACTCTTGCAACATGAACTTATAAATCAATCCTTTTATCCCCAACTATTCCATCCATCTTTCTGTCACTTAATCGCACACAAATACACACGAATCAAATAAAAAATAAATAAATAAATTCTAATATGGACATAAAAATCTAGATCTATAAAATATAAAGAATTCACCACTTACCAAAAGACATCTTAGAGAGAGAAAGGGAGAATAAAGGATGGTGGTGTGGTTCTCACACATCTAGGGGTGAACATTAGAGAGACCCATTTTTGAACCAATAAACCTGGGAATTTTCAAAAAATGGGAAAACATTTTAAATCAACAAAAATTGCGAGAGAAAGAACTATTACATGCATGTGCCTTCTTTGATCTCTCAATTGCACACAAATATACACAAATCAAACACCAAATTTTTAGATATGGACATACAAATCTAGATCTATAGAGTTAAGATATAGTCAAATCGAACACAAATATAAACAAACAAACAAAAAAAGCAATCAGTAAATCCCCATCAGCTAGCGTTCAAATTTCTAAACTCTACAAACAATCAATCACCATTAAAAAGAACTGCAAGATAAGTAATAAAATAGATAGAAAAACAAAATATAACCACCTACCACTGGAAAAAAAAATCTCTCCATAGCCAACGACAAAGGACCGATATGAGCCAACAGCCTCTTCTTCATAAGTGTGCTGTAAAATTCAGGAAAATAAAACAGAAAATGACTTATTTGTTCCTACATTTTCTGTTTCTTGTTCCAAGTTTTATGGAAACAGAATCGTAAATCATGGAATAGAAACACTAAACAAACGCCACTTGAAGAACCATTTTGTTTAGTTCCGGAACAGAAATGAGGTAACAACAACACTAAATAAAAATAAATATGGAAACAAAAATTCTAAACAAACATAAATATGGAAACAAAAATCCTAAATAAATTACCTTACGTTGCAAGAAGAAAAAGAGTCCACCTTGTAAGTCCGGTGATAAAGAAAATGGTCTGATTTTTCCTATTACACAGTATGCAGATGTGGTGATTGCAGAGGAAAAGAGAAAAATTACATGTATATTAGGAATACACACCAAATCATCCCTATTTCTTTTTAAGCATTTATGTTTTAAGAAAAACCAAACGCTAAACCGAAACAACAAACAAAAACACTAAACAAAAATAGAAACACTAAATTGAAACATAAATGAACACAATGGATGACTGAACTGAAACTGAATGTGAACAAAGCAACGAACCTGGAAAGCTAAATCAAAATAACGTCAGCAGCTTTTGGTGTCTTGTCAATGTTCTAACGCACTTTGCGAATTGAATGCGTTCTTACCTATAACACATCGAAGGGTTTTTTTTTTCAAAAATTAAAAAGAAATCAAATCCATAACAAAATATTTCTTCTTTCAGATCAGGCCTCCAAAAATCACCGTATGAATGCGTACGCACTCGCGTCCTAACTCCATTAGCGTGTAATCAATGAGATACCATGATTGTTTTTGTGTGTGAGTGTCAATTTGATGTCTTAAAGGAGCATTGGGGGGACTTTTATTTGAACCTATTCTTCTTTTTGATGCAGGAATGGTATTCATCAGACATCTAGTATATCATTATTATCTTAAGTGGCCAAAAGGGGGTCATGTTAGGTTAAGCTGCTAAGCGAGGCCCTGAGGGTAGGAGCTCACGAAGTGCAACTAAATACTAATAGCATACACAACCACGCACCACTCACATAATTAATTAAAACAAAGGGCTAGACAATGAACAGAAAAACAGAATAAACTATTATTTAAACGATTACCTAGGAGTTCACCGATGGCATTTAGACCATGGAGCCGACACGGGTGTCCCATAGCTGAACGCCGATAATGAATCATAATCTCTTAGATTTTTGTTTTTGTTCCAAGAAAACTGGCAACAAACAATAAATAAACCCTAATTTGCATCTTATGGCTGAGTTATTTTTAATCTAACGACTACCAAGTTAGGACAACGATTGACAAACACAAACAATATTTCATGGCAAAGGCAGTTTGTGACAAAAAGAAAAGTTGTTTTGACGTTGAAACAGATACGGAGGGTTAAAATCTATTTTTTGTGACTGAAAATTTTGTCTCAAGAAAATCCACGTTAAATTAAAAACAAAGGATTAAAATTTCTGACAAAAAAATCCGAGGAAAAATGGCGTGTTTGAAAACAGTGAAATTTAATCAGGTAATTAATATTCAGGAAAAAAATGTTAGGGAACTCACAGCATATTGTGCAAAAATTCTCCTCTTGGAAGGCTGAATTTTTTTGTGTTATCAGCTGATGCAGATGCAAAAGAATCCCTGCAAGCAAAGGATAAGGTACAAAGGTTAATTGTCATGGTCAAACCAGGAAAATTACTTCAATGAAAGGAACAAAAGAGTAAACTTACTCTGTAGGATGGAGAGCCAGAGCTCTCACAGATTTCTTATGATATGTGAGAGTTGCCATTGTCTTGCCTGCACCACAACACACCCAGATATTTAAAACACAAACAGTGCCATATTATCGGACTAAAAAATGATCTGGAACATAGATTACCATATCTAAGGTCCCAGAACTTTATCGTTGTGTCATGAGAGCCGGTTATCACTTGGGGATCCTGAAAATAGAAGGGCCAATCATTAAATAGGTTCATGATTTCATTGATATAGGTAGAGGATGAAAATAAATAACATTAAATTGAAATGTAGAGTGAACACTTTAACCAAACACAAACATTGATTTGGGGAATCAAGAATCTAAGATATCATGCCCAGAGAGAGCATGAACTTGCATCTTGCTACGAATGTCCCAAACCTGGAAGTTTTAGTTGAAACATGACATAAGTAATGAGCCTGTAGACTCGGCATTATGCGTTATTTGCACTGTATGATGAATTACGTACCCGACAGACAAAATCACGACCCCTAGTAAGTAGAATGTCAATAGTGGGATGAAAGTAAACAAAGAATTAAATACATGAACATCTGTATAATAGATTTATGAATTGAAAGACAACCAAGCGGACCTTAAGCGAAAAAGAATACACCAAACTCGGGAAAATTTGGTAGATTCCATTCTCTGTAGGTAACATTAAAGCCATCAAAAATGATCTGGAACATAGATTACCAACATTTTATATTTTCCAGATACTCAGTTCAAGAGAAAAAAACGCCATCTAAGTGAACACTAAACAAACACCATCAAATTGAACAGGGGAGTAGAACAAAAACACTAACAGAAACAGTAAACAAACTCATTCATGTTCCAAGTTTTTTTAGAACAATTACCCAGAAACAAAGAGCATTGTAGACTATGGGGTTTGAGAAATACAAACCTCTTAATTGGTATTATCTGTAGACTATGAAACAAACCCCTGTAGAGGAAATATTAAATACATGGTGAGAGGGCAATAGATACCCTTAAATCAAATCAAATCGCCTTAGAATTCGACACAATTTCAGAATCCAATTTTAATGCAATGAAATTAAGTAGTATAAACAGAAATATATTCTTTAAATTCGAAATCGAATAAAAAATAGGAATAATTGGGGGTCCCTTAACCTGCATCGCCACTCGCCGCCGTCAACCGTTCGTCGCCGTGGAGCAGTTCGTCGTCATCTTTCCGCTTGGTGGCGAATCAGACCAAAGCAGACCCAAACGTGCCTGAATGGCTTGGAGGGTAGAAAATTACAACATACCTGACACTCCTGAATCCATTTCCACTGCAAGAAGAAATTAGGTTAAAAAAAATTACATAGATCTGGGCATTTTCGGAGTTCGATCGGCCAGATCTGGCCGTTTTTGGAGTTTGATTAGCCAGATTTGGCCATTTTCGCGACCCTTCTGCTCCACAAAACCCCTAAATCAATTACTTCCCATCGAGCTCCGATTTGTAAACCGGGAAGAGAAAGAAAGAGAGGCGAACCTAAGAGTCGGCTCGGCGGTGGTAGTGGCGGCAACATCCAAACCGGACTGATGGAGAAAAGCGTGAGAGGTGTGGCGGCTCTAACCCTAAAATATGGGGGTGCATACCTGAGCGTGGCAGTGGCAGTACTGAGAGCGTGAAAGAGGGAGTATGTTTTGGATCGTAGATGGCGATGGCGAGGCGGTGTGGCGTGGCATGGCGGTAGCGGATGAAGAGAAAAAAAGGGCCAGTAAAGAGAGTGATTCAGAGTGAGGGTGCTGGGAGAGAGAGCAAAGTGAGAGGCAAACCCTAAATTTTAATATTTATATCTAGGTTTATTTTGATCTAACGGCTACGAATATCTAGAGACATCTAATGGCTGTGAATATAAATGAGCTGATTTATTATATATATATATATATATATATATATATATATTGATAATATAATGCCTTGTTTTATACCAATCTGAATGTCATCCTAATCGTCAAACTTCTCTAGACAAAGTTGTGGTTGAGTTATATTAGATCCAATCACATAGGACACATCTCTCTTTATTAAGAGATATAGAGTCCTATCTTGCATTCTCATATATTCACATATATATTTTACTATACCACATGAATATCTTTGAAGTTTTATGGCAAGAATATAACACTAAGTATTATTAAAGTATAGAAACATATACAGGTAATACATAGTACCTCAAGTCTAAAGATCACAAGCAAAATCGTAATTCAGATATCACACTCTGACATTAAGAAAACTACCATGTGAGATATATTCGATGACCACGTTCAAGGCCCTTATTATTCTTAGTAATTCCCCTTAAGATTACTCTTGTAGGTTACACTAATGGTTGAAAGTCATCATTCTCACAAATAGAAAATGCCCCACACATTAGCCAAGATTGTTAATGCCAATTTTAACAATACAATACGAACTATGAATACTTTAGGATACAAGTTAGCAAAATGTTTACGATCTCGTCCTTTAATGAAATTAAATAGCGAAGACATTTTCAACTTTATAACAAGGGTCTACAGTTATATTGATATGATTCAAGAATAATATCATAAATACATTTTATTAATACTTGAGATTGCAATTTTATAATTAAAATCCAATGAATGTATCAATACATGGTTGACTATAGGGTTTACATCCAACAAAATTTGCAAGAATTCCGATACATGTTGTCGACAAATGAATTTTGGCTTGGTTGAAATTAAGGTTGTTACTTCACAATACGAAATGCCGTGGCACAGATATGAATGAACAGATCAACAATAATGGTCATGGAGAGGCTAGATCTAATATGAAAATGGTTAGGTAACTGATTTTTTGCCATAGTGGCGAACTTGGCGGTGCGGAGAAAGATCCGATAGTGGTGATAACGAAAAATATGGTGTCTTGGAGGTTGCGGCTTTAGCTTCAATAGGAATCATAGTGGTAGCAATGGTAGATACGGAGGAGGCGATGACTTTAGTGGAGGTAGTTGTGGTGGCGTCTATGGAGGTGTTGGCAGTAGTAGTTGTGAAGATAGCGAAAAACGAAAAAAGTAGAAAGAGACAAAAGACAAAAGTAATCGACTGAAAATGTGTAATTTAGTTAGGGTATTTTTTTGGTATGAGGACAATCTTGACAATAAAATATATTACTAGTCATTTAATTAATATAATATTTTTAATAATACCTTTAATACGAGTACTTACAAGGTTTTTAATCTAATTGATGGACTTCTGAAACAAAAACTCCAAACTTAGTTGATAGACTAAGGCTCCGTTTGATAGTACAATTCAGTACTTAAACTATATTGCATTAAGTACATATCAATTTACGTATGTTCAATAACAAAATGAAACAACCACTTCAAATGTGACTATCCCTTAAAATTTGGTCAAAATTTTAAGTGATGCATGACTCAATTATTTTTTTACACTTCTCATATAATAACATCAAATATCAAAGTACTAACGCCCCCCGCCCCCCCCCCCAAAAAAAAAAAAAAAACCTAGCTCATACGTGCTAGCTTATACTGATGCATCTTTTTCCGTTCATTTTTTAAAGACAAAAATCTTATCCTTCTTTAAATGCTTTTGGATAAACTTTATTTTTGAAAATATTTATTTTAAAAAAAGTTCAAGGGGTTTTTCTAGGTGGTGGTTTTGAAAATAATTTCTTAGTTAAATTTTTCTTAAAAAACAGCGTCACTACCTAGCATCAAGTTTAAATGGAGTGTTAGTTCGCCATGATTTTTGAAAAAATATTTAAGTTTAAAATGACCCAATTTTGACTCAAAAATAATGGCATAACCATAGTATTCTTTATGTTTCGGGGGTCGATTATGCTCTGGAAATGTGTCAGGCACTCCAAGATACTCGTCCAAAGATATTACCTTTTTCTAAATAAATGTTTATAATTAAAACATGTCCAAGAGATTTTTTTTCCGATTTGGTTAACATAATATTTCCTTATTAATTTTTATATTTTTCAAGAAAACTTAAAACAAGAAAAAATAAAATAAAACACAAGATATCCCCCATTTTAGACTGCCTATATATTATAAAATGAATCGATAAATTTGACCCTGGAGGGTTATTTTCCTTATCTTTTTTAGTTTAGGTTATCTTGGAAATTACTGATATTAAATGCATGCAAAAATTCCTTGGGCGAAAGTGATGAGAAAATAAATAATAAAGTCAAAATATAATTTATTTTTTTTGGATCACTTATTATCATGAAATCCATTTTTTAAGAAAGATTCTTATTATCAAGAAGTCTTTTAATTTTTAAAGGACTTTATTATAAAGAAATATTTTTAATTTTTTGAAAAAGTAAAAAAAATATTTTCAAATTCCTTATTAAAAAGGAATCTCTTTAAAATAAAACACAACATTTGAGGATTCTCATTATCAAGACATCCCCCAAGAAAGTAAAACAAGAGAGTTTTTTGGGAAAAAAATCTTATTTTTAAAGAAATTTTAGGAATTTAAAGTTAAAGACATTTTTTTTTAGAATTCTTATCATTGAGAGATCCCTAGGGAAAACCAAAACAAGGCAGTTTTTTGGGGGAAAACATATTATAAATAAATTTTAATAATTTAAAGTTAAATATTTGTTTCCTAGGATTAAGAGATCATCGAGAAAGTAAAACAAGACAATTTTGGGATAAAAACTTATTATAAAGAACTTTTAGGAAATTAAAGTTTAAAAAAACAAAATTGAGAATTTTGTTATAAAAAAATCCTCTTAAAATTAAAAAAAAAAAAAAAACATTTTGTAAAATCTTAATATAAAAAATAAAAAATAAAAAATAAAAAGAAATAAAAAAATCCATCTTTTAAAATAAAACATTTTTTGAGGACTCTTATTATCATGATGTCCTTGGAAAAGTAAAGAACATTTTTTTACTTAAACAAAAGATTTCTATTTTTTAAGGTAAAAAACATTTCTTTGAGGACTCTTATCATCAAGTTGTCCTTGAAAAAATAAAATTATTTTTTGACAGAAATGAAATGTAATATTTTTGCCAATTTAACCTTAACTAAAAAAACTACTTTGGGGAAGTACCTCCCTTAACACTCCATTTTAAGTTTCATAAACACTTAGGAAACCTAAAAATGGGGTATGAGAGACTTTTCCCTTTAATTCTTTAGTTAAGACAAAATTTAAAACGCGGAAAGGCGCATAACAGAACATAAAGTACTGGAAGGTCAATGATAGAAATGTAAAGCGCAGAAAGGCACATAGTATAAAACTAAATGAAAGAAATTTAAAAACACAAACATGCGCATAATGGTAAGGTAAATAACAAAAATTTAAAATGCAGAATAGTAAATGGCAAAAAATTAAATGCAGAAAAGTAAATATTTTTTTTTAATTGTTCATTTCATAACGTCCTCTTAGGTTTTGTCCGTTCTTAGGTTCATCATTTGAAGCAGTAAAACAAGAAAAATAAATGTGTTTGGAGGGGTTTTTAGGGAAGACTTACCTTGCTATGGAGGAAGTCTTTTTTTCCTTTTTCTTTTTTCTTCTTATTCTTTCTTCCTTCTTCTTTTCTTCTTCTCTTTCTTTATATTTCTTTTGTTTTCTTTGTGAAAGACTTATAGGGAGTTTTGTGGGGACCTAGGGACTCGAGAGAGAGAGAGTGAGAGGATCTACACCTTGTGTGTGTTTAGGGGGCAACAGGCGGCCCTATTATAGGATGCCATCCCTAAGGCTAGTCAGTCGTCCCATGAAAGAGGGCTACCCCCTATTTTGTAAATAATACACTTTAGGCCCTCCTAATTTATGTATTGTGTGTTTGACCGTAAAACCCACCATCCTAAGTCATTCTATCAGTGGAAATAACCTAGGGGCACTCTTAACTGGTTATTGCAACTCTTAAGGAGGTATCTAATGTTCTGTCTTATTCCTAGGAGGTGCGCGCGAAGTACATTGGGTGTTTTGGGCACCGTTTGTCAATGAAACATATATATTTTTTTCTTGAAATTAATTTGAAAATTAGGAAAATAAATCATCCTTCAATTTAAAAAATAAAATAAAAAAATAAAAATTGATATTGGTTTCCAATTTAATGAAAGTGACAAAAAACATAGTTTTTTTGTTCAAAATGAAAAGTATGCGGAAAAAAAAAATCCGGAATTAAGCGATGGGAACTGAATTTAACCATTTTAAAAGTGGTATCCCTTTGAAAACCACTTTCAATTTAATTAATTTTTTCTAAAACTAACTTTTAGAAATTTCAATTTTGGCGCAGGAAATTTTAAAATTGTCAAAATTCATCAACAATTGCATATTTTTTTGGTTTTTCGTAAGTTGAGACATTATGCAAATATTTTTGAATGAAATCGAAACTTGAAATTCATCCCTTTAAATATCAATTTAAAGTTTCTTGAAATTTTAATTTAGACATGGCAACTTTTAAAAGGGTATATATCATTAGCTTCCCCTATTATTTTGCACTATACCAGATACTTTCTCTATCATTTTGTAAATACCAGAGACGTCTGTTGTCTTTTTGCTTAAAGATCACTTACTTCCCTTTCGACAAAATTTCCCTTAGGTCATTTAAAAAAAATAAAAAATCATTAGCACCCCCTATATTTTTAAATTTATATTTTTTACACTTAACTTTTTAAATAATTATATTTACCTCTCACCATTACCCAATTCTCACCGCCTCTACCACCGCCCAACTCCCACCACCCACCGCCACCACTGCCACTACCGCCCAACTCCCACCACCTTACACCGCCACCCAACACCACCTCCCATCGCCACCGCCACTGCCACCGCCCAACTCCCACCGTCACCTCCCACCACCCACCGCGCAACTCCCTCGCCACCACCCATCGTTGCCACCACCACCCACCGCCACAAACACCCCTCACCACCACCGGAGAGAGAGAGAGAGAGAGAGAGAAAATGGTTAATGAAAGAGTTAAATTTATATATATATATATTAAAATGGGGGTGGGTAGTGATGGTGGGAGGTAGTGGGAGGTGACGGAGGGTGGTAGGTGGTGGTGGCGACAGGAGGTGATGGAGGGTGGCGGCGGAGGGTGGGGGGTGGCGGCGGCGGCGGTGGGAGGTGATTTTGGGTGGGTAGTGGCGGCGGTAGGAGGTGGTGGTGATGGTGGTAGGAGGTGGCGATGAATATATATAAATTAAAGGGTTACTTATGTATTTTAGTTTTTTTATTATTTAATTATTTTTTAAATAGTCAAGGGTAAAATTGGTATTATAATAAAAAAATTATTATTTTTTAATCAATAAGGAAGGTAAGTGGTGTTTAAGTAAAAAAACATGGGAGGTCTCTGATATTTACAAAATAACAGAGGATGTATCTGGTAAAGTGCAAAATGATAGGGAAAATCAATGACATATATCCCTTTTAAAATGCAAAATTAGAATGGTCAAAATGCAACGTTTACAATTACCACAACTATCATTTGACATCAATATTGTAAAGTCTTCCAAAAAAAATCTTATATACAAAAATATTACAAATAGAGAAAATATTAAATTAAGAAAAGAAATAGAAAACAAAAGTTGTAAAAAAAGAATATTTTAGAAAATGAAAGTTATAAAAATAAAATTAGAAACAAATTTGTTCAAAATTGAAGGGATGGTGGTGTGGCAGGGAGTGGTGTTGGCCGGAAGGATGGTAGTGAGAATAGTTTTGTGGAAATGAATAAAAATCAATACTTTTTATATTATTAAATTCTTAAAGAATTCAGAAAATAATCATAAATTATACTAAAAAATTTAGAAATAAAAACGTGTTTATCAAAGGTTTTTTACATTGACTTCAAAATTTCAAGAGCAAGAACAAGAATAAGAAACAAACCGGAGCCTAAACGAATAAACTATCAATCTTGAGGTCTTTAATGAAAGAGTATTTTTCTTGTGGAAGCTCCCGAAAAGTTCAGTTCCCTTACAATTCTAGTTTGGGCCGAGCTCCCACGGCCTGCTGTGTGATGTTCGGGCCGAACAACAGACGGAAATTGACTTCCCAATCTAATTTTGTTTATTCAGTAAATTAATTTGTAATATTGGCTTATGAACTTAAATGTGACATGGGCCTTCTTGAAATGGCAAAGGCACATATATTTTTTTTTTGGGGGGGGGAGGGGAGAAATATTTTAACGGGTATATCTCATTAACCTCTCCTGTTATTTTGTATTATATCGGATATCTCTTCTATCATTTTGTAAATACCAAAGATCTCTCATGTCTTTTTCTCAAATACTACTTACCTCCCTTATTAATTAAAAAATAATAATTTTTTTTTATTATAATACTAATTTTATCCTTGACTATTTAAAAAATAATTAAATAATAAAAAACTAAAATACATAAAATGACTCTTTAATTTATATATATTCATTGCCACCTCCTACTACCGCATCCACCGCCACCACCACTTCCTACCGCCGCCGCCACCCACCACCTGCCGCCACCTCCCACTAAACATTTTCTCCCTCTCTCCGGCAGTGGTGGGTTTGGTGGTGACGGTGGTGGGCAGTGGCGGTGGCGGTGGGGGTGGGTAGTGGTGGTGACGATGGGTAGTAGGAGGTGGCGGTGGGAGTTGGGCGGTGGCAATGATGGTGGGTGGCGGTGGGAGGTGGTGTTGGGTGGCGACGGTGGGAGGTGGTAGTGGGAGGTGGGTGATGGCGGCTGTAGAAAGTGGCGGTGGCGATGGGTGGTAGGAGTTGGGCTTGGGCGGCGGTGGCGGCGGTGAGAGTTGGGTGGTAGTGAGAGGTAAATATAATTATTTAATAAGTTAAGGGTAGAAAATATAATCTTAAAAATACAGTGATTTTTTTTTTAAAAAAAAAAAAAACTAAGGGCAATTTTGTTCAAAGGGAGGTAAGTGGTATTTGAGAAAACAACAGGAGAAGTCTTTGGTATTTACAAAATGACAAGGGAGATATTTGGTATAGTACAGAATGATAGAGGAAGTCAATGATATATACTCATATTTTAACAGGTACTTGTAAATAATGAGTTTAAATCCCAAACACTCCTTATAATTTTAATAAATATTAAAATAGTTAATGCTAATTTTATAATATTTGACATATTTTTTTTGTCTTTTTAATTTGGTTATCTATCTAAGACACCATTTATTATATTTGTTGACAAAATTACTCTGATAACATAAATATTTTTTGTTGTTTATTTCATATTTTTAATTTTATACTCCCTCTCTTCTATCCTCCTCCTTTGTCTCGTTCTCTCTGATTTTCTATTTTTTGTTAATTTTGTTCTACATATTTATTTCATTTGCTTTAATTCAATTTTTTTTTTTGTTCGGTGTTTATAAAAAAAAAAAATCAAAAGTAAAAATTTGGGGAAAAATGCGAAAAATCAAAAATAGAAACAAATAAAAATAAAATAATAAAAAATAAAAGAAAAAAAAGGAAAAATGCAACAAAAAAATATATATATTGCTTTTGTTTTTGTTTTATCTTATGCTTTTTATTTCCTAGTTTCTCACTACTATCCCTGGCCACCACCATCCCTCCAATTTTGAATATAACACTTCAAAAATCAAACAATTAATTTTATCCTAAAATTAATTATTATCTTTATAGCAGCAGATATGTATTATCAACTAGGTGCACATCCAAACAACAAAATATAAACAATATAAATAATGCAGTATACAGAAATTTATACTGGTTTATCAAGTTACTCTTGGCCAATCTAATCCCCCGAGCTCCATGGAGAGTTGTACCCACTAAACTTAAGATCCCTTTAAAGGAAGGAACCAAACTCTCACAATGATTCCTTTCATAGGCTCAGAATCAACTTTTACAATTCCATTTCACAGGCTAAGGAATAACCGCTATGTTTTTACCAGGCGGAAGATTAACCTAATTCTATTACAAGGAGAATCAAGGCCTAATTCTTTTTATACCTTAGGCTCAAGAATTAAACCTCACACAAATATACTCTAAATATCCTTTTACCCGGTAAGGATTGAACCATTACAATTCACTCACAATTCTATAAAGGAAGAATTAAAACCTAATCTTTTTATCCTCTAGGCAAAGATCAAAACCTCAATCTCTTTACCAGAAGAGATTGAAATCAACTACCCCTGATTAAACACTCCCAATAGTATTTAATCCGCACACAACTTACCAATTACAAAAATTGATATGTTCTTTCCGCTTGGAGCTTCTACCACCTTTAGATTAATTAATACTCAATTAATGTCCCAAAACTAGTGATAGAAATAAAATGAGGAAATTCAAAATCTGATTTTAAACAAAAAAAAAAAAAAAAAAAAAACGGGTAGCAAGCAATTTAGCAAGTAATCCGATTTTCTAAAGAAACTGTTTCAAAAACTATATTTCAATAAATATTTGGAAAACAATTTCAAAGATCAACTTCCAAGGAAATAATAATAATAATAATAATAATAATAATAATAATAATAATAATAATAATAATAATAATAATAATAATAATAATAAGCAAATAACTTGGAACAATCTCACTAGGAATTCACTGAAAGAATAATGATTAGAATAATAATGACACTTCAGATCCGTAGTAGTAATAATCCACAACAAATGTTTCTCAAGAACAAATCTCAAGAAAGATCTCACAATGTACTCAGTATAATTTTATAATGATGACTCTCAGAAAGCTTAGAAACTAAATAACTCTTGAATTTTGATTATTGTATTTTTTAAATCTAGAAAATGCAGGTTTATTTATAGGGGTTTATAATAAGCCCTCTAACGGCTAATTACCATATTTCTTGACAAATAATTACTGCATAAGCCCCCTTTTATCATTAAGACTCAATCTTGGTATAATTCACTTAAATATATATTTTAAAACATTCAATTTGATCTCTCAAACTTTTACTCAAACTCAATTAGATAAGATAGAAAGAATTTCATGTACCAAATTGAGAAATATAAAAAATACTTTAACTATTTCTATAGGGATATTTAAACATTAATTAAATAGCTCAAAATATATCAGATCCCTAAGATATATCGCATATCTTAACTATAAATGGCTAGTAAACGCTATTATTTGAATAAAATCCGAAATTCCATAAATCCTTAAACATATCCATTTGTCGACCGACCAAGGCCCATCTGTCGACCGACCGATTTAGGACGTAGCTCAAGCCAAAATTACTTTGTCAATCGGTCGACCGCCCATCCGTCACCAGTTGACCAAATGATTCAGAGAGTTACACAAGTCGACTCACCTGTCGACCGAAAGATTTAGAGACTTCCTCTTTTGGCCATAGGTTAACTTACCTGTCGACCCAATGATCCAACAACTTCTTATTTTAAGCATCTGTTAATCAACCAGCCGACTGCTTAAGCTGGAACATCTATCCTTAATCTGATTTTAATCCATTTTCTTCGACGTTTCCACCCCTTTACCAGATTTCTTTTCTCGGTTAGCTCTACTAAAATCATAAATTCAATTTTAATTAATTATCTTTATTTCTTTTTCAATTACACATAGGAGTAAATAATTTAACTCATTCGGATCCTAAAAAACACACATAATTTTGAAAAATATTTTGTATCATGTGTGATCCTAATCAGGATACATTAAGAGTAAAACTTTAACCTAAGTTGTTTTCCCTAGGTTCTTCAATTTCTTCAAACTCTAAATATCTGTCATATTTGTCAATCTTTTTAGTATTTAGCATCCATTTCAACTTCTTCATGATAATATCTTCATTGGAACTTATAAGTTGAAACACTCAATAAAATCGTTAGTTCTATAAAAAAATATTAATATTTAATTGTTCATCAAAATCTTAAGATCAACACGAGCAGTATTGAAAATTTTATGTTGAAAGGAGTTGTTAGATTATAATTTAAATCATAAAAATAGATAATGCAACACTCAAGGACTTATCCTAATTTGACAAGTTAGTCTTACCTACGTCCAGTCCCCCAAGCTCCATGGATATTTGCAATCCAATAAACCCCGATTCCTTTCCCAATTAGGAACCAAACCCTTACAATCTCGATTCCTTTCACAGGCTTAGAATCAACTATTAAAACCCTAATTCTTTTCACATTATAAGAATCAACCTATCACTATTACACTTATTCTTTCGCGGGCTTAGGAAGAAACTTTACAAACATACTAATTCAATTAAAGGAAGAATTAAAACCTAATATTTTCAAAAGATAAAGACTAACCTAGTATTTTTTCAAGAAAAATATCAAATCCTATTTTTTTTTTCAGGCCAAAGATCGAAATCTAGCTACCCTGATTAGATATCGACCCAAACGTGTCCAGTCTACTCAAACTCGCAAATATAAAAAATCAACAAGTTTCTTCCCATAAAGAGTTTTTACTACCTCAATACAATTATACTTAATTAATGTCTCGAATATTACTAGGTGATAGAGTCAATGTGAGGCACAAATCTGATTTAAAATAATTAACTCACAAATAACACGTAAATAGATTGCTTAAATAAAAATCACGTTAAAATATTTTCACAAAATTAAGTTCAAAAATGATTTTTCTCAAATATCTTATCCAAACAATTAATCAATAATAATAGTATAAGAAAGTAATAACATAGCATGGAAGAATCTCACCGGAATTCGTCGAAAACGATAATGATTTCAGGATAGAAAACACAAACTAGTGACAAGAATGATGAGCGCATTCGATCACGAACTTTAAGTTAATTATGAATTTCAGAAGTAAAATGTCTCTTATAATTGCTAGAAGGCTGATGTTCTTGAGTGATCAAAGTCAGTCTCGCATGTTTACATTAATAGACCTAGAATTAACCCTACAACGACTAGTTTTAAAATGTCATGTCAATAAATGACATCACAAGCCCTCATATACCATATATATTCAAAATAGATATGTTTCATTAAAAAATACTTTTGGAAAAACTCATTTTGGTCCTTTAAACTTTTTCAAATCAAAATTCATAAAAATAGGAAATATTTATATAATCACTTTAATTAAAAGAATAATTAAATAAATGGACCAATTAATTAGAAATCTTTTAATATGAGATATATTTATATATATATATATGTGTGTGTGTGTGTGTGTGTGTGTGAATTACACTTAAACCCCTCAAAACACTCCCTTAAAATCACAATAAATGAGATGATTTGACCAAGAAAACAAACCAGTTAAAATTTGGACTAGGTAGCTTGATTGATCAGCCGAACCTGCTAGTTGACCAACCCCTCATAACAATCACATTCTTGAACGTTGTGCTAGTTTGGTCAGTTGACCGACCTTTTTGACCGTTTGACTGACCTTTCTTGTCAGTTGACCAATCGAACCGGTAGGTCTTTCCCCTTTCCCATTTCGGCTATTGCATCTGCTACGCGCTCAGATTCACACATGTTTTCTCCCAGCGGTAGTTGGACTATTCGCAAGTATACGAGGTCTGGTTTTAATATAATGGATCTTTTTAGGATCGGATATCGTTCCACTGGGAAGGGCAAGTCATTCAGTTGAGTATTGCGATTTCAATAGTTTCATATTATCTCGACTAATCAAATTTTGTTTGTTTTCTAATTACTATACTAAGATAAATGACAACTATAAAGTTAGTTTTAATTACACTAATTACTTAGGTATAAATCTCTTTCATATAATGCATAATCGATTTCATTTAGTTAACTATAACTGTTTTTTATCTAATCCGACAACCTCTGTATCAATAACTCCTCCGCTACCTCTTCCGAGTGTAAAATGCGGGATTACACGACTTCGTGTCAACGAAGAAGTCCCTTTTAATGCCTAAACAACCCTAAGTCGTGTGAGTTTTGAGCCAACATCATGGGTTGCATACGTTCCAATGCCCTCTCGGGTCGTTAGAACGTCACGTTGTATTTACCCTAGTCTGAATCCGGGGTTACCTCTCTCGAGTGTCAAACCCCATATTCTCGGTTTATCAATACAAGCATAATATCAAGAATAACAATAAACACAATCGGATTTCGACAAACAACACGCTAAAGTAACATAAATTTACTCAACTAAACGGTTACATGATTTCGACTACTCCTAAGTAACATTTAACTACTACTATAAGATCTTAGCCATACACCATGCAAAATAAGATGGATTTAACATTCTTAGATATGAAAAAGTGATTACAAAGAATAAAACAAGAGAGAAACGATCAAATCTGAAAGTGAAACGGTTCACTGTCGCTAATGATCGATCCGCAAGTTATCATTCTTTATCCGAATGATGAACCTCATTCTTGATCTTCAAAATATAGCTTAAGATCTCTTTACTAGGGTTAGGGTTCTTCAACAACCAGTTTCAGATGTGGGCAAGGGGTATTTATAGGCTTAGGGGTTCAAAAATATCTAAACAGATATTTTGACCTGTTCTGCGATTTCCGCTTAAGCGGTGGAAACTCCGCTTAGGCGGTGCTTAAGTCGGTTAGAATTCCACCTAAGTAGTAAAATATTCGCTTAGGCAGAGGACTAACTTCTTGGCTCCTTATCTTTCTGACGGAATTTCGCCTAAGCAGTAGCTGCTTCACCTAGGCGGATTTACAGCAGTGCAGCTCAATCCAGCAGTTCAGTCAATCCAGCATTTGATGGATTTCCGCCTAGGCGGATTCAATACTTTAGCCCTTGCAACCTTCTAACGGATTTTCGCCTAGGCGGTGGAAACGTCGCCTAGGCGGATTTCAAATCTTTAGTTTTTTGCATCTTTCTGCTGAATTTCCGCCTAGGCGGTGGAAACTTCGCCTAGGTGGAATTGCTCTGTTATTTGAAACCTCCTCTTTTCATCTTTTTGGCTACCCCTTTTTGCACCATTTCGCTCGGTTTGCCGATTGTTTACTTCCCTGCTCCTGACTAATAAAAAGAGCTAAAACGATATTCAAACTTCAATAAAGTACTCGAAAACTGGCAAATTCGGTTTAGAATTAGATAGGTATTTTACACCTATCAAATACCCCCAAGCTTGGAATTTTGCTAGTCCTCGAGCAAAACACCCTAATGCTAAATAACACTAACTACACTAATTAACTATATCCTAAACTACAGATACATAATCATTAACAATTAAGAAGTACACACCTGTGAGATACAAGTTTAGTCAAAGAAACCATGCTCTTCTTCCCTCAACAACCCATAATCAGATCCAGTTAAAGAATAACACACACCACGTGGTGCTCTAGAATTTCAACACTCAATATCAGTTCAAATCATTTTAGATTCTATTGAAATGTGTGTGTGAGAGAACTCAGATATATAGCAAATCAAATGCCAGATTGGATTATTCAATGAATAAGGTCATGACTTGAACTTGTTAAAACATTTAGGGAAACCATACGCTTGACTGGGCTCAACTATCCACTAATGTAGGTTCGAACATTCACCGAGATCAATAGGGCTTGGTCAGGCTTTGGATAACGGCCAAGGGTATCGTAGAACTGGAAACTCGTTATAATTTTAACGATTACCCGAGGTACAAACACTTGTCGCTAAATCTTTCTCATGACTCCCTTATCTTTGAAGATATTACCCTGAACAGGATTTAGTAAACTTGTATTCACTTGTCAAAACAATCGAATTTAAACACTATATCCACATAGGTTTTTTTTTTTTTTTGTTTTTTTTTTTTTGTTTTTTTTTTTTGTTTTTTTGGGGTAACACCCCCAAACTTATTCAATTTTATACAATTTTAGGGGTGTTTTAGATACAACTACAGGATTGATAAGTGAATACTCTTATACTTAACCAAAAATACTGAAATCCCGATTGCCTGCTTCAAGTTAGCATAATCTAATGCTACTTGTTTTCACTCAATTTTCACTTTTATTCCTAGCGACAATGGTTCTCAAAGATTTACTTGGTTAAAGTATAGAAACAAGTTCAAAAGTGACAAAATTTTATGGCTTCGACAGGAGAACGAGGGAATAACTTTTCAGGTTAGTTTCAAAAGGTTCAAGCGATAAAAACGAGGGCCTATATCATGCCTCCGGAATTACCTTACCTATAATTTTGCCTCAAGCCTCCCCCAGTCAAGTTCTAGATTCCTCATTTCTGTCATGAACTTATTACTGAATAATCGATGTCCAATCGTTAAATTAATTATACAACGAGTTTATGCAATCGTGTGATTTTTGGATCAAAATAATTTTTACCTAATCGACATGCTAAGCACACAAAACACACATGAATGGCATTACCCCTGACATTAAAACACAAATTAGGGTGTGATTTTCATCATTGGGACATGGTTCGGATGAACTCAGAAACTCAGCATGCTTATACAACTCAATTCATTAACAATTCTATTCTAATTCTATAAACTAATATTACCTATACTAATTATCCTTACACATGCATAGCAAAACATTACACATGTATAACAATTTTTATTTTTTTTTCAAATATTTCAAATTTTTTAACATTAATATATAAATTTGTACACAAAAAGAATTTTTGTCCCCTTAACATCAAATTTTTTTCATCCTTCTTGTCCCCTTCAAGACAAAAACTAAAAAAACTACATGCATCACATGTCATACTCCCCCCAAACTTAAACAAGGTAGTGTCCCCACTGCCTAAGCAGCGAACCCAATAGCAGAATAGAAAAATATGTATTAAAACTGGGGCAGACACATACCTAGGAGAGAAGACATAGAAGTCTAACCTCCTACCGTTCATTGTGGAGGAGATAGCGGTGGCGGCTCATCCTGCTCAGAAAGTGGCACGGGCGTATAACGTACCATGTCGATTCCAAGATGCTTGAATATGACTCGTTGGTTTTGATCTTGTTGCTGGATGTAGGACTCCATGTAGTTCTCCATCCGAGCCAAATTATCTTGAAGTTGACTCACATCGGACTGGAGACTACGGACATCTCTTAGGATTTGTGTGATTTGGTCTCTGCTGGTTGTAGGCGTTGGTTGTTTAGAGGGACCGGCTTCTTCATCTTCTTAACCCTCATCTCCTTCACCTTGTCCGCATTTTCATAACCTTTTAATCAATGCTAGATCAAGTGGTTTCATAGGAGGAAAGGGGCTTATGGACGTGATTCGAACTTCGGCTCGTTGAAAGAGCGCGATGAGGAAGGAAGGAAAAGGAAGGGCACCTTTTTTCGACTTGGCAGCATGAAGTATGGAAGAATAAATGTGCCAGCCGACATTTACGGGCATCCCTCTATCGATGCCGTAGAGCATGAAAGCTCTCTCCTTGGACACGTCAGACACATGAGTCGTCGGGAGTAGATTGGCGCAGATAAATGAAAACCAAATCTTGGGGATCGGTTTTAGAAACCGCAATTTAAATATTGCTTGGCCCTACCATGTGTTGGTCCACTATGCGTTTCCTCTTGTCAAGGCTTAAATCACCGCACTCATTGTCGGCGAGGCAGCATCGGATAATACCTTGAAGCTTTAGGCCCCGTTAATCCTAGCAATTCATTAAAGTGATCGGCACTGAAGATGATGGGAATGTTGCGGATGCGTGTTTGAAACCCTGTGGCCTCTGCGATGTTTGCATAAAATTCTCGAACAAGGGCCAACTCTCCCGTTGGAGGTGGAGCACAAAACTGTTGCCATCGTCTTTGTAGGATCACAGTTCTAATTTCTTCAAGAAGATCATTCAAAGGCCCAAATCCTATTTGACGGATGCTTGGCCGCTTACTCTCATGTTCTTTATACCGATCCTCCGCTTGCTTAGAAACAAACTTAAAGGAATTGAAGTCCGAAGCGGACAGAGGTTCGTCTGTTCTTGGGTGCTTAGCAGCCCTACGCTTTGCCACTGTCCCTGAAAATTCAAATCACCACACCAACCACAAGAATAACAATAGAACAAGTAATTCAAACCCTAGTTAGCGAACCAAAGTCAATCAATACAAAATTCACAAGATATTCCACCAACCATAACCAAATCACATTTTTGTCGTAATGTAGCGCAAACTACATGATTCACATTGTATATCAACACAAAAATATGATAGGGTTTATCATTTAGCATTCCTCAATCCCAAATAACATGAAAACCACAACTTAGGGTTTAAAGGGGTTTAGGGTTCCAATCAAATCCACTGTTTTGTTGAAATAAATGAGCAAATGAAGCAAATAATTCAACAACTAAATGAAAAATAGGATCATTGACACTTGTTGAAAATTTTGATCAAAACAGTGGAGAATAGCTATTTCGCACTATTCACCCTTCGAACCCTAATTTTTCGAAAATGGGCAGAGAAATTCCTCGTTTGGATGAAAATTCTTGATGAAAATCCAAGTTTTTAGCACTATATAATGAATCTTTAAAGGGGGGAAGGAATTTGGGATGGTGTGATTGAGAGGTTTCTTGAAATTTTTAGGAGGGAAATGCCGTTTGCGAAGTGGACTGTGCGTTTTAAAAACAGAGTTTGCGTAAATTCGCCTAGGCGGTGGTTTTACCGCTTAAGCGTATTAGCGCCTTTTCTTTTTGAAAACTTTCTGGTGTAAATTCTCTTAGGCGGTGGTTTTTCTGCCGGGGCGAGTTTACATCAGTGTGAAAGCTTGAGTTGGTTGTAAATCCGCTTAGGCGGTGGGTTTTCCGCCGAGGCGATTTTACACCAGTGTGAAAGTTCAGCTTTTCTTCAATTTTCCGCCTAGGCGGTGGTTTTACCGCCTGGGCGACATTTCGGCAATGTAAAAATACTGAGTTTTTCTGCCCAATTATCGCCTAAGCGGTGGTTTTACTGCTTGGGCGAAATTACGCCAGAATGATTTCTCAGCCTTTTTGTCCAATGTTCGCCTAGGCGGTGGTGGGTTTACCGCTTAGGCGAATTTCTGCCAGTGTGGACCTAAGCTGGATTCCTTCAGGTTTTCACATTGTTTCTCTACACCTCTTATTTCCTCTTCAATCCTCAAATTAGTTTTAGCATGCAAATCAATCCTAAGCATCTAACCTCATCAATTCACTACAAAAAATTAATATAACGAGATCAATACGATCTCCAAAAAGGTATTTATACAAAAGTTGGGAATATTCGTTACCCTCGATGTCACGTCAAAAAAATGTTGCTTGGTTTTACGTCCCTAGCATGGATGTTTAAGAATTCCGGCGTTATCCTTCAACGAGGGAGATGTTCTCAACAACTCGCTCTTCATTCTTGAAGTAATGCTTGATCCGCCCCTCGTTGACTCAGAAAGTTCATCCATCTTCGGCTTCTAGCTCGATAGCTCTAAATGGATAGATATGCTTGATCCGGAGCGGTCCAGACCACCGCGACTTCAACTTTCCAGGAAAGATCCTCAGCCTTGAATTAAACAATAGGACTTGTTGGCCTGGACTGAACTCCCTCCAGACTATCATTTTGTCATGCTACCTCTTCGTTTTATCTTTGTAGAGCTTAGCATTCTCATAAGCTTCGTGCCGGAATTCCTCCATTTCATTTAATTGGAGGAGACGTTGCGCACCAGAAGCTTTTATGTCAAAATTGAGTTTCTTTATCGCCCAGAATGCACGGTGCTCCAATTGAACGGGAAAATGGCAAGCTTTTCAAAACACCAATCGATATAGCAACATGCCGATCGGTGTCTTAAAAGTCGTGTGATACGCCCATAAAGCATCATCAAGCTTCACCGCCCAATCATTGCGATTTGTATGAATCGTCTTTTCCAGAATTAGCTTGATCTCATGGTTTGAAACTTTCGCTTGGCCATTTGTCTGTGGGTGGTATGGTAGCGCTACTTTATGCCTCACTCCATACTTTGCCAACAAGGCATTGAGCATTTTGTTACAGAAGTGGGTCCCCTCACCACTAATTAAGGCTCGAGGTGTCCCGAACCGTGTCATGACATTATGTTGAAGGAACTTTAATACCACTTTGGCATCATTAGTAGGTGTTGCCACGGCCTCGACCCATTTGGACACATAATCCACCGCTAGCAGAATATACTCCTTCCCAAATGAGGGCGGAAATGGCCCCATGAAATCCAATCCCCACACGTCAAACAACTCAAGCTCAAGAATTGACGTCAGTGACAATTCATGCCTCCTTGATATGTTACCTACCCTTTGACATCTATCACAGGTTTTTACAAACATATATGAATTTTTACACAAAGAGGGCCAGTAAAAACCTGATTGCAGTACTTTTGATGCTGTCCGAGTCGCACCGAAATGGCCGCCACAAGGTGATGAATGGCAATGGTAGAGAATACTAGCCATTTTCTCTTCCGGAACACATCTCTGGATCACCTGATCAGCATATATCTTGAATACCAACGGCTCATCCCACAGATAGTACTTAGCATCAAAAAAACGTTTCTTCATTTGTGCTCCTGTCAAGGCAGGTGGTAACACGCCACATGCAATATAATTAACAATGTCAGCATACCACAGAAGTGCATTTTCTACGGAAAAGAGTTGTTCATCGGGGAACACTTCCGTGATATTAGACTCGTCACCAGCGTCTTCTTGAATCAACCTCGACAAATGGTCGGCAACAACATTCTCACTCTCCTTTTTGCCCCTTATCTCCTCATCAAACTCTTGTAATAAAAGAATCCATCTTATCAACCTTGGCTTGGCATCTTTCTTTGCAAATAAGTACCGAATAGCTGCGTGATCTGTGTAGACGATCACTTTTGACCCAATGATATATGAACGGAACTTATCACAAGCAAAGACCACCGCTAGCATTTCTTTCTCGATTGTGGTGTAATTCTCCTGGGCGTCATTCAATGTTTTGCTTGCATAATAGATCGAGCGGAAGATATTCTCCTTCCGTTGGCCTAACACCGCGCCAACGGCATAGTCACTCACATCGCACATTATCTCAAATGGCATTCCCTAATCCGGAGCGACCATTATTGAAGCCGAGATCAACTTCTCCTTTATCGCCTTAAACGCCTCCATACAAGCTTCATTGAATTCAAACGAAGTATCCTTCTCAAGAAGGTGACATAACGGCTTCACCATCTTCGAGAAGTCCTTAATAAAGCGCCGGTAAAAGCCGGCATGCCCCAAGAAACTACGAACTCCTTTCATATTTGTTGGTGGCGGAAGCTTCTCAATCGTTTCTATCTTTGCTCGATTCACCTCCAGCCCCTTGGAAGAGACTCGATGACCTAATACAATCCCCTCTTTATCCATAAAGTGACACTTCTCCTAATTTAGAACCAAATTCTTCTCTTCACATCGGTCAAGAACAAGCGCCAGATTGTAGAGACAGTGATCAAAGGACGATCCAAAGACTGAGAAGTCATCCATAAAGATTTCCATTTTCCACTCCACCATATCAGAAAATATCACCATCATACACCGTTGGAAAGTTGCCAGTGCATTGCAAAGGCCAAACGGCATACGTCGATAAGCAAACGTTCCATACGGGCATGTGAAAGTCGTCTTCTCTTGGTCCTCTGGTGCAATAGCTATTTGATTGTAACCAGAATAGCCATCAAGGAAGCAGTAGTACTCATAACCGGCTAAACGATCTAGCATTTGGTCAATGAAATGAAGAGAAAAATGATCTTTCCTCGTTGCCTTATTTAATCTCCTATAATCAATACATACCCGCCATCTTGTGATGGTCTGTGTCGGAATAAGGTCATCCTTCTCATTCTTTACTACCATCATGCCTCCTTTCTTTGGCACCACTTGCACCGGGCTCACCCACTCACCCACTCACTTTCGGATATAGCATATATAATCCCCGTATTTAATAGCTTCAATACCTCCGCTCTCACCACTTCCTTTATAGCCAGATTTAGCCTCCGTTGATGTTCAATGGAGGGTTTGAACGTATCCTCCATCAAAATCTTATGCATGCACACCGACGGACTAATTTCCTTGATATCCGAAATAGACCAAGCAAAAGCGGATCGGTGACTCTTCAAGATTCTCAGCAACTTACTCTCCTCTTCTTCCATTAGAGTTGATGAAATTATAACCGGATCGGTCAAATTCTCTCCCAAAAAGATATACCGAAGGTGTTCCGATAATTGCTTGAGTAATAGCCCACCGTGAGGCGGATTTGATTTCTCTGGAGAGTCTTCAACTTCTTCAATCTTTACCACATGAATAGGACAATCTACATCTTTCGGTTGAGCGTCAAGAGCTAGCACGTATTCCACAACATCAAGGTCCGTGGTAGAGCCTTCCTCACCAAGATCCCCTATAGATAAGAAACTTGTGAGAATGCTCTCTAAGGAATCCATATCCATATTTGCAAGAAAGAACTCCCACACACAAGAGTCCACAACATCAACTCGATTGCAATTGGGAGATTCATCCGGAAAGTTCATATATTAAAAATGTTGAACCTTATTTCTTCATCATTCACTCTTAAGGTCAAATTTCCATTATGCACATCTATTAAGACCTTTCCCATTGCAAGAAAAGGTCTTCCAAGGATGATCGGGATCTCTGTGTCTTCCTCCATTTCAAGAACCACGAAATCCATTGGGAATATAAATTTGTCAACTTTCACAAGCACATCCTCAATGATCCCCTTTGGATAGGTTAGCGAACGATCTGCCATTTGAAGAGAGATCATCGTAGGCTTTGTACTTCCGAGTCCTAACTTCCGATAAATGGAAGAAGGCATCAAATTGATACTTGCCCCTAGATCACAAAGTGCCTTATCGAAGTGAGATTTCCCGATAGTACACGGAATCGTGAAACTACGCAGATCCTTTAATTTGGTAGGCAACTTCTTCTGTAGTATTGCACTACACTCTTCAGTTAGCTTCACCATTTCATAATCCTCCAAGTTCCGCTTCTTTGTCATGATATCCTTCAAGAACTTGCCATAGTTGGGAATTTGTTCCAACATATCCGCAAAAGGTATGTTGATATGGATTTTCTTGAAGATTTCAAGAAATATTTCGAATTGAACATCCAACTTCCTCTTTTGGAACCTTTGAGGATATGGAAATGGTGTTACTAGAATTGGTGGATTCTCTGAAAATGTGACTCTTCCTGGTATCACCCTTTCATCTTCTCTTCTCTCCTCGACTTTCTCCTTGTTACTACTCCCATTTACGTCTTCACTCAGCTTCTCATTTTCTTCATCGGCCTTTGATTCAACGTCCTCCTCCACACTAGTTCTTGGTTCATCATCTGGAAACTCATGACTTACACCCGACTCAGTTTCCATAGGCCTTCTCACTTCCACGTCTCTGCCGCTCCTCAACTTAATCGCCTTGCATTCCCGAGGGTTAGTTTCTGTGTTGTTTGGAAACTTCCCCTTTTGTTGTTCTTCAATTGCCCTAGCAAGTTGCGCGATTTGAGTCTCAAGAGCCTTCACCATGGCATTAGTGTTGGTACATGTGGTATCAATAGAGTCCAGCCGTGTTTCATGTTTATTTAGGCGATTATGCGTCTCACGCATCATAGTCTGCGTCTCTTTCATAAATGAACCCATAACTTCATCCAAATTTGACTTTGGATTGTGCATTGGCAGTTGTTGTATTTGGCGATTGGCTTGCATTGGATATACCGAAGATTGATTTTCATACCCCGAAGGTGGCCGCAAAGCGTTCTGATTATTCGCATATGAGAAATTCTCATGGTTACGAAGTCTAGGATTGTAGTGAGTTGGAATGTTGGTAGCTGGCCTGAAAGTGTAGGCACGGTTGTTCAGAAAATGACATTCCTCAAACTCGTTATCCAATTCGGATTGAGAACTACTTGCCGCTATCTCCTCCCCTTGATTTGACAAAGCACCTTTTGTAGATAAGGCGACTAATTGGTCCGAGAGCTTGGACACTTGAGCCGATAACGTTGAAATATGGTTAGATTCTTGAATAGAAGCGACCCATCTTCCCGTGTTCCTTTCATTCAACCATTGATAGTTATTAGCCGCTATCTCTTCCAATAACGCATTTGCTTCGGTTGGGGTTTTGGACAACAATGATCCCCCGGAGGCCGCATCGACTATCGTTCTTGTCTGGCCGTCCAACCAGTTATAAAATAATTAGGTTTAAAACCAATCTTGATAACCGTGTTGGGGGCACCTTCTCCATAAGTCTTTAAACCTCTCCCACACCTCAAATAATGACTCGAAATCTCTCTGAAGAAACTGCGCATTTTCACCTCGGAGTTGAGACGTCTTCGAGGGTGGGAAGAACTTAGTGAGGAACCTTTGTGCAAGGTCCTCCCAAGTGTTAATTCTCCCCGGATGAATCGATTGAAACCATCCCCTTGCTCGGTCTCATAAGGAGAATAGAAATAACCTCAGCCTTATCACATCTTCGGCGACTCCGTTGATCTTTACGGTGTCACAGATTTCCAGAAAAGTAGCCAAGTGTACGTTGGGATCTTCGTGAAGATTCACGCCATATTGGTTTTGCTGAACCATGTTGATTAAGGTGGGTTTCAACTCGAAGTTATTAGATTGGATCGGCTGCCTCCGGATCATTGAATAATTGTCCAACATAAGAGGCCGATAATAGTCCCGAAGGACTCATTGTGGCCTCTTATGCTACGGAGGCTGGAGTGCTTGCGGCTCTGGTGGTTGCGGAATATTCTCATGTCCACCGGCCATTGCTGTAGCTTTTTCTTCTTTTTGCTTAGCAATACGTTTACTCTGCCGCATGCACTGCTCAAATTCAATTGATAAATAAAATAAATAAATGAATTGAATAAAATTTAAAATCAAAAGAATAATCGTGATTGACATTCAACTACTTAATCACAATATCAACTTTATTGAAAAACACATTGCCTATATCCCCGACAACGGCGCCAAAAACTTGCTACGCGCTCAGATTCACACATGTTTCCTCCTCGCGGTAGTTGTACTACTCACAAGTATACGAGGTCTGGTTTTAATATAATGGATCTTTTTAGGATCGGATATCGTTCCACTGGGAAGGGCAGGTCATTCAGTTGAGTATTGCGATTTCAATAGTTTCATATTATCTCGACTAATCAAATTTTGTTTGTTTTCTAATTACTATACTAAGATAAATGACAACTATAAAGTTAGTTTTAATTACACTAATTACTTAGGTATAAATCTCTTTCATATAATGCATAATCGATTTCATTTAGTTAACTATAACTATTTTTTATCTAATCCGACAACCTCTGTATCAATAACTCATCCGCTACCTCTTCCGAGTGTAAAACGAGAGATTACAGGACTTCGTGTCAAGGAAGAAGTCCCCTTCAATGCCTAAACAACCCTAAGTCGCGTGAGTTTTGAGCCAACGTCATGGGTTGCATATGTTCTAACGCCCTCACGAGTCGCTAGAACGTCACGTTGTATTTATCCTAGTCCGAATCCGGGGTTTCCTCTCCCGAGTGTCAAACCCCGTATTCTCGGTTTATCAATACAAGCATAATATCAAGAATAACGATAAACACATCGGATTTCGACAAAAAACACATTAAAGTAACATAAATTTACTCAACTAAACGGTTACATGATTTTGACTACTCCTAAGTAACATTTAACTACTACTAAAAGATCTTAGCCATATACCATGCAAAATAAGATGGATTCAAAATTCTTAGATATGAAAAAGTGATTACAAATAATAAAACAAGAGAGAAACAATCAAATCTGAAAGCGAAATGGTTCACTGTCGCTAATGATCGATCCGCAAGTTATCCTTCTTTATCCGAATGATGAACCTCCTTCTTGATCTTCAAAATATAGCTTAAGAGCTCTTTACTAGGGTTAGGGTTCTTCAACAACCAGTTTCAGATGTGGCCAAGGGATATTTATAGGCTTAGGGGTTCAAAAATATCTAAACAAATATTTTGACCTGTTCTGCGATTTCCGCCTAAGCGGTGGAAACTCCGCTTAGGCGGTGCTTAAGTCGGTTAGAATTCTGCCTAAGCGGTAGAATCTTCGCTTAGGTGGAGGACTAACTTCTTGGCTCCTTATCTTTCTGACGGAATTCTGCCTAAGCGGTAGCTACTTCGCCTAGGCGGATTTACAGCAGTGCAGCTCAATCCAGCAGTTCAGTCAATCCAGCATTCTGATGGATTTCTGCCTAGGCGGTGGAAACTTCGCCTAGGCGGATTCAATACTTCAACCCTTGCAACCTTCTGACGGATTTTCACCTAGGCGGTGGAAACGTCGCCTAGGCGGATTTCAAATCTTCAGTTTTTTGCATCTTTTTACTGAATTTCTGCCTAGGCGGTGGAAACTTCGCCTAGGTGGAATTGCTCTGTTATTTGAAACCTCCTCTTTTCATCTTTTTGGCTACCCCTTTTTGCACCATTTCGCTCGGTTTGCCGATTGTTTACTTCCCTGCTCCTGACTAATAAAAACAGCTAAAACGATATTCAAACTTCAATAAAGTACTCGAAAACTGGCAAATTCGATGTAGAATTAGATAGGTATTTTACACCTATCAGCATCCGTTAGTCGACCAACCCAATTTGTTGGTTGACCGAATGAACTAGTTTGTTACCCATTTCACTTCCTAAACACATTGTTTTGGTTAGTCGACCGACCTTTCTCTCCAGTTGACCGAATTGACCCAAGGAATCACCATTGTAAGTATTAAAACCATTTTTTTTCAATTATGTGCTTAACGAAAAATATTTCGAAGACTTAACACATCATAAAACACACATTAGAACCCTAAAATTATCACTACAGACATAAGATATTTAACTCATTTTAAATAGTCGTGTGTGATACTAATTCGGGTTGCCTTAAATGTATAAAAGTAAAGTGTTGTTTCCACCTATTTGTTTTCATTGTTTTCAATACTCTTCAAATCTTCATTATCTCCATTTTGCACCCGCTATATATTCTTTAATGATTCTCCTTCTTAATCAATTACATGGAATTCTAAATCTAAAATCACTCATTGAAAACATTAGTTTCATAAAAAAAATAAAATTAAATTAATTGTCCATCAAAACATTGGGTTTAACAATCTTTCCATTTTTAATAATGACAATTAACTTTGATTTTTTTTTCACAAAGTTAATGTAACCACGCTCTCCCTAAATTTGAGGACGGATTTTTTAAATTCATTTAAGCACCATTAGTGAAAACCCTAAATAAATTTCTCCCTTAGTAGAATTTGCAAGAAAATTACTCCCTTTTTATAATTACAATGCTTAGGCAAAAAATTACTTTTAAAACACCATTCAATTTCTCCCCCTTTGTCATCTCAAAAAGTAGGGACGAAATGAAAGAAGTTTTGTTCACCTTAAAAAATATATTTTCTTAACAAGAAATTAATTTATCAAAATAAATAAATAAATAAAACACACCTTTTTAAAACATGAACTTTAAAAGATTGAATTCATTAAAAGTTTGATTTTTTTTTTCCCACAAAATCACATTTTAAGATTTTCAAGATAGCATATATAATATTCATGTGGATCATTACAAGAAATAAATAATAACGCAAAAATAGAATTCCAAACAATTAGGCATATAAATCCATGATTATAAGCCAATATTTATCAAGCCTATGTAGTTCTATCAGGCATCAAATGTCCTAAATTAATTTTTACAAACCAAGGTACCAAATGGGACTACTTCAAATACCATTACACAACACAAATATAGAAAATGAAAGAAGTTTGATAGGTACCCTCACCCATAAATGGGTAATATGGACTGAGAGAACTAGTGGAAGGCAGTTGCGGATAATACCTTATGGGTTGTCCGTTAGAGCTAGGAGGCATCAACTGATAATAAGAAGTTGATGGTCATGATGTTCCCACTCTTGCTTGGCCTTTAAATGGCTACTGCCATCCATATGACGACTGTATTCCAAACTGTTGTTGCCCTCGATATTGTTGTTATCCCCCAAACTACTGCTGGTTTTGCAACATCACAAGCATCTGATCCATGTTGTTTGTAATTCTGCCGAACCAAACTTCCATCGAGATTTTCACAACTCTCATTTCATCCGTCATTCCAGTCATTCTCCAATCGAGCACTTCAGTGTATTGTTGAAAATTATAAAACTGACTCTGAAACTGATCCATTTTCAGATTTAGGCTTACTGCTTTTTCTTTTTCTTCATCAATCATCCTTTCTCATTTCTCTCCTATTTTATTAACCCATCTATTCCAACATGCTCATAACCCATTAAAATTATGCTAGTCATGTTCAACCATGTTGGACTGGGCATCATATACGCCTCATCTTCCCCCTTTTTTTGAATCCCACAATACACAAAAATCCTCTGAAGAGCGTCACCGTAAGGTAATACTCTTGAATGTACACTCAATTTATATTTCATGTGCTCCAACATAACATGTGCTAGATCGATATGTTGACCCTCTAAAATGGCATTCATAGAATAGAGATCAAAATCGGTAACCGTAGTATGCCTAACTCCCCTAGGAATAATGGAGTAGGTGATTATAGAATGGAGAATTTGATTCTCAAAACTTAACGTTCCCACCTTACTACCAACCAAATTAAAGTTTCCAAGGACGTCACCCGCATAAAAATTATAGATAAGCCAAAGGGTATTATTATATTGAAAAACATCTCATTTTCATTTTCAAAATACACGAAAACTCACCCGTGTATAAATTGATATGCACCCCCATTAACATAAGATTCTACTTTCCTTTCACCAAAAGTTAAATTGTGATACAACATTTTACGTAATGTGATATCCATGGATTGTTTTGTGAAAGAAAAATCTTCCAACCCAATATCTTAAAAACATCATCAATATTAATATGATTGTTCTTCAAGTTTGAACAATCCAGACTTTCCAATTTACTGTTTTGTAATTATATTTTTACTCCTCTTCTTTGGACAAAAAATATATGGCATTAAAATCGAGTTTTCCAGGACATGTCTTCATTACTCTATGTTTCAACATTTTCTACTTGAGAAGATGTCTAACAAGAAGTCTTAAACCCAAATCAAGAGAGGAATTACCTAGATGGAAGATCTAACAAAAACCAAATAGAGAGAAAGAGAACGGGAGAGAGAATCGGTCTTACTATTGGAGAATCATCCAAAATGTGCTGAAAATGCTAGATCCATATACGAAATAAATTATCTAGAAAAGTAAGAAGTATAAGTCTCCCTTACAAAGTTAACATATTCAAATTTTAAAAAATTTAACATACCTAGTTCATCCTTGGGAGTAATTAGTGTGTTTACCATTGATTGATTCTTAATTTCGAACTTATCCTTCTTCGAATCAACTAATTTTTCTTTTAACTAATTCACCTTTATAATGTCTTCCTCATAAGGAGCGATTTTCTTCTGAATTGTTTCAGTAGTGATCTCCTTGCCTTTATAAAATGCTCTGAATTGTTTTATCTTGTTATGATCAGCGACAACTATATACGTCATCTTTTCCAGATATTGATTTTGTGTCATTTTTTGAGAATAATCATAAATTGATCTTCTATACCGAACTTGTTGCTTTCTGAAATTCTTGTTGACCCCTTTTGCATATCATTTTGATTCATTCCCCTTGATTCAGTAAATCTGAAATTCTCCTCGGCATAAAACATCCATTTCTTGTTCTTACGTAAACAAATCCACCATTCACACCTGGATAAAGGTTTTTTTTTTTTAGGTATCCAGTTATTTCAAAATCAAACTGGGTAACCATGCAATAGGTAACACTATTTCTCAATATGACCAAACTTTCCACAATAATAGCATCTAGCATTTTTAGCAGGTTTCTTAGAATAACCATTTTTCCATACTAGAGCACGATATTGATGATGATATTGAGAAACTGTTTTAGTGATTATTGATTTTTCAATGATCCTAGTTTTTTCAAAATCCTTGAATTTATCCATAACTTCATTAGGGCCCTTTTGAGTATTTTCAAGTGACCATTCTAATGAACTAACATTCACTTGAAGACCAAAATTCTTTTTATGCATAAATTCAAGATCATTTTTCGAAATTCGATAATCATTTTCAAATGAATGAATTTTTAAACGAGCTCTATCAGGTTCACATCTTGCATTATCCAATTCAATATTTAAAGCTTCATTTAAGGTTCTAATATTTTTCTTTTGAAAATCACTATGCTAAAAAATCGAGATATTATTTTTCAAAACTGTATTTTCTTCTTCAAGAGGGTTAATTTTTCAAGCAACTTACCTATTTCAAATAGAGCATTTTAAAATTTAGTAGTTTCAAAATATTTGTCTAAATTCTTTTTTCGAAGAGATTTAGTGGTACCAAAAATTTTTATTTTCAAGAATATCAATTTTATGCCCAAGTTTTAAATTCTCTTTTCAAAAAACATATGTGAGAGCAATAAATTTCTCAATAACCTTATCAGTAGTCTCAGTATCAAATTGTTTATCATTCTCACTAACAGGTTCTTGATTATTAAAAAAACTAGGAGATATACTTATAAAATCAAGACAAGCAGAAGATTCACATACAACATTATCCTCATTGTAGTCTTTGTGATCGTGTTTAGTTAAGATGTTAATCCTAATCGAGCTAAAACTAGCTCCGGTATCAATTGTTGACTCAAAAATCTACCCAAGAAATGGGTAAACTGGGTAGTCAAAAAATTTAAACAATTAATTTAAACACAAAATCTCAATTTTTCAAAATTAATTATTATCTTGTGTATCAATGAAAATGTGTTTATCTAAATGCACACCCAAACAACTAGAAAAATAGATAATGCAACACATAAGGATTTATCCTGGTTCAGTAAGCTAGTGTTACCTACGTCCAGTCCTTCGAGCTCCACAGAGGTTTACAATCTACTAAACCCCAATTCATTTCCCAAGTAAGAGCCAAACTCTTATAATCTCGATTATTTTCACAGGCGTAGAATAAATCTTTACAATCCTGATTCTTTTTACAGGATAAAAATGAACCTACCACAATTACACTTATCATTTTCGCAAGTTTAAGAAAAACCTTTACAAACACACTAATTCAATTACAGGAATAATTAAAACCTATTCTTCTCAAATGACAAAGACTAACCTAATATTATTACAGGTCAAAGATTAAACACTAACATTTTTCTCAAGCTAAAGCGAAACCTATCTACCCTTATTAGACACCGACCCAAACGTGTCTAATCCACTCAAAATTCTTGAATACAAAAAATCAACAAGTTTATTCCCATAAGGAAATTCTACCACCTCAATACAATTATATTCAATTAATTTCCCAAATATTACATAGTGATAGATTCAATGTGAGGTACAAATCTGATTTAAAATAATTCACACACAAATAACACATAATCAGATTTCTCAAATAATTTTTTTTTAAAAATATTTTCATGGAATTAAGTTTGAAAATGATTTTCTCAAATATATTATCCAAGTAATTAATTAATAATAATATAAGAAAGCAATAACTATAACTTGAAAGGATCTCACTGGGATTCGTCGAAAACGATAATGATTTCAAGATAAAGAACACAAGCCAGTAACAAGAATGATGACCACCTTAGATCAAGAACTTTAAGTATAATCACAATTATGAATTTCAATAGAAAAATATCTCTTATAATTGCTAGAATGCTGATGTTATTGAGTGTTGAAATTCAATCCCACAAGTCTATATTAATAAACCTAGAATTAGCCCTATAACGACTAGTTTTTAAATGTAATGCTAATAAATGACATCCCAAACCCCCATATATAATATATATTTAAAATAGATATATTTCATTAAAAAATACTCTTGGAAAAACTCATTTTGGTCCTTAAAACCTTTTCAAATCAAAATCCATAGAAATCGGAAGTATTTAATCACTTTAATTAAAAGAATAACTAAATAAATGGACCAATTAATTAGTAAACTTTTAATATGTGATATATATCTGAATCACACTTAAATCCATCAAAACAATCCCTTAAAATCATAAAAAAAAAAACATAAGATAATTTGACCAAGAAAACAAACCAGCCAAAAAATTTACTGGCGATCTCGATTAATCGGCCAAACCTATTGGTTAACCAAACTCTCACAACCATCATACTTTTTAGCATTGTGCTGGTTTGGTCGGTTGGTCAACTCTTCTAGTCAGTTCACCAATCACACCAGTAGGTCATTCCGTTTTCTAATTCTGGCTACTGGATTCGTTAGTCGACCGACTTAATTTGTTGCTTGACCGAATTGACCAGTAGGTCACCTATTCCACTTCTTAAACACACTATTTTAGTTAATCGATCAACCCTTCTTATTGATTGACCGAATTGACCTGAAAATTACCATTATATGTATTAGAACTATTTTTTCAATTAACCAAAATATTTCAAAGACTTAACACATCATAAAACACATATTAGAACCCAAAAATTATTACTACACACATAAGACTAGTTCATTTTAAAATTTTGTGTGTGATCCTAATTCGGGTTGCAATAAGAGTAAAAAAGTAAAGAGTTATTTTTACTTATTTATCTTGAATGTCTTCAATACTCTTCAAATCTTTATTATCTCCATTTTGTACCCACTACAAATTCTCCAATGATTCTCTTTCTTAATAAATTACATGGAACTTTAGATATGAAATTATTCAATAGAAACATTAGTTCCATGAAACATTGAAACAAAAATGATGAGAAAAAATTCAACAAGGCCCCAAGGGGCGACACGTGTAATCACATGATAGACATGATAAGCTATAATGGATTCCTTACCAGTTAACATATTCATCCCGAATAGAAGCTACCTCTTGAAATATTCCACACTAATTAAACTTACAATAGGCATAAGCTCTACTAATCCTTTTCTCCAACCTCTAGTTAGGACCAAGCTCCTAGGTAGGAAAGTCATTGCGACCCTACTTGAGAGTAGCCAAAATGATTCCCGCTAAATAAGAAAATAGCCATTACCTCCTTTAAGTAACGACTCCACAATCTGCTCCCATGATCATCACTATTTGAATGGTGATGGGACGAAATTAGCGCCACCTTAATAATGACAAAATAAGAATTAGAAAAGACTTGTCAAACAAGTCTTTGCCCACTTATAAATATCAGAACAATGAGCTAAACAGGTATGCACACTTTTTTCTAGCCACCACTCCACCAAATTCTACTAAGAAACTCCCGACTAATTCTCACAACGGAGGTGCAACGCTGACAAGCCCACTCATGGTACATTATTTTGTAGGAACTCAAGCTGAGAGTCTTCCGAATCTTAGAGTGATGTGTCCGGTGAGTTACTTTTGGGCATAATCAGATTGGCACCATCTGTGGAAACAACAAACAACAGTTCTCGCAAATTTTATCAACTACATAAATAGTGACTCTAAGATCTAGAATCATAATCAACAAAACTGGGAGCGAGAGACAACCAATTCACACAGTAGCTCATGAAGTTGTTCCATCAAGAGAGTCACCTACACTATTGATGGAACTAACGTGAGAAATCTGAGAGCCCTCCCTAGTCTTCCGGTATCTGATTGGATAGGCAAATCAAAGTCAACTTCCTCTGTCGTCGCCCGCCCCCTAGGGTATGTGCCATCTGTAATACCTTGAAAAATTGCATTTTTGAAAATGTTATTTAACAAGTTTAATATTTTTGGGACTGTTTTTGTAAATTTATGGTATAAATAATATTTAATAATTTTTAGGGATTGAATATTAATTTTAAATTGATTTTTAATGTTTTGGGGCTATTGTGTTATTTAAAATATAATTTTAAACGTTTTAGGATATAATTAATATTTTGTTTATTTTAAGGAGGATATTTGTGTAAATAATAAAAAATAATATAAATATTAAAATGTGTTCATGAAGATAGGACATAATAAAATTATATATGCACACGCTTAACGTGACATGTTTCATGATGATGATGATGATAATAATAATAATAATAATAATAATAATAATAATAATAATAATAATAATAATAATAATAATAATAATAAACCAACATTGAAAGATTAGCATGTGGATTAGTTGTCAACAAAAAAGCATATTAAGCAAAAAAACAATAAAGGATTTGGAATGTTTTCTTCAGTGAAAATTAAAAAAAAAAAAAAAAAATCGGTTCGGAATATTTCGGTTTTGGATTTCAAGTATAATTTTTAATTATTTTAATATATGTATTTAATCTCTCCCTATATTGTGTAGTTCACACTACTACTGTTATCATTGTTGTTTTTTATAAAATATTCCTGAGTATGTATTATGTGAAAATTATGTGAGATACACGTTTATGTGTTTAGTTGTGGATTTGTTGGATACACATATTAGAGGGGTTTAAATTCTACTGAGTGTTGGCTCAAAACCCCACAATTTTGATTACAGAGCTTGTGAGAATGGAACAACAATAGGAATTTGAAATAGTTGTAATAGTTGTATTTGAAATTTTATAATTATATATATATAATTAAGGTCACTGTTTGAAATTTGTTATTTTTGTAATTATGAAATATGAAATAATCAATCTTAGTACTCCACGAAACAGGTATAACTATGAAAAAAAAAGTGTGATCTATATTGTACACCCATTTGATGCTTATACTCCTGAAGTTTGACAGCATTGTCACTTTGGTCTCTTGGGTTTCAATTTGAACATGATAACATGTTAGTATTAAAATTTAGTTGATAAATTAGGATTAGATGCTAATTTATCGTTTGTAATATTTGTATAAATCATTGTTGTTGTAAAATTTATTCGATTAATTAATAAATTTTTTGGATTTCATGAAATGAAAAATTGGTCATTCAGTGTTAGTTTTAATTGTAAATTCTCCGAATGGAGAAATCGCGTGGCAGCCCTGGGAAACCACGGTCATTATAGAGTGATATCAGAGTAGAATTATTTATAATTCTAATTCATTTATAAATGGTGAAATATTTGGGGAAGAATTCTCTATAGGAGAAACCTAATGGTAGCCTTGGAAAATCGGGCCATTACAATTGGTATCAAAGCAGGATTGGGACTACCCTAGGCTTGGGTTATGGTACCCGTTATTCAAAATAATTTATTAATTTTTAAAACATAATTTTGTTAGACCTACGAGAAAATCCCACTAATATCAAATTGTGGGATAATGTTAATAACACGGACTGATATAATAATGGGACATAATGTGATACAAATATAGGATTGCCATATTATTATAATAATGTCTAGGTCAAAAACATCCCCAAAACCAATGAAATGGTCGTTACAAGGTGATACCAAAAGCTTTAGTATTTATCTGTTTCCAAAAATAAAAATAATAAAAAAATAAAGGTAACCCCATTACTGTTCAAGAAGACAATATCTAGTAGAAATTCTTTGTGCACTAACCTTGCATGTAATTATGGGTGCTTATTTATAGGGCTGTTCAGGACCGTAATAGACAACTGAAGCTGTTATTCGTGTATAGTAATACAACCACAAAAAAAAAAAAAAAAAATGATGTGAAAAGAGGTATTACAAGATTGAAATTTGCACTATTTTTCTCCTTATGGTTTACTTTGCATGATTTGACTTGCATTAAATGATTGTGAAATTGGTAGCACATAAATTATGTCGCTACTTTCACCGTAAGTGTACGGGTCAAGTTTTAGTAGAGTAGGAAGAGTAAGGGTTGTCGTATTCACAGGGATTGGATTAGATTATCGTTGAGTACCGAGATTGTCATAACCGGACTATATCTAGGCGACTTAAATTTAGGTTTTTGTAATAATTATAAATTAAACTAATTAAACTAATTATACTAATATACTAGTATAACGTTTATGGGAAAATGTTTCCTAGGGATTAACTTCGTCTACTTAAACGTGTTTGTTTCAATCTAGTTTACATTAACGACATTTATCCAATCTGACAATCTAGGTATCGAAATCTTATTCACTACCTCTTCCGAGTGTAAAGTGAATGAATATGTGGCTTTGTGTCAATGCTAAAGTCCCCCTTGAGTGCCTATACGACACTTGGTCACATGAGTCTCGCCCCAACCTCACAGATTGCATACTTTCTAACGCCCTCCCGGGTCATTAGATCGTCACGTTGTGTTTAAACCTTAGTCCGAATCCGGAGTTACCTCTACCGAGTGTCAAACCCCGTATTCTCAAAATCAACCCTAATACCATAACGAGCATATTAATATTGTAATAAAATGGTAAACACAATCGGATAAACATGAACAACCATTAACAAAACATAGATTTATTTAAACAATATTTTCATACACGAAATGCTTCCTACACAATATATGTTTAGCTATACATGACCATAACCAAATATACAAAAATAAACAAGCTTAACATATACAAAACTATCAACCAAACTAAGAATAAAAGAGAGAAACGGGAAGACTAGCTGTTATCCAAAGAATCGACCCTAAAACTGCTTCGAGAACGTTTCCTCTTCTTCGCGTTGTGATATTCTCTTGGTTGATAGGCCTTGGAGCTCTCAATACACTCTCGAAAATGTTCCTTGTGTTTGGGGAGAAGAGGGAAGATATATTTCTTATAGGATTTAAAAAATCCTAAAAGATCTACTGTTGGATAGCTGCAACGGTGGGGAAGTCAACAACCTTCTGCTGAATGACCGTTGTAGCGTTGGCTTCACTGCTGTAGCGGTGGAGCTCTCTGAATTTTGACCGCTGTAGCGGTGGTGTACTTTGATTGCTGCAGTGGAGGATGCAAGTTCTGAATATTATCCGTTTTGCTCTTTTTCCCCACCGTTCTTCCACTGACTTGTTCGTTTATAGACCGTTTTCGTCCTTTTTCACCCCCAAATACCTAATTTATAACAAAATAAATAAAAACATATTAAAATGCTATAAAAATACTCGAAAACTACCAAAATCGATTTGAGAATAAATAGATAAATTACACCGATCAGCAATATAGCCTTTATTAGGTGCTCTAAATCCATGTCTACATAATTTTAATTCTATTATTTTATTTAATTATTTGGTCCATATTTGCATGCATTGAAGTCTCTGGTGATTTGATACTTTGCACCCATGAGTTGTTACCATTATTTCACTTCGGTCTTTACACTTTCAATTTGAACATACTAACATCTTAGGTGGGGTTTGATTAATGCAACTTATCTTTAGTAAGTAAAGTGAGACTAGATGAGTGTCATGTTAGTCGTGGACCATAAGAATTGAAGTTGAATTGAAAAGACCAATTTAAAGGGTGTTTACTATCTTTTATATAAATTATCAACTTATATTTTTTGAATTAAATTGTGGGGAAAAAAAAAAAAAGTGTTGACGAAAATGGACATTTTATGATGATTAATGGATCAAGTAAATTTTTTTAAAGGTGAAAAATGATTTTCATTAGCTTGTTGTGCCATAGTCATCTCGTCAGGAGGGCATATCCTGCGAGATGTGGTTGGTCCTTACAGGAGAACATGTCCTGTAGGACGATGTTGTTATGACCTGGTAGGAGGACAAGTCCTGCAGGTGGTTGACTATGTTGTTGATATGTTGAGACTTGACAAGAGGGTAAGTCTTACAGGTAGTTGATTATGTTGTTGATATAATAGTTTATACCATGTGTTGCTCCTACCATTGGAGATATTTAATAGCCCTAGCACTGATAGTAATATTAGATTACATAGTTGTACAGGTTACGGTATTGTCGTAACTCTCGATCATGAGGTGAAACGATCCTATAGCTAGTAGGAAAGTATATTTCAGGTATTTTATTATATGAAAGTGATTTAATTGGTTGATTTATATTGAGTTGACTTAAATTAAATTAATTTATCATAACGATATTCGTGAGATTTTGCTACTACTCATTATGTGGTTATATTCTATTTTGAAAAGTGGTGTTTGATAAATATATTTGATCTATAAATTATTTTTATATTATGAAAACAAGTACATCGATAAAATGAGTGTACTGTCTTTTATATAAATTGTTAAATTATATTTTCGTATGGAAATATGAAAAGAAAAGGGTTATTAAAAGGGATTTTTTTATAATGTGATACGGATTAAGTAAAATTTTAAATGCAGAAAGTGATTTTATTGTCCGACTATGCCATAGTCATCTCGTCAAGGGTCCTTACAAGAAGGCATATCCTTTAGGAGATTATGTTGTGACCTAATAGAAGGGCAAGTTCTACAGGCTGTTGATATTTGTTGTTGTTGTTGTTGTCATTGATGATGATGATTATTATCACGATATAGTGGTTTATACTACACGTTGGCTCCTACTATTAGAGATATTAAATGACCCTAACACTAATTCCAACCTTAGATTGCAGAGATAGACAGGTTACGGTACTGTTATAACTCCCGATCGTGAGAAAAACGATTCTATAGCTGGCAATGAAGTATGGTATTTCATTATATAAAAGTGAGTTGATCTGCTGATTTTAATTTGGTTGTTCTGGTATGATGATATTTTTGTTGAGATTTTGATATTACCCAATGTGGTTATATTTTATTGGAAATTGGATTTTGATTAAAATAAAATACTTGATCCATAAAATATTTTTATATTACGAAAACAGTACATCGATAGAATATTCGAATAGATATTGGTTCACTACTAGTGTTAGGTGGAGTCAGAGTGTGGAGTAATTGTGAGACATTGGGAGTCAATTGTTATTTTGAGTTGTTAATTTGAATTTTTGAGCTTAACTGGTATTTTAGAAATTCAATTGAGGGATTTATGTAATATTTTCTTATTTACCTGTTACGTGAGTATTGAACTCAGTGTTGAACTCATTATGCTACGTGACTTTAGAGACGTAATTGTGTATTTCGAGACGTAATTATGTGGTTGAGCCTTATTGATGTGGTGGATACATATTTATGTGTATTAAGACATATTTAGTTGTTTGACACGTATGTATGTATTTCAAGGCGTATTTATGTGGTTGGGGTGTATTTATATGTTTGATATATATTTATATGATTGAGATGTATTTAGTTGTTTGACTTATTTTTGTGATTGAGAGGTATTTATGTATTTCTAGACGTATTTCAGAAAATCCGTTATTGGTGTTTGGATTGTGTTGATATTTATGGAAAACGTTTACGAGATTATTAGAATTTTAATGTAGATATTGAAAATGATTATTTTTAGTCTGACGGGACAGTCCACATGGAATTTGAGATATATATCGGTTAAGATGTTGTTTGTTACGATATATTGGCTTGAATGTTGGATGAAATTAATAAATGTTGGTAATGGAATATGGTAATGGACTTGAAAAGTCATGTCAAGTGGAAACATTATGACGGTCGTAAACTTGTTGAAATTATGATAGACTTAATCCAGTGAGACTAGCGTGATGTTTTTAAAGATATATTATCATTATTGTTATTTTTATCAGAGGCTGCAGCAGAAGTGTTTTGAAGTATAAGATTTTTTGGCAATTGGTTATCTGTATTAGGTATTACCGACTAAAGTGCACCATGTCCGTACGTTGTTGGATATGATGTGGGCCACCGCAAATGCAGATGTGAAAACATGTGGAATAGATTTTGTCGGTTATGAAATTTGGGTGACTTTTGGTTATGGGATCCTATGTAAAAGACAATTGTTCTAAAATTAAGTGTAACTAACATGACCGCGTAATGCGATTCGGAATTATTAATGTTTGAATGAAATTTCGAGGACAAAATTTATTTAAGGAAGATAGATTGTAATACCCTAAAAATTTATATTTTTGAAAATGTTATTTTACAAGTTTAATATTTTTGGGATTGTTTTTGTAAATTTATGGTATAAATAATATTTGATAATTTTTGGGGATTAAATGTTAATTTTAAATTGATTTTTAAAGTTTTGGGGCAATTGTGTTATTTAAAATATAATTTTAAGAGTTTTGGGGTATAATTAATATTTTTTTATTTTAAGGGGAATATTTGTGTAAATAATAAAAAATAATATAAATATTAAAATGTGTTGTCTTCATGAAATAAAGACAGCACATAATAAAACTAATATATACACACGCTTACCATGACATGTTTTATGATGATGATGATCATGATGATAATAATAATAATAATAACAAGAAGAAAAAGAAGAAACCAACATTGAAAGATTAGCATGCGGATGAGTTGTCAACAAAAAAACATATTAAAAAAAAAAATTTAAAATATTTGGAATGTTTTCTTCATCGAAAAAAAAAATCGTTTTGGAATATTTCGGCTTCGGATTTCAGGTAGAATTTTTAACTCTTTTAATATACGTATTTAATCTCTCCCTGTATTGTGTAGTTCATGCTACTACTGTTATAACTATTATTTTTCATGAAACATTCATGAGTATGTACTATGCGAAAATTATGTGAGATATACATTTATGTGTTTAGTTATGGATTGATTAGATACATGTATTAGAGGGGTTGAAATTTTACTAACCGTTAGTTTACAACCCCACAGTTTTGATTTCATGACTGGTGAGAATGGAATGGTAACAAGAATTTTATCTGGATTTCTATTAAATTTGTAATAGTTACATTTATTATTTACAACCATCATGAGCGAACCGACACAAAATTAGAATTTGAAATAATTGTAATAGCTGTACTTGAAATTTTATAATTATATATATACAATTAAGGCCACTGTTTGAAATTTGTTATTTTCATAATTATGAAATATGAAATAATCAATCTTAATGCTCCATGAAACAGGTATAATTATGGAAAAAAAAAAAAAGGTGTAATGTATATTATACACTCATTTGACACTTTTACTCCTGAAGTTTGACAGGATTGTCACTTTGGTCATTTGGGTTTCAATTTGAACATGATAACATGTTAGTATTAAAATTTACTTGATAAATTGAGATTAGATATTAATTTATCATTTGTAATATTTGTATAAATCATTGTTGTTGTGACATTTATTCGATTAATTAATAAATTTTTGGATTTTATGAAATGAAAATTGGTCGTTCAGTGTTAGTTTTAATTGTAAATTCTCCGAAGGGAGAAACCAAGTAGCGGCCCTGGGAAACCGAGGTTGTTACAGAGTGGTATAGGAGAGGAATTATTAATAATTCTAATTTATTTATAAATGGGAAAATATTTGGGGTAGAATTCCCTAGGAAATCGGGTCATTACACCATCTGTTAGCAAGGCCGCAACTTATTGTGAATAAGGCACAAAAACTCAGGTGCGAACAATACACAATGCGACATCCACAAAGAACTGGAAAGGATATGGAGGGTAAGGGACGAGTGACATTGGGGAAGCCAAAACTAAAAAAGTCTTACTGCCTTGCAATTCGAGAAGACCTACAACGTTCATTCACAATTGGAACCTAGGAGGTCCTTCATCTGGTCGGGAAATAGGCCGAACAAGAAGCTTTACACGAAGAAACAAGGCATGTTATACCCGAGCTACAGGGAAGACCCAGGATGTGTCTCGTAATGTCGTGCCACTTATAGTGGAGACGTCCTCAATATATTAACCAAAGAAAATGTGATGTAGGTTAGCTCGACAAATCGAAAAGGACTTGCATGAGCTGGTCAAGGCCATCAATGAAAAACTTGGGAAGATTGGAAATAATGATCCTAACATGTACGAGATAGTAAAGAGGAATGCCTTTCCCTTTACTACCTAGGGGCTACGCAAGAAAGTCCCTACCAACTTAAAGATGGCCTCATAGATTGAAAAGTTGACTCCGACCAAACGGAGCACCTTGACACCTACCAGGCATATATGGGATCTGCGAGTAACATCAAACTCGATAAGTGTCAAGCCTTCCAAGTCACCCTCACCCGAGCAACGCACAAATGGCACAAGGCATTGAAACCAGGTAGTTTCAATTCCTTTGAATCTTTTAGTCTTGCTTTTGCACACATGTTTATGAGTAGAAAGTGGCATTCAAAACACTCGTCACATCTTATGTCAGTAAGGTAAAGGAAAGACGAGAGACTAGAAACCTACATCGAGAGGTTTCACTGTGAGATTGACCAAATAGAGGAACCCAACGTTGGGATAGTAGGGGCCACCCTGATGGGACAGGTCCGTTGTTGTATGACACGGATCACGCTCCATTAAAGACCTTGGAAAAGGCCTTCACCTTCTCCACTGAGTTTATCATTGCGAAGAACATGTACTGGGCTCGATCCCAAGAAGAAGATGACGCCAAAAGGAAGAGGAAGACCAAAGAGCCCAAGCATATCAATGAGCTTCTTAATATGGTTTCAAAAGTGATAAAGACTACGAAACTCCCATGGAAACGACAATTAAGCTTCACAGCAATGACAAAAGTAAAAGCGTTAATAAAAAGACTTATCGAGGTATGGTTGGTAGTCTTTTGTATCTCACTGCTAGTACACCTTACATTATGTTTAGTGTGCTTGTGTGCGAGCATTCAATCTTGCCTAATAGAGTCTCGATTAATTTTTCCTAAGAGTATTTTTAGATATTTAAAAGGAACCTGTGACTTAGGATTATGGTATCCTAAGGGGAGTAATTTAATATGAATTAGTTAATCTGACGATAACTTTGCCGATTACAAAGTTGAGCGTAAACACACTGGAGGGTCTTGTCATTTTTTAGGACATGCACTTATTTCTCCGTTTAGCAAGAAACAAAACTGTATAGCCATATCTACTACTGAGGCTAAGTATATGGAAGTATGTAGCTGTTGTGCACAAGTTCTTTACATGAAACAACAATTTCATGTTTTTAGTGTTTGCATGAAAGAAATTCTTATTTACAATGACAACACCAGTGTAATATGACTTAGTAAAAAACCTACATAGTGCTCACGCACTAAGCACATTTGGATTCATCATTTCATTCAAGATCACATTCAAAGAGGTGACATTTCTCTTGCATATGTTGACACACAAAATCAATTGGCCGACATATTTACAAAACCTTTGGAGGAAGAACAATTTAAAAAAATTATTCAGGGTTTGGAAAATGATAGGCACAATGATATTTGTTTAGAATAGATAGCATATTTTGGAAATTGCATCATGAAAATTGTTTTAATAATATGCATGAATTTTTCATCGTTTAAAAATTGCAAATGAGTGGGCAAATTCATTGTTTTTAAAATCATTGTTCTTAAGAGTACTTTAAAATTATTCTATTGACTCAGCCAAAAGGTTTTCATATTAAACGGTTATTGGTAGTTTGATATATTCCTAACATGAATTTTGTTATATCAAAATAATCCAACAATCCAAATATTTTGATCCCCCCTCCCCCACACTTTTTGAGATAGAAAAAGGGGGGAGATTTGTGTGAGGTTTGCTTTCTACAAAGGGGGAGAATGTTTTTTAAATAGTTTCTATACATTGCATTGCATATCTTGAATATTACTATCTTGTATTAAAAAGCTTTCTTATTACGGTTTTTAAATTAAACAAAATTCGTCCTCACAGTCAAGGGGTGTGGTTATTAATACTATATTTGAGAAAACATCAAGTGAATTGTCTTCATAAAAAATGAGGAAATTGTTGACCCGGAAACATTATTTGATGTTTTGATAAGACAATTAACTTAGATATTTTTAGGGAATAATGGTTTCATTGAGTATTTCAGAATTTAGTTCAAGTATTTTGAGAAAAAAAGAGAAAGAATTTTTCAAGATCATGTTAGTTGCCTTGGACGCTATTGAATACGTTTTGAAAGAAACGTTTTTGTATTGCTAGGTAAAAAAACTTAATTTTTTCTAAACTCTTAATGTAACCCGATTAGGATCATGCACGACACACGAATATGTTTATATACATTTATGAATGCAATCCTAAGTGATAAATTTATGTAAACAAAAAGATTTTCTAAGTAGACAATTAAATTTTTTTGATAAATCAATGAAATATAGAAAACAAAAGCCTAAACACTTGACCGATAGGCATTTCGATCGACTGCCAAATTCAAGTTCCCAGAGATTCGGGTTTTGAGTCATTTCAGTCGACTGATGGACTAAATGAAAAATACAGATAGAAAATTGGTTGACTAACCAAGTATTTTGTTCGATGGATTTAACTTGAAAATGGTGAGAAATTGAACATTAAGCCTAAACGTTCAACTAACCTCTTTTTTGGTCCACCGATGTGCTCTAATTTATTTACTTGATCTATACATTTTTTAAATATATTGCATACATAATTTAATCATTTGAATGTCACAAAATTATATATTATTGGTTGAGGACAGATTTCAGAAAATGACATATATATTTTGAAGATCTTATTATGTAGTCCATACATTTTTTGATTTTGTGATTTTTACCGGGAAAACTTCTTTCTATCCTTTTTTTTTCAGTATTAAATCAAATAATTTTTAGATTAAATTGAAGATTTGAAAATTTTTATTTTTTGGCCAAATATAATTGTTATAAATCAAATTTATAAAAGGGGTCTATATGTGTTATTTTTTAGAATATCTTTTTAAAACTAGCCGTTACAGGCTATCTTTAAAAACACTATGTCTATTCGTGCATTTTTTCAAATTAATAATCAATAAAATATAATATATTTCAGACTATTAAAGAGAGGGGAAATATATTTTTTGAAAAATATTTTAAGGCTATATTTTTTAAAGTATTCTTGATCGAGAAAGACACTCTTTGAAAAACCGAGATTATTACGTAGCTATTGTTATGAAATATTTGCTGAGAAAATCATGGTGAGATCTCTCTAATTATATCTCAAATAAAAATTGTTCTAACTAAAATTAATTGAAAATCATTTAAAATAATTTTTCTGAAATTTGTTTTCAAAATAGTTTTGTGCTTTAACTTGATATATTCAAGATTTGTAAGTTTCTCACATTTTGCATACACACTATTATCACTAATATCGGGATATTAATGAAGTTTATTTTGAATTAAGTTGGCAGAAACTCTTGTGAGAACAAACAATATATCTTTTGCATTTTATGAGTTGTAGCTTGGACCTAAAGGTAACTGGTCTAAGTAATAGTGGTTGATTAAGTATTAAGGGACCTTACCTAATTAGGGTATAAAGGTTTAAGTCTTACTTGGGAAAAGAATTATTGTAAGGTTTTAATTCCTACCTGGAAAAATAATCAAGTGTGGTTAGTGGATTGTGAATTTCCATGGATAGCTTAGGGAAGTAGACCTAGGTAAGAGTAGATTTTCGAACCACTATAAATTTTAGTTGTCAATTTCTCTATACCTTAACTCTTTGTGTGTGCACAAATGGAAATTCACATTTTTGCTTAATAATAAGATAATAACCAGTTAGGGCAATCATTTTTATTATTAATTTTTTGGGAAAAATATTTTTTAAGCCCTCTAACTATTGACACATTTTTATGTAGTCCTCTTAAATTTATTCGTTTCAGTTTAAACCCTCAAAGTATGAAGGTGGTTCTAAAAGTTCATTTGGTTAGATTTTTCATCGAAATTAATAGAAATTCTATTTTTCGAGGGGTATAATGGTATTTTTACTATTTTTTATTTTTCTTTCCTTTTTTTTTTTTCCTTTTTCTTTTTCTGGCCTTCTTCACTTAATACCTCTCTCTCTCTCTCTCTCTCTCTCTCTCTTTTTCTCTCCCTCTCCCACTGCCAGACACATGCCTTCTATTAAAAAGAGGGTGCCCGTCACCCTCTGTTTAAAATATAGGGTGTACACCCTCTGTTTAATAGAGGGTGTGTGTCTAGCATTGGGCGACAAAAAAGGAGAGAGAGGGGTGTTAGGTGAAGAAGGCCAGTAAGAGAAAAAAAAAAGAAATAGAAATGAAAGAAAAATAAATATTAAAAAGATCGTTATACCCCTAAAAAAATAGAATTTTTGTTAGTTTGAATGAAAAATCTAACAGAATGACCTTTTAAAACCACCTTTATTCTCAGAGGGTTTAAACTGAAATGATAAATTTAAGAGGACTTCATAGAAATGTGCCGATAATTAGAGGGTTTAAAAGTTGTTTTTACCTAATTTGTTTTACTATCCAATTCGCCCCTCCCCTCCCTCTTAGGTAGATCCTTGGTCCAACATTTTCGTCCCTGACCTATTTATAGCTTGCATGTGTTTCGTTTTCTTATCAAAACATCTTTTACTTGCCTTTAATCCTTAGACTTTTTTTTTTTTTTTTTTCTCTTTAAGAGCAATAAATATTTGCCTACGATACCATAGAGGCTGGCAAAAAAATAAAAATAAAAATTGCTACCATTTCAATACCCTTATTAGAAATACAAGACGTAGCATAAAGATCACCCGCACCTCCGCATGTTTGAGGAGGCCTACGCCTTGTACTATAACCTTGATGTTTCCAACTACTCCTATGTATCCGAATTAATCAAGTTAAAGGATAAGCTAGGGGATAACGTTGAGAAATTAGATGACAGCAAGGCCCAGTGGGAGAAGAGTTGCAAAGAGGTGGAGGACTTAGAGGCCTAGGTGTAAATCGCTAATTGGTTCCACAAGAGGTTATCGGGTCAGAACGAGGGCAAGACAACGAGGAAAAAGGGAGCTCCTCAATGAGATTAAATGGTTTAAAGAGATGGATGACTTATCTTCCTCCTCCGACAATGAGTCCCTTCTCCGGTTCTTGTTAGCCCAGTGGAATACCCAAGAGGAAGGGTGAATTGGATAATTAAAAATATCAAAGAGAAAATACTTTAACAAATCAAATAATTAATTTTAATCCTAAATTAATTATTATCTTTATATCACAGCGGAATTATGAAATCAACTAAGTGCACACCAAACAAAAAAAATAAACAAATTAAAGATTGTAGCACACCAGAAATTTAAACTGGTTCACCACGCTACTCTTAGCTAATCCAATCCTCCGAGCCCCACGAAGAGTTGCACCCACTAATATTCAAGATTCCTTTATAGGTAGAAACCAAACCCTCACAATGATTCTTTTACAGGCTCAGAATCAACCTTTACAAATTCCTTCTCACAGGCTTAGGAATAACTTCTACTTTTTACAGGCTCAAGAATAACCATATTCTTTTTATACATTAGGTTAAAGAATCAAAACCTCACTAACACTCCAAATATCCTTTTACCCGGTAAGGATTGAACCATTACAAAATTCACACAAATCAATTCTATCCAGGAAGAATTGTTATCTCAATCTCTTTATAGAAAGAGACTGAAACCAGCTACCTTTTGATTAAATACACGCAACAATATTTAATCCGTCACTCAACTTACCAATAAAAATTGACAAGTGATTTTTCTCACTCGGAGCTTCTACTGCCTTAGATAAATTAAAAGTCAATTAATATCCCAAAACTAGTGATAGAAAATGTGAGATAGTCAAAATCTGATTTTTTTTTTAACAAAAGATGGATAGTACGTAATCAGATTCAAGAAATTGTTTATAAAATATTTTATTCAATAAAAATCAAAAATAATTTCTAAAGACCAATTTTCAAAAATTAAACAAGTAATACAATATAGAAAGTAATTGGAAAGATCTCACCCGGAATCCACCAAAAAATAATTAGAGCGTTGTTACTTTAGATTCGGTAGCAGCAATGATTAACAACCAATGATTATCAAAATTATCTCTTAGAATAGCTCTCACAAAAACTCAGTATGACATCTCTTAGAAAAGCTCAATATGATCTCTTAATCTCTCTTTATGATATGAAAAAAAAAAAAACGCAGGTCTATATATATGGGATATAAATCAACTCTCTAACGGCTAGTTCTTAAATGTCATGACACTTAATTGCTCTATTAGACCCCTTATATCATTATGACTTCATTTTGGTTCAATTAACTTAATTATAACTTTTAAATCTCTCAATTAAGTCCCCCAAATATTTCTCAATTTTAATTAAATAGAATAGAAACAATTATATGTACCAAAATGAGAAATATTAAAACTTAATGAAATAAATTAATAAGAATTAAATAATAGATGTAGCATATCTTAAATATCATAAAATCCCTAAAATCTCTCACAAATCTCAACCAAAAATGGCTACTTTAGACATGAATTCGGAATCCTCAATATCCTAAAACTGCACCATCAGTCGATCGACCACTCGATTCAGGATGTAGCTAAGCCAAGAATTATGTGCCCATTGGTCGACCTATCTGTCAACTTAGAGATTCAGAGAGTTTCATTTCTTTTCATCGGTCGACCTACCTATTGACTTAGAGGTACAAAGAGTTTTCCTTATACGCTTCGGTCGACTTACCAATCGACTTAAGGATATTGGATCTCTTTTCTAAACTCGTTTTTAATACATTCTCATTTACGTTTTTGCCCCTTTAACCATTTTTTTTTCCTAATTAGCTCCCCTAAATACTTAACTCCAATTTTAATCAATTATAAATATATCTTTTTCAATTTACACATAGGAGCAAATATTTCAGCTAATTAGGATACTATTAAAAACACACATATTTATAAAAATCATTTAAAAAACTTTTTGTGTCGTGTGTGATCCTAATTGAGATATTAGGAGTTCAAATTTAAACATGAGTTGTTTTCCTTATATTCTTCAAATTCTTCAACATCTTAATTCTTCATCATCTTTATCATCAAATCTTCATCATATGGAACTAATAAACTGAAACACTTAAACAAATCGTTAGTCCCACTAAAAACATCAATGTTTAATTGTTCATCAAAATCTCAAGATCAACAGTTCTGATTTTAGCCTTATCGTTCCTAGTCTCGGTCTTGGTCCTGGTCCAAAAAATAGATTACCAATTTTTATTTTTTATTTTTTGTATTAAAAAAGGTCTTATGAAGAAATATGGTTTTTTTATTACCTTTGTAGTTTTTCGTTATGCTATTTGTCTCTTTCTTGTCCCCCCCCTCTAGATCATTTGTTAGTACAAATGGATGAGCCATAAATTTTTGTGTTTCTTGAACTATTTTTTTGTGATAAGTTTTGTATCCTTACTGCTATGAACGAACTGAACAACTTTGGACTTAGTAGTCAAACAATTTTTATGAAAAGTTTTAGGCTTAGTAGATTTATGAGTTTTTTACGTAATAATTGGATTTTAAATAAAAAAAATTCTGAAAACGCATATATATGAACTTATTTACAGAAAACGCATAAGTGATATGCGTTTTTGACTTAGAAAAGCATATCACTTATGCGTTTTCTTATTCGTTTCTATTTTTTATTTTTATTTTTAAAAACACAGATTACACTTGCGTTTTCTTCTTCTTCTTTTTTAAACACAGATTTCATCTGCGTTTTATGAAAAATGCAGATTTCGTTTAATAAATCTGGTACGTACAGTTGATACGTTTTTTTTTTTTTAATGCAAAAGTGTGTTTCGTTTTCTTAAGAAACACAAAACACTTTTGCGTTTTCATTTGCATTTTCGTTATTTGTTTTTTTTTTTTTTAAATGCAAATGTTTTGTAAGCCTTGATTTTTTTTTTTTAAAAAAAAATGCAAATTGAAATCAAATATTTCCTTGATTTTTTATTTTTTATTTTCCCCAAAAACGCAAAAATAAATTAATAAGGAATTGTTTTTTGTAAGCTTTCTTGTCCTTGCATTGCCATTGATAAGGGAAAACAATTACACTATTAACGCTTTCAAATTTTAGAATAGTGTTAACCTAAGCTCTATTGAAAATATTTAAGGGTATAAATGTAATTTAAGCCACAATCGGCCGATTTATGTTTTTATTTTTTTCTTGTTAATCTAACTAATATTCATTTCAATTTAAGAGCTAGGTCTATTTGAAAATAAAAATAATCATATTTCTTAATATTTTGTTTATCATTTGATGATAAAATAATTTTTTATTGTTATTTTGTTTTTCAATTAAAATATTCAAATACTAATTGGAATACAAATTCCCCGCAATCTACATTAGCGAACATCGATGACTTAGATTTCAACTCACTTCTGATGGCACTTTCTGGACTGTCAAAAAGTGTCCTAGAAATAATGTTGGATTTGGATAGAGAAGAAAAATAAAAAATAACAAACCTCATTGAAAGCAATGCAAGACATCAATTTAAAATTAAAAGCGATATCAGAGCGAGCCCGGTGGAAAAACGAGCAAAAAGGCAAGATTTCAAAGCAGCAGACTCACCGCCACAGCGGTCAAGCCACCATCGCGGCGATGAAAGTATAGGGATTGCAGAAATCTCACCGCCACAGCGATTAGGCCACTGCCACAACGGTGAAAGTCTAGAGAGTTTGCTGAATGAACCACCGCTGCAACGATGAACTCACCACCGCTGCGGTCAAAATACAAAGAGTTTGCCTACTGTTCCACCACTGCAGCAGATATTTGCTAAACTCTCTGCATTTCCACCGCCGCGGCAATGATCCCAGTGCCGCGACGGTCCAGAACCAGCAGTAAAGGGTTTTTCTTGATATTTTGGGATATTTTGCACCCCTTAAGTTGATCCCTTCATCCCCAACACGTTTGAGAACATATTAAGGAGTATTTTGAAAGGTTTTTGGGGAGCTCATCAAAACTCCGAACTAGAAGAATACAAATCGAAGAACACCTTATTTCTTGCCAGCCACTATCCCGTCAATACAATTCCTGCCAAAAGAATTCCCGCCAATTGTTTTTTAATATTTTTTCTATGGCCTTTTTCCTTCCAAAATATTTTCCACCATTTTGTTCCCCAACTTCTCTCCAATTTGTTGCTAATTTTCCGCCTTAATTTTTTTCTATAACATATAACCACCTCAGTTCCTAATAAGCAACATGTATTGGTGAAATCAATCTTTATTTCGTTTTATTCCAAAAGACAATGAATAGAATTTACGAAGAAGATCACGATGAATGTTTTTGAATATATATTGGTTTTTTTTTTACTATTGGATAAAATCAATCTGTTTTTTTTCATGTCACTTCTTTCATCTAACATAGATAAAAAACTTCCTAGAGAATTCCATAAGTTAACTCATAAGTTTATACATAATACATAATAAAAGTCATTGTGTTCTATGTGCCACACCCCCTACGTTTGATGTTTTTCTATTGCCGCCGTAGAGGAAGTGGAAGTTCCTCAATCTCATCTACCTGAATATGATCGACTTGAGTAATATGTCCTAAATCCATGGTAGATGGATACGGCGGTTCCTCTACGATAGGTAATAAATATTCGTCGTTTGGTGCCCAAAGGACCGGCAACATGTGCCTTTGAATTCCTCTGGGTACGCCACGTGTCACACTAGGAATAGTTGCTGAGCTCGATAATAGATGCTCCATCATCGAGGTGACAAATATGCTACCCAGTGACGTTACGCAACTGACACCCAAGTTGGTACCATACTCTAAAAAGAAATTATCTATTTCGTACGTAGATAGTCCGACACTGGCGTCCTCTATCACTACATTACCTGCTCGGTACACGTCCTCATCCTGGTTTATGGTAAACCTGGAAGATGACTCGAACGGTGGATATGGTATGCACTCTTGCCTAGGAGCAACGTCACTCGACATGTAGTATGGCACCTTTCGGCAATAGGTCTGGGAACAAGTGTTGTGCATTAAGTGTAAAACCTATTCAAAGTTGTCTGGTTCTCTTGTTCGCAATGCAAGCTCGCTCATACGCATCAAGGCTGAAATATCTGGTTCCTGCAACATAAATTGATTGCACCTAAGTAAATGAACATTAATAGCAACACAGAATAACAAATATATGTTCTAACTAAATTATACATCTATCGTCGGACAACCTCCTACTGCATAATAGTCGAAGTTTGGTCGATAAGATGGGTTCACTATGAATCATCTGGTGACTCCCCAGTACTAGCGCATGTAATCATCAAGGACGCTTGTACCAACTTGGAGGCTACTCTAAACAGGTGGTCGTCGGCTATCCCATGCCCATATATGTTCCACGTGCACTATTGGCCAGTCTGTACCAAATTTTCCTTTCCAGCTGCTCAAATGCAATTCATTATATGTGTCTCTTAGCCATGGAATCCCTTGGCGAAATCCAAATTGTCGTAGTGTACGATAAGGGTAATGGTACTCTACGATTTTGTAGCAGATTAGGGGTACAGACACCATCCAAATGGCTTGGTCATGTCTACAATATGCTGGTAATCACTCCAAAAGATCAGTTGGATACGGCATCCAAATCACCTTGCAAACAACATACAAATAAATTGATTAAATAAATAAATAAACATCAGTAACATCTTACATAAATCTATAACTAATTTTGTTATCCTGTAGACGATCAAACTGATCACGATACACAATTAATACGTGCATCGGCTTGCTATCCAGATTAAAAGATACTTTCCAACTGTACTCGAAAACAAAAATTAATTATTACTAAATGAAATAAAATATTTTAAATGCGTAGACATTAATTATATAATAACGTACTGAGACCCCCAAGGGGCGCCTGGGAACCTCAAGTCCCTCATCCGTAGGTTACCCATCCAATCGCCAGTAGTAGAGAGAGACATGTCGTGTAGTCTTGGGGGCCGTTTCCATGCACAACACTGTAATAAGAAGAGGGGTTCGGATATCTTTTTGGTATCCTTACGACATGCCTTGCATAGCTCCTGGTACAGTACTGCTAGCATGGCACTGCCCCAACTATATGAATGTAACCCAAACAAATCGCACAGTAGAGGTAACTAGCCTAACTTAACCAAATTATTTTATTTATCCGGCATCAACATTATGCCGATCAATATCAAGCAATACGCCCAGGAGTAGCATTGCATAATGTGCTCATCGGCGTCATCAGGTACACAATCGAAAGTGGACTGTAGCCATTTCAGTTTCAAGCAGCCGCACTTGATTTTGTCGTCCGAGGGGGTGTGGCCGAGGAGGTCTTGGAAAGATTCATGATAACGTGAGACCGATAATGTGTCCTTAGGCCCAATAATTGGTCGTCTGTTCACTAGCATCCCAAATAACACTGTTACGTCTTGTAGTATCACTATCATCTCGCCAGTCGCAAGATGAAATGTATGCATCTCCTGACGCCATCTCTCGACCAGCGCAGTAATCAATGAGTGGTCTAGTTGCTTCTTCCTTAACCAAAAAGCACCACGCGATTAGGTACATGTTCCATCCATTGCCCTAAAAATCGTCCTGATCCAGAACAGTCAAGCCAAGAAGAATGTTGAAATATAAATTAAAAGACAATTATTTTAAAAGATACAAAATAAAAAAAATAAAAAAATTAACTGAATACACTACTTAAATATTTTTTTAGTATAACCTGCACTCTGAGTTCCTCTCAAACAATTACAGATCTGTGGTCTCTCTGCAAATAAAACAATTACTAATCCACGGGACTAGACTCAGCCATAACTGCAAGAATCTGGAAAAACAAAAATTGGGTTGTCTACAAACTAATTAATTGAGCAAAATTTAAATTTGAAACTAGAGTGAAAAATATTAATCTAAAACTAAAATTTTATGAATTAGTAATATACGAAATAAATATTATGTTTATAATACAACACAATACGAATGTTGTTACATCCATAAACTAAATTAAAAATAAAAATTGAAGTCTCCATTACAATGAAACAAATTAATTATACTAATTAATTGAGAATACTCATTGGGGTCGGGATGGACATGTTCACCTATCATGTCCAGTTTGAGAACACAACCCACATCGATTTGTCATTGTCCGCTGCGACACATCCATCTCGTTTCGAATGCGAGTGGATTTTAGTCGTCCGCACTTCACAACTCGAAATCCATTCTTGTTAGGAAGAAGGATCGAAAAATTAACCACCAGCCAATAGTCCTCGTGAATGATCAGTTCAAACGATGACTCCCAAACTTTCAACAAGTTTGCTAATGTGTACTCGGGAGCGATGTAGCGAAATGCATCTATGCCACAATACTCCATTGCCGCAAGCATGTATGAGCATGGATATCTGAAAACCTTATATTTCCTACAAGTACAATCAGGGTTATCGCCTAAAGTAACTTTGTGTGTAACAATACCACCAGCCAAAGTCTTTCTCGTTTTCACGTGGTAACATGCATTCTCCCTATTATTGAATATATTTATACATAAAATTAGATGATAAGTTAAATCATTTGTATTATAAATATTAAAAAAAATAGTAATTAATAAATCGCAAGTTAAAAAATCTTACCGATTGAATATTTGGACGTCGTATGTTTTGGACTTCTCTTGAAATTTCTAAATTTTTTCAATGACATGTTTTACATACCCCAAACCCATGACCATGTCCTTTAAGGCTTCCTGTCAACCGAGATCAAAGTATTTGACCAACCTATAGAAAGTTATCTAAACGACTGTTGTAATTGGGACATTCCTTGCACCTTTCAAACAATTGTTGAATACTTTGGCATAGTTGGTCGTCAACACGCTCCAACATTTTCCATCATCGTGTGACCTGGTCCATTTCTCTTTGGTTTGATAGTCCAACTACGTATATGCCCCCGCTTTTATTTTTTTGATCTTTTACATGATGGCAATGTACTTTCAAACTTGTATTGCAGTACCCGCATTCCAAGAAAGATCTATTAGTTGTTGATTTTTAAACATGTTAAAATTATTTCAAAGGTGTCGCAGACAAAATCGAGCGACCTCGTTTGGTTGATTAAGCCATAAAATTTTGACCGTACTCATAATACGCATGTGTCTGTCAGATATCAACGTAACCTCTAGATGGTCTTTAACAATATGTTGCTTCAGTATCGAAATAAACCAAGACCAACAACGTTGGTCTTCCGTCGGTACGACCGCAAACGCCAAAGGATAACACTTATTGGATGGTGTCATCCCAATGGCGATCAAGATTTTCCCTCATACCTACCATATAGATGGGTCCTGTCAATGGTGAGAATAGGCCGACAATATCTCCATCCAACCACAGAAGGTTGGAATGCCCAAAAGACCATGTCAAATGTCGAATAGCCAGGAAGATCATTAGAATGATACTCCATTTAATAATCATCCCAGGATTAAAGTGTTGCAATGCGGACATGAACTTGGACAACTTCTGATACGATTCATCTCAATCACCGAACAAGGTCTTGATGGATTTAGATCTAGCCAACCAAGCCTTTCGATAGGAGATGGTGAATCCCCGAGACTCTTTCACGGAGGCAATGATAACTCCCATCTTCACTTCCAGATTCTCTTAGACCTGGCCAAGTATCATGTTAGAAATGACACCCGAATCGAAGTTTTCGTGATCTAAGGTCATATAATTATAGAAACACATGTGTGACCTATTGTACTATGTAATTTGGAATATTCCGTGACTTTCTTTCAGAGTCGTCCGCATCCTCCACCCCCAACCGTGATTGCATTTAAGCGACCAAACTTTAGGATGCATCTCTACCATACAAAAATCTTTATTTTTCATAATATGGTAATATTTCATGGCATTCTGAACATGTTTTTGTCCTTAAATACCATGCCGCTACAAAATTCGTCCATTTTGGGTTCTAGAAATTATTTCGTAACTTTGGCTCATACTTCGTCATGCCATCGTCGTTACCCCATACCAACTCATTATAGAATGAAGGAACCATATGCAACGATAATTGTTTACTTCCTTACCCGCTCGGCTCAACGTCCATATCTTCATCTCCATCCCAACAATTCTCCTCTTTCTCTAATGCCAACATTATATTCTAAATCTGTATGTTCGCCGTTGTGGAAACTATCGACTGTGACTAGCCCATCCTCCACATTCCTATCATACTTATGATCACGCTACAATTTACACGATCTCGTACCCATAATCTAAGTTTTGTTAGCATTTTGAATAAATTAAATTAGTATAATTGATCTATTTTATTTGTTCTTGTAGATTTGAAGAATTGGAAAAAAAAAAAAAAACACTTTTTGGAAGCAAAATACACAAGAAATGATCAACCGGATAAAAGTCGCAGTTCGCGGTACTAGAACGAAAACACATATTCACTCTTTTGGCCATAACTAATGGCACAGCTAGAATTTGGATTTAAAACAAGACTCGAATGAAAGTAGACTCTCTAAGCTTTCCAAAGACTGGTCATATGAAAAAATCAAAGTTTATATGAGAAAGATACAGACGTCCAAAGTTGGTCGTGTTTGTTTGTCAACAGTTGCGCGCGACAACGCACCCATCCTTGTGCACAGTTGGTCCATGCATTGGGCCTGAGCCCAATGCCTTTTCTATCCCCAAGGCCCAATGTTACCTTTCTTTTCCCAAGGCCCAATTCATCTTTTAATCTAATTTTTGTGCCTTTGGCCCAAACCTAGCCCAATTTCATTTTCTTTCTTATCCCATGTGTTGAGCCAAGCCTATCATTTCTTTTCATGCAAAGTAACAGTTAGCTTTGTCCAACTAAGGGATAATACATGGCCATTAATTGGCCATGAATTAGGATTCATTTATTTTTGGAATGGGGACTAGATCTGACAATTGGGGGGTATATTTGTTCTTTCTTCATTTCTTCGAGGGGGTCTCAAGTAGTAGGGTCGGCCCCTTTTCAGTTTCAATTTTCATTTTCATATTTTCTTCCATTTATCTTTAGCGGCTGGATTTTGGTATGGAATTTTTTATGGAAAAATTGTTGAACATCTTCTTGGGTAGAATAACCACCATGAACGACTAATCGCCCTTCAATTGGGTTAGGATTCAGGTAAGTATTTTGGGTTTCATGTAATATTGTATTTTTAATTTAATTTTGGATTGTGTGTGAACAATTGTGTGATAAGAAATATTGTGTTCAAAATAGTTTCATTGTGGTTAGATTTATTTTCAAAGTGTTCTTGTAAAGATTTTGAATTTTAGATTCAATTGCTTCTAGAATATTAGATCTAGTACCTGTGATCTAGATCTAATGATGATACGATCGTATTATTAGGATTTAATTATCGGTTTTGACGGTTTATGCCTAGATTGTAATTCACCCTAGATTAGAATAACCTAAGAATTACATACCGAAGATAAATCATGCCGAACAATAATAAATCGAAATCTTTCCGAGTAGTTCCGGCTTATAGTTAGGAACACTCGTTTACACAAATTTGAATTAAAAAGAAAATATGAACTCTACATGAGTCCAAAATATGAAACCCTCAATTCCTAACCCGGTTGTCTATTTTCATCTGTTTTAGATTAATATTTTATTTTTCTTATATTAAAACCCGAAACTCAAATTAAAATTTGTTTTCATTTCGAAAAGAAGAATAATTAGAAATCGATAATTATAAGATCGATCCTTGTGATTTGACACCCTACTTGAAACCGTACTACATCAGTATTGTGGTACGATTAAAAGAGTATTATTTTATAGCGATAAAATTTTGGCGTCGTTGGCGGGAATCAGCATCATTAATTGTTGAATTTAATTATTATTTTTCTTGCTTGTTTATTTTTTTTAAATAAAATATTTAATTAAGTTAAAAAAACAAAAACTGTAAATTTAAAAAAAAAAAATATAGTGTTCGAAAAAACAAAAGAAAAAACAAAACAGTACAAGAAAACAACAACAGTAACTTTGGCTTGGTTTTTAGTTTTTGGTGTTCATTAATTTTCTTTTTGATTTGCCACTGTTGTCCCAAAAAAATTAAAAAAAAAACTAAAAAAATTAACAGTAGCAATTAAAAAGAATTTAAACAAGTCAAATAATTAAAATCTTAGTAGTAATAATAACAGTAAATAGGGAAATAATATAAAAAAATATATACATAAAAATAATATAATAAATTAAAATTTACAAGTGGTCATTGGGGTGTGTTTAGTTTTATGCCTAGGGAAAAACAACCCAACCTTCCGAACGAAATTGACCTTGATAAAATACTAGAGAACGTTCCTAGGAGACCTAGAACTGAAAATAAAACCAATAAACTTGGAACCATTGAACCCACTGGAATGGCTACGGAACCACCTTGACCATTGAGGGAATACTGCGTTCCCTCAGTTTATACATCACCTTCATGCATTATGTTGCCTGAATTAGGGGGTACGACTTCATTTGAAATTAAGCCTTTGACTATCCAAATGCTTCCATCATTTCATGGGCTCAGTCTCAATCATCCCTATAGGCATCTTAATGATTTTCTAGAAATTTGCACCAAATTCAAATTGGTCCACCTATCTGAGGATGTCATTTATCTTAGACTTTTCCCATTCTCTCTAAAAGATCGGGCAAAAGAATGGCTCCACTCTTTACCCTCGGGATCCATCACTACCTGGGAAGGGCTTCAAAAAACGTTTCTAGAAAAATTCTTCCCAATCGGGAAAACCAGCCAAATTAGGAAGGCAATAACTTCATTCTCCGAACAACCAACTGAACAATTCCATGAATGTTGGGATCGAATGAAGGATCTTTTGAGGCAATTCCCACATCATGGGGTACCAAAGTGGAAAATAGTGTAAAGTTTCTATGAGGACCTAATTGAATGCAATCGCCATATGGTGGACGCATCTTGCGGAGAAACATTCCTTGCAAAAAGTGAGGATGAGGCTTGGACCATGTTTGAGAATTTAAGTGAAAACTCAACATGCGTCCGCTAATAGGCAAGAGGGCCTTGGACAAACACAAGGAGGAGGGATGTACGAGATCAAACAAGTAGACCTCGCTACAAAAGTTGATTTGATTTCCCAAAAGTTAGATTGAATCATCTTACAAAATCAACCACCGCCTTCTCCTCCTCTAGCTACGGCATGTTCAATTTACTTAAACCCATCCCATACTGTCCTCGAGTGTCCTGCGGGGGCACAATTTCTAGAATATGCTCAAGAACATATTAATGCTGCACAAACATATCCCCGACAGGACAACAACCCGTACTCCAACACTTATAATCCAGGGTGGCAAAATCACCCTAATTTTTCATGGAAGACACCCACTCAGGGACAGTCTTTTGTTCCACCCTCTAGGCCTCAGTACCAGAACCCACCCCCGGGATTTAACCAATCCCAAGGTCAAGCAAACACACAGCCAACTGAGATGCAACAATTTTTTAAACTTTATCAAGAGAAAAATCAAAAAGTGAATTCTCATTCTCAGACCCTAGCTAAGCTAGAAGCCCAAACCGGGCAGATCACTGATGCTTTGAATAAGAGGGACAAGGGGAAGTTACCTAGTCAACCAATAAATAATCCTAGGGGTCAACACGTTATCGGAGAAATGAGCGAGCCTTACGGGCACATTCAATCGATTACGACCCTTAGGAGTAGTAAAAAGGTTGACAATCAGGTGGGTGTTGAGGAGAGAATTCGAGAGGATGAGAATGAAAATAAAGAGGTGGTTGAAGAACCACAACCAAGCAAAACAATTGAGGAGCCCAAAAGTTCGAACTCCGAACTTGATATACCTAAGGAAAAACGTTATGTTCCTCAGGCTCCATTTCCTCAATGCTTGACTCAACCTTCACCATTCAGTCGAGATAGTGCTAGAATGGAAGATATCCTAAAAACATTCAAACAAGTAAAGATTAATCTTCCATTCTTGGACGCTATTAAACAGGTCCCCGCGTATGCAAAATTCTAGAAGGACCTTTGTACACGGAAAAAAAAATCTAGAACACATGTGTTAAAAAAGGTCTTACTGATACACCAAGTGAGTTCCATCTTAGGATGTGAAACACCACCAAAGTTTAAAGACCCTGAAGTCCCAACTACAATATGTGTGATAGGAGACCAGCCCATCACAAAGGCTCTCCTAGATTTGGGCGCAAGCGTAAATTTGCTGCCATTTTCCATGTATGAGTGTCTAGGTTTGGGAGATCTAAAGCCTACATCGGTGACACTTCAATTAGCCGATAGGTCAGTTAAAAGACCGAGGGGCATAATTGAAGATGTGCTAGTAGGAGTAGAGAAGTTTTTTTGCCCCGTGGTTTTCATAATCTTATACATGGAACAAGTCTGCAACCCTAGCCATCATATCCCAGTTATATTGGGACGTCCATTATTAGCCACAGCCAATGCTTGCATTGACTGTAGGTCGGGAGTCATGGATGTGTCATTCGAAAACATGAAGGTGAGACTCAATGTTTTTAAGGCGATTAACTAACCCCCTGATGAGAACTCATCAGATTGCTTTGGGGTTGATTAGATCGATGAATTAGTGGAAGAATCTTTACTTTCTATGTTATCTCGGGATCCCCTTGAAGAAACCATCATGTACATGGATGATAAAGGGTTGGGACCTGAGGAGTTATGCGAGGAAGTCCATGACGTGTTAGGGATACACCATGATGAAACCCCATAGTTTAGGAAACTTGAACCATTACCGCCGCTAGCAAGTGAGCCACTGAAACCATAAATTAAATCCCCACTGATACTTGAGTTGAAACCTCTTCCGGTTTCACTTAAGTATGCCTTCCTTAGCCACGATGATACGCTACCTATGATTATTTCGGCCAAACTAACAGGTGAGCAAGAAGAAAAGCTGGTTAATGTCCTTAAACGATATAAAAAAGCTGTAGGATGGGGGTGGAAGATCTTAAGAGGATCAACCCTTCAGTGTGTATGCATAAAATCCACCTCAAAGATGATGCAAAACCGACGAGAGAGAGTTCAATGAAAATTGAACCTGAACAAGAGAGAGGTGGTGAAGAAAAAAGTTTTAAATCTATTAGATGCAGGTATTATTTATCCAATTTCTGATAGCAAGTATGTGAGTCCTATTCAAGTGGTGCCGAAAAAGTCAAGAATCATAGTGGTAAAGAATTATGGGGGAGAGTTGGTCCCTACCAGAGAAACCACAGGATGGCGAGTTTGTATTGATTATTGAAAACTCAACACCATAACGAGAAAGGATCATTTTTCGCTACCATATATTGATCAGATTATAGAGAAATTAGTGGGATTTCCTTACTACTGTTTCCTTGACGGATACTCGGGATATAACCAAGTCCCGGTGTTTCCCGAAGATCAAGAGAAAACCACATTCACGTGCCCTTTTAGTACCTTTACATGCCGAAGAATGCCCTTCGAACTGTGCAATGCACCAGCAATCTTCCAAAGGTACATGTTAGCAATTTTCTCTTATATGATTGACAACTTCCTAGAAGTCTTCATGGATGACTTTTCAATTTTTGGGACATCATTCGGAGTATGTCTTAACAATCTAGAGAAGGTTGTAAAAATGTGTGAGGAAATGAATTTAGTGTTGAGCTGGTAGAAAAGCCATCTTATGGTTCAACAAGGCATTGTGTTGGGACATGCGGTCTCAAAGAAAGGGATTGAGGTCGATTGTGCTAAGGTTTATGTCATCGCGAATTTGCCACCGCCTACAATAGTGAAGCAAATTTGATCATTTTTGGGGCATGCGGGATTTTATCGACGCTTCTTCATGGAGTTTAGCAAGATTCCACATCCTCTCTAAAATCTACTTGCTATAGATGTGCCCTTCATTTTTTATGAGTTATGCCGAAAGGCATTTGAGACACTTAAGGCCACACTAGTTTCTGCTCTTATCATCCAACCCCCGAACTACTCTCACCCTTTTGAGATTATGCGTGATGCCTTTGACTATGTTGTCGGTGCTGTTTTGGGACAGAGAGTAGATAAAATACCTCATGTGATATATTATGCAAGTAAGACACTTGTGGAAGCACAAGTGAATTACACTACTACCGAGAAAGAGCTATTGGCCATCGTTTTTACATTGGATAATTTTGATCTTATCTCCTAGGGTCGAAAATTATCATATTATACGATCATGCAGCTTTGAGGTACCTATTGTCAAAGAAATAAATAAAACCTCGCCTGATTAGGTGGATTCTCTTACTCCAAGAATTTGATATTAAGATTAAAGATAAAAGGGAGTAGAGAATGTCGTGGCCGACCACCTATCTCGGGTTTTTATTAATGAGAGCAAGAAAGAAGAGCATGTTGGCCCAGTAGAATACCTAAGAGAGGGGGTTGAATTGGGTAATTAAAAAATATGATCAGAATATACTTTAATAAATCAAATAATTAATTTTATGCCTAAATTAATTATTATTTTTATATAACAGTAGAATTATAATAAATCTAAATGCACACCCAAACAACAAAAATAACCAAAATAATAATGCAGCACACAAAAGATTTATACTGGTTCACCAAGCTACTCTTGGCTAATCCAGTCCCCCGAGCTCCACGGAGGTTGCACCCACTAAAACCAAGATCTCTTTAAAGATAGGAACCAAACCCGCACACCGATTTTTTTACAGGCTTATAATCAAGCTTTACAATTTCCTTCTCTCAGACTAAGGAAGAACCTCTACTTTTTACAGGCTAAAGAATAACCTAATTATTTTTTACACTAAGGCTCAAGAATCAAAACCTCACCAAAACACTCCAAATATCCTTTTACCCAGTAAGGATTGAACCATTACAAAATCAATCAAAAACATAATTCTTATCCAGGAAGAATCACTACCTCAATCTCTTTACCAGAAGAGACTGAAACCCAACTACCCTTGATTAAATACCCCCAACAGTATTTAACCCGTCACAACTCACCAATATAAAAATTGATAAGTAGTAAATCTCACTCGGAGATTCTACCACCCCAGATAAATAAAAACTCAATTAATATCCCAACTGGTGATAGAAATATATGTGATACAAAAATCTGATTTTAACAAGAATATTGGTAGTAAATTTGGAGCACGTAATCAGATTTAAAAAATTATTTGAAAGAATATTTTCTTCAAAAATCAAAAATAATTTCTAAGATCAATTTCTAAAATAAAATAATAAAAAATCAACAATATGGAAAGATCTTACCCAGAATCCACAGAAATAATGATTAGAACAATATAGCTTCAAATCCGGTATCAACAAGAACAGATCGCAATTGATTCACAGAATCACTCTTAGAAAAGCTCACATTATCGAAGAATACTAACTCTTATAAAATCTCTCTCAAAATGATATAGAATGATTAACTCTCTTAGAATTATTATTTTTTCTAATAAAATTCGTAGGTCTATTTAAAGGAACTTGTAATCAGCCTTCTAACGGCTAGTTTACAAGTGTCATGACAATTGAAAGCTCTTATAGACCCCTTATAACATAAGGACTTCATTTAAGTTCAATTTCACTTAAAAACAACTTTCAAAACACTCAATTAAACCCCTAAAGTATTTCTCAATTAAATTAAATAAGTATAGAATCCATTTTAATTACCAAATTGAGAAACATTAATATTTAATTAACCATATTGAAAGAATTTAATTAGTATATGAACCATATCTCAAATATAAAGAATATCCCTAAAATCTCTCTCAAATTCTAACAAAAAATTGCTACTTTTGGATTTAAACTCGGATCAAACAGTATCTTGAAACTATGCATTCAGTCGACTGGAAGATACTAGAAGTAGCCTATGCAGTTCATAGGTCGACCACTCGAACGATTATTCAATTCAGAGAGTTTGTTATGCTTTCACCGGTCGACCGCTCGGTCGACTCGTAGATTCAGAGAGTTTAGTTGTTTTCACCGGTCGACCTGTCGGTCAACTCTTCAATTCAAGATGTTTCAGCTTCTTTCTCCGGTCGACTCCTCAGTCGACTATCTCCTTCAGAATCTCTTCTCTAATCTCGTTTTAAACTTACTTGTTTTTTATGATTTCGCCCCTTTATCTATTTTTATCTTTAAATAAGCTCCACCAATATTCTTATATTTCATTTTAGTCATTCAAAAATGTTTATTTTCAATTCATATAGGAGCAAATAATCATACTTAATAAAAACACACATAAAATATAAAATTCATTTTGTGCCATGTGTGTGTTCCTAAATGGGATATTAAGAGTTAACATTTACCTGAGTTGTTTTCCCTAATTTTTTCAAACTCTTAATACTTCTTCATCATCTTGATATCTTCATTTAGTATCCATTCAATTTTACATCTTCATTACTGGAACTTTAAATCACTGAAATAGTTGATCCAACATTAGTTCCATCAAAACATCAATACTTAATTGTTTATCAAAATCTTAGGATCAATAGAGCCCATTGGGGATTCATTTCCCAATGAACAACTTTTCTCTGTAGCCCAAGTGTCAATACCTTGGTTTGCGAACATTACGAACTACCTTGCTACAGGTGAGATTCCTTCCCAATAGACCAAACAAGATAGAGACCGTTTCTTCTCACAGGTCAAACATTTTTACTGGGAGGATCCTCACTTATTCAATCATTGTGCGGATCAAGTGATAAGAAGATGTGTGTCAGAGTGCAAGTTTCAAAGTATCTTGAATTTTTGTCACTCTCAGGCATGCGGAGGACACTTTGGGGGAAAGAAGACTGCTGCAAAATTGCTACAATGTGGATTTTATTGGTCATCTTTATTCAAAGATGCACACCTATTCTGTCAAGCTTGTGACAGGTGTCAGCGCACGAGATCAATATCCCGTTGTACGACAAACGTTATTTACACGCTTGTGTATTGACTACTCGCAAGTGAATGAGGTCAAAATTTTAGTATAATAGATTTTGAAGATCGAGTATCGTATCCACAGGGATTGGTTGTCGTTACTATCGAATACCATGTTTGTTATGACCTAATTTTATCTAGGCGCTAAAAATATAATTTAATTAAATATTAATACTAAAATACCAATATAACCTAAATTAACTATACTAATATAATGATATATTTTAGGGGGGAAAATTGTCTAGGGATCAACTCGGTTTACAAATACGTGTTCAATCTCGATTGACTTACATTTATGGTGTTCAACCTATTTGACAATCTCAGTTCGTAAACTCCCCCGCCACCTCTCCCGAGTGTAAGATGGGGGATATAACGCGACTTCGTGTCAATGAAGAAGTCCCCCTCAACATCTTAATGACCCTAGGTCACGTAAGTCTCGCCCCAACGTCATTAATTGCACACAATCCAACTCCCGACCAGGTTATTGGATCGTCGCGTTGTGTTTACCCTATCGACAATCTCAGTTCTAAAACTCCACTGCCACCTCTCCCGAGTGTAAGATGGGGGAATACATAACTTCGAGTCAATGAAGAAGTCCCCCTCAATGTCTTAACGACCCTAGGTCACGTGAGTCTTTCCCCAACGTCATTGATTGGCGTTATGTTTACTTTAGTCCGAATTTGGGGTTACCTCTCCTGAGTGTCAAACCCCGTATTCTCGATATATCTATATAGGCATAGTAAACATAACATTATGATAAACACAATTAAACTTTGAAGAACAAACGTAAACACAATACCGAAATCATTCGGAACATATGTTTATAAATATATTGTTAATCCCTATACAATCCATGTTAACTAACGGCCATAATCATATTTACAATAAAGCACGAGCTAAACATGCTCACAAAATCATAAGTTAAATAAATAAAGGAATAAATCGAAGAACTTAGCCTTGTCCGAAGTTTAGCCACTAAGAACGTTAAATGATCGCTTTGCCATCTTCCTCTCCCTCGGTATATGAGCTCTTCCACTAAAACTCTTCTACCCAACCCTAAGTATAGTCCAAGGGTGGTAGCATGCAAGAGAGAACCGAAAATGAGAGAAGATAGGGGATTATATATAGGCTAAATATCTAATAAAATATCTAAACTATTCAGAAGGTCACCACCGCAGCAATGGGATTCACCGTTACGGCGGTGAGTAGGTCGGTTGGCTAATCGCCTCGGTAGTGAAGAAGGCGGTGGACTTGGTTGACATCCTGAATTTTTACCTCCGCGACGATGGACGTTCAGCAAGATAATCCATTATCTACATTTTCATCGCTACGACGAAAGTTTGGATGCCCCGGCGGTGGGCTTCATTCAGAATATTGCCGCCTTGCTCGTTTTTCCACCGTTCTTTGACCGTTCTTAGTTTGATCTCATCATTTTTACTCCAGTTTCCTATCTTTTTTATTCACACACCTGTTTTAATACAAAAATAATAAAAACCAATTAAAACATAATAAAAATAACTATAAAAATACTCTAAAACTAACAAAACTGGTTTGAAAATATATAGGTCGATCACACCTATCACCCGCCGAGTTATGATTCCCCTCAAACCTATTCTAGTAGTTGAGATCTTTGATGTGTGGGGCATCGATTTCATGGGACCATTCCCAACATCCTTTGGTCACGAGTATATCTTATTAGTTGTAGACTATTTGTCGAAGTGGGTTGAGGCCATAGCTACCAGAACTAATGACCATAGGGTGGTGCTCTTCTTTTTGAGGGAGCATATTTTTAGCAGGTTCGGGACACCCCTAGCGATCATTAGTGATGAGGGTTCACATTTTTGTAATAGGCCATTTGAGGCATTGGTACGCAAGTACTCTATAACTCACAAAGTGGCCACACCTTATCACCCTCAAACTAATGGTCAAGCAGAAGTTTCCAATAGAAAGGTAAATTAGATCTTAGAGAAAATGGTACGTCCCGACCATAAAGATTGGTCGGAACGTTTGGTTGATGCTTTATGAGAATACCATATAGCCTACAAAACTCCTACCAGTATGTCACCGTACCGATTGGTATATGGAAAAGTGTGTCATTTACCTGTTGAGATAGAGAATCATGCTTATTGGGCTATGAGAGCATTGAATTTCGAGATGAAATGAGCAGAGTATGAACACAAGCTTCAACTCTCGGAGTTGGACGAGTTGCGAAATGAAGCTTTCGAGAATTCTAGAATTTATAAGGATAAGACGAGAGTGTTTCATAATAACATTATTAATAGGAAGTCCTTCCATCCTAATCAGAAGGTTTAGTTGTTCAACTCAAAGTTGAGATTTTTCTCGGGCAAACTTCGATCTAAATGGGACGGTCCATTTATGGTCGAAAGAATGCACCCCAGTGGGGTAGTGGAAATAATCGACTTAAGAGACGGTCGAAAACTTAAGGTTAATGGCCAAAGATTGAAGCATATGGTAGGCTTTGATGAGCGGGGCATTATTGAGGCAGTCAACTTGTATGACCTGATTTATTCATGATGCCCTATTATGTCCAGCTGAAGACATTAAACTTAGTGCTAAGAGGGAGGCAACCCACTGTTATTTTAGAGTATTGTGTTTATTTCATTTTAGTTATGATAGTTTTACTATTATTATACTTAATTTGACAATTTTCCTTTAGTGCATTGGTAGACAGGTTTGCAGGCATTCTACACCTATTCAGTCATGTCAAACTTATGGACACGCCAAGTAGTATCCTTCCTTGTCAAAACTATTTCGTGCTTTTATCATTGAGGACAATGCTAAATTTAGGTTTGGGAGGGGAGGTAAATGCTTGTATTCCTGCTGATATTTGTATTTTATTCCGCACTTAATTTTGTCACTCTATCCATTGATAGCATATTTGTCGGGTTCAAACTTGAGTTTGCTGGAAAGTCATTAGAACATAGCACCGATTTTTAAAAAATATTTCATTTTCAAACCCATACATGCATGCTAGTTTTTTTTTATTCTAAATTTAGTACATGAGTTGGTTTACTAAGTTTTGGCATGAGAATAACTTAACCCTGGAATTTAAAAATAAAAAATAAAAATATATGTGTTAATAATAATAATACTTTGTCTTAATGATGAACTTTCGTTGAGTAATCGGGCCTCCTGCCTTAGTAAGATTTGAGTGTTCGCGTCAAAAGGGGAAAGCGATTTGTGAAGACAATAAGTGACTCGTTAACCTCGAAATCTAAGATGTTCGAGTTATTAAGTCTAAAGGGTGCCTTAACACCTAACGCCTCGAGCCAACTAGATTGGGAACATTGGCCCAACACTCGCTACATGGACATCTTAGAAAACCCAGTGAGGTTAGCATTGCACAAGTCACTTATCTAAAAAAAATTGTTTATTTTATATTTACAAAAAAAAAAAAAAAAATAGGGAAAAATATATACAAATACATTTTTTATTTCAGGAAAAAGTTGTTTAATTGTTTAAAACCAGTTAACTAGTTACTTATACTAAATTCAATATAAATGAGAGTTGCATGTATGTTGTGGGTACAAAAATGAATATTGTTAGGAATCACATGCTATGAGATTAATGATTATTTTAGTAACTCATGTGTGATCTCAATTTGATTTGTTAGCATTGGATAAGACTGATAAATCTCTACTGAGGAATAAAATGCACAATAAGGAATTTGGGATGTTTGTAGGTAGCATCACTGTAAACCCTCACGAGACTAATACTCATCCACTAGGGGTGACCTAGGAGTTTAAACGCTTATTGCATATGCTAAATACAATCGTGTTCCCTATGAAAGTGACTTTTTCATTTAATTAGTACATTTAGTTTTGCTCGAAGACTAACAAAATTTAGGTTTGAGGGTGTGATCGCGCAACAATTTACACGATCTCATACCGATAATCTAAGTTTTGTTAGCATTTTGAATAAATTAAATTAGTATAATTGATCTATTTTATTTGTTCTTGTAGATTTGAATAATTAGGAAAAAAAATTAAAAAAATACACTTTTTGGAAGCAAAATGCACAACAAATTATCGACCGGATAAAAATCGCGATTCACGGTACTAGAAGGAAAACACATGTTCACTCTTTTAGCCATAACTAATGGCACAGTTAGAATTTTGAGTTAAAACAAGATTCAAATGAAAGAATACTCTCTAATCTTTCCAAATACTGGTCATATGAAAAAATCGGAGTTCATATAAGAAAGATACAGACGTCCAAAGTTGGTTGTGTTTGTCTATCAATAGTTGCGCATGATAACGCGCCCATCCTTGTGCACAACGAGCCCATGCGCTGGGCCTAAGCCCAATGCCTTTTCTATCCCCAAGGCCCAATGTTACCTTTCTTTTCCCAAGGCCCAATGTTACCTTTCTTTTCCCAAGGCCCAATTCATATTTTAATCTAATTTTTGTGTCTTTGGCCCAAACCTAGCCCAATTTCATTTTCTTTCTCAACCCACGTGTTGAGTCAAGCCCATCATTTCTTTTCATGCAAAGTAACGGTTAGCTTTGTCCAACTAAGGGATAATACATGGCCATTAATTGGCCATGAATTAGGATTCATTTATTTTTGGAATGGGGACCAGATCTGACAATTGGGGGGTATATTTGTTCTTTCTTCATTTCTTCGAGGGGGTCTCAAGTAGTAGGGTCGGCCCCTTTTCAGTTTCAATTTTCATTTTCATATTTTCTTCCATTTATCTTTAGCGGCTGGATTTTGGTATGGAATTTTTTATGGAAAAATTGTTGAACATCTTCTTGGGTAGAATAACCACCATGAACGGCTAATCGCCCTTCAATTGGGTTAGGATTCAGGTAAGTATTTTGGGTTTCATGTAATATTGTATTTTTAATTTAATTTTGGATTGTGTGTGAACAATTGTGTGATAAGAAATATTGTGTTCAAAATAGTTTCATTGTGGTTAGATTTATTTTCAAAGTGTTCTTGTAAAGATTTTGAATTTTAGATTCAATTGCTTCTAGAATATTAGATCTAGTACCTATGATCTAGATCTAATGATCATACGATCGTATTATTAGGATTTAATTATCGGTTTTGACGGTTTATGCCTAGATTGTAATTCACCCTAGATTAGAGTAACCTAAGAATTACATACCGAAGATAAATCATGCCGAACAATAATAAATCGAAATCTTTCCGAGTAGTTCCGGCTTATAGTTAGGAACACTCGTTTACACAAATCTGAATTAAAAAGAAAATATGAACTCCACATGAGTCCAAAATACGAAACCCGCAATTCTTAACCCGGTTGTCTATTTTCATCTGTTTTAGATTAATATTTTATTTTTCTTATATTAAAACTCAAAACTCAAATTAAAATTTGTTTTCATTTCGAAAAGAAGAATAACTAGAAATCGATAATTACAAGACCGATCCCTGTGATTTGACACCCTACTTGAAACCGTACGACATCAGTATCGCGGTACGATTAAAAAGATATTATTTTTTAGCGATCAACCTACCACAATTGTTGTCGTGCGGTGTACTAATTGACGAATGATGATGATATGGAATGGAAGAACTAGTGCCTACATCATGGTCAATCACTATATGGGGTTGATATTCTTCAGGAATGTAGGGAGATCGGTGACTGTAACTTGATTGAATAACTTGGGGATCGATCATTGTAATGTTATATGAACAAAATTCTCCGGATAACATGGGAACATGAGGATTGAAACTCTGACTTAAAAATTGGGTAAAAGGACCAAGTTGGAAAGAAAATATTATAGTGTGATCAAAAGCTTGCTCTACCTCGACATACACCTTAACACCAACCAGCGAGAACACCTTACGAGGTAACTGAAGCACATGGTCTAATCTCGTATCGTCAACAATTGAAAATAACATGTCTATAATTCCCCAGCCCAATAGTAGCTATTAGAAACCTACACTTTAACTTTAAAGTTCCATTAACTCCATCCTCAAGAATATAAGGTCATATCATCGCAATCAATTCGTTTAACGTAATCCCCTGACAAACATCCAACGATTTGACCGTAAACATACTATACAACACCCCAAACTCAGTTCCTTCTAATATCCTACCACCCCAATACAAATATAATGTAACGATCTCTATTTTAAACAACTATAATAGCACAGATCAAAACAAAACAAAGACAATATTATTATCATTATCATTAAAAAAAATTGAATTCAACTACAAAATTCAACTATTAAACATACAACTTTAGGTTGAAAGCAACTAAATTATTGAAAAAACCCTAAATAAAATTTCTAATTGGAAAAAAAAATAAAAAAATAAAAAATTGTAACGAAAACCGAAATATAGAAACAACGACATCTAAAACCAATCTACACAAATAAAAATCAAAATCTAATATAATTAATTAATAAAAATCTTAGACCCTAAACACAAACACAAACACAGACCTAGATTTACATTTCAAAAAAAAAAAAAAAAACACTAACACAACACACATGTACACGATAATATTACAAACATATATACATATATACACACAACACACATATATACACACATTCATTTCAAAAGCCAAATGAATTACCTCTTAATGAATAAAATAGCCGACTATGATGGACGATGAAGAGAAGAAGACCGACGAAAATATTCCAAATTGAAACGAAAACAAAATGATGTGGGGATGGGGTTAAACAAAAACAAAAGGCAATGTTGATCTGCGTTTCTTGAATAAACATAGATCAACACTGCGTTTTTTCATACTTTTGCGGCACCAATCAAGGAGCTTTACAGAGGAACATTGGGAAGGAAAAACGCAATTCAAAATTGCATTTTTTGCATGGTTTGTACGATTAATTCCAACCGTATGAACGCTTTTGTTTAATGAATTTTTATTCTTTTTTTTTAATAAAAATGCAGATTGCACCTGTGTTTTATCAGTTGGGTAAATGAGTTCATATATATGCATTTTCAAAATTTTGTTATTTAAAATCCAATTATTACGTAAAGAACTCGTAGATTTATCCTGTGATAGGAACTACCAATATTCTTGACAAACTATTTGTTTTGGTTTGTGAACTATTTTCATGAACAATTTTTGCCTCACTAGGTTTACCCCGTAACAGGGACTACCGAACTATTTGATGAACAATTTTATCTTTGCTTGTCAAACTGTTTTCATGAACAATTTTATCGTTGATTGTCAAACTATTTTCATAAATAGTTTATATCTTTGCTTGACACTAAGGTGGAAAAAATATATGAACAAATTATGGAATCAAATTAATCGAAGTCGTTGAAACGAAAATATGGTAGATACCACATTTTGTCCCGCCCATTTAGTATCATATTTAAAGTGCAAGTTCAGATAAACATTAAATTGAGATTTAAAGGGAATAAATTTATGCCTTAGATTACATTAGATACTATAAAAATGACAACAGACACAAGAAATTAAAAAATTATCCATTTGATTAAATTCGATATAAGTAAAAGTTTCGGGTCAACCTTGAAATTTTTTAAATTTAAGGGAGACTAAAATGACATTATTAAATGTTTATTTTCATGAAATCACTTTTAATATGAATAAAAATTAATTACTACCCCTTACCTTAAAGAAATTTCATCAATTACTCTTGTTTCCCATTTTGACCCCTGAAACTTTTACTATCACCAGTTTTGTCTTTTTGACACAAAAAATACTTCTTTACGTTTTTGTTTAAAGTATTAATATTCACGAAATCAATCCAAACGTCTTGATAAATACAAACAAACTACCATGACCATTCTAGTTACCTGAAGTAACTAATTCTAAAGACATGGTTCAAAACCAACCAAATTGAATGTCATCATGACAAGCATTCAAAGTCTATCACATCAAGCCCTAATCAAGAATTAAATGAATAATTAATGAGCATTTGATGAGAAGATATTTTCAAAATCTTTTTAGCAAAATATCTAGGATGGAAACCTAGTTACTTAAAAGTAACTAACGGTTACAAAACTAACCAACTGGTTTTAAATCACATCATGCATTAAATAACTCATCAAGTCAAGGTAACATTAAGCATTTAATTCTTGAATCAACCCTTAAAGACTACATTCAACGGATGAAGATATTTTCATAAAAATATATTACGAAAACTTAGTTACTTCAAAAGTAACTAAACGGTTGCAAAACTAACCGGATCAATTCTTATCCCATCAAGGCATTAAATGCCTATCAAATCAAGCATTAAATGCATGAATGATATGTCGAGACTATGGTCATTGAATTCCTTAAAGGGCATTAAGTGCAATTAGATATTTTTAAGAAAGATGACTAGATTACTTCGAGTAAATAGTACTTAGCAAGCGAACCGAAGTGGATAACATCACATCAAGCATTTAATAACCCATGTGCTAACCAATGATGACCAATTATGAGCAATCATTGCCTAGATATCTTGAATATTATGTAATCAATACAAAATCAAATGATTACATAGAGAATCTTAGTTAATCTTCAATATTTGGCTCTAAATATAAAAGGGAGAGACATCAAAGGGTTATACCAAGACAAAACACACCTTGAGGAAGAGGCTAGGTAGGCCTACAAAATCCCCAATGTGTAGGCTCCCCTAAGTTAACTAAGTCCTCTTAAACCTCTCTTTGATTTCATTTAAATATCATTATATTGCTTGTACACAACATATTTGGTTAGTTCTTAGATGCATAGATCATGTACATACTGTCAATATCAAAGAACATATCAAGAACATTAAGTTCATATCAAGAACATCAAGTTCATATCAAGAATATAAAGATCACCATGAGTTGCGCATAGCATCTTTGATTCTATCAAGAACACATAAAATCAAACTTCAATAAAATCAAAACAAACTTTTGACAAAGGACTACTAACAAACTGACTTTTTTTTTTTTTTTTGCACTAGTCTAGATAACAGCCTGACACTAAGTCATGGGCTTTTGGACTAGCACCTTATATATATATACTAGTGTATATCTCATGCCTAAAGATACAGATGTAAAACAACAAAAGCAAAAAATGACATAATAACTAACAATCGAGACTAACATTCTGCACCTTTTCAATTGAACATCAATAATAATAACAATTGAACATTAATAATAACTAAAACTCGAGCCTAAAACTTGTACCATTATATGCAAGTAATAAATAATTGGACTGAACTATTTATATGGCGATATTGAGCCTCCAATATATTCTCTTTTTTGTTTCATCACCAAACCAACTACAATACCAAATAGCATCTACCAATGTCAATAGATCCAAACTTTCTAAATAACTAAACAACTCAATTAATCAACAATCTAAGAAAACAACTAAAGAAACCAATTACAAAAAATCAAATGAAAAACAAAATATGAACTTATGCCAACTCAATCAGTTAACTTATCACCAGAAGATATTCAAAGTAGTATATCCTCTCATAGAGATCTAAAAACGAAAAAATCAAATCAAACTATTTAAAACAAAAAAATCCAATCAAAATCCCTAAAAATAATCAAATCAAGAATGGGGCATGATGCCTAAAATGAATTAAATTCCTACAACAAAGAAGTAAAATCGAAATCCCTAAAACCAGATGAAATCAAAATTCATAAAACCAAATCAAATCAGATGCTTAAAAGAAATTAAATAAAAATCCCTACAACAAAATCTGGTAGTTGCAAAAAAGGGGGGCAAATTGGAAATCAAATGTGGGAGATTTGAGAGAGAGAGACGTACCATTGAAAACATGACTTCAGGAGCGGGAGTGCTCTAGTGGTTTCGGTTATGGGATTTCAAGGTCCTCCTGCTGTTGCACAGACTACATGATCAAAATGTTGCAATTGCCCTACCTGAATTTTCTAGAACAAAAACACGTGTAAGTTTTAATATCATGAGGTTGCAGAAATAGTACTCAAATTTTAAGTATGTATTCAATATAAATTCTAGTTCAATATAAATTCAAATTGAAGAGTATAACACCTAACACTCAATAGGAAAAAAAAACAACAAATAAAAAAATCATAGTGAACAAACCTCCCCAAACGCCAAACTTGGATACATAATTCACATAAAAGTAATATAAACATTGATTTTATTGAACACCTACATAAGCTTATTGCCAATATAAAAATTCACCAATGCAATATTATTAAAAAAAAAAAAATCACAATTGAGCTATTTGGCATATAATTACCTCAAGTGCAAATATTCTTATGACAAAGCCACAACCATCAATTTTGTTGGGATTGAAATCATCTGGTTCAATTTTGCTAAACATTAGTTGTAATCAGCCTCCCAATTGAAAAGAAAGAGGAAACTTTTGAATTAATCCTAATTCTTTAACCTAATTAAAATATTCATGGTATGGGGGGGAAAAAACTAACGATCTATTAAGTTTTTTTGCTAAGATCACAAAACACACATGAAAACTATATATACCATGTAATGAGCTTTCTAGGTGGCATTTGTTTAGTGTTTTCGTTCCCAATAATTTTTTTGGTCTCTATATTTCTATTTCACTTACACCTGGCAACAATGCTCAAACACAAGAAATCATCCACAAAGATGTAAAAGGAGCAACAAAAAAAATAGAAAATAATTCTTAACACACATATAGACCTGAAATAATCATTAATTTATATTAATACGTTGGATTATACCTCTTGCATTCCTGATAATGTGCCTAATAAGAGTACATTAACCTTTTAATCATTTACTATTGATTCGATTCCCCCACTTCGTCATTTTCATTATCATTCCAGTCATGAACCTAAATATTTTTTAAAAAGTAAATAAATTAATAAGTACCATTTCCAATTTTCCAAAATCATCAAATCATGTTTTCATTCAACACCGCAAATAACAAATAATAGATCAATCAAATTCTCTCATACTTATTAATCCTATAAAGTGAGTAGATATACTAACCAAAGGATAAAGAATAAAAGCAATGGAAAACTAAACGTAAAATAAAGTGTGTAGATATCCAACAACCAAAAGAAAAATAGCAAAAACAATGTCAAACTAAACTTAAAATAATTTGTCCTTTTCGTTTTTAGTATGTAAAATGCACTAAAACTAAATCTAAGTACCCCTACTATAAAGAAATACAAAAAATACCAATTAGAAATAAATGAATAAATATATATATATATATATATGAAAAATAAGAGTTCGAGTTAAAAATTCACACCGTAAATGCCCAATGAAGCAAGTTTTAGTTACTCAATGATGCAAAACTAAGAACTTCCATAAAACCAAAAATTAACCCAATTTTAGGGAAAGAAATTCAAACATACCTAAAAACTTATGTCCCAATGTTACCTACATTAGCAGAAGACTACGTCGCAGATGCAGGAACAATGGATAATCTATCCAATCCCTAAAAAATTGCACAATACATTAGATAGTCATTACAACATTATACTATCAACATAGTAAGAACTTCACAACAACATACTATCAAAAAAATGAGTACAATCAATAATGTAGCAATAATATAGAGTTATAGACAGAAAAACAACTCAAATTAGAGAGATTTAACCAAAAAAATGGATATTTACCTTCAGACCTAACTTTAGGAGATTTGAGACCTAAGAGACATTTCCACGAAATGGTGATGGACATCGAGAGGGATGATCGTTCAAAATAAAAATACATTCTTTCCTACGGGACAAAAACAGAAATCTAAGACTTGCTAAAGAACTAAAATAAGGGAACCAAATCTAAAAATTAGAATTTTTAGGCTTAAATTTGGGTTTTCTATTTTTTTTTATTTTTATTTTTATTTTTTGTTCTCTGAAAACTGCTAACAAAAACAAAATATGTGAAAAAATCACACGGTTACATTCTTTCATACAGGACAAAAACATAAATATGGAACTTGTTACAGATACTGAAATATGGGAACAAATCTAAAAATTAGAATTTTCAGCCTAAAATAGAAATATGGGACTTGTTACAAGAACTAAAATATGGGAACAAAATCTAAAAATTAGAATTTTTAGCCTCAAGTTGGGTTTCCTATTTCTTTTTTTTTTTTTTCCCTGTTCTCTGAAAACTACGAATAGAAACAAAATATGTAAACAAATCACATAGTGAGAATGATCAAACGGCGAGAGAGATGCGAATCCGAGAACTGAAATAGGAGAATACCTGTGAGCTATGATTGGCGGATGATGAGAATGATCAAATGGCAAGATCTTCTAGGGTTGTGATGGAAAGGGAAAGACCAATGAAACAAATAGAGACTACCAATTACCTTCGAACATTCGTCAAATCTGGGAAATTAAGACCAAATCACACCCATAAATTTTAGGAAAACAATTCGACCATAAAAGCCTCAGCAAAATATATATATCAAAATCTGAAATATGAAAAATAAAATCAAAATCATCCATTTCTTCACCACTATCTTCGGCCTTGGCAGCGCTGGTGGTGTGGAGAAAGAGAGAAAGAGAGAAGAACTACTCATATCTAAAGGCACAGGGGAGGAATTGGAGCCAATTACATACCATCATTTTTTAAAATACACCATCGAAGAAAGAGGCATCATCGTAGCAAGGGAGGGGGCTCCAGTCATCGCGAGAGAGGGGGCTACACCATTGTCTTGAGTAAAGGACAGGATGTTGATCGTCGTGAGATCGAAAGAGAGTGAGAGAGAGAGAGAGAGAGAGAGAGTCGACTGAGAGTGAGTGAAAGTGAGAGAGAGAAGTGGGTTGAAGATCAAAAACCCTAATTGTTTAATTTTACTTTTATACCTAAGGTTAAGATGATTGAACGACTAAAAAATGTCTAGAGATTTGTCTCTCATCCGACGGCTATGAATATACTCATCATGATTTATTATTATTATTATTATTATTATTATTATTATTATTATTATTATATAAACTAGTCTTTTCAGACCCTTGTGGTTAAAATTCAAAATAAATAGAGGACTTATATTCCTTCAGGAATAAGTGTGCACATTCTTCCGAAATATTTTCGTTTTCTTAGTTACGATTAGGACTGGCATATATGTGATATATTTCCATTTGTTTTTGAACTAATAACATAAAACTTAACACAAAAGTTGCCTAAACAAGTAAGTTTGGTTGGAGTGTTCTTGACAAAATCAAAAGTGTTATCCAGTTATCATCGATGCCTTTCATGTTCTTATCTCATAAAATAAAAAAATAAAAGTCATCTTAAGAAGAATTACGTATTGACCTGATTCTCAGCTATCTAAGATACGTAGGTAACCCACGTACGGGTTCAGTCACTTGTTTAAACAAAAATCAACTTGAAAGGGTGAACTAACTTTGACCTAATTCCCTATGAAAATCGAATACGTAGGTAACCTTTATAGGTTTGGTCGGCATTAAAAACAATTTCATTTAATCTGTTTTATCTGTTGCTATTGCTAGATAGTCAATTTTCTTGTTTTCTTATATTATAATAATAATAATAATAACAATAATAATAATAATAATAATAATAAAAAAAAAATAAAAAAAAAATAAAAAGAAGAAGAAGAAGATAAAAACATAAAAAATGGTAATTATTGTGTTAAACAAAACCAAAGAAAATTACGTGGATTTCTTTAAACATGACAATCAATTTAGACTTAGGTACTGCTGGTGTCACACCCCACCCAGGACACCCATCACCTTGAGGCTCGGTGGGACGTCAACAAGACTTCACTCGAACGTCAAACCATCTAAAAAAGGCAAAAGTCATACATAAATATATAAAAACCAAGAATCTCACACATATTCGCCCCTGACAGCTCATCTCAGAAACTCCCATACGGCTCCATCTAGTGCTAGCAGGGGGACTAACTCCTAAATTTGTCCACCTGCGAGTGTACTGTCTTCTTAGTAAAAACCTTTTTAAAATAACAATACATTCTAAATAATATAACATTTAAATGGATCAAGCTTAACATGTATCAACAACACATTTTGAACAGTAGTATAAAAATTATATACCACGAGAAAACTCTTTCTTCCTACCATTCAAAAATCTTCATCCATAAATATATATCAAATATATGAAAACTGTCCAAATCATCAGCATAAGATAATATGATAAATCACCAAAGACGATATAATAAAACACTCCATCACCACAAAAAAACAAAACATCAAATACGATAAAACATCGCATATGACAAAACACCACATATAACACCACATCTCACCACGCCACACCACATCACATCACACCACCCCCACACCTCGGCTAGCCATGTAATCGTTTTAACCTCACGATCGGGAGTTGTAACGGTATCGTACCCGTAGGATATGCCTTCCTAGCGGGATATAACAACGCTCCGCTGGACTATGCCAGACGGGTGAAACACCGCTCTGCTGGACTATACCAAGCGGGTGAATATCCACCACCAATCTCCACCTCACCTCAATAACAACAACTCATCTCCACCTCAACAACAACAACTCCGCCCACCATCAACTGCCATCTCAACAACAAACAATAAAATCCACAATATCATAAATACCCAAAATAACGCTTGATCCATGTAAGTTTAGAAAATTCATCCAATTTTCAAGTAAACACATTTTTGATCCATCATATATATATATATATGAAAATAGATTTTTGCAAGAAGACAGTACACTCACCTCGATATCCGTTTTGCAAAACTGCCACTAACTACACTCTATCTGGACGTCGGTGCATGCGAATCTAATAGCAACATGGCATAAATTAATATTTTATTTACAATAACCTAATCATACAATGCAGGCCCTAATTTTCGTAATTTTCCTATTCCCCGCATTCTATATTACTATTCAACAAATATTACTCCGTTCCAATTTACGATATCAAATTTATTCATGGAACGGTCTCAATGTTTATTATCGTCATTTCGATATTTTTGATGTTAGAATTTAATTTAATAAATTACACTAAACTTAATGAAAAACGTTATTAAAATTAACCGTTACGAAATTATTACGATTACAAGAATGGCAACGCTAAATAAAATTTAATTTAACGAGAATTAATAATCAGGTGAAATTTCACCTGTTTCCGGATTGGCCACGAGGTGGATTTTGGATTTACTGGGGTGGTTTCTGTAAATTTCCCCTCCCTCTCCCCCCCCTTCTATTTTTTTTCTTCTTTTCTTATCTCTATTTCGGCTGCCTTTTTCTGTTTTGATTCAGTTGCCGCCACCCACCCCTCTTTCTCTCTACTAGTTCCGTCCACAGGAGGCCTCCCACGCCTCGCCGCTCTCACCGCCGGTCCTACACCACCCACGATCACCGATCACCAACCACCACCGGCCACCTCCATAACCGAAACACCTACCCACTTATCCACCGGGCTTCCACCGCAACACATATCAACCCACGCACATGTATGCACACACCCACATCACCGGATGCGTAGAAACACACACACTCCCACGATCAGCCCACCACCGTCACCACCATCACCGCTAACGATCAACGACCCACACACCCATGACAACGAAACGGAGCAGAGCACACCCACACACATTTACGATAGAGCACACTTCAATCGGCGACGACACACCTATACCCACGTTGGAGAAACCATGACGAACTGAACCACCACCTTCGGCGATCACCTAGCAACTCCGACGACCACCGAACCGAGACCCCTTTCCCCTCCAGTTCTCTCTCTCTCTCTAAAACTTGATAATGACAACCACAACAACAATGGCGGCAGCGGAGAAAACAACCAACGCACACACAATCACCGAATGACGGAGACGAACGGCGACGATTACCAACAATGAACTACCACCAACCGAAACCCACTTTTCTCTTTCTCTCTTTGGTTTTCCTCTCCCTCTTCTTCTTTTTTTTTTTTTTTTTTTTTTCTACTTCTGTTTTCTCAATTTTTCCTCCCCCTTTCTCTTTGTATATATATACATATATATAATGAAAATCGAGCAACCGACTTCCCATTTTCTCCATTTCTCTCGACCCTTCGATTGATCTCACGGCTTACGTATGAACACACACACACACACATATCTATATATATATATAAATATAAAATATCTTTTCTTTAATTATACTATCTCCTCCCAATTTCTTTAAATCTCTTATTTTAATCCAAAATCAACATTTTAGATTTCATTAATTGTAATTTCACCCCTAATTAAATATTTGGTATTTATTTTAGTCCAAAAATTTACAATTCACATTTTGAAAATCGCTAATTGATCCCAAAGATTTTTAAATCAAATAATTAATAGCATCAACCACCCTACTATTTTTTATTATGCTCGAAAGCGACTCAATTTGTACGTATAAGAAAGATCAGGGTCTTACAACTTTTCCCCCGTAAAAGAAATTTCATCCCGAAATTTTTGTCAAGCTACTAATATGACAAAGTCACATCACCAGGTTATGTTCGTCTCACGCGATTCTAGAACCACTGTTTCCTATATAGGGTCCCATAATCACAAGTCGCCCAAAATTTATAACCAACAATTTTTTATCAAATTATATCCACCCATTGCAACATTTTTTACTTGCAGTGATCAATTTATATTCAACACCCAATAAACATGGTGCACTTGGTCGGTTACACTTAACCGGACAAAGAATCTCATGTTTCTAACTGCTCCTACTGCGCTACTCTAAAAAAACGATCAACAACAATATATATACTTAAAATATCAGGTAATCTCAGTTGATTGGGCCTATATTATTTTTGACAATAATTTTTCATAACCAATACTTATCCATTCAACATTTAAACCCACAATACTCACCACCAATCTCATAAGCACGGATAGCCTAAAAATCATCAATCTCAATATCGACATCCGATCCCCAATACTCTTATAAAAGTTCTATAAATATTACTATAATCCAATGTTAACTAAATAAATTTTTTCATAATACATCAAAACCACGTAGATATGTATCAAAATATAGAAAACGGGTCATCTATAAGAATTCATTTCATGCGTCCACATTTAATCAAGTTCCTGGCAAGACCACGTACTTCAATTACGTTGAAACTCTACCTAAGGATAATTCAAATGATCCTCTCCGAATGAAATCTTAATGAATCCTTCAAGCTGACTCCGCATAATATTAGTAGTAAATCAATACTTCTAGTTGAGTTCTTTTAATTAATTCCATGTCTCAAATAAAAATATAGCCACATTGGTTATCTTCGAAACTCGATAATTTTCTGTTCTCCTATCATGGTTTAGTCTATTTGACTAAAGTCATGCATCTTTTTTCACACAACGCTTTACACGATGCCACTTTGATCTCCAAAAAAAATATCTATTATTTTAAACAAATTTCATCTGCGCCACATAGTCAGCTTTACTATCAGAAAATTCCAAAACGCAACTCTTCAACATATCTTCCAACATATGATTCGCACTTCTTGACTGACCATTAATCTACAAATAAAATCAAATACCAACTTCAACTTGGCACCCAGAACAGTGGGGAAACCCAACCAGAACGTCAAAATAAATATCATATCCCTCTACTACAGTTTCTCCTATACAACTTTTTCTATAAAGAACTATCACATGGAATTTACTACCCGAATTCCAATGTTTACACATGCCAATTTTTTTACGACGGTAATTATGATAGTATCACCAATAATCCAATACTGTATTTCGAGTTCCTCTGCGGACCGTTCATACAACAGCAACTTAATTTGTTTTGATAAAAATTATCTTCCAATTACAGTACGGCGGCAACACTTACAACCAACAATTCAGTTTAAAAAAAAATGGTCAAACAATTTATCCGAGAACAACTATCAATTAACAAACAAAAAAGTCAACAACCAATTTCCACCTTTTCGATTTCAAACTAGTATCTTATCCTAATTTTATTCTACAATTTCATGGGACCGATGTCTCATGCAACCGAACAATCCCGCCAATATACACTTGGCATATGAATCAAGACTTCCATTTCCATTATGGAATAGATAAAGACTGTAATAACCTACCTGGATATTAATGCTCGACCTTAATTTTTGCTAATATACAAGATACCTAACAACCAATTCTACAATTGCTCGCTTTCCTCCAAACTCCCAATAATGCTCACGCAATTTCAATACAGTTTGATATCCCCGGGGTGCATTATGTATATCGAATTATGTGCTTCTTTCAAGGTCTCTTCCATCAAATGGGCATCATTAGGAACATACAGATTATTTCAAATCATCAAGACTTCATCATTATTTCTGATACGATCGTCAGCTCTACGACTATTTTCCACTTTATCTCTAATCTTTCTCAACTGGACATCCAACTTCTACACTTCTACCTCACAGTCGATCAATGTCGGTTCCAAAATCAAATTCTCAAACAGCGCTGCCATCTGACTAAGTGCCCACTAACTCCCAAGAGTTTCAACCTGACACATAATTTAGTATGAACAACCTGAATGTGCGCAACCAAACTTGTTGATTCCTAACTTAAAGCATCAGTTACAACACTGGCCCTACTTGAATAATAATGGATGGTACAACTGTAGTTTTTGATCAACTTTCTTCAGTGACTCTACCTCAGATTTAGCTCATTTTTTAATAAGCAATTATTTTAGACTCCAATGGTCGGTGCAAATCCCAGAAGTCTCGTCATACAGATAAGGTCTCTAAAATTTTAAGGCAAACACAATCACTGCCAACTCTAAAAGTTTCGCATTTCGATCACACTTTTTGGCCTTTCTCATTAAATCACAACCTCGACTTCTATTGGATTCACTTGAATATCATCTCCCAAGATCACATGTTTCAAAATTATCACTTGATCCAACCCAACTCACATTTATTGAATTTGACATGCGATTGCTTCTCTGGCAATGTTAGCAACATAGTCTGGAGATGCTCTGCATACTTTTCTCTACTCTCGATCGGAATGTCGTTTTCCCCACGTCATAGTCCCTAACCTTCAATTGGTCATAGCCTAATTAAATAATCTATTTGGGAGAACACCTTGGTCTTTCGCAGTTGATTGAATAAATCGCCAATTCTACATGATGGGTATAATAATTTTACCCGAACCGCCTCCTTACTTCCATTATCGATTACCCACACTCATCCTCAATGTACCTCCGTTTCCCTTTTCAAATAACACCAGATTTTCATAGAGAGAAACACCAGGTCTACTATAATCATGGGTTAACAGATCTTCCAATTTTGTCAACTTAGTATGTGCCCTATGATAGAGTGAAATTTGTATAATAACAGTTCCTAGAAGTAACTCGGAAATGTTTACTGACAACCTTGATAATTCTTCTGGGAAATATATTGGAACAAACCCTAACTGCTGTCATATCTGCCATCCGAATGTTATTTTAACTGGTGCCCATCACCTATGCGAGGTATCCCTGATATCCCTTCTTCAACAACTTTCTAACCTCCTGGACCCACTATCAATTAACTGGGGGTATTAATTACGTCTCCCTAACAAAACACACTTTGATTTATCTAAAATTTGACTCCACCAGCAACTCTTACGACACGAACTATAATTTTACACACTTACTATCTTGACAGACTCACAAATCTCGACTATCTTCTACACATCATTCTCTATTGCATTTGTTGTATTTACTAGCTCCATAATCTTTTGCTCTGCCTGCCCGTCAACCTATAATATTCTACCGATTTAAATCTTTTCTAACATCGCCACAGTTTTCTCACATCCTTAATTCCAACTAATACAAACTCTCCCTTTTGATTTCATCATAAGATTCTTTTAGTCTTACCTAGAAAGCAGTTTTACACTTATCTTGAATGTCGTTTCATATTCCAACTTAAGTATGTTCTATTGTCCTATCAATTATTTTAACAACTAGATATTAGGTGCTATTAATAGGGGATCCCAACGCCAAGTAATACGCATATGATTGTTTATCGGTTACAATCTAACTTTCCGAACTACGAGTATCCCACAATCGTGATCCACCCAAAACCACTACCAACAACACCGCATCACCCAACTCCACCGACTAGCAATATCACCATTTCGTTGCACTCACTAAATACCAACAAGACAACCAATTATGCGAAGCCAATGTATTAACTGATGCAATGAAATAACTATAACTCACATGCCGAACTTACCTATCGAGACTCTAACTCATGTCCCCTACTGACTAGACGACTGGCACTTCTTTCTATCTCCTGGTCCTCTACTGACACAACAACTAACAAGTCTATAGAACCTATAACCTAGGCTCTAATACCAAAATTGTCACACCCCACCCACGACACCCATTACCTTGAGGCTAGGTAGGACGTCGACAAGACTTCACTCGAATGTCAAACCATCTAAAAAAGACAAAGGCCATACATAAATATATAAAAACCAAGAATCTCACACATATTCGCCCCTGACAGCTTATCTCAAAAACTCCTATACGACTCCATCTAGTGCCAGTAGGGGGACCGACTCCTAAATTTTCTCCACCTGCGAGTGTACTGCCTTCTTAGTAAAAACTTTTTAAAAATAATAATACATTCTAAATAATACAACATTTAAATGGATCAAGCTTAACGCGTATAAACAACACATTTTGAACAATAGTATAAAAATTATATACCACAAGAAAACTTTTTCTTACTACCATTCAAAATATATATCAAATATTTGAAAACCGTCCAAACCATCAGCATAAGATAATATGATAAATCACCAAAGACAATATAATAAAACACTCCATCACCACAAAAAAACAAAACATCAAATACAACAAAACATCACATACGACAAAACACCACATCTCACCACGCCACACCACATCACACCACACCACATCACACCACCCCCACACCTCGGCTAGCCATGTGATCGTTTTAACCTCATGATCGGGAGTTGCAACGATACCTTACCCCGTAGGATATACCTTCCTAGCAAGATATAACAATTCTCTGCTGGACTATGCTAGACGGGTGAAACAACGCTCCGCTGGATTATGCCAAACGGGTGAAACACCACTCCACTGGACTATGCCAAGCGGGTGAATATCCACCACCAATCTCCACCTCACCTCAACAACAATAACTCATCTCCACCTCAACAACAACAACTCCACCCACCATCAACTGTCATCTCAACAACAAACAATGAAATCCATAATATCAAAAATATCCAAAATAACGCTTGATCCATGTAAGTTTAGAAAATTCATCTAATTTGCAAGTAAACACATTTTTGATCCATCATATATATATACTAGCGTATAACCCGTGCCTGAAGGCACGGGCAAAAAAAGAAAACCTAATACTTACGCAATTAAGTAGAAAAATCAACAGACCCAACATAAAAAAAACATTACAGAATATACTGCCAGTAACCACAACCACAAACATAAAAAACAATAATTAATTTAAATTGTTAACACGTGTTTTCAAAGACAACAAATCCGTGCCTGAAACAAACATTACTAAAACAAATAACAATAACTTAATTACCTTATAATATCTCCACCAATGTAGAACTTTTTCACCCAATTCGTACAACAATCAACAAAATTAATGAATGCCTTTATACATTAAGATGGCGTTTCACTTACCCATGGCCCTTCCCCAATATTTTCTTAACCTCTTCGGTAGTATCATTATGTAAAAAACATTCAACTCACTATTAATTTGATCTGATTAATCTTATACAAAAGGTTCAATAACCATTCAATTAATGAGAAACAATCATCAATATACCCGAGTACAAATAAACTATACAATGGGAAACAATTTAACAAAATTTACAATTACAAATTTACAAAGCACATATGCGTCGCCAATACAGAGAATATTGGGTAAAAATTCAAAAAATAAAAAAATACACTTTGATTAAACAACATTTAAAATTATTGACTCCTATTTTCAAATCTATACAACCAATAACCAATATAACCACTAACCAACATAACCACTAACCGATAACCAATAATCAAGTACTATAGAGTATACCTTGTAATATCTTGCACACATTGAGCCTTCCAATTTTCAAACATAGATTTACGGATTACTCTACTCAAGCTATGGATTCTGTAAAACACCTAATGTTAAGAACAGAAACGGAAACAAAATAGGGAACAGGAACAGAACAGAAACAGGGAACAGGGAACAGAAACAGAAACAGGGAACAGAAACAGAAACAGGTAACAGAACCTTTGCCACTCGACATCAGTCCATTTCCGTCCTAATAGTGCTTTTCCCGACGATCTTGGCAGTTGTGCACAGCGCTTGTGTATAAAAGTTGTTAGAATTCGTCGTTCTAAGCAATGGTCCACGACTAAATCAGAAAAAGAAAACTAAACAAAAAAATTTTTGCTTCTCTTTCTATTCTGAGACCAAAAAATAGAAACCATAAATCTAAATTTTGAAACTAAAAAAGAAAACAGATTGCTTTCTAGAATAGAAGCAGAAACAAAAACTTTGGGACCAAAGCACAGAAGCAGAAAACTAAAACAAACGCCTTAGATGCATTTGATCAAGGTGAATTCAAAATCAAAATCCAAAACCATTAAAGTTTCTGAGAATAGAAACACTAAACAAACGCCATCTAAATAAACCATAAACAAACGCCATGAAAGAGAACAATAAACAAATGAAAAGAGAAATTAGGGTTGAGGTTTAGCCTGAATTCTGTAAAACACCTAATGTTAAGAACAAAAACGGAAACAGAAATAGGGAACGGGAACAGAACAGAAACAGGGAACAGGGAACAGAAACAGAAACAGGGAACAGAAACAGAAACAGAAACCGAAACAGGGAATAGAACAGAAACAGGTAACAGAACCTTTGCTGCTCGACATCAGTCCATTTCTATCCTAATAGTGCTTTTCCCGACGATCTTGGCAGTTGGGCACGGCGCCTGTGTATAAAAGTTGTTAGAATTCGTCGTTCTAAGCAATGGTCCACGACTAAATCAGAAAAAGAAAACTAAACAAAAAAAAATTTGCTTCTCTTTCTATTCTTTGAGACCAAAAAAAAATATCTCCATAGCCAACGACAAAAGACCGACATGAGCCAACAGCCTCTTCTTCATAAGTGTGCTGTAAAATTCAGGAAAATAGAACAGAAAATGACTTATTTGTTCCTACATTTTCTGTTTCTTGTTCCAAGTTTTATGGAAACAGAATCGTAAATCATGGAATAAAAACACTAAACATACGCCACTTGAAGAACCATTTTGTTCAGTTCCGAAACAAAAAGGAGGTAACAACAACACTAAATAAAAATAAATATGGAAACAAAAATTCTAAACAAACATAAATATGGAAACAAAAATCCTAAATAAATTACCTTACCTTGCAAGAAGAAAAAGAGTCCACCTTGTTTTGCTGTCAGATTTTAAAAAGCAAAACACTGTGTGTCTCAATCTAACGCATGCGCACCAAAAACAGTACGAAAATGCACCACGCCTACGATCAAATGGAAACCTTGTTGCAACCAAACAGAACATGAACAGAAACAAAAAACAGGAACAAAAATAGAAACAGATGAATGGAGAGAGGAGAGTACCTATGAATGGAGATGAAGAAGCTTTGGGTGGCTGACGACCATCCAAATACGACCGTCGGCGGCCTTCACTGTCCAAGCCCTTGACTGAAACAGAAACAGAAACAGAAACAGAAACAATTCATAAACAGAAACAGAAACCGAAACCAAATGCTACCTTGCGATTGAATATTATTAATAATAACGATTGAACATCAATAATTAATAACAATCAAGATGAAACGCCATTTCACACATTATTTATTCCCAATAAAAAAAAGAAAGACTTTGCTTGGGGAAATATTAAAAAATTCAAAAATAAAAAAACTACTAATGCATTAATTTTACCATATCAAATGGATAGATGTTTATAATAACCAATGGCGTCTCGGGGTGATGAAGTTACTTGAAGTTAAAGCATTTGAGATTCCACAAAAACTTAGAACCACCAATATATCCTCACCCAAGAAGCCAACAAAGAACATTTAAATAAAGAACAGAAAACAGGGAAAAATAAAATAAAAACAGGAAAAGCGGAAAAAATAAATAAAATAAAAAGAGGTTTATCTTTTCATGTGTTACTCAACACAAACAAATACCACCACCACACCACTTGATTTATGACGTGAATATAATTTTGGTCTTATCACAATACACAACTAATCTAATACAACAACAAATACATGATTGGATTAAAATAAGTTAAATAAAATAATTCTCTTATTACATAATAGAGTAATAATCCTTTTTAGGTCGAAAAAAATTAAAGTTAAAATAGTTAATCAACAAAATATCTAATTAATCTCATAAAGGTAAAAACGAAAGGAAAAAACTGAAAAAAAAAAAAAAAAAAAAAAAAAAAAAAAAAAAAAAAAAAAAAAAAAGTGGAAATAGAAAATGCCAAGTAATCAAAGTGGAAATGTAGCAAAACATTACAATCCAAAAACACTTATCCATGTGAAGAATTCTAGATTCATTTGAAAATTGTACCTTCTAATCACACATAAGCAGGAGATAAAACAAATTCCAAAACTTTTACCTAGATATATTTCAGTGGGAATAATTTGATTAAAAAGATTATCAAATTCATAGAAACATCACCATGAGATAGGATTCATAAGCATCATTATGGATTAAAAAGAACAAAAACTGACTTCATTTTGTAATGAATGCAAGTACCGATTTTCAAAAAATACAATAAGAACACGTACCACACTTTTAGTGTAGTTGATGAGCTATACTATAACTTCTTTGGATTGGGTTCCTTATCTTCCTATCAGTAGCCGGATCAATCTGGGGGCCTTGAAGAAATCTGATTATAAATTCAAAATAGTAATCACAAATGATCTACATAGCACAAATGATCAAAATTCCAGATTAAGTTGCAGCAAATGAAACGCCATTTCAATAATTAATAACATTTGGTTAGTGTTACTGTTTCTGCTCCCAGAAAACTTTGAATAGAGAGAAAAAACGAAAATAAACCAAACATATTCATGTTCCAAGTTCTTTGAGAACAAAAACACTAAACAAACGCCATCAAAGAGAACATGAGAGTAGAATAGAAACACTAAACAAACACATTCATGTTCCAAGTTCTTTGAGAACAAAAACACTAAACAAACACCATCTAAATAAACACTAAACAAACGCCATCAAAGAAAACAGGGGAATTAAACATATACACTGAATAAAAAAAAATAAACAAACACTATCAAATTAGTGAGAAGATTGAAATTAGGGTTGAACTTACCGAAATTAGAATTGAGGTTCAACATACCTGAAATTTCAGAGAAATAGAGCGTGAGAATTTGCTAAAACCGTCAGCGACCTTCACCGTCCAAGCCCTTGATTGAAACAGAAACAGAAACAGAAATAGAAACAATTCATAAACAGAAACAGAAACCGAAACCAAATGCTACCTTGCGATTGAATATTATTAATAATAACGATTGAACATCAATAATTAATAACAATCAAGATGAAACGCCATTTCCCACATTATTTATTCCCAATAAAAAAAGAAAGACTTTGCTTGGGGAAATATTAAAAAATTCAAAAATAAAAAAACTACTAATGCATTAATTTTACCATATCAAATGGATAGATGTTTATAATAATCAATAGCGTCTCGGGGTGATGAAGTTACTTGAAGTTAAAGCATTTGAGATTCCACAAAAACTTAGAACCACCAATATATCCTCACCCAAGAAGCCAACAAAGAACATTTAAATACAGAACAGAAAATAGGGAAAAATAAAATAAAAACAGGAAAAGCAGAAAAAATAAATAAAATAAAAAGAGGTTTATCTTTTCATGTGTTACTCAACACAAACAAATACCACCACCACACCACTTGAGTTATGACGTGAATATAATTTTGGTCTTATCACAATACACAACTAATCTAATACAACAACAAATACATGATTGGATTAAAATAAGTTAAATAAAATAATTCTCTTATTACATAATAGAGTAATAATCCTTTTTAGGTCGAAAAAAATTAAAGTTAAAATAGTTAATCAACAAAATATCTAATTAATCTCATAAAGGTAAAAACGAAAGGAAAAAAACTGAAAAAACAGAGAAACGAAAAAAAAAAACAGAAAAAAAAGAAAATAAATAAACAGAAAAAAAAAAAAGTAAAAATAGAAAATGCCAACTAATCAAAGTGGAAATGTAGCAAAACATTACAATCCAAAAACACTTATCCATGTGAAGAATTCTAGAATCATTTGAAAACTGTACCTTCTAATCACACATAAGCAGGAGATGAAACAAATTCCAAAACTTTTACCTAGATATATTTCAGTGGGAATAATTTGATTAAAAAGATTATCAAATTCATAGAAAAATCACCATGAGATAGGATTCATAAGCATCATTATGGATTAAAAAGAACAAAAACTGACTTCATTTTGTAATGAATGCAAGTACCGATTTTCAAAAAATACAATAAGAACACGTACCACACTTTTAGTGTAGTTGATGAGCTGTACTATAACTTCTTTGGATTGCGTTCCTTATCTTCCTATCAGTAGCCGGATCAATCTGAGGGCCTTGAAGAAATCTGATTATAAATTCAAAATAGTAATCACAAATGATCTACATAGCACAAATGATCAAAATTCCAGATTAAGTTGCAGCAAATGAAACGCCATTTCAATAATTAATAACATTTGGTTAGTGTTACTGTTTCTGCTCCCATAAAACTTTGAATAGAGAGAAAAAACAAAAATAAACCAAACACATTCATGTTCCAAGTTCTTTGAGAACAAAAACACTAAACAAACGCCATCAAAGAGAACATGAGAGTAGAACAGAAACACTAAACAAACACATTCATGTTCCAAGTTCTTTGAGAACAAAAACACTAAACAAACACCATTTAAATAAACACTAAACAATCGCCATCAAAGAAAACAGGGGAATTAAACATATACACTGAATAAAAAAAATAAACAAACACTATCAAATTAGTGAGAAGATTGAAATTAGGGTTGAACTTACCGAAATTAGAATTGAGTTTCAACATACCTGAAATTTCGGAGAAATAGAGCGTGAGAATTTGCTAAAACCGAAGCTACCTATTCGAGCATTGACAAAAACACATTAGGGAAGATAATTGATCTCGTTAAATAAACACTAAAGGAATGCCATCGAAGCTCATTAAGAAACAGTAAACTAACGCCATTTAAGCTCACTAAATAAACAGTAAATGAACGCCATCGAAGCAAAAGCAGATAAATTAAACGAACAGATAGTCAGACACAACTCTGTATCTGTTGCGTCACTCCTCTATCGCCCTTCTCTTCCATCTCCCAACTTTGCCACTTCCACCACCACTAAATCAAGAACAGATTTGATAAGGGGGGATCTGAACAAAAGACTGTATTAGGGTTGAAAAGAGAGAAAACAAAGAACTAAAAACAAATAAAGGGAAAGAATCAAGAACAGATTTGCAGTTCCACTGCTGCTGCTGGACTTCATTTGCAGTTCCACTACAAAAACTAAATTTTAAACTTGATTAAAAAAACCAATGAGCAAGAATTTGAATAGTGAATTTCAACTGAAAAATCTTAATTTTTAGAAATTGCAAGGATTTGCCCTAGAACTTTCTTCCTTTGCATTTCAATAACTGATGGATTTTAACAACTGATGGATTTCTTCCTTTGCATTTCAATAGGGCAATTAATTTTACGTCTCCACCAGAGAAAATGGGAGGCCAAGAGAGAATCCAATAACTACTAATGTATCAAATTAGAAATCTTAAACTCAAATTACATCAAATACCATACATACCTATATATATATATATATATATATATATATATATATACATACATACAGTGTTGTGGCGTCTAAGAGAGGGGTAGAGGAAGCAGTGCCAAATCAATGGTGTTGTGGCGTGCTGGTGGCTAAGAGAAGACAAAGGGAGCGAAGAAGAGGCGGGACAGAGCTACCCCGACCATCCAGATCCGCCCACCGCCGGCCATCACCATCCAGATCCGACCACCTCGAACGTCATCGCCCCCAAATCCGACCACCGCGACGCATCACCATCTAGCCAGACCGTCGCCGAACTTCACCGCCTTCAAATTCCGCCCACCGCCGGCCATCACCATCCAGATCCGACCACCTCGAACGTCATCGCCCCCAAATCCGACCACCACGACGCATCACCATCCAGCCAGACTGTCGTCGAACTTCACCACCTTCAAATCCGACCACCGCCGTCTCAATCTGGCCATTTTGAACCAGATCGGGAGCAGTGAGTGAAACGATGGTGAGCGGCGAAGGCAATGGCGAGATTCGCCGATGGAGACGGTGAGCTACGGATTCGATTTCGGCAACAGCGGGAGGACGCGAAGGTGATGGCGACAGAGATGGCGACGGCGAGCGACTGGGATGGCCATGGCGGAAGATCGGCGATGGAGGAAGATCGGGTGAGAGTGAGGGTGAGGCAGAGAGTTAACAGAGAGAGTGTGAGGCAGAGAGTTAACAGAGAGAGTGGGTAGGAGCGGCCAACCCTAATTTTGATTTTCAATTTATATGTAAATTAAATCTCATCCAACGGTTGGGAATGTCTTTGATGTTTGTCTCATGATCCAACGGCCCTGAATATAAATGAGCTGATTTATTATATATATATATATGAAAATAGATTTTTGGCAAGAAGACAGTACACTTACCTCGATATCTGTTTTGCAAAACTGCCACTGACTACACTCTATCTAGACGCCGGTGCCTGTGAATCTAATAGCGATAGGGCCTAAATTAATATCTTATTTAAAATACCCTAATCATACAATGCAGGCCCTAATTTCCGTAATTTTCCTATTCCCCGCATTCTATATTACTATTCAACAAATATTACTCCGTTACAATTTACGATATCGAATTTATTCATGTGAACGGTCTCAATGTTTATTATCGTCATTTCGATATTTTTGACGCTAGAATTTAATTTAATAAATTACACTAAACTTAACGAAAAACGTTATTAAAATTAACTGTTACGAAATTATTACGATTATAAGAATTACAACGCTAAATAAAATTTAATTTAACGAGAATTAATAATCAGTTGAAATTTCACCGGTTTCTGGATCATTTGGTGGCCACGAGATAGATTTTGGATTTACTGGGGTGGTTTCTATAAATCTCCCCCCAACCCCCCACCCTCCCTTTTTTTTTTTTTTCTTCTTTTCTTATCTCTGTTTCGGCTGCCTTTTTCTGTTTCGGTTCAATTGCTGCCGGCCACCCTTTTTTCTCTCTACTAGTTCCGTCCATGGGAGGCCTCCCACGCCTCTCCGCTCTCACCACCGGTTCTACACCACCCACGATCACCGATCACCAACCACCACCGACCACCTCCATAACCGAAACACCTACCTACTTGTCCACCAGGCTCCCACCGCAACACATATCAACCCACGCACATGTATGCACACAGCCACATCACCGGATGCGTAGAAACACACACACTCCCACGATCAACCCACCACCTTCACCACCATCACCGCCGACGATCAACGATCCACACACCTATGACGACGAAACGGAGCAGAGCACACCCATACATAGTCACGACAGAACACACTTCAATCGGCGACGACACAGCCACACTCACGCTGGAAAAACCACGAAGAACTGAACCACCACCTCTGGCGATCACCTAACAGCTCCGACGACCACCGAATTAAGACCCCTTTTCCCCTACGGTTCTCTCTCTTTCTAAAACTTGATAATGACAACCACAACAACAATGGCGGCGATGGAGAAAAAACAACCGACGCATACACAATCACCGAATGACGGAGACGAACGGCGATGATTACCAACAACGAACCACCACCAACCGAAACCCACCTTCCTCTTTCTCTCTTCGGTTCTCCTCTCCCTCTCCGTCTCTTTTTTTTCTTTTTTCTTTCTGCTTCCGTTTTCTCGATTTTTCCTCCCCGTTTCTCTTTGTATATATATACATATATATAATGAAAATTGAGCCACCGACTTCCCATTTTCTCCATTTTTCTCGACCCTTCGATTGATCTCAGGGCTTACGTATGAACACACACACACGCACGCACACACACACACACATATATATATATATATAATATTTTTTTCTTTAATTACACTATCTCCCCCCAATTTCTTTAAATCTCTTATTTTAATCCAAAATCAACATTTTAGATTTCATTAATTGTAATTTCACCTCTAATTAAATATTTGGTATTTATTTTAGTCCAAAAGTTTACAATTCACATTTTGAAGATCGCTAATTGATCCCAAAGATTTTTAAATCAAATAATTAATAGCGTCAACCACTCTACTATTTTTTATTATGCTCGAAAGCGACTCAATTTGTACATATAAGAAAGATCGATGTCTTACAGTTGGCCTAGTAAACTACCTAAGAGGAGGTGTGAATTGGGTAGATATAAAAATTTAAACTCAATTAATGTCCCAATAATTACTAGTGATAGAATTTACGTGAGGAATACAATATCTGATTATAATAGATATGGGTAGCACAAAAATAAACACGTAATTAGATTATCACAAAATTCGTTTTAAAAATAATTTTTATGCTCATTAAGTTTGACAATGATTTTACTACAATTGTTACACCCAAGAAAATATGATATAACCAGGAATAACACCGTTAGATTGAATATGAATCACTAGATAGCTCACATCTGTGACACCAAAACAATTAGTGCTTTAACTCAAGAAATTCTCAAATAATTTAACTCACAATTGATCTTTTGATATAATCTCAGAATAATGACTCTTAGAAAGCTCATGAACTGAAAGTTCTTTATAGATGTGATATTCTGATCTCTAAAAATGCAGATCTATTTAAACTGATTTGAAATAGACCCTCTAACAGTTAGTTCTACAAGATATGACAATTAAATACACATATAGACCCCATATATCAACACCATTTAATCTTGGTCCAATTCACTTAAATATGGATTTTAAAATATTCAATTTAGTCCCTAGAATAATTCTCAATTTCAAATCAAATAGATAAAAAGTATTAAATGAACTAAATTGAGAAATACTTTAATTTTATGTATCATATCTATAGGGATATCTAAATAAGACTATCATATCTTCAATACATTTAAATCCCTAAGATATCTCCAAAAGATCAGCCAAAAAACGGCTAGTAACGGATAGTTTTGTTCAAATCCTGAATTCCTAAAAATCTGAAACAACATAGTCGGTTGACCGATCATAAGCCATCAGTCGACCGATCATTTCAGGTTGTAGCCCAAGCCATTTCTTAAACAACTGTCAATTGATCGAACCCCCGTGGGTCAGTTGATCGATCGATTCAAGATGTTTCTCTAGGCCAATTTTTGGCTCTGGTCGGTTAACCGATCATCGATGGTCAGTTGACCGATCGATACAGAGAGTTCACCTTTCGCCCATCAGTTTACCGATCTCTCTTGATCGGTTGACCGATCGATTCAAATACTCCAATTCTCTAGCCCTTGCCCATCTGTTAACCGATCCTTTTTGGTTGGTCAGACGATTTCTACTACAACAACTTCTCCATAAATTATTTCAACTCTAATCTTTGACATTTTCAACCCTATAACCAATTTCTTTTCTTGATTAACTAAATTGGCACTATTAAACAATTTTAAATGCTAATCTTGCTTAGATCAATTTTTCTTTTTCAATTTCACATTGGAGCAAATAATTGAACTTAATTAGGATCCTATTATAAACATCCATAAATATAAATCATTTAATTTGTGTCATGTGTGATCCTAATCGGGATACATTAAGAGTAAAATATATTTGAGTTGTTTTCACCTAGATTCTTCAAAATCTTCAATCTCTTAATATCCGTCTCTGCGTCCTTCACAATTAATTCATGATATTACCTTGATTAGAACTCTTTAAAATGAAACACTTAATAAAAACGTTAGTTCCACCAAAAACATCAATACTTAATTATCCATCAAAATCCTGCGATCAACAGGTACCGTCTTTGGACAGGTGTCTTGGGGTACCTAACATTTTTCCCAAGCATAATTGACCCCCAAACTTAAAAGAAATCTTTGATAAAAGACCAATTGTTTTTTAGTCAAAACTTGGGTCATTTTAAAACAAAAAATAATTTTCTAAAATCCCAGTGACCTAGCACAACATTTAACTCCATACTAGGTGGTGACTCAATTTTTAAACTAAATCCCGGCCATGGGGACGTTTTCAAAATCGGCACCTATAAAAGCCCCTGAAACAAGTTTCTAAAATGAACGGATTTTTGGGCATTTGAGAGGGAGGAATGAAACTTTGTTTTCCTCTTCTTCCCACTCTTCATTTCTTCTGCTTCAAAAATCGAAGGTACGTCAAATACATAATAAGAAAATAGAACAAACTAAATTTAAACAAAGTATCTTCTTAGATGCTCAATGTTCCACAGCCTTAGAATGGATTATCCATCCAAGGTCTTCCAACCAGTATGTTCCAGGTTGGTTAACCTTTGTGAATCTATAAAGGCCTTCTCAATTTGGGGCCAACTTTTGCAACTTTCTCAATTTGGGGCCAACTTTCCTAATCCTTGGGAGTTTTTCCAACCATTCTCCTTTCACATCGTCAGGCCTTTTCTTCAACGCATCTTTGATAGATATGTTCATCACTTCCGCTTTATCGTTTGCTTATGGATGAGCTAGACTACACGTTCGGAGCTGGATTTTTAATTCATTGCACATTCACTCAACCTTTCCTCGGATCAACGGAGTCCTGTTGTTTGAGATCAGCACTGCTTGTATCCCAAAATGGCAAATAATATTTTTCCATAGAAAAATTATTTTCATCAATTGTGACATAATCATATGCTTCAACCCATTTCATAAAGTAATCTATGACAATTAGGGTGTACATTTTGTTCCCAGGGGACCGAAGTGAAAGGACCAAATATGTCCATACCCCCACTGAGTGAAAAGCCACAGGCTTAGAATGGTGGTTTGAAGTTGAGTTGGTGATGAGAACCAATAAGCACGATCAAAGGATCCGTTGTATGTTCTAATTAGGTCTATTACTAGGGAAATATCCAAGAAGATCAAATAAATACTCAATGGGCTAATTCAAAAGATTTGGGCTAAGTCTAGAATGGTGAAGCACAAATCATGCCCAAATGATGATCAAGGCCTAATCCATCTCATCAAGGCTAGCGAATGGGCTTAGACGTGATTTTGAAAAGGCCTAGGCATGAGACCCATGAATTTTCAGTCTATTTATTTTATTATTAGTCTTTTAATTTTAATTTAGGTCTTTTAGTTGATGATTTGTAAGGCATGATTGCCCATTAGACTTTTCCTTTTTGGACTAAGAGTCTTTTTCTTGTTAGATTAGGAGGAAAGGCAAGATAAGAATTTTTTTTTTTTTTTTTCCCTTTCCTTGTTGAACTAGTTTTTCTTGTCCTTGCTAGACTAGTTTTTCTTGTACTTTCTTGGATGCCTACTTAAAGATGGTGTATCCATGAGAAAAAAACACATTACTTTTAATTAATACAATTGTGAGAGTTTGTACTTAAGTTCTTCAACGAACTTTTATTGATCTTATCATGAATTTCTTGTGGCGTTCAAACTCTATACATTCGGTTCGTGATTCATTTATAATCATTAGGTCGAGATTTGTTCCCTTTCTACCTTCGGTTTGCGTTTTATTCATAAACGTTGAGTCAAGATAAACTATCTAAATTCTGTATTTCTGTGGTTTTTTTTCATTTATAAATCTGAATTTAGATCGATCTTAGTGAAGAAACCCTAAATTAGTTTCGGGTCTTATTAATTCATGGTGAGATTCGCATTAGCTGGTACCTTGATATCTCTGGAAAATATTTTACATTTGTTGCATTGTTGGACGTATTCTAGTGCATTCTTCTTCATTGTTGTCAAATACTACCCTATTGCGACATGGGGCAAAGTGTGTCCTCCTCGATGATTGCCACACACTCCCTCATGAATTTCGTAGAGCACGTATGTTGTCTTTGTTAGTCCTAAGCACAACCATAATGGCTACATGAATGATCTTTGATACAATTTTTTGTCAAGAATCAAGTATTGATTAGGGGAGGGGTTTTAATTATAAGAGAGAGGATGAATTTTGTGTTAATTAATATTTCAGCGTAACTAGCTAAGAGTATTTATGACATTTTAACTTATCGTGTAAGTCAACCGATTGCAAACGATCCCTAACTGTTGTTTGAGTAACGGAGGAATTTGATACAAATCGGAACATTTAGGGGACGAGTTAGTGATATGAGTAATTATATTTTTTTTATTGATTTTAATTAGAATTAATAATATTTTTGTTGATTATATAATTAGAAAATGAAAGGATACAAATAATGTGAATGCGGGAATTGAAAAACAACGCCAAACACCGTGAAAACGATCTTCAAGGGAGGTTGACGCGACTTAAAAAAGCAACATCACATGATCATAACGTGCATCACTGGAATCGTGTTTTGTAGGAGATTCCATGGGGGGGTGGATCTTCCCTGGAAAATTGAACCACCCAAGCCCTTTCCTCTGTATTTATCTCCACTTTTTCTTTTTCATATTTATTGCACAAGTGATTTTTTTATTTTTTATTTTTTATGTTGTTATTGATATTATTATTGTACAACAACATTTATATCCTCATATTTATTATATTTTTGTTAACATTGTTGTTGGGCAGTAATATTTGTATGCTTCATTTATTATATTGTTGTTGATGTAATGAAAGAATATGTATTTGGTAAAAATTACTACACAGCAAATTTAGTGAAACTTACTTCATTATGTTTTCTTAAAATTTAAATAAATTAATGAATTTTAATTGGTATAGACTTTATTCCTTGAGGCCCATTTTAATATGTTTGGCAAAAATAGATGATAACCTAAAAAATCTCTTTTCTTAATTACAGAAATTCACTTTATAAATAAAGGTATATTGATTATATGTTCTCTTTGACTTACAGTTTAAAATATTTTTTATGAATTTTACGTATAATACAATTTATTGTAATTAAAAAAATTAATTAGTATTCAACAACTGTATTACTACCATCGTCAGCCGCTACTGCCATGAACTAAAAATGTCCAGAAAATGTAACTTATCAACTAGATATTTCTTAACAATGATAGGGATAGTCTAGTTACAATCAATTATTAAAAAAAAACCAAATAGATTTAAAGTAAATTGTCATACAATCCTATGTGAACGATAGCTCTACGAATTATCCTATAAAGTGATGTGATGATTATAAAGTGAAAGAATATAGTATTATAAACTAATTAAAGAAAAAACATTTTTTATTAATTGAAATGAATAAGATGTAGTTGCATTTAAATAAAATAATTTTGAATTTTGATATCACCAAACAAATGTAATAATTCTATTTAAATTCTAATATTCACAGTTCTAATTTGTTATATAAATTAATTTCGAAAATCTCACTACTTGGATGTGTTGACATTATATATATATATATATATATAAAGAAAATAGTATAATTTGAGAAGAAAACTATCTATATAGACGAGAAACTTGAAAAGTCCAAGCAATACGTCTTAATAGAGTTGGACGGGAACACGTGAACATTAATGTTCACACTACATTCCACTATTCACGTCCCAAAAGTCTTGATCCATTTTCGCCGGGATGAGTGAAATTGAGAAACGAAAAAGAAACGCATTAATGGCCTCTTTAATTACTAATGTTTTTTTGGCTTTTTAATTGTTTTATTATAATTATTACATTATTTGACCATAATACCTTGTGTGCATTCAAAAAACAATATTGGAACGTTTATTTATGATAACTGATATAGGATAACAGTTTTTTATCATTTATATTTTCACTTAATATTACTTAACTCTTTCCTAATTTAAAAACCTACACTTTTATTCTTTTTTACAATAGAGTAAAGTGAACATTAACATATTTAGAATTATGTAAAATTAATTACCTACCTTTCGTTATTAATTTAAATTTATTATTTAAAATTGAAAAAAAACACAAAAAAAGTATTAATTACAGATATAGAAGGTTATATATGTATGAAAGGAACTACATTATCATCAACCTATTCCAACTTCGACTCTTCTCCTTCCACTTTGTCGTTCGATTGACCACAAGAGCATCACCATGGCCACGAAGAATTTGGCACCGTCTCGTCGGAAGTGAGTTTGTTGAAGCTCATGCATCTTTCCACAAAACCCACCTCCAATGCCAAAATTCAATCGTAAACAAAATGATTTAGAAACCTAAAATATTTGTTGGTTAGCACAACACACTTTGTTTCATGTCTAATAAACATTCACTTTTGAATTTTTTTCAATAAAAAATAATCAAGATATATTCCAAAATGAAGATGATTAAATGTAGATTAAAATTATATATTTCTTACGAATGTAAACCATAGTGACACTTGACTAATTATTACAGGAGATAACATCAATTGCAAATTAGTTGACATGTGGGGCCCCAGCTTATGAAAAATTAAGAACCAATTAGTAAACATTTTGGAAGACTAAAACACTAATGTTTACTACCTTCTAGATATATTTATATAATCTACTATTAATGGACTACATAATTAAAAAAATAATAATACTATGTTTTGGTACGTAGGTGCTGGTGCGGGTGCAGGGAGAGGTGCAGGGGTTAATTGCTCTCATATGATATTATTTTTGGTGGTTGTAGAATGAGATAGATGTAGTCCCATTTTTATGAAATAAATTCACATGAAACACTGGTCCAATAAAAACTTTCACAAAAACGTTATTTTTAAAAAATTATAAAGAAATATTATTAAAAAAAAAAAATTAGGTTTCCCAGGATATCCCGGCATTACAGTCAGCAGAGATTAATTCCTCGAGGTACTGTCGGGCGCAAAAGCGAGCATTTCTCCCAATAGAGCATTTTCTATACACAACCCTCCAAGATTTGATCCCTAGAGGTGTTGCTTAAAGAGTCCAAGCCCCTTCCACTTAGACCAATGATATTCCAAAACTACACTTCTTATAAACAGATTAAAAAAAAAATCATAATTCTCACTCATTAAGAGAATTAGCCTCCACAAGATTTGGAAACCACCCAAGTCGTGAAGACCATTTATCTGTCAAGCACCCATGTCGCCGCCCACCCGCACAGGCAACCACAATGTTGTTTGTCCTCAGCGGTCTTCACTGCGGAATCTGCTACATGTCCTTGTTATCTTCACCGTGTTGGGACGTCTCGTTTGTCCTTGCCGTCTTAGCCACATCGCTTCGTCGATTGTCATTGTTTGTCCTTTTCGTCTTAACTACCACTTGTCACGGCCCAAGTCTTTGAGCCTTGACAAGCCCGATTCCAACCTAGTCCAAGTATATGGGGAGGGCCAACCCAAAGAGGCTCTCCAGTTTCCGGAAGGATCCAGAGAACTCTAGGATAATCTAGAGTAGATTGCCTTATATATTTCTAGATGTATGTAGGGGATTCTAGAGTATTCTTTAAGAGATATTTTGTAGGAATGTTCTAAACCTTGATTGTGGATCGTTAGATCAAATCGATCTTGGCCATCCATTCTCATGGCCAAAGCCAATATAAGGGGAGTAACTCATTTGCTCCAAACCATTCCTCACATCTCAAAGCTTAGCAATTCTTATATACTTCCTCTCTAGAAATATAAAGAGATTCTTTCTCCCAATTCCTTGTCTTCCCCAATGCCTTCCTTCTCTATTTCAAGTCTTCCGCTAGCGATATAGTTGATTAGGCTTACTTAGTGCTTCCAAACTGGTGGAAAATGCTAAGGCGACATAGATTCTTGGGGTAAAACTTTAGTCCGTGACACAATGCAACTTTACGACATCTACACCGCGGCAATCTAGTGGTAACCAAACCAGATTTGGCAGATGCGGCCAGATCTAGTTCTGGTCTGGCTCGCTCTCTCTCTCTAGATATGGAAACCAAATTTGGACCATATCTAGTTCCATATTTAATTTTTTTTATTTTTCTACTCTTGATTTATTACATATTTGCTATCAATTTATTAAGGTTTGCTATTGAAATTTGAATTGGTTATGTCAGTTTAAAATTTGTTGTTGAAATTTTTATTTATTTTTATTGTGTTTGTGGTGGTGATAAAAAGTATTTGTTGTGGTGATTGATGATAGCTATTGTGGTGGTAAATATTTGTGATTTGATGAATGCTATGTGGTAGTGGTGGTGATAAAAAAAAATAAAAAATTCTATAATGGTGGAACTATAGTTGTGATGGTAGTCAAAATTTATTGAGGTGATCAATGTTTACTGTGGTGGTGTTGGTGATAAATTTTTATTTATTTATTTTTTTTTTTTTGTGATGATTGACGGTAGTTGTGGTGGTAATGAATATTATGGTGGTGGTGAATATTTGTTATTTGTGGTGATGGTGATAAAATATATTTGTTGGGGTAATCGACGTTGGTTGTGGTGGTACTGAATATTGTGGTGGTAATGAATGTTTATTGTGGTGGTGGAGGGATGAAAAAAATATTTATTGTAGTAGTGATGCAATATATTATATATATGTGAATGCAACAGAGTACAAAATTTTTAATAAATTTCTTTTCACAAATAATTTTTTAAGCCCTAGTCAGACTGTTATAATACAAAATAATAAATAAATTTTAAAGAATAAATCGCATTTAAACTTTATATCTCTTTCGATGCTTCAACCTCATAGCCGATAGTTTTGATGCTTGATTTGCGAAAGATCTTTCAAGATCGACATCAACAGATGTCCGTACGAGTAACAATATCCGAATAACAGCACAAGTGTCCTTCCCTTAACAATATTCACAAGAAGAAATCTAGTGGAATGGTGCCTACTGATTATCTAAGAATCATATTCTAAATTAGTAGATCTAGGATAGGTCCAATTTGATTATATGGGATAGGTTATAATTAAATTGATAGAGAAATCGAAAGAAGAAGATGGAGATCCAAGTCATTCTTTGTATTGCCAAATTTTTTAAAATGGGTTGCCACATAGTAGTCTTCCTCTTATTTATACTGTCTAGGAGTTCAAAACCCTAGACCCTTTTTTTCTATTTGCACTTTGGCCCCCGAACTTTTATATAGTTCAGCATGGACCGTTCAAACTTCATTCTCCATTATGTGTGATCCATTAGGTTCATGTCTAAAGTTGGATGGTAGAAACAATTAACTAATTAATTTACTAACCAATTAATCAATTAAAATTAATACAATTCTATTTTTGCCCTTTGTAAAGAACTCTATTTACGACGTCTCCAACAACTATGAGTCACGTCTACCTATATATCTTAGCTATATCCCATTGATAAGAATTTAATCAGAGAACCTACCCAGTTGTAATTATCATGCAATTTGATATCTCTCTCTCTCTCTCTCTCTTATGTCCCAAAAGAACTAACAGGGCAGATTAAATTCAAAATTTCTAACTCGATCATGTTCGTAATCTATGATTTAATTTATGAGAGAAATTAGAATCTCATTCTAATTATCATACTGCCTTGGGATATCAAGTGAATTAGGTTTGATCACATAAGATAATTCTCTTTTTGCTAAAGTGCAATAGATCATTTCTTTCATACAAGAATAATCACATGTATGTCCCACTATACCCAATGAATACCTTTGAAGTTCTGTGACGTGGAGAAACACTTCATATTATCAAAATATAGATGTGCATACACATGACAAACATTACCTCACGTCAAAATATCACATACATTATTACTACTCATATATTTTTTTTATCTTAAGAAATATTGCCCACATAAGCTATCAAGTATGGTCACGTTCAGGCACTCGTTACTCCTTAATAAGCCCTCTTGTAGCTGTTTCAGTATCTCGTATCATCAAAATAACTACCATATTCGCCTACCGTAACGATAACAACAAAATTTATTACAATCGCCACCACCACCATTTCAACATTGCCGTTGCCACCACAATCATAGCAAAAATTCATCACTAATACCACCACAACAAATATTTAACATATAAATATTCACCAAAAAACAAATACAACAGAAAATGTATAAAAAAAAATCCTCCAATTTGCAGTAAATTTATGCAATTTTTTAGATAGAACAATAAAAAAAATTAAGGAATTAATAGAAATGATTGAATAACAGAAATACAAAAAATATTTTAGCAAAACAAATATCACAAGCAACAAAAACAAATCATAAAAAATAAAAAATATAGATATGCAACAAATTTTTGCATATCTGCAGTAAATTCTTTCACCTGTGCATCAAAATAACCACTATCATCGTAGCCTGCTACACCACAACAACAAAAATTCACTACTACTAATACAATAAATATTTATCGCTCCCATCACCATACCAAAATTCACCACCATTTCAAAATTGCCTCCACCACCACCACTATTGTAATATCATCACCAACACCCTCACCAAAAATACTCACCAAAACATGTAGGCACGACATTTTGACCACCCTGCAAAAAATTTATGCTTTATTTTAGAGTTAATTTTTTTTTTTTTTTATTTAACTTGATTTTTTATTTCCAGAAAATACAAAAAATAAAAAATAAATAAAGAAAAAAGAGGGAACATTGGAATAAAAAAAAATGGGGTGAAATTGAAAAAAAATGGGTAGAGTAAATAAAAAGAGAAAAAGAAAGAAAGAGTGAACAGGGGGGAGAAAGAGAAAGAGAGAGAGAAAATCGATAGTGAGAGAGAGAAGATAAGAGAGAGAGAGAGAGAGAGAATAAAGTAAGAAGTGGGGCCCACTTCCAGGTCAACATATATGTGTGTAAGAGAGAGAGAGAGAACCATGTGTGTGTGTGTACCGATGGCCCCCTTTATCTCTATCGACTTGTGTGTGCGTATGCACATGAGAGAAAAAGAGAGAGTGCAGTGGCCCCTACCATGTGTCATGCCAGGTAAGGCGGCGAAGAGGCACGTGTTTCACACATACCCTACGTTCAGAACCTTCATTTCTTTCTAGTTTTACAAATATGCTCTTTCGACTGGGTTTAGGTGGTCATACCCAATTTTTAGGGTTTTCTAAGTAATTTTCATACCTCATCTTTCCCTATAAATAGGACCCTCCTTCTCTTACTTCATTCATTCAAAAATTGAGATGAGCAACCACTAGAGGAGTGATTCTCATCAAAAACCCTTTTAGGAAGTTGTCTACGATAGAGGAAAAACCCGAGCATCGGGATTTTTAACCTAGAACATGTATGTTTTTCTTTTATACTTACTTTTTTCATCTTATTTCTTTTTTCTCGCAATTCAAATTCCTGCAAACTTTATTTCTTTTAATTATCCGATGACTCGATAAAAATGCTGGGATAAGATTCCTCATTCTCAATCCGAACCTTTGAGCTTCTAGATGAGGATATCCATATCTTGTTGTGTTTTTAATTTTATTTTTACATTCTTTTTATTTGTTGTAATTCATAAAAGAAAAAACTAAAAAATATATAAGTTGTTCGATGATCTGATGAAAGCGCTGGGATAGGTTTTTCATGCTTAAATTTAATCCTCGAACGTTAGATGAATGATGTTTTTATTATTTATTTTTCAGTATTTCATTTTTTTTTGTTATCATAAAACCCTAAAAAATAAAAAATATAAAAATAAAAAAAATAATAAAATCTTAGTTTGTGGGAATTAATCCTTATGAACCTTAGGATAAATCCGACGATTCGATAAATCATGGAAGAGTTTTCCATGACCTCGTTTCAATTCCCTAACTAGAGTGGAATTTCGAAATGATTGGTTTTAGGAAATCTCTTCCCTCAGTAAACATTTTCGTGAGATTCCGCTTAAGTTTGAAAAGATTAATTCCGACAAATTTGTTTCCATGATCCTCTGTCAATTCTCACCTCCATAGAATTTGAGAGAATTTTAAATTGGGATTTCTTTGAATTAATTACGGAAACTTAAAATAGACATCATTTGCATCCATCTTGCATATTTATTTCCTGTATCATTTGGACGGCATATTTAAGACATTTTCACCACTTATATTATATATATATATATATATATATATATATAAAATATATATATATATATATTTTTTCAGTATTTCATTTTTTTTTGTTATCATAAAACCCTAAAAAATAAAAAATATAAAAATAAAAAAAATAATAAAATCTTAGTTTGTGGGAATTAATCCTTATGAACCTTAGGATAAATCCGACGATTCGATAAATCATGGAAGAGTTTTCCATGACCTCGTTTCAATTCCCTAACTAGAGTGGAATTTCGAAATGATTGGTTTTAGGAAATCTCTTCCCTCAGTAAACATTTTCGTGAGATTCCGCTTAAGTTTGAAAAGATTAATTCCGACAAATTTGTTTCCATGATCCTCTGTCAATTCTCACCTCCATAGAATTTGAGAGAATTTTAAATTGGGATTTCTTTGAATTAATTACGGAAACTTAAAATAGACATCATTTGCATCCATCTTGCATATTTATTTCCTGTATCATTTGGACGGCATATTTAAGACATTTTCACCACTTATATTATATATATATATATATATATATATAAAATATATATATATATATATTTTTTCAGTATTTCATTTTTTTTTGTTATCATAAAACCCTAAAAAATAAAAAATATAAAAATAAAAAAAATAATAAAATCTTAGTTTGTGGGAATTAATCCTTATGAACCTTAGGATAAATCCGACGATTCGATAAATCATGGAAGAGTTTTCCATGACCTCGTTTCAATTCCCTAACTAGAGTGGAATTTCGAAATAATTGGTTTTAGGAAATCTCTTCCCTCAGTAAACATTTTCGTGAGATTCCGCTTAAGTTTGAAAAGATTAATTCCGACAAATTTGTTTCCATGATCCTCTGTCAATTCTCACCTCCATAGAATTTGAGAGAATTTTAAATTGGGATTTCTTTGAATTAATTACGGAAACTTAAAATAGACATCATTTGCATCCATCTTGCATATTTATTTCCTGTATCATTTGGACGGCATATTTAAGACATTTTCACCACTTATATTTTATATATATATATATATATATATATATATTTAATCACATATAGTTTCTTTTAGCTTTTATAATCCATATTTATTTCTTGTATCATTTAGATGGCATATTTAGAACACTTTCACTACTTACACCTTTTTATATTTCATACATATAAGTTCTTTCAGAATTCACAAATCCATGACACTTCTTCTCATTTAGTCATGACACGTACACATACTTGCATTTTTTTTTCTCACAAATATTAAATAATTAAATCATTACGACGCATAATCATGTTAGTCCATCTAATTCCCGAATTCATTCATGCATTCATATCACTTGCATTGACAGGCTTAAATTAAGACCATTTTGCATAAAAATCATATAAGTCATTTTTAAGGCATTACTTTTGCATAAATAAGGGTTCATATCACTTAGTTCAATATTATCATTTGCATTTGCATACATACATTCATGCGTTTTCACGTAATTTAATTTTCCCATTTAAATCAAAGAAATATCTCGAAAATATGCATAAAACCATGCCCCTGGGGACCATCCTTGTCGAATTCTTAATATTTTATAAGATGTTATACCCGAGGAACATTCCCAAAAAAAACTAAAACTTGTCCTGTCTTATTTTTGAAAAATACCAAAAAGATTTCATAAAAAGGAAAAGATTGCCAATGATGACCATCCCTATATGAATCAGTTAACAGAGTTTAAAGTTTCCAATACCGATGAGAATTACAAAAGAATTTTCATAAATCATTATTTTCTTACTCGGTCATCATTGGAATTGAAAACTTCAAACTCAGACCAATTTTAAGGCTACCTAAGATCCACGTGGACTAATAAGTGGGCTTGTTATAAGAATAGAACGAGACAGAAAAATTGGTCCCAAAACAAAATTGGTTATCCTCATCCGAAGTTTGGTCTTCACTCTCAGTCAGGCCCAGACTCATTCCAAGATGACATTAGAAAGCAATCTTGAATCCTCCCGCATAGCTCAGATAGCTCAAATGTAAGAAACTATCGACATGTTGATGGAAAAGGTTAACGAACTAAGCCAACTACAAGGGGTGCTTATTCCCTTATCCGGTAAAACTACCGTGACTAAATCGCCAAATGGAAATCTTTCAAGCTCTGGGATGAAGAACTCGGTGCCGAATCCAAACTATGCTGGCCTGAACTTCGAGATGTCGGTCTACTATGGACCTCCAATGGGCCATCATCCCTTCGCCTATGAAGCACCTCCATATCCTAGCTAGGGGAATATCTATCAAGCCTTACCCCATGGTCTGGCTCTCTCTGTACCGTAGATCCGCATTCACTTGGAGAGGGTCGTTGCTCCATCCAATGATCTGAATGCCAATCGACTGACTTCGACCATCAAAACCGAAAGTAGAAAAATGATAATAGACCCCTTTTGGCCTGGGATTTGAAAATGGAGGAATTAAAAAATATTGTGGAAGAATTGAGAAATGAGATGCCATCTAGAAAAAGCAGAGTACGAGTAGCTGTCAACACCGCCCCGGATGGTGTATCTAAAAAACTTTGTGGTCCCAAAATTCACAAAATATGATGGCATTAGACCCCCCAGAATGGCATATCAGCATTTACAAGGAGGAATTAGGAGTCCATACTCGAAACGTAGACATTTTCCTGAAGATGTTCCATTGATCATTGAAAGGAGCGGCTCCCAACTGGTACATAACCCTAGACCTATCGTAGATCAAGACCTTCGAGGATCTGGTCGAGGCCTCATGTGAGAAGTATGTGTACAACAAAGATGTTGCGCTGGACTATAATACCCTGTACCAGATACTGAAGAGAAAAGATAAACGTTTTTGGAGGTACACTGCCTACTGGAAGGAAAAGGCTGCCAAAGTCGTCCCTAGACTGAGCAAGGAGGTTCAATTAGAGATTTTCAATTTAATTCATTTGTCATCATTCTATCAAGATATCTCGAGCATAGAAGTGTCTTCTTTCGGGGATGTGATCAAGCAAGTCAAGGTGACGGAAGAATGAATAAAGAGTGAAAAGATTGAAGTGGCCTCACTCGATCCAACAAAGAGGTCAGCTCTGCCAAAGAAAAAAAAAGATTAGGAGTTGTCATTGTTTTTCCCCAGCAAACCCTTCACCAATATAATCCCCAAGTTTCCTATCCCCAAAACTACTCGAACCAAAACAACCAGTACCGTAACCATCTCCCTCAAAATCGCCAGAACCAATATTACCCCTGAAACCAACGATAATCCCAAAGTCATCCCCGCTACTACCAGAACGCACCTCCACCTTACCAAAACTACACTCCTCAATACTGCCCTCAAGCCTACCAAACACTCGCTTACCATACATATCATCCAAACTAAATCCCTCACCTCAAATTACTAACCACACCATAAAGCCAGTTTCCCGATACCACCTGGGTTATCTACCTCGCAATACTGGGGTGAACTTTTCGAATGATAAAAAACAACCACTAGACCTTTCGGTCTCGATCACTGAGCTATACCAGAATTGTTTATAGTAGGGAATGTTGATGCCCCTTCCATCCTACGAGCCTAAGCTTGGAAGTAATGCCACTTCTTCGAATGCTTTTTGTGAGTACCATTTGGGAGCCAGGACATATGACTGAATAGTGCTTCGAACTAAAAGACAAGATCCGAGAGTTCATATGGATGGGGGCCCTCACATTCCTCAATCAAAAGATTGAAGATGCTATGCTAAATTACCAATTAAATCCGCTATCTAAGCATGCACCTTTAGGGAGTGGAAAAGTTAACCTTTAGCAAAACATTGGTGAAGATGGGAGCAAGTCATGTGCTCAAGGCTCGAGTTGAAAAATCCAAAGGCTGCAAAACTAGGTTCTTGTTTACTTTCAATTTTCTAGGTGTTTTTCTAAAATTGAGACATTTTTCACGTACTCACCTTTCCGTCCCGATAGTCTTTTGAATGGAAATGGATTTTTCTCTATAATGGCTTTTAAATTTCAATAAATATAATACTGTTTTATCTGAAACTGTGACCTAATGTTTGAATGTTACTCTTTTAGCTACCCAATATTACCTGCATATATTGTATGTGATGTAACTAGGAGAGGGTGTGAATATATGATTTCAATACAGAGCTAGACCACGATCTTGTGGGAATAGCAACAAAGGAAGGTTCTGTTATGCTAAATGATGATGAGATCCAAAAGGCCATAGACCAAATCTGACAGTAATTCCAGAGTACCGAAGGATTCAAAAGTCAAGATTGACATCCATTGTCCTAATGATGCTTTGATATATTGTTGCAAGTTGATCAAGCTGTTTCCGATACTCCTTTAGTAATTTGATAAAATGGGGTGCAAACATCCTAGTTCGCTTGCAGTCGAACCCAATGGTGAAAAGGGACCATAATTATCTCAGGTCAGTGTTCACAATAAAGAAAACTCTCTCTAGTATCCAATCATTCAATGAAGATCAAAGCTGGAAAAAATGAGGATTTGTCACCACCAACCAACACTATTGGATACCAAATTAATGGATCCTTGGGTTATAAGAAAGACCCAATTTGCAAAGAAGATCAAGTTGATTTCTAAGCTCGGCTGCCATCGAACCATTGTAAGTTCAATCATTTATTTCTCAAAAAAAAAAAAAAAAAAAAAAAAAAAAGGAAAAGGAAAAAAAAAAAAAAAAAGGTAACCAAGCCACAAGCGCTGGTGCAAATGTGGAAGAGATTTGAAGAGAAAAGAAAGATGATAGATTGGTTTGTTCAAGGTTTCTGTCTCGAGTCAATTTGGCAGGCAAAAGATGTTTCTCTGGATCAGAACTTGATAAATTTAAATGAAATTGAAATTTGTGAAAATAAACATTGATCATGGTTTGGAAATTTATTGGAACCATATTCCTTTGCAACCCGACTCAAAATCTCACAGAAAGTCAGATCGAGCATTAAAGGTACTCATTTTAGTAGTTTTTGGCATTTTGCCCATTTTTTTTAACTAAATCAGTTTTGTAGGACTTCAAAAAACACAGAGCATGTAGGAGTATTGAAACCCCGAGTATCGAAGCCCCTAGAAATTTTGAAAGACAGGAATCTCGTCGAGGAAGTTAAGGAGACCTTGATGAAGCATGTTGGATTATCCCCTACATTAGAAAATGAAGCCTCTTAATTGAAAACAAACAAAAAGAAAAAAAAAAGTCTCCCTGAATCACCTTGATGCATGTTGGGCCCTACCCCTGAGTTGAAAAACGAAGTTTCTAAACTCAAATAAAAGAATCTTATTGAATTACCCAAAGATAAAGAGTCGTAAGCCGAGTGACTATAATGGAAAAGTGGGGGAATAGAATTGTAAGTCATCAAAGGTAACCAAGTTTTTCAGACTAAAATTTTGTTTTGAAAGTGTTTTCTTGTTTACTTACAAGGATATCATAAGGGCTAGGGGCATAGATTTTCTTATCACAGGATCCTCTCACTTTTTAACCAACTCGAATTGAAAATTCTTATTACTGAAATTCAAAGGCTCTAAATGAGATGATATGGGAAGAAATTGAAAAAAAAGATGAGAAAAAAAAGGAGTAAATAAAATAGAAAAAGAAAGAGAGTATGAATAGGGGTGAGAGAGAGAGAGAGAGAGAGAAAGAGAGAGAACCAATAGTGAGAGAGAATAAAGTAGGGAGTAGGGCCCATTTCTATGTGTGTGTGCAAGAGAGAAAGAGAGATCCATATATGTGTGTGTATACCGATGGTTCTCCTATCTCTGTCACCTTGTGTATGTGTGTGTACATAATAGAAAGAAAGAGGGTGCAGTAGTCCCTACCACGTGTCATGCCAAGTAAGGCTGCGAGGGGGCGTATGTTTCACATGCACCCTATGTCCAGAACCTTTATTTATTCTTAGTTTTTAAAATTTTTCCTTTCCCAGTCCAACTTGGACTGGGTTTAGGTGGCCAGACCTAATGTTTTTGGTATCCTAAGTGATTTTCACGCCTTATCTTTCTCAATAAATAGGACCTTCCTCTTCCTACTTCATTCTTTCAAAATTTAAGAGAAAAAACCCCTACAAGAGTGATTCTCATCAAAATCCCTTTTGGGAAGCTGTCTACGAGAAAGAAAAAATCTGAGTATTAGGATTCTTGGCCTAGAACATGTATGTTTTTCTTTTATCTTTAATTTTTCCATCCTATTTATTTTTCTCGCAATTTGAACCTTTGAGCATTTAGATGAGAATACCCATATCTCGTTGTTTTCATTTTATTTTATTTTAACATTCTTTTTATTTGTCGCAAGAAAAACCTAAAAAATATATAAGTCGTCCAATGATCTAATGAAATTGCTGGGATGGTTTCTCATTCTTAAACTTAATCTCCGAGCATTAGGTGAATGATATTTTATTATTTATTTTTCTGCATTTAGGTTTTTTTTTTTGTGTTTTTTTTTTTTGGTTTTCATAAAATCCAAGAAAATAAAAATATAAAAATCCAAAAAAATAATAAAATCTTAGTTTGTGGGAATTAATCCTTACGAACCTTAAAATGAATTCAACGATTCCATAAATCGTGGGAGAGTTTTTCATGACCTCATTTCAATTCTCCAAATAGAGTGGAATTTTAAAACGATTTGTTTTAGGAAATCTCTTCCCTCGATAAACTTTTTCGTGGGATTCCGCTTGAGTTTTGAAAAGATTAATTCTAACAAATTTGTTTCCATGATCCTCCCTCGATTCTCACCTCTATAGAACTTGAGGGAATTTTAAATCGAGGTTTCTTTGAATTAATTGGGCAAATTTAAAATATACATCATTTGCATTCATCTCGCATATTTATTTTCAGTATCATTTATACAGCATATTTAAGACACTTTCACCTCTTACATTTTTTTTTATATTTCATTACATATAGTTTCTTTTTGCTTTCATAATCCATATTTATTTCTTGTATAATTTAGATGGCATGTTTTATAGGTTATTTTAGAATTCATAAATCCATACCACTTCTTCTCGTTTAGTCATGACACGTACACATACTTGCACTTTGTTTTTTCTCATATATATTAAATAATAAAATTATTGCCACGTATAATCACGTTAGTCCATCTAATTCTCTAATTCATTCCTGCATTCACATCACTTGCATTAACAGGCTTAAATTAAGACTATTTTGCATAAAAATCAATAAGTCATTTTTAGGGCATTACTTTTGCATAAATAAGGGTTCATATCACTTAGTTTAATATTATCATTTGCATTTGCATACATACATTCATACTTTTTCACGTATTTTAATTTGCCCATTTAAATCAAAGAAATATCTCGGAAACATACATAAAGCCACCCCCGGGGACCATCCTTATGAAATTCTTAATATTTGATAGAGGTCATATCGGGGGAATATTCTCAAAATTACAAAAACTTATCCCATCTTATTTTTGATAAATATCAAAAAGATTTCATAAGAAGAAAAAGATTTCCAAATAAAGTAAAACGTTCAAATTAAACTAATTGGATTTAAATGGATATAAGGTACCGTCTTTAGAAGGGCGTCTTAGGGTGCCTAACACATTCCCTGAGCGTAACCGATCCCCGAGCTATTAAATAAATATTTGGTTTGACTGTGTTTTTTTTAAGTCAATTTTTACTTAGGCCTTTTAATTTATTTTTTTTATTTCTAAAATTTGGTGGCTTGGCACACCATTTAAATTCAATAGTAAGTGGCAACTCCTTAATTTTAAAATCTGCCTAAGTAATCTTTGAGACAACCGGCACTTTAAAAAACCCATCTCTCTTTAAGCCCTATTATTTCATATCCTTTTCTTTTAGAGAAATTGGGGCAGGCCACAACAAATATTTACCAAAAAAAAAAAAAAATGCAACAAAAAGTATTAAAAAAAAAAAAAAAAAAACACAAATCTGCAACATTTTTTTGTATGTCAGCAAAAATTTTCTGTGTTTTGTTTTTATAGAATAGTAAAAAAATTACGTATTTTGTATAAAAAATTGAACACAAAAGCACAAAAATATTTCAACAAAAAAAAAATAAAAATCACAAGCAACAAGAAAAATACTGTAAAAAAAGTTGTAAAAAATACATATCCGCAACAAATTTGGTGCAGATCTGCAGCAAATATTGACAGATCTGCATCAAATTTCTTTAGATTTTGATGTGGAGGCATAGTGGTAACAGGCAACAGTCAGATAGGTGACAGTTGGGTTGGCAACGATAGAGCTGGCACGATGGCAATGGCAGCTTAAACTGGGAGAGAGAGAGAGACGTTCGACACAGTAGTAGTCAGCACAGTGGCGACGACTTGAGTTGTAGGTGTGTCGCATTGTGTGTGTGTGTGTGTGTGTGTGTGTGAGAGAGAGAGAGAGAGAGAGAGAGAGAAAGGTGGGTGGCTACTGTTGTAAGGTAGAGTTTTATTTGTTTATAATAAGTGTAATATTTTGGGGATATCAATTTTGAATAATTTGTTTTTTGGTACGTAGTATTTTGTCAAATTTGTGATTGCATCGTGTTTTGTCAAAGTTTTAATTTGGTCAATGGCCAACGTGAATTTATTTCATAAAATTGAGGCTACCACTTATTATTCGTAAAAAAAAATAGCGTACCTCAAGCTTGAAGAATGGAGTCGAAAATACCCCTCTTGTTAAAGAGAGAAAAATTCAAGCTTGAAGAATAGAGTCGAAAATACCCCTCTTGTCAAAAAGAGAAAAATTCTCGTAGAAGTGTAAAATAGAGGAGGAATATATATAAGGTGCACACCGTAAGGTCCCTTTTGAATTTGGAAACTAGTGAGAATGTAACTTCCAAAAACATGCATATCGTACTCATTGGATTCTCATATAAAAAAGACGCGTGAAATCTGGTGGGATAATTTCAAGAAATTTGAACATCAAAACATAAGAATTTTTTCATGGTTTTATTGTTGAAAAATTAATATTTTTACACCATATTAATCAGTAGAATGTCCTCTTTTCAACGACATATTAATCGCTATTTTTTTTATGAGTGAAACATATTTTCAATGGATGTTACATGTAACATCTATAATCAGTAATTATTTTTAATGAATGTTACATGAAAATATATTTTTCATTAGATGTTACATGTAACATCTATAATTAGTAGGATGTTACATGTAACATTTATGCGATCGATGATGTTATTCCATCAAAGACAGTGTAATGTGTTTGTGTTGAATGTAATCTCATTGGATTCGTGATCTTGTGCATGTTGAATGTAACGTTCTTTGTTTATTCCAAAACTGTGCGATGTGTTCGTGTTGGATGTAGCCTCATCATCTGATGTGATATGACCATGTGCATGTTGAATGTAACATTCTTTGTTCTATTCAAAAAAATAATAGCATGATGATGTATTCGTGTTGAAACATGAACTCATCATCATACATGGCCCATGCATATGTTGAATGTAACATTTTTAACACCATGGTTGAACTATCTGATGCAATCCGTATTGAATTAAGATTTGAAATCTGAGTATATTTTCCTAAATCGATGAACACAGTCATATAATACATGTAAAAATCCAAATTTTTTCTTACCTAATTCAATTTGAATTTGAATCCCTCCATTCGATGTTCTTGAAATGATCGAACAGTGCTTCGCCAGATTCTCTACTCTCTCTTGAATCTGAATTTTTGAAAAACCTAACAAATGGAAAGTTGCTCTTCTTTCCAAATGAATATACCATTACGTAAGGTGAATTGGAGCTAAATAAGGAATCATCCACTTTGTTGATCTCGCGGGAGGAAAAATCGGTAATCTGGTTACCATGTGTTTTTGAATTTGGGTTCAATCGATTCTTTAGAACTCTCCGGTGGGAGTTTTTGGTTTATTCGAAAACAAATGGGCTGGATCAGTGCTTGGTAATTAGTTTTAGGCTTAAACAGTAATTATCCCAATAACTTTTATTTTATTTATTTATTTATTTTGTAGAGATAAAATTTGTAGGAGAAGATTGATTTTTTATTGTAATAGGAAAATAAAAAATTGGTCTTTTCATAATAGCTTTAGGTTGTGTTTTGATAGAGGATTACTAGGAGGGATTTCATTTGGTTAGAGAAATTTGAAATTCTCTTTTGGCAAATCAATTATTTGGGTTTGTTTGGGTTTTAGGAAGGAGGGATTTGTCAAATCCTTTTAGAAGTGAAAGAAAAGATTTCAAAATACTTTTGAAACAGATGGTATTTGCCAAATTCTTTCTCTCTTGCTTCTTCACCCCTGAACTCCTTCTTTGTCAACGCGAGCATGAGCGATGGGTTCAACACCTTCTTCGTCATCGTCTCGCTTCTTAAGCGATGGGTAAGGAGGGCTCAAAATAGGGTTTGATTTCGTAGCGATGGGTAGGGTTGAACACCTTCTTATTCGTCGTCTTACTTCTCCGCCCCTGAACACCATCTTCATTATTGTTCGTCTGTGATTCTCGAAGTCAAAATAGGGTTCGAAATCGAAATAGAGTTCAAAATCGATTTCAAAATCTTGATTTCATTTTCGAAATCAAAATCGAACCCCATTTTAATCGGTGAATGGTAAACGAATGGTGAACGGCGAACGAATGGCAAACGGCGAACGACGAACCTTGAATTTGTTCTTCGATTTGTTCTGTTTTTGGTTCAATTTCATGGTAATCGTCTTCATCGTCTATTTTTTTTTTTTTTCCAGAAGTGGGATAAAAAATAGAACAAAAAAAAATATCCAAATACTTCAATTCAAACAATTATCCAAATAAGGGATTTGTGAAATGAAAGGATTTCAAAATCAAAGATTTTGAAATCTCTTGATTTCACAAATTTCTTGAATTTGTCAAATTCCTTACCCAAACGCAACCTTAGGGTTTTTAAAGGTGGATTTAAAGTTATTCATTAAGTTAAAATTTAAATTTTTGAACTAGGACTTAGTAAAAATTAATAAAATATTTGAATTAAATGTTATGTAACAAAAAAATAATTGAGGACCCTTTATTGGACCAAAAAATGAGGATCCTAGGAGTTATTTACATTTATAGAATTTTTTTAAAACAAAATTATTGAAATAGGACCGCTTTTAACTTATTTACATAACTAGTGCTACCCGGGGTTCTGAACCCCGGGTTTGGGGTGTGTGACGTATACCCGGGGTTCCGAACCCCAGGTATACAATTTTATTTTTTTTTGGAGTTTTATACCCGGCGTTTGGAACCCCGGGTTTACCCACCCCCCACCCCCAAAAAGAAAAAAGAAAATTCACCTAATAAATTTTTAAATTTTTCGACAACTTTGAGTTGATTAACGGTTATCTATCGATATTTCAAATAAATCTAATTTTTTTGTGCATAAATTAAGTTCAAAATACTCCATAATACTTTTTACAACACTAAAAACGGACGAGTGGATAAATTTTAAAAAATCGCCAAAGTTGACTAAATGAGTTGTTTTCGATAACAACAAAATTTTTTTCGACAATTTAGAATTAACAAAAAATTGCATATCTGTAATAGAAATTAACTAAATTTTTTGAAGATAAACTATATTCATAACACTACATAACAAAATTTAGAATACTAAAAACAGACTAGTGAATAATTTTTAAATAATTGTCAAAGTTGGTCGGATGAGTTGTTTCGAAAACTTTGAGTTAACAAAAAATGGTCATTTATCCGTAACAAAAATGAATCTGATTTTTTTCATACAAATTACGTTCATAACGCTAAATAATAAAATCGATAACACAAAAAACGGATAAGGGAATAATTTTTAAATAATGGTTTCAAAAACACTATAAAGTTTGGATGGACATAACTTTGCACTAGGTGATCCGTTTAGGGCGATTTTTTTTTTTTTTGAAAGTTGAGTCTGGTCTGAGTCGTCACTCTGACTTTTGAAGATTTCAATTTTACCGACAGAACAAGACGCACGCTTTCGACGAATATTACAAATTTAATCACCGAACACTTCAAATCCAAAATTGAATGTGAAAACGGGCTTTATTTGAATGAAAAAAAAAATCGACCAAACCGCCTACGGAAATTTGCGGCGCCTAGATCTCAAAAAAATATCCAAAATCAAAAAAAAAAAAAAATCGCCCCAAACGGACCATCGAGCGCAAAGTTATGTCCATCAAAACTTTAAAGTGTAATATAGTGTTTTTGAAACCATTATTTAAAAATTATTCCCTTATCCGTTTTTGGTGTTATCGATTTTATTATTTAGCGTTATGAACGTAGTTTGCATGGAAAAAAATCAGGTTCATTTCTGTTACGGATAGACGACTATTTTTTGTTAACTCAAAGTTTTCGAAACAACTCATCCGACCAACTTTGACAATTATTTAAAAATTATTCACTAGTCCGTTTTTAGTATTCTAAGTTTTGTTATGTAGTGTTATGAATATAGTTTATCTTTAAAAAATTTAGTTCATTTTTATTACAGATATGCAATCTTTTGTTAATTCTAAATTGTCGAAAAAATTCTGCCGTTATTGAAAATAGCTCATTTGGTCAACTTTGGCGATTTTTTAAAATTCATCCACTCGTCCGTTTTTAGTGTTGTAAAAAGTATTATGGAGTATTTTGAACGTAATTTATGCACAAAAAAATTAGATTTATTTAAAATATCGATAGACTACCATTAATCAATTCAAAGTTGTCGAAAAATTTAAAAATTTATTAGGCGAATTTTCTTTTTTCTTTTTTTCTTTTTTTTCTTTTTTTTTGGGGGGGGGGGGGAGGGGGTAAACCCGGGGTTCCAAACCCCAGGTATAAAACTCGAAAATAAAAAAAAAATAAAAAAATAAAAAAAAAAAATTGCATACCCGGGGTTTGGAACCCCGGGTATACGTCACACACCCCAAACCAGGGGTTCCGAACCCTGGGTAGCACTAGTTATGTAAATAAGTTAAAAGTAGTCTTATTTCAGTAATTTTGTTTTAAAAAAAAATCTATAAATGTAAAAAACTCAGGATCCTAGTCAACCTAAGCAGCTAGCCTAAGTTTCGACCCTGAAGATAATATCGAGTACATTTTTATTTTTATTTTTATTCAAAATAAATGTTATTTATTTTTTAAAATAAAATAAAAAATATTTATCAAACACCATCGAGAAGTAAAAAAAAAAAAAGGTTATTAGGGAGGACATAGTCCCACTTTAGAAACCTGCTATAAGTTATGGTCGAACTCGAAACAGGAATATTCCAATCCACATCTCAAGTTTTTTGGAAAAAACCCATTTTGTCCTAACCCTTATCTATTGGGATGTGGTCCTGTGGATAGGGAGAGTCAAGAGTCCAAGGCCAATCAGTAGCACTGGTTCATGGGAATTGCAATTGAGCTGTTTTCCCCTCCTATACCAGGGGTTAAAACTTATTTGGGGGTTTTATGGTACTTGGAAATATATTTTCCGACCTATCGTATTAATAGAAAATATGATTTACAATAGTATTTTCTTTTTAGAACTATTTTTTTTATAAATAATATTAGTAAAAAAACTTATTTGAAATAGTATTTTACAGATTAAAAACGTTATTTTAAATAGTATTTTTACAGGTTAAAAATGTTATTCCAAATAGTTCTTGTAATTTTGAATTATTAAAAATAATAGAAACGCTCATTATTTTATTTTTTTACATTATAAATGGTAAACAAAGAAAATATGTGTAAAAATGGAAAATCGTTGGGATTTCCCATTTGAACCCGAACTCAACCCCAAGTGTGTACTGCGTGTGAGAGAGTAGAGAGAGGGTGGATTCCAAAAGTGTTTACTCTGTGTGTGTGTGTGTGTGAGAGAGAGAGAGAGAGAGAGAGAGGATACTAGTGATCATGACACTACTTTCTTTCGTAAACGACCAAGCACGCGGATTCAACACAAGTGGTTCTGTGTGTGTCATAGAGTAGAGAGCGAGAGAGGATGGGCGTAGTAGGTGTAGTTAACCCATTGTAGGTTCCCACTTTAAATAAATTGGATTAGAATTCTATTTGTGAAATATTTTTTAAATAAAAATACATTTGGTAATGTTATTATTTTAAAATTGTTTTTTTTTTTTTTAATTTATGCGAACAAAAATAAAGATACACGTTTGGTTGTAATTTTTTTTTTAAATATACATATTTCATAGTTGGCATGGTCTTGGTGAACGGGGTAGTAGTTGCTGATGAGATAGTGTTAAGAATAATTTTGTGTGAGTGAATAGCAATCAATATTTTTTTTATCCTTAAAAAATTTAGATTATACTCGTCAAAATATTCCCAAATTTTTGGGAACATAAATATGTTTACGAAATGTGTTTTTGAACATTAATCCCAAAATTTTAGAAACAGGAACATAAATTAGGAAACAAAAACACCAAACAGAATGAACTTTCTTTATGGATTTTCGACGTTTCTCTTTTGATAACTTTTTTTTTTTTTTTTTTTTAATTTTCATCCCCCCCAAAACATTAATGTCCAAATATGTAATATATATATATATATATATATATATATATATATATATATATATATATATTATTGATAGAATGTGTATGGTGGAGTTTTAATGTTTATGAAATAACTTATTTTGCAAATTTTGGAGAATTTTTTTAAAAAAAAAAAAAAACCATCTCTTGTTTTATTCAGTTACATATGGACTTTCGTCAGAGAATCTGAAATCAACAAAATAAGTTATTTTGTCAGAAAAACAATTTATTTCGGCAACTTGGAGAATTTTAAAAAATCATCCCATAATCTATTTTCGTAATTTTAATCGCCGCTGCTGAAAGATAGACTTCAATTAGAGAGCGCAAACTTGAGTAAATTTTAAGAGAAAAAAATTGTATTGTAATTCTTTTCTATTTGCAAGGAGGGCGGGGGCCATACTCCTTTAAAATGTAAATTCTATTATTAATAATTGTTGGTGTATAAAATTTTACCTCGAATATGATCCAGTCGAATGACAGGTAGGTCCTCTTGTTGAGGTGGAGTCGTCGGTTGAAATTTTTTCATATGAGTTGTGCTAGGTCCTGAGAGAACTAATCTGTTGTACCCAGAGTCTTGTTCCTCAAGGAGTGGTACTTATAGAAGACTCAAACCGGAATTTGTCCCGGTGAAACCTCTCCAGCGTGGAAATCAGTGCTCAAAGAGAAAAGGTATAGTAATGCGTTAAGTAAGCAAGTGAACTCAATGCATGAGCGTAATAAAGCATACCTGGGGCTTGCATAGCCCTTGGTATATATAGGCGTTGGAGATGATTAGTTGGACCTAAACATGGTTAATTAGGTGACACCATGTGTTTAGTCGATAATTTGGGGTGTTTAAGAGATAAGCACCGGGCTTCGACTTTTGGGCCCATTTGGTAAAGTCCACGGGCCTCTATCAGGCCTATGGTGGTGAGTTGATGGAGGAAAGCAGAATTCCGTGGAGTCTTGGAGAAGAGATGAGCTGAAATGGGAAGCTGGTCGAGCTGAACGGTTGAGTCCTTGAGATTGGCCATCTAGGGCACGATGTAGGGCTTAGAGCGACACGTCCCTATGGGGTTTCTCGCTCCTCCCTAGGCGTAAATGAGATTCCAAAGAAGAGTTGTGGTTTGTGCATATTCTAGTGTGGCGTCGTGAACTCCGGAATGCATCTCACTACGACAATACATACGTGGCCAGGTCCCAAGTACTGACTCCATAGTCCCCAAGAATCCTCTCATCAATTACGCTCTTGCCCTGCGCGGTGAGGGAAGCGAGGCGGTCAAAGATATCAATTCCTGCCTGGAACAGGCGTCCTAAAGACTTTAAAGCTTGACAAACACCTCTGATTGACATTTTTCCACTAGTTAGTTTCCTGAGGAGCTTATTCGATATAGGCCTCTATACGGTCGGGGTTTAGGGTCAAGTAGGACGACATGGCGACCCCGAATTTTTCCGATTTTCAGGATGACAATTTTTCAACAATTAAATTTTTTCAGGGGAGCAACTTCAAAATAGGTCCCCATACGGGCGGTGTCCGGGGTCAGGCAGCACGACAGGACAGCCTCAAATTTCTTCAATTTTTTTAATAGCGCTTTTTCCCCGATTAGTTTTTTCTAAAGAGCTAATCAGAAATAGGCTCCCATACGGTCGGGGTTCGGGGTCAGGTAGCACGGTAGGGTAACCCCAAATTTTTTCGATTTTCAAGGCGACACACGTTTACCGTGAACAAGCCCTGAGCACAGATTGGCCTTCATTGTGGAGAAAATATAGACGATCCTGAGAGGCAGATAGTGCGACAAACGCACAGGGGCTCGAGTTGGGCTCTCCTCTACGAGCGATAGACAACCTTGCCAGCCACCAAGCCGAAAGTGCTGGCCTGACTATATGCTTGCCACGGGCTAGCGCCTACGCTGGCCCCCCTTTGGGCCCTAGGGAAAATCTTCCCTAGGCGATCTAGTGTCCGTGGTCGGCGACCCTAACGAGTGTAGAGGACAAGGTTCCTCGCAGGAGCCCATCTTCGTAGCCATTCCAGATGAAGAGGACCGTGTAATCGAGATGATGTTCCTCCAGGCGATTCCCCTGGTGTCGTGGCCTGTCTGCGGACTAGGACCTGGGATTTTGCACTTTGTTGTTCTCGTCCAAAATCTCCTCTGGGATTTTCAGTCTAACGTAACTGATAAGGACTTGGTGAAAGCTCGTAGCCTATAACCTTCTCGGGTTCTATCATGAGAAGGATGCCTTATGCTGACCAGAGGGCACACTAGCCACCCTCAAGTTTCATTACAGTGTTTCTCCATCAGTTGACTATCAAACTTTTCTTTCTCCTTCACCCTTGGGTTCAAGCGGTCTGTAAGGAGCTTGGTCTATGTCCGTCACAATTTTCTCCGGGCAACATAAAGATAGTGATAGTAGCCTACATTATCTTCAAGGCGAAGAAGGTTAAGCCGGGCCTGGAATGTTTTCATACTCTTTTCTCTACCAAGTCTCTATCGTCAGGCATTAGGTGGTGCTACGTGTCCTCCAGGTCAGCATTCCTAACTAACACGGAAGCTTGAGCACCAAAGTGGAAAGCAAGGTACTTTTACCTTGGTAGTGATGGCCGGAAGTTCGGCCTTGACCAGGAGGACCACTCGGTTCCCGTTCAGCGATACTGGGGACGAATTGGTAAGGAAATCTTGGGGGTGGATGAGAGAATAGTGCCCTAGACACTTTGCACTTACAAGGTTCTTGTCTCGTTTTTACAAAAAGTAAAAAACTGGGTAAACGAGTTGCTAAGCTCGACTCTATACGATATTTGTTTCTACTGAGCTCCATTTCTACCCCCTGCTGAGTTCCTGTTGAGGCTTGAGAATAGTTAAAATCTTTTTTGATAGTCCATTTTTCATGTCATATCCGATATTTTGAGTCGTGATTTCTTGGCAGGTATGGACAACATTGCTCTATTGAGGAAGATTGCTTCCAAGAAAAAGACTGGGGCTACAGAGAGCCCTACCATTGAGCAGGGACAAACTTCCCAGGATGGTGCCCTACCTTCAGTCTCTGACTCACATTAAGGCGAATACTAGAGAGTTTGGCCCCAACACACAGGGGAGGACCAAGCGCCTTATTGGGGAGCCAACCAAGCAAGGCACACAAAAGAGCAAACGTCCCTCTAAGTCAGCACTAGCCGCTCCTATCCCTCTAGAGGCTCGTCCCGATTTCTTCGGAGTCAGGAATACTGGGGTGGAGGTCAACACTCGCCTGCTGGACAATCCAGCGCTTGCATCAGGGTTCCTGGGCCGAGTAACCCCTCCTACTGACATGAAAAGATTGCAAGCACCAACCTTGAGCAACTTTCCGAGGACATCTACAGAGACCTAACGGGAGTAAGTACTTTACCCTTTCTCAGGACTTAGATTCTTTGAAAATCCCTTTGAGTTTCTCGAACCTGTTCTCATCTACCAAACTTGTTTCTCTTAACAGACTACCCTTCAGTATCATTGGCTAGTAAGCCAGATATTTTTTTAGGGCGAACTCCTTGTCGAGTTGGACTTCCATCGGGCCTCCGTAAAAAATAGTGATGAGGTGGAGGCTAGACTCTATACCGATCTGTCCGTTCTTTGGACAGAGAATCTTAGACTCCTGACTGATCGACAGAATCTTAAGTTATAGATTGATAAACTTGAGATGGAGTTAGCCTTCTATAAGCGACGCGGTAAAGACTAGGAGCAGAAGTCTCAGGCCATCGCTGCCAAGGCCTGGGAGAAGGGTAGATTAGAGGTAGTGGAACAATGGATGGAAGGTCCTGGGTATGAAGAGCTTTAGGAGAAGATGGATAACGACTTCTTGGAAACTGGGAATAAGGCCACAATGAAGGCCATCCACTGCTTATATCCTAACTTCTCCCCTGTCCATGTAGAGATGGAGTTCTCAGAGCTAGAGGATGGTGGTGAGCACGAAGGCACCGGGAAGGGAGATGTTGAGAGGGACAACGCTGACAAAGAGGCCCCAAATAGGGCAGGCTCGACGTTTCTTTTCCCCTCCTAGACACTCCCCATTTTGAGAGCGAGGAAGACTGATCTCTGGGCATCACTTCTCTAGTAATTACATTTTTGTAAACTTTCTACTTATTATTTTTGTCGACTTGCATTAGTTGGGCGACCCCTCTTTTTGTAATGTGCTGATGACCCTCTCCTGTACATCTTCTGAACATATGAATGTAAATTATTTTTTGTGTACTTCTGCTAGTCTGTTCTTCTTTCTTATGTTTTTGCCAAGTCATTTTCTACTCGGCATGATTTTTAGAGTAATAAAATTTCGAAAAGTTAACAAAAACTTATCTTAACAAAAACTTCTCGTCTTTATCTAGGGCCATAGACCACTAGCCCCTCCAGTCCGGGATAAGAATTGATTGTAAGGAAATCGCATCGTGTACTTAGGAGGAGGGTTTCCCAGGATGCTTGGTCCTCTTAGTCCGTAGGGATTCAACGCAACTGTTGGTTCCTCATAGTCAGTCATTGGTGAGTTCTCCCTAGTTAGGTTCATTCTTGAACCTTTTCAGGTTATCTAAATTTAGTCCATGCAGGAGAACCTTCCCCTTCATAACATCAGACTTATCGTCGACTAGTGGGAAGAGGTACTTAGCTATAGGTCCTCAGACCCGATCAATGCCCCGCATTGGTAGATAACCTTGGTCTTTCCCTAGGTACGAACTATTGACCTCCAGAAAGGGTTTGGTTGTCACCCTTGATGCTGGGCATTGGGATGAGGCTTGTGGAGATTCCTCTACGACGTTGAGTGTCGGGAGGCCGTTTTTGGAGATTAATCCACGACCTTGAGGGTCGGGATGCCATTTACTTGGGGAAGCATGAGGCACATTGCACAAAATACCTTATCTATTTCGATAAGCAAAAACCATTACACTATACAAACTAGAAGTTATTTACAAAGATGGATCTTCCCTACAGAAGTAGCGCTTCAGATGGTCAGCGTTCTACAGGTACCTGAGCAATACACCTTTCTCTATTTTAAGATCGTAGGTGCCTAGACGCGTGATCCTGTTAACTTTGTACGGCCCTTCCCAGGTGGGGGCTATCTTTTCGATGCATTGTTCTTCGGTGGCTAGAGTGACCTTTCTGAGAACAAGGTCCCCGATGTTGAAGAAACGAGGGCAGACTCGTCGGTCGTAGTATCTTGCCTCCCTTTGTTGGTAGGTAGCTTGCTGAACCTGGGCTTGTTCCCTTCGCTCTTCGAGAAGGTCAAGGTTCAATGATAACGCCGCATCATTCCTGACTTGATCAAAGACCTCGGTGGTTCTGAGAGTCTACACGCTTGTTCATGCGAAGATGACAGCCTCGGAGCCGAAGGCCATCGTAAAATGTGTTTTTCCGATAGGAGTTCTTGGAGTAGTATGGTATGCCCAGATGATAGGGTAGACATCTTTCGCCTACCATCCTTTCGGCTTGTCAAGTCTTTTTTTCAACCCGTGCAAGATGGTCCTGTTTGTGCCCTCTACTATCATGCTGTCGGGTCAAGGCCACATGGGAGGAGGTCCCCGGGTCCTCCGGGGATGAAGGTCCCTGATGATTTACTTCTGGACCCTACTCTTTCGGGAAGGTGAGTTTTGCGATGAAGTCGGCAAGGACTTGGCCTTTGATGGCTATTCTCGACCGATATTCAATATGGAACTATCCCAGTTCAAGCTATGCTTCATTATTCCTCCTGAGACATTAGGAGAATGCAGGATCTATTTTACAGGTTGGTTAGTCAGAACCATGACCGTGTGCACCTGGAAATATTGTCGGAGTTTTCTGGAGATGATCAATAAGGCATAGGCCAACTTTTTGAATTTTGGGTATTTAGAAGATGATGTTTCACCTCCGGAACTGAGTCCACCATGGATGACATTGATCTCTCCATACACGTGATATTGATCATCTCCGGCCTCTACCCTCCGGGGCTGTGGATGAGGGCGGTTTCCCCATCTCCTCTGGGTTTGAGGTTCTAGCAATGGTTCTTCCTCAGAGCTTCAATTTCTTGCAAGAGTTGGAAGCAATCTTCAGTGGAGTGCCCCCGATCCCAGTGAAATGCATAGTATTTGGTCATTTTCTTTTCGGCCGGCTTGCCTCTCAAAGGTGGCCAAGGAGAAAAGAAGTTTCACCTTGAATTCTCTACGAGTATAGTAGCCACTGAGGCCATGAGTAAGGTGAACCCCTGCTAGCGACGCCCCGGGAGAGGAAGTGGACTTCTCTCCTAAGCGTAGGCCCTCATTTCTCTTATGCCTACAATCTTTTTGAGCCTTGGGTTTGGTTTGAATCTCTATTCCTTGATCCCTAGGATTGTTTACTCCTTCCCTCTCTTTCCTGGTCATAGCACGGAGGTTTGTACCATGGAACCTAGCCCCACGGTCCAGAGCTTGATCGAGAGTCGAAGCAGGGTTAGAGTAGAGGTCGTAGGACAACCTCTGATACCCAAGCCCGTCGATAAAGGCATTCAGCACTACAATCTTAGAGAGGTCGTCGTACCCATTTGCTTCTCGATTGAAGCGCTCAATATAGTCTCCCAAAGATTAAGAAGGCTCTTGTCGAAGAGTGAGGATGTGAGCTATAGTCTTTGGCCTTCGCCGAAAGTAGCTGAAATGAGCTAGGAAAAAATGCTCGAGCTCCTTCAAGGTAGAAATGGATGCTAGCCTCAGACCTTGGAACCAGGACCTTATTGCACTTATGAGAGTGATGGGAAAGCTTTGCACCACAAAGCTATAGAGGCTACTTGCATGTCCATATAAGACTTGAACATAGACAGGTGGTCAACGGGATCTGATGCCCCATCATACAGATTCATTTGGGGGTGAGTGAAGTGTCTCGGCGCTACTTCTTCTAGAATTTCTTCAACAAAAGGGGTGCCTCACCTCTATGACAACACCCGGTCCTACTTGTCCTTATTGTACCCCCTGGAGATGGTCTTCCATATCGACCAGGCGGCGCTAGACATCCTCTACTACTCGGGGCTCCCCGGTATATAACTTCCCGCAGCTCGAGCCGCAATGTGATGGGATGGAGGTGAGTAAGAACCAACTTCGCTTTCATGTCGGCCTTTGTGATTGGACATGGTTGGTCGATGAAGAGCTCGACTATTAGGGACACCAACAAGTCCCTTGGCACAAATTCGTGCAACAGAGGAGGTGGAGATCTCGGCATTACTAGGGGAGCCTCTCTTGTCCGGCAAGCTCAAGGTTGCAAGGTAGAGGGCAGTCCTCAGGCACATGTCCATTCGAAGTGGTCTTGAAAACATCGCAGTCTTAAGGTGGCTCCTCAGGTGCTACGGTTTGGAGAGCGTGTCCTCCCAAAGCAAGGGATAACAGCAAGCGCGCGAGGATGAGCTAAACACACAACTTGAACTCGCCCATTTGGCATTCAAGAAGATCAACCCGAGATGTCTCCACGGTCCCCAAAGTCTGTCCCGTAGCCCTAGGTGGCAAAGTGGATGGTCATGCCTAATCCTGGAAGGGGAAGTTATCCTTATTGGTGGCAGCTGGAGGGTACGCCCTTGGAGTTCTCAATATGTCTTCTCTTTCTTCTATTCCGGGTCTGTCTATCCGACCAGGCCTTATGATCATCTAAGCTCAGCTCGACAGAGAGCAGTGATCAGGGGAAGGCTTTTGGCAAAGTTCCCACAGATGGTGCCAAACTGTTGGTGTATAAAACTGGTACATATCCCGAGTATGGTCCAGTCGAATAACAGGTGGGTCATCTTGTTGAGGTGGAGTTGTCAGTTGAAAATTTTTCACGTGAGTTGTACTGGACCTTGGGATAACTGATCTGTTGTGCCCAGAGTCCTGCTCCTCAGAGAGTAGTACCTACAGAAGGCTCAGACCGGGATATGTCTTTGTGAAGCCCCTTCAGAGTGGTAATCAGTGCTCAGAGAGAAAATGTATAGTAATGCATTAAGTAAGCAAGTGAACTCAATGCATGCGCGTAATAAAGCATATCTCGGGCTTGTATAGCCCTTGGTATATATAGGTATTCGAGAAACTGTAAGACCCTAACTTCCGCACATGCATATTCATTAGCTGCATTTTAGAACATTTAGAAAATAATGGGGTGAAATGTGTCATTTCTAATTTAAATTAAAAAAATTAGGGGTCAATTAGTAATTTTATAAATATTTATTTTAAATTTTGGGATTTAGATAATAACCTAAAGGAAATTTAGGGGAGGTTAATATAATTTGGGAAAAATATTATATATATATATATATATATATATATATATATACATGATAGAAGTGGTGTTTCTTTGACCCCAAATGCTGCCACGTTGATCCCCATTTCCTCACAATCGTGTACATATATATATATATATATATATACATGCAACCCATACACACACATTTTGATGGAGCCTCAAAATAAGAAGAAAACAGAAAGAGCAAAGGAGAGAGAGAGTTCGGCCGGCGACTGCATGGGTGGGGTGTGTGTTCCGATAGTCGCCGGAATGTATCGTTATTCATCCAGTGGCGTGGGGGTGTCGTCGTTCGGTGGGTTGTCGTGTTGTGTTCGTCGCGAACGGTGTGTTGCGTTGATCGGTTCGGCGGGTGTGTGTATGGGTGTCGACGTGTGTGTGTGTGTGTATGTTGTCGTCGATTTCAGGTGAGTGAGTAACAGGCCATCTCTACTGTGAGTGTGTGGGTGTGTGTTCTGTCCACCGGCAGTGTATGCATGATCGTCGCCATTCGCCTGTGTGTGCGTTTGGTTCATCGTCGAGTGTGTGGGTTGCCGACGGTGGGTGTGTTCTAGTTGTTCAGAGACTGTGTGTGGGTATGTGGTGGCGCCGTTTGGTCTGGTGTGTGTGCATGTGTGTGATCGTTTCAGTTCGACAAGCGAGTGGGTGGTCGGCCGTCGGCCAGCTGTGATGGTGTGTGTGTGTGTGTTTTGCTTTGCCGACAGTGTGTTTGTGTGTGTGTTCTGTTCGCTAAGTGAGCTGTGAGAGGGTCAACGGCGGTCAGCTGAGCGAGGAGTGAGACTCGCATCGACGCCAGTCGGTTGAACTAGGGAACTCAAAATAGAACCGAAAAAGAAAATAATAATAATAATAATAATAATAATAATAATAATAATAATAATAATAATAATAATAATAATAATAATAATAATAATAATAATAATAATAAATAAATAAATAAATAAATAAATAAAAACCTGAAGACCGAAAAATCAACTTCTCGACCGGCGGGCGATTCGAAACAGGTAACGATTCGTTTAGTTAATATTTTAATCGTTAATTATTATTTTCATCAAATTAAATTATTAGCATTAAATTTTGTAATCGCTACGATAATTTTGTAACCATTAATTTTAATAATGTTATATAGTGAATATTAACGTAGCGAGACGAACGAAATAATATTTTTTTCATAACTAAATTTGGGGAATGGGAAATTAGGTAACTTAGGGCCATTCATTGCATATTAGGGTTGTTTTAAATAAAATACTAATTTAGCCCCTATCATTATTAGGTTTGCAGGCATCGGAGTCTCGGTAGGGAGTAGTTAGTGAAAATTTTGTGGAGCGGATAGCCAGGTGAGTGTACTGTCTTCTTGCCAAACTATATATATATATATATATATATATGATAGAAAATTGTTGTAGTTAAATTAAATGATTTCAAAATGATATGGATCAAGCAGGTTTCTGGGTGAGTTGAGAAAATGGATTTTTGATGAATTGTGTTGGTTTCGAAAGGAAGTTGAAAATGGTTTTTTGCTGAAATTTGATGGTTTTAAAAGAGAGTGAAAAATACCTGGTTTTCTAAAAATAAAGGGTGGAAAAATAGTTTTGGTGGAATCAAACGTTTTTTTAAAGAAAAATGAGAAATATGATTTTGGATTAAAAATTAGTTTTGGAAATAGAGGGTGATGTTTGAAATTTGATGATGTTGATTAGACGATATTATTGATTTGTCATATGATGATGACGTTATTAATTTGTCGATGCTATAGTATTTATCTTCTTCTGCAGAGTGATGATTATCTGCTTTAGTAGAGTGATGGTATTAGTTTGACGATGTTATTGATTTGACGATGTTATAGTATTTATCTATTTCGATAGAGTAAGGTTATCCACTTCGGCGGAGTGATGTTATCCACTTCGGGGGGAGTGATGTTTATTTGCTTCGGCAGAGTGATGTTAGACGTTTATACTGCGCAGTGATTATCTGTTTTGGCGGAGTGATGGGTGTTCGTAGGAAGGCATATCCTACGGATTGTACGATATCATTGCAAACTCCCGATCGTGAGGTTAAAATGATTACTATGGCTAGCCAGTGTGTGTTGTGGTGGAGTGGTGGTTTGAGGTGTGGGTTTTAGTTGTATGATTAAAAAGTGTGCTTCAGATGTGATGTTTTACGTATATTGGCTGATTTGATATTTATTATCATGGTGATTAGTATGATTTTTATATTAGTTGGATTTGAATGGAACTTAATTACGTCGCTTTATTTTCCCTGCTTTTATACTGGGGATTTTACGAGCTATAGGGTATTTATAAACTTACGCTTGATCCATTTAGATGTTGTAAAAATGAGTGTTTATTATTAAAGATGTTTTTACTAAGAATGCAGTATACTCACAGGTGGAGCAACTAGGAGTCGGTCCTCTACTGGCGCTAGGTAGAGTCTTACAATGGAGTCGTGTAGAGGGTTGAGATGAGCTTTCTGAGGCGAATCTGTAAGGGGTTTATGGTATTATATTTTGCTGTTAGTATATTTGGGGAACCGGTGTGTTCCCATAATAGAAATATGTATATGCATATTGTCGTGTAATAGATGGTTGGTTAGTTATTTTCGGGGATGTCATGATGTCGTCACGCTAGCCCGGGATGTCGGGATTTCGGGACGGGTCGTGACAATTTTGGAATCAGAGCCTAGGTTATAGGTTCTGTAGACTTGCCAGTAGTTGTGTTAATAGGGGATCATGAGATAGGAAGACATGCCAGTCGTCTAGTCAGTGGGGGACTTTGATATAGGGTGTCGATAGGTGGTGTCGAGCCAGTGGTGGACCATAAGATAGGGTATCAATAGGTGAGTTAAGCACGTGAGTGATAGTTATTGCATTACATTAGATGGTACATTGGCATCGTGCATGGTTATCTGTCTTGTTGGTAATTAGTGGGTGCAACGAAGTTGTAATACTACCAGTTGGTGGTTCGGGTAGTGTGGTTGGTAGTGGTAATGGATGGATCGTGATTGTTGGGGTGCTAGTGGTTGGGAATATTAAATTATAACTGATAAGTAATTCTATTAGTAGTGTTTGACATTGGGATTCCCTGTCAGTAGTACATAATATTTTTATTGTTAAACCAACAGTGTGGCAGAGCACACTTAATTCGTCCAATGTTAAGTTATTCATTAAATTGACTTGGTAGGCAAATGCAATTACACGACACACTGTGCTACTATTTAAGATACGCAGATTCTATCATAAATGTGTGGGTGTGCTCATGATTTTATTAGAGAGGGAGGTTCATATGGTTAAAACAGAAAGAGACGACTATTCGACAATATGAAATTAAATATGATCTAGTAAAAACGGAAGAGATAAGATGTAGACTAATCTAGAAAGGATTTAATATAGAAATACGTTCTAGGTTGACAGGCAGGCAGATCAAAAGTTATGTGAAATTGGTAAACACAACGGAATTGATAGAAAATGATGTGCGGGGAGCAGCCGAGAACTGGGAGTCTGTGTTGATAGTTAGTGCGTATAGGAACAATTCGCTTCAGATTGGTGATAGAGAATTATTAGTAGATCTATTACCCTTGAGTATTCATGATTTTGATGTGATACTGGGTATGGATTTGCTATCCGGTTATCATGCCACGGTGGATTGTTTTAAAAGGGAATTACTTTTCGGATCTTAAGCGAGTCAGAGTTTGTATTTTTGGGAGATGTAATCATTACCCCAGTCAGTTTGATTTCAGTCTTACAAGCTAGAAAATTTTTGCAGAAAGGATGTCAGGGATACCTTGCGCACGTGATTGACACCAATCAGAGAGAAGTTTCGATAGCAGATATTCCAATGGTCAGAGATTTTTCCCGACGTGTTTCCAGATAAATTGTCAGGGTTTCCAGTAGATAGGGAGATGGAATTCACGATCGAGTTACTTCCCGGAACTGTTCTTATATCGATTCCACCCTATCGTATAACGCCTACTGAGTTGAAAGAATTGAAGGTGCAATTACAAGATTTATTAGATCATGGGTTTATAAGGCCTAGTGTTTTCCCATGGGGAACCCCAGTGTTGTTTGTGAAGAAGAAGGATGTCACGTTGAGAATGTGTATCAACCATCGACAGCTGAATAGGGTGACCGTTCGTAATAAATATCCGTTGCCTAGGATTGACGATTTGTTTGACCAGATCCAGAAGGTTAAAGCATTTTTCAAAATAGATCTTCAATCGGGGTATTACCAATTGAAAGTCAGAGACAGTGATGTGGCGAAAACGGCGTTCCGTACGAGATATGGACACTATGAATTTTTGGTTATGCCCTTCAGATTAATAAATACCCCTGTTGCCTTCATGGACTTGATGAATCGAATCTTCCAACCTTATCGGGATCAATTTATTATCATATTTATTGACGATATATTGATATATTCCCAAAGCAGAGACAAGCATGCAGAGCATCTTCAGATGGTGTTGCGGGAGAAGCGGTTGTATACGAAACTCAGCAAATACGAATTTTGGTTAGATCATGTGGTATTTTTTTGGGGCATGTTATCTCAGGAGATGGTATTTAGGTAGACCCGAAGAAAGTGGAAGTTGTTGTTCAGTGGAAAAGACCGAGAAAGGTGACTGAAGTTCGAAGCTTTTTAGGATTGGCAGGTCACTATCGACGATTTGTGCAGGAATTCTCTATTATAGCGGCCCCGTTGACTCGTTTGACCCACAAGGAATCCAAATTTGAGTGGACTGACAATTGCGAATAGAGTTTCCAAGAATTGAAGAGTAGATTGATATCGACACCAATACTATCCCTCCTGACGGAAGGGGTGGTTTCGTGATTTATAGTGATGCGTCCCACCAAGGGCTAAGATGTGTTCTAATGTAGCATGGTCATGTAATCACATACGCATCTCGACAACTGAAGAATCATAAGAAAAATTACCCGACGCATGATCTGGAGCTGGCAGCGATTATAATTGCCTTAAAGATTTGGAGACACTAGTTGTATGGCGAGACGTGTGAAATCTACACCGACCACTAAAGTTTGAAATATCTGTTTACTCAGACGGAATTAAATTTGAGGCAGATATGTTGGATAGAGTTGATTAAAAATTATGATTGCACTATCCACTATCACCCGGGAAAAGCTAATATTGTAGCGGATACGTTGAGTCAGAAATTGGTGGGTTCGATTGTGCACATAAGAGTCATTCATACTAATCCGTATGCCGATTTAAGATTGTTGTGAGTTCAGTTAGCGGTTGGTCAGACGGCTACATTGCTTGTGACTTTGACTTTGAGGCCGACATTGATTGATCGTATTATCAAAGCTCAGAAGTCAGACGTTCAATTGGAAAAGATTCGAGATGAAGTGAGAAGTGGTCACATAACGGATTTTCATGTCAGGGAGAGCAATGAGGTGTTGATGATGGGAAATAGACTGTGTGTGCCAAACGACACCAGTTTGAAGAACGATATTTTGGAAGAAGCGCATAGCTCAGCATACGCGATGCATCCAGGCGGTACCAAAATGTATATCAGGATTCACATGACCATTATTGGTGGATCAGAATGAAGCAAGAAATTGCGGAGTTTGTTGCCAGGTGTCTTACTTGTTAGCAAGTGAAGATTGAGCATCAACGTCTAAGTGGGTTGCTGCAACCTCTACCTATTCCAAAGTGGAAATGGGAGCATATCATGATGAATTTCATTTCGAGATTACCTCGTACTCAAAAGGGGCATAATTCTATCTGGGTGATTGTTGATAGGCTTACTAAATCTGCTCATTTTCTGACCGTAAAGACGATGTATTCTCTTGAAAAGTATCCCTAATTGTATATCGATGAGATTGTTAGGTTGCATGGCGCGCCGGTTTCCATAGTATGGGACAGAGATCTGAGATTTACTTCGAAGTTCTGGCCATGTCTCCAAACTACTCTAGGTACCGTTTTTCATCCTCAGACTGACAGTTAATCAGAGCGTACGATTTAGATGTTGGAGAATATGTTGAGGGGTTGTGTTCTGGAATTTCCTGGTAGCTGGGATGATTATTTGACGTTGATGAAATTTACCTACAATAATAGCTACCATTCGACAATTGAGATGACACTGTATGAAGTGTTGGATAGCAGGAAATACAGGACTCCAGTCCAAGAGGCTGAACTGAATTGGGAAAAAAAGAAATTATTGATACCGGGTATAACCCAAATGACGGCAGACAAAGTAAAGGTGATTTAAGAAAGATTGAGAATTGCTCAGAGTCGCCAAAAGAGTTATGCTGACAAGTGTAGGCGGGAGTTGGAATTTGAAGTGCACAATCATGTATTTTTGCGTATATCCCCGTAAAATGATATAATGAGATTTGGGAAGAAAGGAAAGTTAAGTTCGAGGTATATCGGGCCATACAAAATTTTAGAACGGGTTAGTGCGACAGATTATTAAGTTGCCTTATCCCCATGATTGTCTAAACTACATAACGTTTTCCACGTGTCGATACTTAGGAAATATGTGGTAGATTCTTTACATGTGTTGACTTCTCAGCTAATCGAGTTTGAAGAAGATTTGACATACGTTGAGGAACCAGTCTAGATCTTAAGTCGTAAAGATCAGGTGTTGCGGACGAAAACAATTCCATTAGTGAAAGTATTGTGGTGCAGTCATTCGGTAGAGGAGGCGACGTGGGAGCGAGAAGACGAGATGAGAGATAAATAACCGTACTTGTTCGATCAAGGTAACTAAAATTTTGGAACAAAATTTCTTTTAGGAGAGAAGGGTTGTAAGACCCTAACTTCCGCACATGCATATTCATTAGCCGCATTTTAGAACATTTAGAAAATAATGGGGTAAAATGTGTCATTTCTAATTTAAATTAAAAAATTTAGGGGTCAATTAGTAATTTTATAAATATTTATTTTAAATTTTGGGATTTAGATAATAACCTAAAGGAAATTTAGAGGAGGTTAATGTAATTTGGGAAAAAGATTATATATGTATATATATATATACACACACGATTGTGAGGAAATGGGGATCAACGTGGCAGCATTTGGGGTTAAAGAAATATCACTTCTATCATGCATATATATATACATGCAACCCATACACACACATTTTGATAGAGCCTCAAAAGAAGAAGAAAAGAGAAAGAGGAAATGAGGGAGGGAGTTCAGCCGGCAACTGCATGGGTGAGGGTGTGTGTTCCGGTCATCGCCGGAGTGTGTCGTTGTTTGTCCGGTGGCGTGGGGGTGTCGTCGTTCAGTGGGTTGCCGTGTTGTGTTTGTCGTGGACAATGGGTTGCGTTGATCGGTTCGGCGGGTGTGTGTAAGGGTGTCGACGTGTGTGTGTGTGTGTGTGTGTGTGTGTGTGTTGTCGTCGATTTCAGGTGAGTAAGTAATAGGCCATCGTCGTCGGTCTACTGTAAGTGTGTGGGTGTGTGCTCTATCCACCGGCAGTGTGTGCAAGATCATCGTCGTTCGTCGGCGTGTGCGTTCGGTTCGTCGTCGAGTGTGTGGCTTGCTAACGGTGGGTGTGTTCTGGTTGTTCGGAGACTGTGTGGGGATGTGTGGTGGTGTCGTTTGGTCTGGTGTGTGTGCATGTGTGTGAACGTTTCAGTTCGACAGGCGTGTGGGTGGTCGACCGTCGATCGTTGGCCGGCTGTGATGGTGTGTGTGTGTGTGTTCTGCTTTGCCGACAATGTGTGTGTGTGTGTGTGTTCTGTTTGCTAGGTAAGTAGTGAGAGGGTGGACGGCGGTCGGCTGAGCGAGGAGTGAGAGTGGCGTCGACGCTGATCAGTTGAACTAGGGAACTCAAAATAGAACCGAAAAGAAAATAATAATAATAATAATAATAATAATAATAATAATAATAATAATAATAATAATAATAATAATAATAATAATAAATAAATAAATAAATAAAACCCGAAGACCGAAAAATCAACTTCTCGACCGGCGGGCAATTCGGAACATGTAACGATTCCTTGATTAATATTTTAATCATTAATTATTATTTTCGTCAAATTAAATTATTAGCATTAAATTTTGTAATCGCTACGATAATTTTGTAAACGTTAATTTTAATAGTGTTGTATAGTGAATATTAACGTAGCGAGACGAACGAAATAATAATTTTTTCATAACTAAATTTGGGGAATGAGAAATTACATAACTTAGGGCCATGCATTGCATATTAGGGTTGTTTTAAATAAAATATTAATTTAGGCCCTATCATTATTAAGTTCACAGGCACGTGAGTCCCGGTAGGGAGTAGTCAGTGAAAGTTTTGCGGAGCGGATAGCTAGGTGAGTGTATTGTCTTCTTGCCAAACTATATATATATATGATGATGATGAAAAATGGTTGTAGTTAAATTAAATGATTTCAAACTGATATGGATCAAGCAGGTTTCTAGGTGAGTTGAGAAAATGGATTTTCGATGAATTGTGTTGGTTTCGAATGGAAGTTGAAAATGGTTTTTGGCTAAAATTTGATGGTTTTAAAAGAGAGTAAAAAATACCTGGTTTTCTAAAAATAAATGGTGGAAAAATGGGTTTGGTGGAATCAGACCTTTTTTTAAAGAAAAATGAGAAATATGATTTTGGATTAAAAATTAGTTTTGGAAATAGAGGGTGATGTTTGAGATTTGATGATGTTGATTAGACGATGTTATTGATTTGTCATATGATGATGACGTTATTGATTTGACAATGCTATAGTATTTATCTGCTTCGGCAGAGTGATGATTATTTGCTTCGGTAGAGTGATGGTATTGGTTTGACAATGTTATTGATTTAACGATGCAATAATATTTATCTGTTTCGGTAGAGTGAGGTTATCCACTTCGAATGAGTGATGTTATCTGTTTCGGCGGAGTGATGTTTATCTGCTTCGGCAGAGTGATGTTAGACATTTATACTGCGCAGTGATTATCCGCTTTGGCGGAGTGATGGGTGTTCGTATGAGGCATATTCTACGGATGGTACGGTACCGTTGCAAACTCCCGATCGTGATGTTAAAATGATCACTATGGCTAGCCAGTGTGTGTTGTGGTGGAGTGGTGGTTTAAGGTGTGTGTTTGAGTTGTGTGCTTAAAAAGTGTGCTTCAATTGTGATGTTTTACGTATATTGGCTGATTTGATATTTATTATCATGGTGATTAGTATAATTTTTATATTAGTTGGATTTGAATTGAACTTAATTATGTCACTTTATTTTTCCTACTTTTATACTGGGGATTTTACGAGCTATGTGGTATTTATAAACTTACGCTTGATCCATTTAGATGTTGTAAAAATGAGTTTTTATTATTAAAAATATTTTTACTAAGAAGGCAGTACACTCGCAGGTGAAGTAGCTAGGAGTCGGTACTTTACTAGCACTAAGTAGAGTCCTACGATGGAGTCATGTAGAGGGTTGAGATGAGCTTTATGAGGTGAACCTGTGAGGGGTTTATGGTATTATATTTTACTGTTAGTATATTTGGGGAACGAGCGTGTTCTCATAACAGAAATATGTATAGTTTCATATAGATGATGGTTTATTTATATATATGCATATTGTCGTGTAATAGATGGTTGGTTGGTTGTTTTCAATGATGTCATGATATCGTCACGCCAGCTCGGGATGTCAGGATTTCGAGACAGGTCATGACAGAAACACAGTTAATTAAGTGAAATCATGTGTTTAACAGACAGTCCGAGGCGTTTAGGAGATAATCACCGGGCTTGGATTTTTAGGCCCATTTGGCGAAGCCCGCAGTCCTCTATCAGGCTTGCGATGGTGAGCTGGTTGAGGAAAGCGAAAATTTGTGGAGTCTTGGAGAAGAGACGAGCTGATATGGGGAGTCGGCCGAGGTAAATGGCAAAGTCCCTAAGATTAGCCATCCATGGCTTGGCGCAGGACTTAGAGTGACACGTCCCTGTAAGGCTCCTCGCTTCTCCCTAGCCGTAAATGAGATTCTAAGGAGGAGCAGTGGGTGGTGTATGTTCCAACATGGCATCGTGAACTCTGGAATACGTCCCTGTCACTATGAGGACGGACACGTGGCCGGGTCCCAAGTGCTGACTTCGTAGTCTCGAAAAATACCCTCATCAATAATATTTTCAGATATTGTTTTTATAAAAAAAAAAAAAAATTATAATCGAAAACTTTATTTGAAATAACTGTTTATTTTATTTTTTTTGCAAATGCAGTAATTAAAAAAATAAGATTTTAAATATCATAAAAGAAATTAATCGAAGCCCATTTCAATTTTCTCTATTGATCACAAAAAAACTGTACCTAAAATCGATGAATTTAAAATCTATTTATTTAATGGGAATTTTATTGTTTGTAAAAATATAAATTAGTACGCTAGATGTCAATTACAGATATCAACTTAGTATAACTCAAGTGGTAAGATTTGTTTAAATGAAAATAATTAAAGAACCTTTGTAAGGTCAGGGATTCGAATTTACGAAAAAAAAAAAATTATTGGGAGGGACAACCACGTATCTATGAAAGAGAATCATGGATTAAAAATAATAATAATAAATCTGTCAATTACAGACTATTCAACTCCCAAGCGTGATGCTTGCTTTAGTATTGATCCACTTGCTAAAGGCAGCCCACTTGTTGAATACTTCATGCTAGATTTAAAATGTACCTTTGGTATTATATCGGGAAGCAAGTAGACAAAAAAGTAAAAATAAATATGGTTGAAACACACTAGCTATAAGATTTAAAACTGGAAATTAAGGTGTTATTTGATTAGTGTTTCTACTTTCTAATTTTTACAGCGTTTTTTATTTTATTTTTTCTTTGTTTTTATTCCTAATAAACTAATATGAAAATTATATTTCGGTTTTGATGTACTTTCGAAGAGGGAAGGATCATTATTCTAATTTTTTTTTTTTTTTAATTTATGATAACAAAAACAAAAAATATGGGGTTAATTACATTTTGTATTCTGTGATCAAATCTAACGCCTCTTGTACTTTCAACTTAAGTGCAACAATTAAAAATTTAATAGAAGTGAGAGTACTTTCGTCATTTCACTTAAAATAGGATAATTTTATCATTTTATTTTAACTAATTCAATTAAATCTATTCGAAATATCAATGAAGCTTTAGGGTTAAAAAACTTTTTTCCTTTCATCTTCCATTTTTCTGTTCAACTCCAGCCAAACACCTTGTTTCATTCTTTGTCGACTTTCGCCAACCACAAACCACCAGTGCCGCCACCACAAGTTTGCCACTACCACCAACCCCTTTTTTCTTCATCTATTCTCTATATCTCTTGTGTGTGTGTGTGTTGATGAAGGAAAAATCGGTCAGACTTGAAAGAGCGCCACATGTCCCAAACACGCAACAGGCACGGCAGCTCCAAACTGGCCAGCTCAATCAAGCCCCATCTCTACACCAGGCCAGGATTATACTTTCCCGAGCGCGAGCGTCATGGTACTCTTGTTATTAAGGAGTCCAAGCCGCCTCTACTGGATAAGGAAGGTACCATTACTCTCTCTAGATAACAACTCCACAATCTTCTCCCACAATCAACTCTATCTCGATAGTAATGAGACCGGGATCAATAGGATCGCCAATCAGGGAGGACTTGTCAAACAAGTCTCCTCTCCCTCCTATAAATAGATAACACACGATGTCTAAGATATGTAAGATATTTGTTCTACACATAATACATATGCTTTGAGATGCATTAACTCTGCTCTCAAGCACATTTTTTCTCTTAACCACTCTTTCGCTAGATTTTTGTTAAAACCTCTCGATTGATTCTCACATCGGAGGTGCAACACCGGCAAGCCCACCCACGGTACATTATTTTGCAGAAACCTTAGCCGAGGGACCAGTGAGAAAGCCTAAACGACACTCCAGATCCGAAGTGACAGTTCGGTGATCTATTTTCAGGCATCATCAAATTGGTGCCACCTGTGGGAACGACATACAATTGTTCTTGCGACCAAATAAATAGTCATTCTGCGATCTGGAATCATGACCAATAAAGGAAAAAGCGAGAGGCAGTCATTGTGCACGACTATACTTGAAGCTGGCCCACAAGAAAAATCACCATCACTCCTAATAGATATAATGAAATAAGTCAGAGATCTCTCAGACTATTTGATATTTCACCGGATAAGACGATCCCATTTCGCTCTCTCTATCGCTATTCGCCCCCACAAGGATTTGCACTACCCGCTAGGAGGACACAAATCATTACAGGCAAGGGGCAAAGAACCTGGCGTAGGCAGTGCTAAGAAACACTGCCACACGTAGTGCAATCTTCGACAAGAATTGGAAAGAATTCGTACAGAGCGAGGCAAACTATAGCAGTGGACAAGAACCGATAACGATGCACCGAACACCCAAGGTTGGAGCAAACCTCGTGCACTCTTGGTTAGGCCCACGGGCGTTTATGGAATAACTAAGAGATAGTGCATGACACTCCCCCATGAAGGAATGAGGCTCGTCACACCTATGCTATAGGTAGAACTCGTGGCACGTCTTGACGAACCCCACCGACCTCGGTGGAAGCTTCCTCTATGTCCTGTTTGAGGGCTCATAGGTGTGACTCGAGCCAACAGATAGAAAACTATTTGCACAAGAAGGTTAGACCATCCACGAGAAGTGCAATTAGATTGGGAGGAAGGACTTGAACATCTATGAGATAGTAAAGCAGAATGTTTCTCCCTTTACTACTCGCGTGTTTCGAGAGACAATCCTGTCCAACTTCAAGATTCCGTCTCAAATTAGGACATACCAAGAACCCTACAGAGCACCTCGACGCCTGCTATTCCCACATGTATCTACGAGGAGCGTTAGATTGAACGAAGTGTCAAGCCTTCCAAGTCATTATTTTTTGCGCAAACCCGCAAATTTTACAAGAATCTAAATCTAGGTAGCTTTTGAATCTTTTAAGTCTTTTAACCTTGATTTTGAACACAGGTTTGTGAGTAGTAAACGGGAAGCCAAAAACTCATCACACCTTTTATTGATGAGATAGATGAAGGACGAAAGACTGGAAGCCTATATTAAAAGGTTCCATCGCGAGTCCGATTAACTCAAAGAGACCAACGACAGAGTGGAAGTAATCACCCTGATGGTAGGGGTATGGATAACTCTGTTCTTGCACGAAATAGCTTGTGCCCCCACCAAAGACCTTAGCCGCAGCCTTCTCTTTCTCTACCAAGTTCAACACTACGGAGGACGTCTACCAAGCCCGAGCCAAGAAAGATAAGGGCACCAATAGGAAAAGGAAGACAGATGAACCAAATAACAATAATCCTGGGAGAAATGATTCCCAGTCAAAAAAAAAAGGTGAAACGAGGTGGAAGGAGGCAATGTCGACCATAAGTTTGGGGGAAACAGATCCTCCCTGCGCTATTCCAACTGTATGTCTCTCAACTCCCTGTTGGGAACAATCGTGATGTAGTTCAACGACAAGAATATATTCAAATGGCCCCAACCCATAAAGGGTCGAGGAAAAGTCATCAACATAGACAAATGGTACGACTTCTACTGAAGTCATGCGATTCTCACTTATTTTGAAAAAAATAAAATAAAAACAATTCGCGTATGTTTTAGTTTGCTTTGTGAATAATACCTTGTGAGATCGATTGAAAGAAGATATTTGATGAAAGGGAGAGTTGGTGAAAAAAAATTCTTGGGAATTTTACAAGATCTATGCGTTGTGGTACATGCCTAGGGTAATTTGAGCCTTAAAATAACATTCTCATCTACCTTTTACCCTAGCCATACATTACAACCCTCAAAGCCCTTTTGATCTCCAATGACATTTATACCTACACAATTAGTGGAGAGTGACACAAAAAATGAACTTATGGTTGTTCTTAAATTCACTATCTCTGTCTCCTTAGCGCATAAATCTATTCGGGGCTTATTTGGTTGGGTGAGGGTGATTGTGCACACACACACACATCGAGAGTCTTGAGTAGGTTGAAATTGATGCTTGAAGTTGAAATTCTAGATAATCTCAACGTGTGCATTTCCTTTAAGCTTGGAGCATTTTGTGGATTTGAAGATAATTGCACGAGTTATTGAATCAATATGAAACTCACATTTTTCCGTTCATTGTTTAGTACTTGATTTATGTTTTTTTTTTCCTTTTCTTTTGCTTGAAGACAAACAAATGTTAGAGTTTGGAGGTATTTTATGAGTGGTTTATTTACCAACAAATCAAGTACTTTTATATTCAAATATTTGTGAGTTTTCAAACATTTTTGTTAGTTTGATGTATTTTTGGTGTTATTTTGTAGGAATCACAAAACATTGGGTGAAAAGACAATAATATGGTAAAAAGAGGTTAATTGGGTTGTAACGGTTCATCAGTAGTACAAGTACAATAACGTCAAGGCCAATTTTGACTATAATGCAATCTGATTTTGACAAAAAGCAAAACATGGAAATTGTATATATCTTTCTTAGCTTTCCATAACCTTTTGAATCATCTCAATCAGAGTTTGTATGACATTGTTACAACCAAAATATGAACAGGTGTCAGATTTACCAAAACCGCATTGCAGTGCGAAAACATGCGTTGCAGCTCGTTTACGGTAGTGTGACACTGCCCATAGCGTGCTGCAGCGGCCACAAAACTTGGTAGCAAATTATTTTGCTACACCATAAGTGTACGGGTCAAGTTTTAATAATATATGGTGAGTAGAGTATTGTATCCACAGAGATTGGTTTAGATCGTTGCTAAGTATTGTGATTATCGTAACCTAACTTTATATAGGAACTCAAATTTTGGGATTTATGAAAATAAAACTAAAACAAATATAAATATAAATACAAATATATATATATATGTACTTCCTATGTACAATTGTTTGAGGGGGGTTTGACATCACTTTATTAAATTATACTTTTTCTCTAACTTGTTAATTGAATTCATATCCAATCATTAATCGTGGATGTCTAAATTAACCCCATTTCCACTTCTCGAATGCCAAGTGAGATAATTTGTATAATTATTCGAATTAATACCTCTATTCAACTCAAGTAATTATCCAATCTTTAAGCCTCACACATCAAATGGCTAGCCAAATTATATTAACCTCTCGCACTCACTACAATAAGAATTATATGTCTCTGGTCTCAATATGCAAGATTATCATCTCTCGAATGCCTAATCTTACACATCTATGATATCTAATTTACCTCTCGCATAAATTAGCAAATATACATAAAGAACTACAAATGATCGAAACATGAAATCCAATTAACAACTTAAAGTCTCAAGGCATAATTCATATAAAACTATTCAAAACCCCCTAGATAGAAATTTTAACACAACATAGAGAATCCATAACTAATATTTTCAATAAATTCATAAATGTAAACATGTTTAATGCAATATTACAAATACAAAATTAAATCAAGAATAGGGAGAGAAAAAGAAAGAGAAAACTCTTATTGTGGATGTGGACTTCAAATCTTCAACTCCTAGTACCACCAATGGTATTTTCCTTTTCAAATTCCCATCAATTCGCCGCCATAGGGTGTTTTCTTGCCCAAAATCACCTCTAATCACCATTTTCTCTCCCAAATTCGCCTCCCCTGGGGTTTGAGGCTTAAGGTAGTTTTTATAGGGTTAAAAAATTAGAGTTTTTTGGGTTTCCAGACGATGCAGGCCAATAGGAGCACGCTGCAGTGCACTTTTGGCTGCTACGGTGTTCTATGGGTAGTATCACACTGCTGTAAACGTGTTGCAGCGCGCGTTTTAGCACTGCAGTGCAATTTTGGCAAATCTAACACCTGTTCGTGTTTTAGGTGTAACTTTGTCGCCCGAACTCCAATTAAGGTGATTCTAAAGGAAATGGAGATCTAAGAAAGATATATACAATTTTTATGTTTTGAGATTATTCAAAATCGGATTGCATCATGGTAAAAATTAGCGTTGAAGTTACTGCACATGCATTACTGACAAACCGTCATAACCCAACTTACCTGTTTTTACCACATTATCGCCTTTTCACCCAATTATTTGTGATTCCTACAAAAGAAAACCAAAAATACATCAAACTAACAAAAATGTTTGAAAACTCACAAATATTTGAATCTAAAATTACTTGATTTGTTGGTAAATAAACCACTCTTCATTATTGCTATAAGAACAACAACTACTAGGACCATAAAATTGAGATCGAACAGCCACATCAAGAGATTCGTTATCCATAGAGGTCAAGGTAAGCAACACCCTTACGAAGAAAGAGGAAGATCTGAGGTCTACTGGAACATCCACATGATTCATGATGGATTTGCCTCCAGATGAACCTCTCAGACCAAGCACAAAGCCTATGCCCGGCGCGATAAGTTCCCGGTGGAAGAGCACGTGTTCTAAGTCTCCAGGAAGCCTCCTGCTAAGAGGAAGGCCATTGCTTTCATTGAAGAGGATCTGCATGGGGTCCACACAACCCATAATAAAGCTTTGGTGGTTAATTTTCAAATCGCCAACTATAACATGAGGCGCGTGCTATTTGATAGCAGCAATTCAGTAGAAATAGTCTACCTAACCGCCTTCAATAGAATGGGGATTAAACACGATTAGCTGAAGTGGATGGTGACCCCTCTGGTCAATTTTGGAAGAGAAACTGTGAACCCTCTCGGTTGAATTACACTCCAGATCATGGCAGGAAAAGAGCCAAAGTATTCTACCGTCGATGCACGGTTCATAGTAATGGACTGTCCATCAACATATAATGTAATCATTGAAAGGTCATGCCTGAATTCCCTACGAGCCATTACATCAACATGCTACTTAATATGGAGGTTGCCAACCAAGAACAGCATTGGAGAGGTGCACGGGAGTTAGAAAGTTGCTTGAGAATGCTTCGTAGCTGAGATACGACTCCTGGAAGCTCAACCCATCAAATAACAATCAAAAGAAGAGGAGGTTGATGAAGACTTCTTGCCTAGGGATACAATGGAATGTCCCAAAGAAGGAGACATTCTAGACCCCCAGATTGAGCAATCCAACCAACTGCAACCCCATCCCAAAGAAGAACTGGAAGACGTTTGTTTTCATTCTACGGAACAAAATTGTACAATCCAAATTAGAAGAGCCCTTATAGGAGATGAGAGGGACCAACTAGTTGAGCTACTGAAAGCCAACCACGGCATGTTCGCCTGGTTGCATGCGGATCTACAAGGGATACACCTAAATATCTCCATACACTAGATATACACAAACCCAACTTATCTGCCGGTCCAGTAGAAGTGGCAGAAGTTCGGTCCAGAGAGGCAGGCCGTGATTGAAGAAGAAACCCAAGAAATAGCTGGATGCCAACACAAATGAAGAAATCAACTTCCCTCTCTAGTTGGCGAACGTTGTCCTAGTCAAGAAAATGAAAGGAAAGTGGCGCATGTGCGTGGCTTTTACTGACCTCAACAAAGCCTGACCCAAAGTCTGCTTTTATTTCCCAAAGATTGACGTAATCATGGATGCTTCGGCCATCTATGAGTCACTTAGCTTCCTTGATGCCTTTTCTAGATACAATCAGATCAACACGTACCCCCCTAACAGAGGAAAAATAGTTTTCATCACTGACAAAGGCCTTGATGATACCTAGAAATGGATAACCAAAAACGTCAGCTCTAAGATCTAGGAGTGATGGGTTGCTAGGGTTTTCTCACTATCCCTCGATTTGGTTCCTACAAAACAATGCATCATGAGTGGGCCTATCAGCGTTGCACCTCCGATATGAGAATCGGTTGAGGGTACTAAGAGAGAGTATAGTAATGCAATAGGCGAGAGAGCTTGTGTATTGCCTAAGAAAGATTTTCATATACCTCATACCTTTAGGGGTCTAATATTTATATAGGGAGAAATGAGACTCATTTGGAAAGTCTTCGCTAATTCTCTGTGTACCATTATGGTAATGGCGCGGATCTCAATCACATTTCCATAGAGATGGCTGGGACGACAGACAAAGATCACGGAACCATTTTAGTAACGGTACATTCCTTTTTGAGAGAGGCGGCTCTGACTGCCTTTGGAGCAGGAGTGTCATGGTACTCGTACCATAGGAGGTGTGACCTGGGTCGGGTCTGAAGATGGGGTTCGACCAACCGACCAATTCTGGAGTTCTCGGGTCGACCGTGTGTTCAAGGGCACGTGACACCCTTATAGCGTCTGATCGAATTTACCCCATCAGATGCCTCCTATTTCTAGGGGCATAATGATTTTACACCTTGGGAATATTTGGATCTTTTTTTTAGGATTCGGTGTTTGTCGTTTCTTTGAGGGTTGTACCGTGTCAATGCACTGTGTGAAAGTGTTGATTAGGTATAAAGGGAGCTTACCTAATAAGAGATTGTAAATGTGTGATTCTTACATGTAAAAATAATTAGTAAGAGGGTTTGATTTTTAACTGACAAAAAATGATTAGTGTGGTTTTAGTGGAGGCAAGAATAGCTTGCCGAACTATTTTAAAAATCTCATATGTCAATTTTCTCTATCCTTAATCTCTTTTCTTTTTCATTTTTACATCTAGAATTCAAGTTTTCTCATTTAACAAGATAAAAATTGATTAGAGAAAATTAAGTTGATTTAAATTTTTAAATTGTCGTATTAACCCCTCTTGGGTAATCTTTGGGTCAACACTTGTTCTATTTATTTTTTTGAGTGTTTTTTAAAGGAACTGGATTTGAATTTTGATTTATTTAGAATATTTATCTTGTTTGAATTTAATTCCACTCCTAATCATTGAGAATCCTTGGAAATCTCACGATGATAATTGCTAAGAATAGAAATTATGTTTTTATTTTGATTAAGTGGAGTTTAAGGCTTTCGAAAATTTTCTTTTGAAGGCTTGACCTATCCCTTATTTACGATCATTTCTAATGAAATTGGGTTGAGGAGAATAAATTGGCGCTCCCAAAGAACATTTACAAGGCTTCTTAACATGCAAAAGGAAGAGAGCCAAATAAAAGGTCAAGGGGGGAGAAAAAAAGGCATGAAATGAAGGGGAAAAAATCATTAACAAATGCATCGGTAACTCATACCTCTCTTGAACAACACTCTAATTACGGTTTTGGTATTTTTTTTTCCTTCTCTCACTACTTGTTCTTCTTCCTATTCTTATTCGTCTTACATTTTTTTAATGACGGAGAGTGTTTTGGTAAGGGTGAGAGGCTTAAGGGAGTTTGAGATGGAAGAATTAGGTCCAAGAGATGTGTAAGGGGTAAAGAAGTAGGATGCTTTGTATAGGCTGCCTGCCTACTCATCCCTTGATGAGCAAGTCTCTTTTTTGGGCTGTTGATAGCCCCCTGTTATGACCTAAAATACGTTTTAGACCCTGAAAAGTGGCATTTCATGAATTCTCCATCTGGAACCACTTTATTAACTCATTTCCTACTTGGTTAATGTCTAAACACACTCCCAAACAACCCCCATACAATCCAAAATAGGATCCAAGACTTGTCGTTTTCCAAAATAGGTGAGAGATGAGCAAATTATTGTTAAATGCATTCTTAAGAAATTTAAATTATGTCTTAACCTTGTTTTCTTTTTTTATTTAAATTGATGGTAATAAAAAGAAATTGGTCCATACAAGATTTGATTGGATCCCTAATACGTGGGGAAAAAAAACTTGAAATTTCTTGCCAATTTCATGAATTTTTAAAAAAACCCAAATTTTGGGGTAAAAATTGAATTTTTTCTAAGACATTGATTTCAATTGATTTTCTCAAAATTAACTTTGGGAAAATAGAACTGGTCAATTGAAATATGATATATCTTCCAATTGGAGATATTCATCCCAAAAATAACTTTTGCAAAATTTAAATTTTAAACTCAAAATTTTTCTTTGACTTTCCAAACCCCAATTGGAACTCTGATTCAAGTCTTTTCAGAATTGACAATTATCATTGAATGTTTAATTGAAAATTTGTAATAAAATCAGGTCCTTCTGAATGTCGATTTGAAGTTTCTCAAAATTTCAATTAAGTACCTAAATGTTCATTTAAAAAAAAAAATATCTTAATTGGCTTAATTGGGGGCCTAATGGGGATTATAGGGCTTCCAATAAACTTGATTTGAGATTAATTTAACTTTCCAAAGATTAAATTCAAAATTCGGGGCCCAATATTAATCTTTCAAATTTTTAATTTAGCCCCAATACTTTTTGAATTACAAAGAAATTTTAATTGACTTTCAAAAGGCACAATTTTGATTCTAAATCCCTAATTGGACAACTATTGACTTAAAATGGATATTTTGAAATATTAATTTACAGCTCCAAGGTTTTAAATTACTATTTAAAATTTTTAATTTCCAGTTTAGCCCTTAAAGCTTTAAAATATAATTTTAAAGCTCAAATTAATGGTTGAAATCTTAGATTCAAGACCTCCCTTTAAGCTCAAACATTTTCAAAATTCATGGAGAACAAACTTGGCACAATTTATTAAATTTTTTTTTTTTATTTGTTTAATATGTTTTTTTACATAAATGAAAATCTTGTGCTAGAGGGAACACAATGCAGTGTTTACAGTTGCTCCTCTTTGTTATGCAAGTTTACTCATGATGAAAAATATAAGAGACACGTTATTTTGTTCCGTCATGAAAATACAGAGTGCTAAATGGATAAATGTGACCAAACCCACGATGGGCTAGCTACCTATCTCAAACTTGGCGAGAATTGGGTCAAAACATAGTTCACAATGCGTGTATGTAAAACTTGACGTTTGGGGAAAGGGAAGAAAATAAAAATGGTTAACCAAAGGTACCTGGTCTCAGTCATGCAAATGCTTTCTGTCACTTGGTAGCATCAAAATTTAAAAAACAAAAAAAAAAAAAAAAAAAAAAAAAATGCACCTCAAGAAATTTATAAAGACTATCCCAAGGTAAAATTTGGCCCAACCTAAGGTTGGGGTATGACAGAAATAGTTCTCATGCGAGAAATCAAATCGGGATAAAATATTCCCAGCCTAAGGCTGGGGTGATTTGAATGATAGGTTCTCATGAAAGAAACCAAATCTAAAAAAAATCTGCCACAACCCAATGTTGGTGTAAAGCTATCTATGTAGGATGAGTAATGGCTTGTCTAAGTAGGACTATGAATTAGAAAGGGTGATATGAAAGATAGTGATCTCGTGAGAGAAATCAAGTCTGAATAAAATGGGACCCAATCCAAGAATGGGGTGAAGCTATCCACGCAGGATGAGCAATGGCTTGTACATGTAGGACTAGCAAATAAAAAATTCTTCTCAACTAAGCCATTAGTAATTTAAGAGCAAATGTATACATGCAATTCAAATAAGGTTAGTCGTCCAAGAGCCAAAAAAATCACGTAAGTTAGTCATTGTTTATCTAAGAACAAATAGAAACAAGCAATTAAAATAAGGTCAGTCGTCTAAGAGCTAACAAAATTGACATAAATAAGTCTTTGTTCATCTAAGATCCAATAGAAATTTGCAATTAAAATAAAGTTGGTCGTCTAAGAGAAAAAAAAAAATCATGGAAATAGGCCATTATTCATCTATGAGCCAATGGAAACATGCAATCAAACTAAGATTGGTCGTCTAAAAGCCAACAAAAATCACATAAATAATTCATTATTCATTTGAGAGACAATGAAAAAATTAAGTTAAAATACAATTGGTTGTTTAAGAGCCAACAAAAATCACGTAAATAAACCATTGTTCATCTCAGATCAATAAAGATATGTTATTGAAATAAGATTGGTCATCTAAGAGCCAACAAAATTGACATAAATAAGCCATTTTTCATCTAATAGCCAATGGACACATAAAATTAAAATAAGGTTAGTCATCTAAAAGCCAACGAAATTCATATAAATAATCCCTTATTCATCTTTAGCTAATGGAAACATGCAATCAAAATAAGATTGGTCATATAAAAGCCAACAAAAATTGAAGAGAATAGCTTAAAGCAATTAGTTCATTCAAGCCTATGATGATAAGAATGTAATTAGATTATTCAGACGCCAAGTAATCCTAGAGAGTGTCAAAAGAATCCTAGTGTAAAATGTAACTCAGCCTAAGGCTAGGAAAATGTCATACAATCGAAATCCCTTTCAGTTGGGATTCGAGATTTGAGATGAAATATTTTTTGCTTGACTGGACCTGCATAGGTTTCCTACATATTCTGGCTTTTCTAAAAATCAGGTTAAGATGTAGTTGTGGCCTGATAGAAATGGTTTTGAGAGATGTACCTATTGGGTATTGAGATAGCAACATTCTTTAGTAGGAATCTGCATTAGCCCTATATTTTTCAACTTTTTCTTCCACAAAAGCCTTTTCAAACTTGTTTCCTTTTTAAAGTAACCTTTCAAAAAAAAAAAAATTGCCTTTAAATGTTTTCTCAAAAATCATTTTCTAAGATTCTTCCTAAGAAGGATTCTTGAAAAAAAAAATATAATTTTTTTCACAAACAAGTGTTTTTTTTTTTTTTTTAATGTTTTCTTTTAAGTTCAAACTGGAAATTCCTTTTCATAAAAAGGTTTTCAAAAAAAAAATGTTTTTAAAAGTTCTTTAAAAAAATGAAAAATATTTCTACATGTTTTCTAAACTTAAATCATGGTTTTTCACATTCCTAAAAAATATTTTCATATGATTTTTTTTTAATTTTTTTTAACTTTTTTCTCCTCTTTAAATGCATATTAGTTTTTCCAAAATGACATAAGCTAAAAAAAAAAGAGTAAACAAAAAGTTAAACTCCTCTCGAGGGTCAAACTTGTCAATTCTTCTATAATCGATAGGCGATCTAAAAGAGTGATATTTTTTTTAACTCTTGTTTTATTTTTGTTTCTTATTAGAAGAATAAAGAAGATATATTCTTTGAAATCTGATTTAATTTATTTGTTTGCTTAAATTGAGTAAAAATCAGATTTGTTTTCTCACGTACTTCAATCACATAGTTTCGGTACATTAATTGAGCATATATTGTCTTAAGGCAGTAGAAGCTCCTGTGAGAAAAATCGTTTATTTTTTGTACTTGTAACTACGAGTAGATTAAACATATTTGGGACGATGTCTAATTAGGGTCGATAGGTTTGATCTTTAGCCTAAGAAAATGATTAGGTTTGATTCCTCCTGGAATAGAATTAGGTTAGTTTTTTACTTGGTAAAAAGATAAGGGTTCTTCATTGTTAGTTTTTTACTTGATAAAAAGATAAGGGTTCTTCCTTGGCCTGTGAGAAGGAAAAGTTGTAAAGGTTTAATTCTGATCTTGTGAAAAGAATTAGGTTAGTCTTTATCTAGTGAAAAATATTGAAAGGATTTGATTCCTACCGGGAAAAAGAATCACGGATTAGTGGATTACAAAAGTCCAGTGGAGCTCGAGGGACTGGACGTAGATAAGAGTAGCTTACCGAATCAGGATAAATCAATGCGTGCTTTTTCTTTATTTTGGTTATTTGGTTGTGCACTTAGATAAATGTGTTTCCGTTGTAATACAAGATAATAACTAGTTTGGGAAACTGGTAATTTATGTGTTTGATAATTAATTGTTTAAATTTTTATCACTACCCAATTCACCCTCATCTTAGTTACATTTGTGGGTCAACACAACGTTTGGAAATTTTCCTTTGGAAACATATCTTATGGAAGTACCTGTTTTTTAAGAAAGTGTTCTTTAAATAGAACACTTTTGGAAAGAGAATTTTCAAAAATAAATAAATAAATAAATATTTTTTCGCGTAAAACAAAGTTTTGAAAAAACTTCCTTTTGTAAATCTTCTCTTTTGTTTAAAGTACAGGAAAGACAACATTTTTATAAAATGAAATGCATATAATATTTTCCAGCAGAAGCCTAACTTAAAAAGAGAAATGTTTTTGGAGAGAGACTCCCTTAACTCGCCATTTAAAGTTCTCACAAGATTGGGAAACCTAAAATAAGGTATAAGGGGTCTATCCTTATTTAACATTTTAGCTAAGGACGACTCGACGCTTATAATGTGTGTGTGTGTGTGTGTATAAAAGAAAAAATAGAGGAAATTTAAAGCACAGAAAGGTGCATAACAGTAAAGTAAATGACAGAAAAGTAAAGTTTTATTTTTTATGTGTTCTCTTGGGAACTTCTCTTAAGTTTTTTTATTTTACTTGAAAATAAAGTAGAAAATGGTGTGAGGAGGTTCACAGAAAACTTACCATGCTTAGGGAAGAGGTCTTCCCTTATGATTTTTCTCTTCTTTCTTCTATTTCTTCTTTTACTTTTTTTTTTTTTTTTTTTTTTTTTTTGTGTCTTTAAATCCTTGCCTTTTCATTTTCTTGTTTTTATTTTTTATCTCTTTTGAAGAGTTTGAGAGAGAAAGAGTAGTGGAATAGTGTTTTCAGACAAACCAGGATGGATTTTTGTGTGTGTTCTGAAAGTGAGGGCTGACTGTCTTTTATGAGCAATTTCCAATAGCTTGCACTCTCACGAATGCACAGGCTTACAAGGGCAAATTCAACCCTTACTTTTCTTAATTGTTTAACTTTAAGCCTCATCTTTTTGGTATTTCGTGTGTAGGCGTCAAAACCCATCCCATTAAGTCTTTCCACTTATGGAAATGACCTAGGGATGTTGAATTTTGGCTATCAAAACTCCCAAGCAGTATCCAATGCTTCGTCTTAGTATCGGGGGTGTGCGTGTAATAAAATTAATGCTTTGGGCACTTTTTATTCAATCAAATGCTATTTTTTTGGGTTTTTTTTTCTAGAAATTGAATGTGAAAAAAATAAAATTAAACTGTAAAAAATATTAATGGAACATTCAAGTTCAAAAAATATAATATTTTTGGCCGTTAATTTGACCAAATAGGCGAAAACAATAGTTTTTGGGGTCAAAACAAAAAGTAAGTGTAATTGAAAAACTTTCGTAAAATTAAAGGGTGGAAACCAAAATTAAGTATATTAAAGTGATATCCATGGGGAACCACTTTCAATCTTATCAATTTGGTCTCGAACAAACTTTTAAAATTCAATTTTAAACCAAAACTTTTATTTATGTCAGAATTTGATCAAATTGCCAATTTTTTTTTTTATTGTTTTTAAGCATTATGAAAAATTTAAATATGGAATATATGGTGAAAATTCATCCTCTAAACATTGGTCTAAAGTTTGTCCGAATTTTTCCTTTAGCCCCGAGACTTTTGATAATGTAAAAAGAGAGCGGGACAAAATACGGTGTCTATAGTTGCCTCTCTTTGTTATGCGAGTTTACTCATAAATGACAAAGATAGGAGAAACACACTATCTTATTCTATGGGAAGTGAAAATGAAGGTAGATCAATATTAGATTAGTCTTGGTTGGTCTCTTTACAGGGAAAGAAATAAAAATGGTACTTCCAAGGTAACCTGGAAATCACCGGAAGCAATAAGGGTTGAGGAAAAGTCTTAGCGACTTTTCTCAATTCGAAAGGCAAATGGTATTCTAAGATAGCCTATAAATCACCTAAGGCAGATGAAATGGCATCCTAGAGTACTCTAGAACTATCGAAAGCAGTAAAATGACATTATAGGGTGGCCCAAAAATCATTTAAAGCAAGTAAATAGTATTCTAGGGTAGCCTAGAGATCACCGAAATCAGGTAAAATAGTATTCTAGGGTAGCCTAAAGATCATCAAAATTTGGTAAAATTGTGTTCGAGGGTAGCCTGGAAATCACCAACAATAGGTAAAATGGTTCTCCAAGGTAGCTTGGAGATTATCGAAAGAAAGTAAATTGGTAATATAGGGTAGCCTGTAAATTACCAAAAGTAAGTAAATAAATGGCATTCCAAGATAGCCTTGAAATCACCGAAAACAAGTAAGTTAGTGATCCAGGTAGCCTATAAATCAATGAAGGCAAGTAAACAAATGGTGTTCTAGGGTATTCGGGAAATCACCAAGGAAAATAAAAGGAGAGGAAGAGTCTCGACAAAGTTTCTCGATTTTAAAGTAATAGATGAGGAAAAACCTCAGTGGCTTTCCCTGGATAGTACTTGCAAAAAATAGCCACCAGAGGCGGGTAAGGAAAAAGTAAAGACGAATACATCCACCAACAAGGGTGGGAAAGAAAAAGTAATACTAAGCATATCCGCCATCAGAGGCGAGAAAGAAAAGTAATGGCAACACATCTACCATCAAAGGTGGGAAATGAAAGTAAAATACAATGTATCCACCCTTAAAGGTGAGAAAGTAAAGAAAAATGAAAATCCATCCGCTATCAGAGGCAGGAAAGAAAAAGTAAAATGCTAGGTGCATCTGCTATTCGAGGCGAGAAATGAAAGTAAAATATTACGTATCCACCTCAGAAGTGGGAAAGAAAAGAAAAATACAAATGCATCCGCTATTAGAGGTGGGAAACAAAAAGTAAAATACTAGGCGTATCCACCATCCGAGGCGAGATGAAATTAAAAAGAAATGCATCTGCAAAACAGAGGCGGGAAAAGAAAGAAATGCATCCGCCATCACAACCAGGAAAGAAAAAGTGAAAGGAAAATGCATTTTCCATTAATGGTCGGAAAGGAAAAAGTAAAATACTAGGCGCATATTCTATTAGAGGCGAAAAATTAAAGTAAAATACTAGGCATATCCGCTATCAAAGGTGGGAAAAAAAAAAGTAAAAAGAAAGGCATCCACAATCATAAGCAAGAAAGAAAAGCAACGCATCTGCTATCAAAGGCTGGAAGTTAACGCATTTGCCATCATTCTCTTAATTAGATCAGACTCAACTAGGGGTTTTCTATATATCTTAGCCATACCAAGAATTAGGTCAAACGTAGTTGAACAACATTTAAAATTTTAAATAGTAATGTAAATAAAAAATTGGTGGGAAAAGGTTTTGGGTTAGAAAAACCAATTTCAAGGGGTGCCATCTCAATTCGAAACTGAAGACGACAAAGATGGTTCTCAGAGGAGAAATCAAAATAAATTTAAACATTCAATATTGTAAAGTTCAAGACTAGTGTCGTCATTTAGGACTAGAGAAAAATTTAAAGAACTTCACGAGGGAAGTCAAACCTAATAAAATATGTCATTGTCCATGATTAGGGCATGATAAGATGAACTTATCGAGGGAAGTGGAACAGGGAATTAAATTTGCCCCATCCTATGGTTGGGGTTAATTAAAAAAAAAAAAAAATATTGAGGGAAGAAAACCGATATAATGTGCCATAGCCAAGAGAATTTATCCCTAAGTGTTAATCAAATATGATAGAACCCATATGGGCTGTCTATGCATCCTGAATTATGAATCAGGTTGGGAAGTAGTTCAAAATTAAATGACTTTTTTTTGTTGAAATTTGCGACTGAACCCACATGGGTTGCCTGGTCCTGTAGTTTGAGGCAGTAAAATGTTTTTGTTTATATTTGTGATCAAACCCGCATGGGTTGTCTATGTATCCTAAGTTAGGTTAGGAATCAGGTCAGAACATAGTTCACATTCAAGTGAAACTTTAGTTCATGAAGGAAACGAAAATATTCCAAGGTAAAACGCCTTAGTACAGTAGTGGATAAATGTGTTGGAGTTGACGATTTATTTGATTTGATCAGACCCGCTCGGTTTTCCAATATATCTTGGTTTTTTCCAACAATTAGGTCAAAAAATAGTTCCAAATGGCGAAATAATTTTGAGAGATATACCTATCACAAGTCAAGATAGCTATATTTACTAGTAGCAATATGCTCCAGCCCTAAATTTTGCTGGAATGGATAAAGTCTCATGAACATCAGCTAGGTAAGATCGATCGTGTCATGATTGTTGGTCTGTTGAAGTTTTGAATGACATTGTTATGATTTTTGCTACTAGAGGCCTGGTGCTTAGAGCACTAGAATGGTATTAGAAATTCTTCAATTTTTGGAGGATCCTGTTGGATACTGGCAATGTCACTATTTCTAATGATATATGCTCCATCCTAATGCTTTGCATGAATGGATAAAGTCTACTTGTCAAGGTGCAATTTTTGTAAGGTTGACTTCCTATGTAACTGCTGATGTGTTGAAGCCACTATAAGAGGTGGACAATTTTTAGGTGACTTATGAGGTTCTCAACTGCGTTATCTACCCGTGGATTAATTATTTTGCCTTCTAGATCTATCCGATAAGGTTTATAGGTGCAAATGTTATGTTGATGATGATGCAAAATGATATGCAAGATGCCACAGGCTCTTGTAGAATATGATGACCAACTTTTCTCATGCAAACCTATATCAATTATGATAATGCATGGTGTTTTGTGTAGTGTTTGGATGTTGGCATATGTATTATAATTTTATAAGAAGGATGGCCTAGGAAATGCAAGATCTACGTGATGATATTGCATGGTGACACTTGTATAAATGAATGCAGTTTTTTTTTTTTTTTTTTTTCTTTTTCTCCTTTATTGATTTTTTTTTTTTTTTTTTTTTTGACTTGTATGATGTCACTTGACTATAGTTAGCATCAAATGCATGAATTTAAGCATAATAATGTATGATGCTAAAGATACCATATGATTTATCAAGAATGTTATCCCTAGGGAATACAGGGCCTGCTTGGAGATTTTTTTTTTTTTTAAAAAGGGGTGCTTTTTCATTTTCTCTTTATTTATTGCTTGCCTTAGATACATTTTACTATTAGCCATCTTCCTGGGGTACTTCCATATTGTATGTTATACGGAAGGTTGACTGGTGCTTTTGAGAGGATTTTAGCTCCTCTGCTCCTACTTGCATTGTAACTGAAATTTGGGCCCAAGATTGAGATTTCTCTTCAAAAAATGAATGGATTTTTTCTATAGGATTGTAAGGTTTGTAAAGAAACGATGAAAGGTTATTTTGTGTTGCTTGGTTGAGCTCGAGATGCCCTGGAATGGGAAAATCTATTTTGGGATTGAGATCGCTAGCTGCCTAACTCTTGCTTTGAATAACTTTCTAATGATTGGTAGCGCGGGAAAAACATGCCGCTACTTACACTCGCAAGTATACGAGATCCAAGTTTTAGTATAGTGTAATCGTTAATATTTGGTTATCGTATCCACAGGGATTGGTGTCGTTATTATTGAATACCGCGTTTGTCGTGACCTAACTTTATCTAGGCAAAAAACAAATGTATTTAATTAATTAAACTAATACTAATATAACCTAAATTAACTACACTAATATGCTAATATGTTTTAGGGTGAAGAATCACCTAGGGATTAACGTGTTTACAAATACGTGTTCAATCTCGATTTACTTACGTTTACATTGTTCGACCTATTTGACAACCTCGGTTCGTAAACTCCACCCCCACCTCTTCCGAGTGAAAGACTGGAGAATACATGACTTCGAGCCAAGGAAGAAGTCCCTCTCAACATCTTAACGACCCTAGGTCACGTGAGTCTCGCCCAGCATCATTGATTGGACACAATCCAACTCCCTCCCAGGTTATTGGATCGTCACGTTGTATTTACCCTATCGACAATCTCTGTTCTAAAACTCCCTCGCCACCTCTTCCGAGTGTAATACGAGGGATATAATGCAAATTTATGTCAACGAAAAAGTCCCCCTCAATGTCTTAACGACCCTAGGTAGCGTGTGTCTTGCCCCACATCATTGATTGTCCACGATTCAAACCCCGACCGGGTTATAGAATCGTGGCGTTTGTTTACCTTAACCCGAATTTGGGGTTTTGTCAAAATCCCATATTCTCCATTTATCAATCTAAGCATAATAAACAAACAATACAATAAACACAATCAAACTACGAAGAACAATCACAAACGAAACACCAAAATCATCCAAACAACGTATTTATAAATATAGTGTTAATTCATACTACAATCCATATTTAACTCGAGGCCGTAGCCACATATACAATAAAATAATGAGCTAAACATGCTCACATACTCCTAAGATAAAGAAATAAGGAAAAATAATCGAAGAACTTAGCCTCGTCCGAAGATAAACCGCTAAGAACGCTCTACAATCGATTCACCGTCTTCTCCACTTCGGGATATGAGATCCACCTCTAAAACTCCTAAATATACCCTTATATATAGCCTAAGGGGATCAAAAATCCATGGGGGCAAAAGAGTCACCGGCCAAGGGGGAGGAGATGAGGTATTTATAGCCAAAATATCTCAAAAATATCTAAAAATGTCTCAAGACTGTGCAGGGAAAATCCGCCTAGGCGGTGGATTCTTCGCCTAGGAGGAGTTAGGTCAATTCGGTCTGATCGCCTAGGTGGTGGACTGGGAGAACATTTTGTTGGATTTCTGCCTAGGCGGTGAAAACTTCGCCTAAGCGAGCGACTGTCAATAGCCCTTCTTCGTCTTCTGCTGGATTTCTACCTAGGCGATAAAATCTTCGCCTAGGTGGTCATCTGTCAGTAACATTTTGCTCTTTTCAGCATCTTCACCGCTTAGGCGGTGGTCTGGACGCCTAAGCGGTGGGCCTGTTTCATCTTTTAGCCTCCAAACTTGTTTATCCACTATAACTTCGAACCGCTTTGGTTCGATCTCATCGTTTTCGCTCTAGTTTCCTATCTTTTTACCCCACACACCTGATTTATACAAAAAGTATGAAAACTAATTAAAACATAATAAAATACTACATAAACATATTTGAAAACTAACAAATTCGGATTGGAAATAGATAAGTTTTTCACACCTATCAATACCCCCAAACTCAAAATTTGGCTAGTCCTCGAGCCAAACACACACACTAAAATGAAAAAAATACAAAAACAAAAAATTGAAATAAATAACAAACAACCTAAAAACAATCTAAACATAACAACATGCGAGTTTTAAATTCTTCTAACGGCTTATTTATTTTTCCCTCAACAACCGCCAATTATTTCGAGTTCAGGCGATAACACACAACATGTAATGTTCTATATTTTCGACATGAAATAATGGTGAACGCTATTCTAGATCCTGTAAACGTGTTAGTGCGAGACTCAATAATATGACTATACAACGATCGGATTGGATTATCCACCAACAAAATTCATGACTTAGACCGTAAAGGACTAGGATTTCCATAGGCTTGATTGGGGTCCACTCTCCACTAATGTAGGTTTAGTAGTTCATGAAGATCATTAGGACTTAGTTCGGTTTCGGTATATTTGGCCAAGGGTAATTTGGAATAGAAAACGGGCTAACGTTGTTAACTTAACGTTACCTAAGGCTCAACACTTGGCACATTCACTCTCGAATCCCCATAGAAAGATTGGAAAACAATCATGAACATGAATTTAAGACCGATGTACTCACTTGTCAAAAGAAACGGAAATAAAAACCGTATTTATATTTGATTTTTTTTTTCTTTTCTATATTTTTTCTTTTTCTTTTCTTTTCAACGAACACACTCCCAAACTTATTTGATTGTTACAATTGAAGGGGTGTGTGAAATATAAATGAAAAACGACAAGTGAGCACTCAAATACCGAACCAATTAGAAGTTCACCCTAAACCCAACCGCTCACATCAAGAAGCCTTTGCAATGGTTAACTTGATTCTCTCAAATGTGCCTTTAAATTCGGCGATTTATGTTTGGAAAAAGATCCACTGGCCATGGTATTAGTTTATGTGTTCTGAATTGAATTTGCATTTAGGCTTTGATAGGGTAACGAGGGACAAATATGTAACAAGGTAGGCTTAAAAAGGCTCAAGTGACAAAACGTCTGCCTAAATCACGTCTTCTGAACTACCTCGCCTAGGATTTCGCCTCAAGCTTCCCCTCAATCAAGTTCTAGAATCTTTAATGTGTCATGAATTTGGTTAATCGATAATCATCCTCAAATCAATTGAATAACTATACATTAAGTCTATGTGTCCATGCAAATTAGGATTTACAATATTTTTTACCAAAAAGCATAGTCAAGCACACAGAATCACACATGCATAGGTATTACCCTTGACTTTGAAAGCAATCAGGGGTAATCTCATCATCGGGTAACGACCCAGATGAATGCAAAACTCAACATATAAACAACAACACAAAAACATAAACACCTTCTAACCTAAACATACATGTAATACGGAAAAACAATAACACATAAACTAACAATACTAAATACTACACATCACTTCTGAACTCAAAGTGGACAGTGTCCTCAGCGATCCCAATCATCAATATCAACATATGAAATTTAAAGCATGCTGACGAAGGGTGTTTAGAACACTTACCTAGGAGGCAAGAGGATCTCACCTCCGAATCAAGTCAGATGGGATGGATCAAAAAAACTTGCTTGGGTTGCCTCCCAAGAAGCGCGTGGTTTAATGTCCTCGGCCCGACATTTTCAGAATACCCTCAAGACTGGCGAAGTTTTGCTTTAGATGGCTCAATCTCTCAACGAAACGCCTCACCGGCTTATGTGCTTGGCCAAGCATAATAAACGGCTTGGAATCCCGTCGAAAGAGATGCATCAATACCCGTCGATATAACATCGCCAAGTACCCTGCATTGCAAACAAAAACAAAACTACAAACAAAAATTATATACAAAATAAATGCCTAAAGTAAAACTAAGTCAATTACACACAATATCAATAATAACAACTTCTCCAATCCCCAGAAATCCGAAACATTTGCTTCTCCTATCTAAAACTTAAGTCTCCGGCCATTACCGCGTTTCTCCGACAATAATATCAAAATAATCCCCGGCAACGGCGCCAAAAACTTGGTAGCGCGGGAAACACATGCCGCTACTTATACTCGCAAGTATACGAGGTCTAAGTTTTAGTATAGTGTGATCGTTAAGATCAGGTTATCGTATCCACAGGGATTGGTGTCGTTATTATCGAATACCGCGTTTGTCGTGAACTAACTTTATTTAAGCAAAAAATAAATGTATTTAATTAATTAAACTAATACTAATATAATCTAAATTAACTACACTAATATGCTAATATGTTTTAGGGTGAAGAATCACCTAGGGATTAACGTGTTTACAAATACGTGTTCGATCTCGATTTACTTACGTTTACGTTGTTCAACCTATTTGACAACCTCGGTACGTAAACTCCACCGCCACCTCTTCCGAGTGTAAGATGGGAGAATACATGACTTCAAGCCAACGAAGAAGTCCCCCTCAACATCTTAACGACCCTAGGTCACGTGAGTCTTGCCCAGCGTCATTGATTGCACACAATCCAACTCTCTCCCGGGTTATTGGATCGCCGCGTTGTATTTACCCTATCGACAATCTCCATTCTAAAACTCTTTCGCCACCTCTTCCAAGTGTAAGACGAGGGATATAACGCAACTTCATGTCAACGAAGAAGTCCCCCTCAACATCATAACGACCCAAGGTAGCGTGTGTCTTGCCCCACGTCATCGATTGTCCACGATTCAAACCCCGACCGGGTTATAGAATAGTGGCGTTTGTTTACCTTAATCTGAATCCGGGGTTTTGTCAAAACCCCGTATTCTCCATTTATCAACCCAATCATAATAAATAAACAATATGATAAACACAATCAAACTACGAAGAACAATCACAAACGAAACACCAAAATCATCCAAACAACATATTTATAAATATAGTGTTAATCCCTACTACAATCCATATTTAACTCGAGGCCATAGCCACATATACAATAAAATAACAAGATAAATATGCTCACATACTCCTAAGATAAATAAATAAGGAAAAATGATCGAAGAACTTAGCCTCGTCCGAAGATAAACAGCTAAGAACGCTCTACGATTGATTCGTCGTCTTCTCCACTTCAGGATGTGAGCTCCACCTCTAAAACTTCTAAATATACCCTTAGATATAGCCTAAGGGGTTAAAAAATCCATGGGGGCAAGAGAGTCACCGGCCAAGGGGGAGGAGATGGGGTATTTATAACCAAAATATCTCAAAAATATTTAAAATATCTCAAAGACTGTGCAGGGCAAATCCGCCTAGGCGGTGGATTCTTCGCCTAGGCAGAGTTAGGTTGGTTCGGTCTGATCGCCTAGGCAGTGAAGTAGGCGGTCGACTGGGAGAACATTTTGTTGGATTGTCGCCTAGGCGGTGAAAACTTCACCTAGGCGAGCGGCTGTTAGTAGCCCTTCTTTGTCTTCTACTGGATTTCCACCTAGGCAATAAAATCTTCGCCTAGGCGGTCGTCCGTCAGTAACATTTTGCTCTTCTCAGCATCTTCATTGCTTAGGCAGTGGTCTGGATGCCTAAGCAGTGGGCTTGTTTCATCTTTTAGCCTCCGAGCTTATTTATCCACCGTAACTTCGAACTGCTTTGATTCGATCTCATCGTTTTCGCTCCAGTTTCCTATATTTTGGCCTCACACACCTGATTTATACAAAAAGTATAAAAACTAATTAAAATATAATAAAATACTATATAAACATATTCGAATACTAACAAATTCGGATTGGAAATAGATAGGTTTTTCACACCTATCAATGATCTTTAAGAGAGGGTTTGAGTTACTAGTTTACTTAATAAGGCTTCTTCTCTCCATTTACCTCTACTTTCCTGAGTTTAGTTCTAATGTTTTAGGGAATTATACCTATACGTGTTATGCATATTTTTTTCCCATTTTTATGTAAGATTATTTTGGCTAGAGTATACTCAAGCAATCATATTCAAACATTCAATCATCTCATTGATTGCCGCTATTTTTACATTGGATTAATTTAGATTATTATAAATGTGATTTCAATAATAATTTGGACCAAATATCCGTAGTTATTAGTTTGAAGAGGATGTTTGAATCAATCCCATCAAGTTATGATATTTGATCTTTTTTGAGATTGTTATCTAGATTACCTACACCTTGTATTGATACTAAGGGAAACTTAAGTAAGCACCTTATAGATGACTCAGAGAAGAAAAGAAAAAGAAATGATAAAGAAACAAATGATAGCCAAGATGACAAACAAAATATAGATTGTCCAGAAAGTACAAAGAGAGAAAAATCCCTTTTTTTTTTTTTTTTTTTAGTTTTTTACTTGGACAATTAGCTTCTCACACCTTTCTAAATAGTCCAGGTAGAAAGCATTGGGAAGTGATCCCAATTCAGTTGGTTCAAGTCACTAGGTATTAAGATACCCCTACGACTTAATCACTCGGATAATAAAGAATGCTTGATCAACCAGAACACCTTCGTGTGACCACTCAATGTTTTAAAAAAAATTGAGACCGATCTTTTTTTTTTTTTCCCAACACATACGTTTTGGACATTGTATAGTTAGAATTGGGAAACTTGAGTCAATCTCGAGGTCTTTGTTGGTTTTGCCCTATCCATGTTGGATCTTCAATGCTTACTTCTTCCTTGTAGTGACTTTTTATCTCCTTCTAGCTTGTTTCCTTCTTCTTTGGAATGGAATAATTATTCTGGTTACTTGTCTTATTCCTTTTGGTAACTTTGGGTAAGGCTAGGTCTCCCATGTTTCTAAGAACTTCTTTCACGAATCTTCAATTTTTGTTTCCAAAATGTGACCCTGGCTACTTGATTTTCCCTTGAGAACAATTTTTTGGCTGTCTGCCTTCTTTCTTGTGAATTTTTCTTGGGTGAGGCTAGGTTCAAAGGTTTCTTTCTTATTTCTAAAGGGCTTTTTAAGAACAATATCAACTATAGGTCTTTTTTTCAATATCCCAAGTTCTTCTTGATAGATACATCAGCTACAAGTCTTTTATTTAATTATCCACAATTTCTTCACAGCTCCTGGGTTAAAACTTTTGTAACGATTCCACACCAGGACTCTCCATTTTCTTTATAATTTTCTTTTTCATTTTTGTCAATATCTCATCATTGTCTAGTTGAAACAAGACATTTATTTTAATTTTTTTCTTTAGATGGTGTTCTAATTTAATGTTGAAATTATATTATAATGATTTTTGATTATTTGTGGTGCCTGAATTACGACAAGTAAATTAATTACTTGAAATTTAGAGCATAAAGACTTGGGTAGACTCTAGATAAAATATGCATGCATTCGATGATACATAAATCTAGTACATACTCGTACAATTAAATGCCTAAATTTACTAAAATGTGTTTAAGAAATTAATGAGAAATGTAGAGATAGATATTTCCTTCTTAAAGTTCTTGGTCCTTTGAGAAGCTTATGACCCCTAGTTGGATGAGATCCTCGATGCGGTTCTTAAGGCCATAACATTGGTTAGTGTGATGGACGGCATGTCCAAAGTGGTATTCACATATTACGTGGGGATTAAAGTTTGGGTTTGGGTATTTTTGGTACTGGGAAATTGGTGCTAACAACTTATTTTCGAAGTAGTAGCGCTAGATTTGAAACGCTAATTTGAGAGAGTGAAACAGAGAGTACGGTGAACTATCTCTTCTCTTTAGGCACTTGAGTAGGCTTAAAGATTTGATGAGGTAGTTGGATTGAGGTTCCAGGTTGGATTTGGGTTTAAGGAGAGATACTTGGGAAAAGAGAATATGGGGAAGAGACAAAAGACTGGTATTTAGGGGTCCCGATTATTGAGGTTGCATCCAAGCTTCATTCTTTTACGGTAGTGCACTTACTACAAGGTCGCAGGCTGGTATGGATAGCTTAATCTCTATGATATATTTGTCTATGTTGCCAATTTTCTTCCATATCTTTGTGATTTGTCCTTGGATTGAGTCCTCCTTAGGTTCAGGGTGTCATATCATGGGTGGTTAGATTGTAAGTGCATCATTCTCCTAGGTAGGTAGTTCTTGTCTTGTGGCGGTAAACTAGGTATTGATCAAGCTTTTGTTCAATTCAACCCTATCTCTGGTATTATATATTTCTCAGTCAATGTCGTCTTCATTCTTATCGAGGTTACTGTTTGATCCTTTCATTGGGGTTGAGTAGGTTGTTCAGTAAGCGATCCATCTTCATAAGAGGTTTTGGGATCACGTTTCATAGTTCCTATGTTTCCATACTTCTTAGTTGGTGGTTCTTCCCAATCTTTCATCATGATGAGGGTATCTTTAGGCAGTGGTGATTTTGTTTTTTTTCTCATTTCTCAGAATAGCAAGGTTGGGTTCATCTTGCTCAGAGCTTGTTTCAGAGATTCATCCTTACATCATAGCAATCTTAGTGTTGTTTTAAGTACTTCCAATAAAGAGAGGGATTAGGTCTATTTTATTTGTCTTGCAAGTGGATCTTGGATGGCTTTTTACCAAAAGTTACCTGAAGGAAGTTTCCTTGAATTATTAAGTAATTAGAAACCTAGATTTTAACTATTGAACTATAAAGGTTTTCTTATAAAATTATCCTTATGTATTATTGTATTATTGCGAATGTATGAATAAGTCTATATAAATGGATGATTATGTTCGTGCAGTATGTATCCAATCTTGGGAAAATGTAGCTTCAACAAACGACATTGAGATATGTTCTTGACAGATCTCGTCTTGGACTTGGTTTTGCAGGGTAACTTGAAATTTTTAGATTGTCTAGAACTTTGGAAGTTATAGACACATCGGATTATGGCATAATTATCTTTTTCTTTTTTAAAATATGATTCATTGCTCCTAAGACTAGATAAAAGCTCTAAAATACATTGAAACTCCTACAAAATTATGTATTTCTGAGATTGAATCCATTTTGACAGTTAGATGGGCGAACTTTAGATGGCTTTTTAGTATAATAGTTTTTTACTTACCTAAGAAGATATAAGCCTAAATCGAGGTTCGAGGTACACTACAGTGTACGACTTCTTAGTGTACGGGCTTAAGGGAAAGGAAACTTAGGTAACATGCTTAGGGCGTAACATGTAAATCCTATGGAGATGTATTTCTAACATGTGACCTAAGGTATTCAAAATATAAGCATTATTAAATCAAACAGTCTTCATTTGATCGGATAGCTTGAAATTTCACGATTGTCCTCGATTTTGAAGCTGCGATTTTATCGAATTAGGGCACAATTATCCTTTCTTTATGAATTATTTCTCTTAGGTATTGTTGAAAATATTTCTTTTATCCTCTTATTTATATCAACTCCAAGATAGGAAAAATATTTCGAACCTATGTAGAATGATATCTCTCGGTCTAATAAGGCATAGTATAGACAACGTAAGGATTTGCATATAACCCATATGGCTTGTCCATTTGTCATGTCTTGGAAAATAATTTTTACTCTAAACAAGCTCATGGAATGTGAGGGAGAATGGAAATTTATATATTGTTTATTACATTCTTTACTAGTCCTAGGGATTTCTTTTTGTGTGACTCCAAGGCAATAGATTTATGAACATAACATACACACACAAAAAATATGGAAATTTCTCTCTTCAAAGATAGTGTGTAACGACCGGGTTTCCCAGGGTTGCCACGCAGTTTCTCACATTGGAGAATTAATACTAAAATCAAATGACCAATATTTTGTTTTAATAAAATCTAAGAATATTTTTATAATACAATGAAAATAAGTCACCGATTGATATTAACAAATTCGTAAAATAGTAAAAATAAATTTAAGAAAAACAATTCCAATTCCACTACTCGTATTTAGCAAAATCGTATTGTTGGACAGAAAATAAAAGCAATGAATATTTTTTTAATTGGTTTATAATTATACTATAATATTAAATCATTATAGAGAATTTTATTTATTAGTATAACCCACAATTCATAATATAAATGTTTAGAAATTTTACAGTTATAGCAAAATCATATTTGGCTAGTAATATAAATAATAAATAAAATTATTACAAATTAAATAAATAACAAATTCAAATTAAAATCCTATCGTCATTTCTCTCTCAAATAAAATGAAATCGGCGACAAGTAATTAATAATTCATTTTATAAAAATATTTTAATTTACAATTCGGCAGCGATAATTATAATTATCGAATTTTTAATTTATCGATTCGATTTTACAACAGAGAATAATAAATAATATTATTACAATTTTAAATAAAAATTCCACTACAAATCTCTAATGCCGTCTCACTCTCGCCGGGCCTGCAAATCAAAACTGTGGGGTTGTAAGCCAACGCTCAGTAGAACTCCAACCTCTCTAATACGTGTATTTAATTAATACAACACATGAAACACATTGACATGATTTCCACATAATTTTTCACATAATCATAATTATATCATGTGAACTAACAACTATAATTTACCGATAGTAGTAATGTAAATCACCTAATAGACAAATTAAATACAAATATTAAAAGAGTTAGAAATTCTACCTAAAATCCTAAACCAAAATCAATGCTGAAATTGAGGACTGCTTACTATTTCAGCAATTTGATTTTTATTTTTTTTTCGGTTCCAGTAGAAACTCACACACTTGTATCCTTTTTCCACCCCACGCCTTTGATCACTTTCATCTTCTTTATTCTTTTTTTTTTTATTCTTGCTACAAGTCCATCCCTTTTGTTTTCCTCCAATTTTGTAGCTATAAACACTTCCTTAATAGATAAAGAATATAAAATTACACTTTATACCCTTTAATTATAAAATAATTCATATTAAATCTAATAATTACACTTATCTCCCTAAAATTATTAAGTATCTATTTATACCACAAATTGACAAACAATCCCCAAAAATATTAAACTTATATAAAATAATATTTTTTCAAAAAAATACATTTGACATTTAACTCCAAAATATTATCAAAATATAAATTCAACATTTAATCTTAAAAAAATTATAAAGTATATATTTATACTATAAATTTATAAAACCGTCTCCAAAACTGTCAACTTACCTAAAATAATATTTTTCAAAATTATGTATTTAACATTTAATTTCAAAAATTAACAAGTATGTATTTGAACCTCAAATTCACAAAATCTCCCTCCAAAAATATTAGACTTATATAAAATAATATTTTTTCGAAAATATAAATTTTCGAGGTATTACATATTGTCCTGTGCAAAAACTATTTTGCATAGAAATCTATCATAGGTTCACTATATGGACTTCACGGATTTTCTTCTAACGCATCTTCTCAAAAAGGTTCATCTCCCAGATCTTCAATCCTCCGGCGTCTTGAAGGAACATCCATTGTTGGTTGGTGATCTGAGTGAGGCAAGGTTCTGAACTGGATCCCAACACCTACTAACTCCTCTTTCTAATCCAACAAGCTTTCAAACAAAACTCGGTGGCTGATCCGCTTGGTCCAGCTTCTACTATAAAGTTGTGAAAGCAATAAATGATCAGTGCTCGTGCCTTGGAGAGAGCTTACAAAACATAAATTCAATAACATGAAGGCATTAAATAAATACGGAAAGTAGAGAAATAAAGTACAAAAATTTAAAAAGAAGAAAATAAATATTATAGTGCAAAAAATAAAGTAGAAAATAAAAACACTCACACACCCTTATGCATGCTTAAAGTCAAGTAAAGGAAAAATAAAATGCTAAAAAATAACAGACCTTTTTTACTCATATAAAAAGGGGATATCATATTTAAAATCAAAAACATATTTCTTGGACTTAATTTTAATTCGAAGATTGAGTTAAAGTCCAACAAGGTTTGACCCTCTAAAATTCCGAATAGAGTTGCCAGCTAGTGTACCCCGAATTTTGAAAAGGGAGGAGAAAATTGTGATTTTTCTTTACTTCTCTTAATTCGTTAATTTTGAAAAAAAAAAAAAAAAACAAGTTTAGGGGATTTTCTAGTCGCTGATATTGAAAATATTTTTTTGGGCAAAATTTTATTTGAAAAATGGAGTCTCCACCTAACATTGAGTTAAATGGTGTGCTAGGTCACCGAGATTTTAAAAATCATTTTTATCTTTTGAAACAGCCCTAGCTTTGACTCAAAATTCGGGGTCGTTACCAGAGTATTCTTTGAAGGTTTGGGTTGATTATGCTTGGATAATGTGTTAGGCACCCTAAGCCACCCGTCCGAAGAAAGTACCTACGTTTAAATAAATCTTCTAATAAAAATAAGAGTTAAATCTAATAATTAAGCCTTATACTACGATATATTTTGCACTTAAATTGGGTATTAAATTTGAGTGATCAGGAACCCCTTAAGATTCTAAGGACCCTAAAACATAGTTTCCAATGGTTGTCCTATTCCAAACTTGGTGGGAAAAGAGTCAAATTAATACTAAATGCATTCCTTATGTTTTAATTGGGCCAAAAACTTTTTTATTATTATTTCCCTTTAAATTGATGATAATAAAGTGAAATTGGGTCATCTAATTGATTGGATCCCTTGAATGTGAAAAAACACTTGAAATTGCCTGCAGATTTTATAAATTTTAAAAATAACTGAAACGTAAAAATTGAAATTTTCCAAAATTTTGATTTCAATTGATTTTCTCAAAATTGGATTTTGAAATATGAAATTGATGAATTAAAATATGATATATTTAACAAATTTGTCTCTGATCAATTTAACCCGAAAAATAATTTTTATAAAGTTTTAATTTGGGATGGTGATTAGTCCCAAATAGCAGGTGTTGTTTGTGTATTAGTTATGTACGTGTTCATGTCTGTTTAATATTAGTTATATATACCTGTGTAATATTAGTTACTGATTACAAATTACATGTAACAATGTTATATGTACTTGTGTAATATTTATTAAATATAACAAATATTTTACACACAAGTTAAATACATGTAACTGCGAGAACGTTGCGCTTTTATTGGGCCTTCCACCCTTTTTTTAATGTGAGAGACTAAAATACAAATTGCAATTGCTTATGAGACTTTTTTAAAATTGAGAATAAAATAAGAGACTTGGCATTGAAACACCCTTTTAATTTTGCCACTAAACGTTTTCTTTGGTTTTTCAAACCACAATTGGAGGGAGGTCCAATTCGAGTATTTCCATAATTAATTTTATTGTTGAAGACTTAGATTTAAAATTTTGAACCTTAATCGGCCTATTTGCGTGTCTATTGAAGTTATTATGCCCCTAAACTTTCCTATTGCAATTTGAAAGCTTATATTGATTCTTGAAACCTTCAAATCGGGACCTCTCCTTTTAAACTCAAACATTTTCAAATTTCATGAAAATTTAACTAAGCAAAAAATATTATTTTTTATTTTATAGTCATTATCTAAGAGATAGCGTAGAAAAAAGTCCAAACAAAGAGTTAACTTATCCTTTCAACCTCCTAGTACAATGACTTTAGTTTTTGATCCTTTAACCCTTAACTATTTTAATGAAAAGACAACCATAACCTTGCATATATGTAAAATGATGAAAATATTTGAAACCCTAATCCCACAATTTCTCAATCTTCAACCGCCTCTCTCTCTCCTCTCTCGACCGAAACGGAGCTCAATCTTCTTGGACGGAGCTCAATATTCTCTCAATCTTCAAATCGAGCTCAATCGTCTCTCAATCTTTAGCCGTCTCTATCTCTCTTCTCTCTCAATCTTCTTGGATGCCGTCACCTCCATCGCCATGTGATAGGGGCGTAGGAATACACTGCTACTTACACTCGCAAGTATACGAGGTCTAAGTTTTAGTATAATGTGATCGTTAAGATCGGGTTATCGTATCCACAGGAATTGGTGTCGTTACTATCGAATACCGCGGCTGTCGTGACCTAATTTTATTTAGGCGAAAAACAAATGTATTTAATTAATTAAACTAATACTAATATATCCTAAATTAACTACACTAATATGCTAGTATGTTTTAGGGTGAAGAATTGCCTAAGGATTAACGTGTATATAAATACGCGTTCGATCTCGATTTACTCACGTTTACGATGTTCGACATATTTGACAAGCTCGGTAAGTAAACTCCATCGCCACCTCTCCCGAGTGTAGGACGGGAGAATACATGACTTTGAGTCAACGAAGAAGTACCCCTTAATGTCGTAATGACCCTAGGTCACGTGAGTCTTGCCCAGCATCATTGATTGCACACAATCCAACTCCCGACCGGGTCATTGGATCATGCGTTGTATTTACCCTATCGACAATCTCCGTTCTAAAACTCCCTTGCCACATCTCCCAAGTGTAAGATGAGGGATATATCGTGACTTCGTGTCAACGAAGAAATCCCCTTCCAACATCTTAACAACCCTAGGTCGCGTGAGGCTTTCTCCAACGTCATCGATTGTCCACGATTCAAACCCCGACCAGGTTATAGAATCGTGGTGTTTGTTTACCCAAATCCGAATCCGGGGTTTGTCAAAACCCCATATTCTTCATTTATCTAACTAAGCATGATAAACAAACAATATGATAAATACAATCAAAGTACGAAGAACAATCACAAACGGAACACCGAAATCATCCAAACAACGTATTTATAAATATAGTGTTAATCCCTACTACAATCCATGTTTAGCTATGGCCTTAGCCACATTTACAATGAAATAACAAGCTAAACATGCTCACATGATCCTAAGATAAAGAAATAAGGAAAAACAACTGAAGAACTTAGCATCGTCCGAAGATAAACTGCTAAGAATGCTCAACGATCGATTCGCTGTCTTCTCCACTTCGAGATGTGAGCTCCACCTCTAAAACTCCTAAACCATAGCCTAAATATGGCCTAAGGTTCCCAAATGGCCGGGGGTTCGAGAAAGGGGGAGAAGATATGGTATTTATAAACAAAATATCTCCAAAAATATCTTTAAAATATATAGGCTGTGCAGAGGCTCTCCACCTAGGCAAATGGATCCACTGCCTAGGCATCCACCACCTAGGTGGAAACTAGATTGATTGGTGATTGTCATGGCAATGAAGATAGCGATGGACGTGGAAAAGTCTTTGTTGGATTTCTGCTTAGGTAGTGGACTGTCAGTAACCTATTTTTGTTTTCTCTACTGGATTTCCGCCTAGGTAGTGGTCCATTAGTAGAATTTTCCTTTCTCAGCTTCTTTACTACCGTGGCGGTGGTCTGGACACCGCAGCGGTGGGCTTGTTTCACAATTTTACCTCCAAACTTGTTTTTCTACCGTTTTTCGATCGCTTTTGGTTCTATCTCATCGTTTTTGCTCCAATTTCCTATCTTTTTACCCCCACACACCTTATTTATACAAAAGGTATGAAAACTAATTAAAACATAATAAAATACTATATAAACGCTCAAAAACTAACTTAATTCGGTTTGGAAATACGTAGGTAGATCAAACCTATCACCATGGAAGTTTCATATCTAAAATTCTTAGATATAGGTTTCCAGATCTGAGATCTAGTCAACCCTCTCTCTCTCTCTCTCTCTCTCTCTTTCTTCTTTCTTTCAGCCGAAAGGGAGATCGTCGTCGACAGTCCATCGTCACCGTCCAACTTGTTTAGCTTTCAGAATCAGCTCGTCAGTTTTATAAGGATCCATGGATATGGAAAACTGCTTTGACTCATCAATTTCGTATACCTTTCTGGTTTCCAAATGAATAACTTGTTGATGGTAATGGCTCTCTCTGTTCATTGGGCTTTTAAAAGGAAAGAAAAAGTCAGTAGGGAAGAAATTATATTGAAGACCGATGTACGGCGTGCGTTTGTTACGCGCTCGCGTATTGACTACTTGCAAGTATACGAGGTCAAAGTTTTAGTATAATGTGATCTTTAAGATCGGGTATCGTATCCACAGGGATTGATTGTCGTTATTATCGAGTACCGTGTTTATCATGACCTAACTTTATCTAGGCTAAAAACAAATGTATTTAATTAATTAATACTAATACTAATATAACCTAAATTAACTATACTAATATAATGAGATGTTTTAAAGGAAAGAATTGTCTAGGGATTAACTCGGTTTACAAATAGGTGTTCGATCTTGATTGACTTACGTTTACAGTGTTCGACCTATTTGACAATCTCAGTTCGTAAACTCCCCTGCCACCTCTCCTGAGTATAAGATGAGAGAATACATGACTTCGTGTCAACGAAAAGGCCTCTTCAATGTCTTAACGACCCTAGGTTATGTGAGTCTCGCCCCAACGTCATTGATTGCACACAATCCAACTCCCAACCGGGTTATTGGATTGTCGCGTTGTATTTACTCTATCGATAATCTCAGTTCCTAAACTCCCACGCCACCTCTCCTGAGTGTAAGATAAGGGAATACATGACTTCGTGTCAACGAAAAAATTCCCATCAACGTCTTAACGACCCTAGGTCACATGAGTCTTACCCCAACGTCATCGATTGTACACAATCTAACTCCCTCACAGGTTATTGGATCGTGGAATTCGTTTACTCTAGTCCGAATAAGGGGTTTGACACTTGGAATATCATTCTAAGCATAATAAACAAACAATACAGCAAACACAATCAAACTACAAAGAACAAACATAAACGCAACACCGAAATCATACGAATCACATATTTATAAATATATTATTAATCCTTATACAATCCACATTTAACTAATGATCATAATCGTATTTACAAGAAATCACGAGCTAAACATGCTCACAAAATCCTAAGTTAAAGAAATAAGGAAATAAATCGAAGAACTTAGCCTCGTCCGAAGTTTAGCCGCTAAGAACGTTCAATGATCGCTTCACCGTCTTCCTCTCCCTCTAAAACTCCTCTACCTCACCCTAGATATGTTCTAAGGGTGGTAGCATGCAAGAGGGACTGAAAATGAGAGATGAGAGGGGATTATATAGGCAAAATATCCTAAAAAACTATCTAAACTGTACAGAGGCCATCGTCGTGGCGATAGGATTCACCACTACGGTGATGAGTAGGTCGGTTGGCTGATCGTCTTGGCGGTGAAGAAGGCGGTGGATTAGGAAGACCATCCTGCATTTTCACCACCTATGCGATGAGCTTCCAGCAGAATTTGGTCATTCTCTACATTTTCAATGTCGCGACGGTGGGCTTCTTTTAGAATATTGCCGCCTTACTCGTTCTTCGACCGTTCTTAGTTCGATCTCATCGTGTTCGCTCCAGTTTCCTATCGTTTTACCCCCACACACCTGTTTTAATACAAAAAGAATAAAAACTAATTAAAACATATAAAAATGCTATAAAAATACTCTAAAACTTAAGAAAACTGGTTTGGAAATATATAGGTAGATCACACCTATCAAATACCCTCAAACTTGGAATTTTGCTAGTTCTCGAGCAAAACACACACACGAAAATGAAAAAGACACCTAAATAAAATAACAAACAACCTAAATATAAACAACATAAACATAACACTTGCTAGTTCTGAATCCTTCTAACGACTAAGTCACTTTTCCCTCAATAATCGCCAATCATATCGAGTTCAGGCGATAAAACACATCATGTGGTTCTAGAATTTTGACACGCAATAATGGTGAACACCATTCTAGATCTTGTACACTTGTTAGTGCAAGACTCAATAATCTAACTATACAACGACCCGATTGGATCATCCACCAACTAAACTCATGACTTAGACCGTATAGGACTAGGATTTTTATATGCCTGATTGGGGTCCACTCTCCACTAATGTAGGCTTGGAAGTTCATAGAGATTAGAAAGACTTGGTTCGGTTTTGGAATATTTGGCGAAGGGTATTTCAGAATGAAAAACGGGTTAACGTTATTAACTTAACGTTACCCAAGGCTCAATGCTTGGCACATTCACTCTTGAACTCCCATAGAAAAATTGTAAACAATCCCACACAAAGATTTTAGACCGACATACTCACTTGTCAAAAGAAACGTAATTTTTTTTTTTAACAACCACACCCCCAAACTTATTCGATTAGTATGATTTCACGGGTGTGATTAAAACGAAAGAAAAGTGACAAGTGAGTACTCGAATAACGAACCAATTCGAAGTTCTCCTGAAACCCAACCGCTCACATCAAGCAGTATGTTCGAATGCTAACTTGATTTGTCACACCCCACCCCGGACACTCGTCATGCGGGGCCGACGTGACGACAACACAACAACACACTAAACGCCAAACAAACTAGGAAATGACAAAGGACATATACCAATTAGATATATACAACCACAAATGTCACCATATACAACCTCTCTAGTTAGGGACACACCCGTCCCTGGAAATAATATTTACACAAAAATATAAAACTTTCCAAGAACCTCTAACAAGTTCACCTCAGACCGCTCCTCCCAAAGTTACTCCCACGCTATACCAATACCGGACTCTACCTATTGCCAGTAGGGGATCAACTGCGAGTGTACTGCCTTCTTAGTAAAAATATTTTATAATAATAATTTATTCTAAGTAATACCACATTTTATGGATCAAGCGGAAGTATATAAACATCACATAGCTAGTAAAAATCTCCATAATATAAGCAGTGGAAATAAATCAATATATATTATATAACTTCCATTCAAACCCATTCAGTATAAAATAATATCAATCACCACATATAAGTTAATCACCAAATATGAGTAAAACACCACATCTCAAAACACCACCCCCATCACACTACTCACTAGCCAGCCATAGTGATCGTTTAACCTCACGATCGAGAGTTACAACGGTACTGTAACCATCCGTAGGATATGCCTTCCTAGCGGACCTAACTGCGCAGATCACCGCCTACCAGATGTCTCCGAAGGCCATTATATAAATCACCACATAATATCGATCACCAAATATAAATCACTACCTGCCGGACCACCCTCCGGACAGGACATAAACTATAGCATAGTCAACTCAAATCACAATCAATATCCATCTACCGGACCACCCTCTAGACAGACCATAATATAAATCACCACCTCATCAATATTGTCAAAACAATAACGTCATCGTAAAACTACAAATAAAATCACCATTCTGCCAAAACAGATAATCACCACCGTCAAATCAATAACACCGTCAAATCACCAACATCTACCTCATTTCCAAAACCGATTTAATTCAAAAATCATGTTTTTCCCACCTTTTATTAAAACCACCAAATCCAACAAATTTATTTATAAAGTCTTTCTTTTTAAAACCCAAACAATTCAATGGAAATCCATTTTACCAACTCACCCATAACTGGCTTAATCCATATCATTTATAAAATCATACAATCCAAGTAAAACCATTTTACATACGCATTTATATATATATAAATAGTTTGGCAAGAAGACAGTACACTTACCTCGATATCCGCTTTCGTAAACTTTAACCGACTATCCCCTATCCGAACTCCGGTGCCTGCGAACCTAACGGTGACAGGGCCTAAATTAATATTTTTGTATAAAAATAAACTAATCACGCCATGAAATCCTAATCTCCTTATTTTCCTATTTCCCATCTTTTATTATGAAATATAACTATTCAACTAGTATCGCTTCGTTACGGTTTACTAAATAAACTTTATTCATGCGAACACATAACGCTAATTTCAATGATAATGATAATATGTATTTGATATTGAGACAATTAAATCTATTTATAAAAGAAATGCGGAATTCTACCTTCCTCGAATTTTTTAGCGGTCGCGAGATTGGATTTATATTTTTTCGTGGGGTGGTTTGTGAAATTTCTCCATTTTCCTTTCTTCTTCCCTTTTCTTTTCTTTTTCTCCTTTCTCTATTTTCTTTTCTTCTTCCTCGTTTCTGCGTCTGCTTCGGTTTAGGGACCAGCCGCCGACCACCAATCTCACTTCTCCCCACCTTCACCGGCCGACCCTCTTCAACGATCAAACCACCCACACCACAACAAACACAATACACACAGTCACACACACTGTTCTCTCTCTCTAACTTACCAGCTGGCAACCTCACCCACTAACGACACACACGCACACACACGCTGTCAGACACACACAAACACAGACACACGCACACTTACCAAACGATGGCTAAATCAACACGCACGCACACCGTCGGAACACTCACGCCACCGTCACCACCGTCGACGATACCCACACACCACCGGACCGACAACACACACACATACACAACTGAACTGAAAAACAGAGCACACATAACACCCACAAACCTCTCAAACACCCACACCCACACAATCACCACCACCACCATAAGCAGCAACAACACACACGGCCCATACCTCATCCTCCCAATGAAAACAAAAAAATAGGGACACACACACACAACAGCGGCACCCCCTACCGGCGAACCAAACTGTTGACCCAACCTCTCTTCCTTCTCTTTCCTTCTCTTCGGCTCTCCTCTCTCTTTCCCGTTCCTTCTTTCTCTCTTCTTCGCGATCCTTCTCCTATCTGACACACACACACACACACACACACACACACACACACACACATATATATATATATATATATATATATATATATATATATATTTGAGTGTATATATTGATCAAAAGGCAGGCCACGCGTCCCATTTTTCTCCTTCTGTTTCCACTGACTCCTTATATATATATATATATATATATATAATTTACATTAAACCCCCCTCATTTTTATTAAGTTTAATGTTTTTATGTTAATATTTTGAAGATTTATACTTTGACCCCCTAAACTTTTATATCACAAATTAAATTTCGAAATCCGCCCCCACAGTTTTAGTTAGGATAAAAATTAAACCCATTCTGAATTATTTTTTTAATGTTTATGAAAATTTTCAATTTATCCCCTCAAATTCATAATTACCACCATCAACTCCGTTATTTTCGAAGTAATTTTAAATAAAATTTTAAATTAGACATATACCCAAGGTCGGTGTTTTACATGATATACTCAAATTGTGCCTTTAATTTAGCGATAAAAGTTTGGAAAAAGATTAATTGGTCAGGGTACTTGCTTATGTGTTCAGAATTGAATTGGCTTTTAGGCTTCAACAGGATAATGAGGGATAAACACATAACATGGTAGGATTCAAAGGCTCAAGCGTGAAGGCCTAAATCATGTCTCCTGATCTACCGCACCTAGGATTTTACCTCAAGTTTCCCCTCAATCAAGTTCTAGAATCCTTAAAGTGTTATGAGTTTGGCTAATCGATAATCGTCCTCAAATCATATGAATAGAAATACATTGAGTCTATGTGCTCATGCAAATTAAGATCTACAATAATTTTCACCAAAACACATTGTCAAGCACATAGAACATATATGCATGGGTATTACCCTCAACCTCGAAAACAACTAGGGGATAATATCATCATCGGATAATGGCCCAGATAAACGCAAAACTCAGCATGCACACAACAACAACAAACAAACAAACAAACCTAAACAAACATGCACACAAGAAAACAATAACACATAACTAACATACTACATACTACACATCACTTCCGAACTTAAAACGGATAGTGTTCTCAGCGGCCCAATCATCATTCTCAACATTATGAAATTAAAGCATGCTAACGAAGGTGGTTTAGAACACGTACCTGGGAGGCGATAGAATCTCGCCTCCGGATAAATTTGACTGTGACGGATTTAATTTATTTGACCTTGGGTTGCCTCCCAGGAAGCACGTGGTTTAATGTCAACAGCCTAACATTTTTAGAATGCCCTCAAGCTTGGTGAGATATTGCTTTGTTCGGCTCGATCTTTCAATGACACGCCTCATCAGCTTATGTGCGTGGCCACGCACCATAAAATGGCTCGAAATTCCGTCGAAAGGAATGCATCAATACATATCAATCTAACATAGCTAAGTACCCTGCATAAGAAATAAAAACAAAACTACAAACGAAAATTATATACAAAAGAAATGTCTAAAGTAAAATCGAGTAATTTACTCACAATATCGATAATAAACGAGAAATGCAATCCCTGGAAACGACGCCAAAAACTTGGTGGTGATTATCAGAAACTGCATATGACAAACAACCAATCCCCGGTAATGGCGCCAAAAATTTGCACGGCGTGCATTTGTTACGCGCTCGCATATTAACTACTCGCAAGTGTACGAGGTCAAAGTTTTAGTATAATGTGATCTTTAAGATCAGGTATCGTATCCACAGGGATTAGTTGTCGTTATTATAGAGTACCGTGTTTATCATGACCTAACTTTTTTTAGGCTAAAAACTAATGTATTTAATTAATTAATATTAATACTAATATAACCTAAATTAACTATACTAATATTGTAAGACCCTGATTTTTTTTACATACGCACAATTTTAGCTGTATTTTGGCACCATTTCGAAAATAACGGGACAGATGCGTCATTTCTAATTTAATTTAAAATTTTAGGGGTTAATTAGTAATTTTCAAAATGCAAATTGTAAAATTTTGGACTTAAATTATTTCAAATTTTTAATTAGGGGAGATTAATGTAATTTGGAAAAAAAAATTAATATATATATATATATATATATATATATATATATCCATCCCTACATTTATGAGGACCTAAAAAAAGAAGAAAGACAGAGAAAACAGAAAGAAGAGAGACATGGGTGGTGGGTGATCGTCATTGTTTTCATCACCGGTGTGGGTTTCGATTGTCCGTCATTTGGTCGGCGTGTGGGTGGTGAGATTCGACGTTGCCGTTGTTGTTTAGGTGTGAGGTCGCCGGTGGTCGGCGATAGTAAGAGAGAGAGAAGTCAGCCGTCAAGTGAACCAGGAGCAGGAAAAAGAATCCAGAAACGAAAAGAGAGAAAGAGAGAAAGAGAGAAAGAGAAGGTAGTCCGGCGTGAGTTCGTCGTCACGGTTCGCTGGCAATGTGTGTGTTACTATTCATCGACAGTTGTGTGCGTGTGTTCGTCCATTGCTTTGGCGATTGCATATGTGTGTGGGTGTGTCATCATAAAATTTTTAGGGGAGAGAGAAGGTAGTTTAGAGTAGGTGATGGGGTGATCGTCCCTGTTTTGCCATGGGTTGTCGTCAGTCGGTTCGGCCAATGGCGGTGGTATAAGTTGGTCCGACGGTGGTTGTTTGGTGTGGATGTTGTCAATTTCGTAGGGGTGTAAGGGCATGGGTGTGGATGTTGAGTTTGTGTGAGTGTTCGTTTGTGTGGGTGTGTATTTCATGTGTGTGTCTGTTCGCCATCATTGATGTAGGGGTGATCGAAGTTGGTAAGGAGAGAGAGAGAGTCGGTCGGCTGAAAAACCAGAAAAATAGTAGAAAAAGAGGACCATCGTTGTGGCAGTGCGATTCTTCGCCTCGGCGGTGAGAAGTCAGTGAAACAGAAATTAAACCTGCAGAGCGTTCACCACGGCGGTGAGGAGACAACCACAGCGGTGAAGCTTTAGTGAGCAGAATAGAAAATGGGAAGGGTGTTCGCCTCAGCGGTGGGGTTGGGCGCAAGAAAACATAAAATGAAGAAAATAAAAATAAAAATCTAACATCCAATCTCTTGGTAGATGGACGATTCGAAAGAGGTAGAATTTCTAACTCTTTTAATATATGTATTTAATTTTCTCAATGTGACATTGTGTTATCATTGTCGGTGTATTTAGCGTTATTTGTTCGCATGAAATCTATTTGATTATATTTTGATTATATGGAAATGTCACGTGAAATCTATTTGATTATATGGAAATTAAATGAAAAGTATGCTAAGGTGTTTTTATGTGGCGTATTAAATTTAAATGCACGTATTAGAGGGATTGGAGTTCTACTGAGCGTTGACTCACAATCCCACAGTTTTGATTGCAGGGTCGGCTGGGACAAAACGAGAGAGGATAATTTTTATTTGAAGTTTCTATTTGTAAAAATTGTAATTATTATTTATTGTTGTAATTAGAAATTTTTGATTTATTTTATGCGGAAGGGATTTTGCAATAATGATATTTTTGTTATAAATATGTGAAATTCATTACTTTTATTTTGTTGCAAATGGCAATGACAGAATTTATAAATATGAATGAACAGTTTGGGGTAATATTAGGGACATTTTTCTATAAATTCTATGAGGGTTAAAAACTTAAATAATTAAGTCAAATATTTTTTTTTCAATTTTACTATCTTTGGAAGACTATATAATTAATTATCATTTTTTTTAATTCACAAAATATCATGTGTTCTACAAGACAAAATGCAGTATCTATATAACATTGTACAAAAATTTTGAGTGATATTTGTGGTCTGCAGATTATTTAGAAGTTTTTAAAACTCCTCAATGTATATTGTCCAAAATTCGACTATCAATAAAAATACTTATTTAAGGTCAACCAAAAGCATAGTCATATATGGACGTCCGCCCCCAATTAAGGCAGAGATGTATCATGTTCGACCCAAAACGACGTTTAGTCATATGTGGACGTCTTGTTTCTTTTCCCATTTCCCTTTAATCTTAAGCTTTTCAAAACAACTGGCTTATTTTTGTTCATTTTCTTCCTATGGAAGGGAAGAAATTAAAAAAAATACTGGGGCACCACCTATTTTATTGAATTTTATCTACTAAAATTGCACAATTCTAATAATGTTTTTTTCTTGGTCAAAATTTGTCTAGTCATGTCATCTTCTTTTTATATACTACTAATTAAAAATTAAAAAATAAAAATAAGAATAATAACAAACAAATAGATAAAATTTTATGGAGTCCTTAAAATAATAATTTTTTACTTTTGTATTTTATTTTAGGGTTAATTGGCCAGAAGTCCCAAATAATGTAGTTAATTTTAAAAAAGTCCCGCTTAAAGTATAAGTTTTGATTTATTCTCTTAAGTTAGATTTCACTGAAATTTTAGTCCCGCATTACAGGAATTGTAGGAAAAATTTGATGAATAAATTCGTATTATAATGAATATTAATTATAATTTAATAATTGTTATATTTTTACATATATTTTTTGTTACATGTACTTATGTAATGTTAGTTTTAAGCTACAATTACATATGTGTACTATTTGTGACCTTTAACAAATATTAGACACAAAAATTATTTTAATATTAATTATATGTATTTGTGTATATTCAGTTATATAAAACTAATTACATGTATTTTGTGTGATTTTTCTTACATCTAATAAATTAGTTATATATTACAGAATGCAGTAATAATTATTACATCTAACAAAAATTTACACAAAATTGTTACATGTAACTGCGCGTATACAGGTGCGTGTAGTAGATTTTCGCCTTTTTTAAATAGGCAGAACTCCGCCTCCGAGATTTTTTTAAAATTAAGAGTGAAATAAGTAACCCTTTATTTTATTATCACATTTTCCTCTTCCACTTTAAAAACACTTCTTTCTACTCTAAAGTGAGAATCCAACATTCTATTAAAAATAATAATGATTATCCTCTTATTAAACTGATAAAGACAATTTTACCCTCCTTAATATTTATTTTTTTCCTTTACCATGAAGGTTTTTTTTTTTTTTTTTGTTCTCTCTCTCTTAGTTGCAAACCCACAATCAGAGTATGGCTCAACTAGGAGTGTAATAAATAACCACTGGGCCGACCCGCCCGACCGCCCCACCCCGACCCGCTCCGTTTCGGTCGGAATTACTTTATTTTTTATTTTTTGTTTCAGACCGACCTGCCCGCCCCGAAACTATGAGGTACTTGGATTGGGTGCTCTCTTATATCCGCCCAATAGGCCCGAACCCACTCGAAATTTACAAACACCCCCCCAAATTTGATATATTACAAAACCACCCTCTATATATAGTTATAAAACGAAAACCCTAATTTCTCAATCTCATTTCTTCCGCCGCCCCTCGCAAAAAAGTCCTCCTTTCTCTCTCTTGCAGTTCTTTCTCTCAAACTAAACTACTACATAATCCATGGAAGCATCCCGAAGAAGCCATCGTCATCTTCCTCTCGTAGTTGTCCTTCACCGTCTTCATCGTTCGTTCTTTGCCATCGCTGTTCTCCGTCGTCGTCACCGTCCTTCACCGTCTCTCTGTCTTAACCTTAGGTACGCCGTACATGTTTATTGTTTAGATTGATCTGTTTTCATGTTTCATTTGTTTAGTTATGTTTAGATCTTGTTTCATTTGTTTAGATAATATTAATTTCTTGTTTAGATATCAGATCTAAACAAGAAATGATCCAAAAATTGATTTTTTTTTCTTCCTCTTCGTTCATTTAGAATCTTTGATATGTTCCTCCCGCCCAAACCCGTCCGAACCCACCCGCACCTGAAGATCCCGAACTCAAACCCGATTGGATGATCGACTGTCGGGGTTTGGGGTCAGTCGGATTTAGACCCCCCCAAAACACTACGGGTCGGCCAAAAATCTCAGTTTACCCCGACCGATCCGACCGATTTTCTCCTCTAGGCTCAACCATGTCCGAACGCCATCGATCTTGATCCAGCCCCCATGTAGTCATATTATGCATAATTATAGGGCTTGATTATGGGTTTTTGATGAATTAATCATTGTACTAAATAAAAGGGTGAGGTGCACAATTCAATTGAATCAATTTCGAATTTCAAAACTTGAATCAGAATCCCTTTTTTTCTACTCCTAAAACATGAATAAGAATCCTTTCTTCTTATCAAATCTATGATGCATATCTCATAATAAGTGGGAAACCCAAAAAAAAACAAAAAAACAAAAAAAGAAAGTGATTTGGCTCGAAAATAGAGTGATATATGATATATCTACAGAGAAGAGAGAAATGCTATAGACCTATAGCTTTTGGTAAACATGATTCTGGATGGGATTGAAATGATCATAGAATGATCATTCTATTCCCATATTTGGTACATAAAATTTAATCATATTCTCATTATTAAGAATTTCATAATCCCACGAAACATGGAATTAACCAATACCAGATAAATTTGGTATTAGTTAATCCCAATTACATGAAATTTTGTTTTAATCATTCATCGGCCAAAAAACGATACCAATATTTGAATTGAAATAAAATTTAATTAAATTAATTATTATGTCATTTGAAAATTTAATTAAATTACTATTTTACTAATTGATGTCTTTCTAATACCACATGTAATCCATTTTGTTACCAAATATAGAAATGGTGATGTTCATTCTATTCTATTACCATACTAATTTCAATTATAATGTATCAAACATAGCGATGAAAATGGTGGAATCTCATAGAGCAAAGTTAGTTAACGCTAATGACATGTGGATACAAAAGGCAGCTCTCTCTCTCTCTCTCAAATCCTGGTCCAACCTGTGTTTGGTCATCTGGTACGAGTCACCAACACTGTCATCAAGCTTTCACTGTGGAAGGCGGAGTAGTTGAATCACCAGCAATTCTCCACCATCGAGTTCTCCCACGGGGACATCGACTCTATTCTGAACAACAAGCTCAAACTGGGTATTGAGCTCAAAAGGATTTCCCCATAGACGATGGTGAGGAGAGCAATGATGATGGTGATGGTGAGGGGTTCGAGGATGATGATGGCAGCAGTGATGGAGAGGATGTCGACGATGATGACGGTGGCAGCAACATACATTGAAATCTCTGTACTTTTAATTTTCTAGTGTGCCATTTTTATTTATGATTAAGATAAAAATTAAATAAAAGGGTAATTGTAATTTTTTCTAATTAGCAAAAATTAACTTTATTTGTTTTTTTAGTAACAGAATATTCTCGTTTCTCACTTTAATCAAAATAAAATGAGATCGAGTGTAATTTTTTTTAAAGTGAATAGAGTAAAGTGATACTAAAACAATATATAGGGAAGTAAAAGACAATTTACCCTATTTTTAAAATTATTAACCCACGTTCAATGCAAGTTATATTTCGGGATAATGATTTTTTTTTGGTTCCTTATAAATGCAGCCAGTGTTCAATTGGTCCTCGTATTTGGAAATAGAAAAATACGAGGTGAAAATATTTTTTTTTAAATAGAAATGTTAGTGTAAAGAGGTAAAGAGAAAAATCTATTTAAAAAAAACATACGTATTTTAATTTTTAATTATTGAATTATTTTTGAATGGTTAAAGGTAAAATTGTCATTATAATAAAAAATTTAGTAAGTTTTTATGTATAAGTGAACTAAGTGGTATTTGACCAAAAATGATAATGGGTCACTAGTATTCAATAAATGGCAAGCGAGGTTTGGTTAAGGAAAAATTATCAACTAAGTCAGGTTTTAGTTAAGGGAAAATTATCAACTAAGCCTAAATCAAGCATCAAGTTACTAGTTGATGCCAATTAGTTTAAAATGAACAAAATACTTCCATTGTACAAATTGTATGAACTGTTTAGTCCCAATTTCAAAAAACGCAGAAATCTGCATGACTAATTTACCCCTCCGTGATTCGCGGGATTAAAATCTTTTATGTTTAACAATTTTGTGTAGTATTTATTAAAATGAAAATAACTATTGTTATACGTATTTTTTTATGATCTAAATATATATTCAGATTTATCTGAATAAGATGTTCAAAATATTATCATATTCATTATTTTTTTTTCATTAATTTCAAATTCATGTAATATTCAAAATGATAATTTTAGAATTTTCAGTTTTTACATTTATATTACATTCAAAATGGTATTTCCAGAATTTTCAATTTTCATATTCATGTTACAATTAAGAATGTCTTATATATTATCAAAACACAACTGAGTATATCATTCAACATTCAAATTACATTTATCAGTAAATCATGTTACAATCAACACACATATAATTTGTGTTATTATTAACATTAATTGATATTATTTTTATTACATTGGATGTTATATTTAACATTTATGGGGATACACAGATTATAGCGATTTTGTATATAACATTAACATTACAATTAGCGTTATATATAATATTTACATTCATACTAATGTAGAACTCCAAAAAAATAAATTTATATCTCATTTTGAAGATGATAATTTATAGATCATTATGGTGTAAAAAATTATTGAACAACAATTATAATTGGAAAGAAATTTTAGGTTTCGTATTTAGTTTCATAGGTAGTTTATTAATATCTTTTGTTTCGCGTTTTTTGGGATGCAGCGAATATAAGGATGGTATGGACTTATTTAAGAGGGATAAATCAGTCAAAATTACAAAAGAAGTGATTGATCGATCTATAAAAAATTAATTGGATTCAATTGATAGTTTTCGCAACAAAATGACAGTGAATGGTCAATGCGGTTGTAAAAAAGCAAATACCTTTATTAATAAATAATTTTAAAAAAAAAATCATCATAATAATTAAATCTAGCAGCCGACGTTTCCCATCCATCTACTTTAGCCATTGTCACACTTGGAAGCCACCTGTATAAATAGACACTTCAACAACAAAGCGAAAGAAACCCAAAACACCCAATCACAAATGGGTACTGTCGAAGTGGAAACACCCCCATACAACAATTTAACCAAGACCACGCATGAGGCCGGCGCCGGAGACGACGACGACGACGTCTCGCCGATCGAGCAAGTTCGGCTAACCGTCGCAAACTCAGACGACCCGAGCCTACCCGTATGGACCTTCCGGATGTGGTTCTTGGGCCTACTGTCCTGCGGCCTGCTTTCTTTTCTCAACCAGTTCTTTTCCTACCGTACCGAACCGCTCGTCATATCCCAAATCACCGTCCAAGTGGCGACCCTCCCCATCGGCCACTTCTTGGCCGCCGTACTCCCTACGGCGAAGTTCCGGGTCCTCGGATTGGGATCCAGATTGTTTTCGCTCAACCCGGGCCCGTTTAACATGAAGGAACACGTGCTCATATCCATATTCGCCAACGCGGGGAGCGCTTTCGGTAATGGGTCGGCCTATGCCGTCGGCATCGTCGATATCATAAAAGCGTTTTATCGCCGGAATATTTCGTTTCTCGCCGGTTGGTTACTCATCGTCACCACCCAGGTCTCTCTCTCTCTCTCATATACTCACGCGGGCTGATCCGCTGTCTGGTTTGTGCGGATCATGCCCCTCAAAGTTTTCAAATTGTCAATTTCACCCCTTATCTTTCATATAATTGTTGAAAGTGTTAATATATATCTATTTGCTCGCACATTGAAATTCAAGTCCATTTCTACGAGCTAACACGGAGTAATTTATAGGTGTTGGGGTATGGTTGGGCTGGGTTGCTCAGGAAGTATGTGGTGGATCCCGCGCATATGTGGTGGCCCGGCACTCTCGTTCAAGTCTCTCTTTTCCGGTGAGTGATTATAGGGCTTTGCGAACTTTTTCGCTTTTGCGATTTAATTATATTAACTATGACTTCTTTTTACAATACTTAACTATGACTTTGTATAGACCAGCTCAAAGTGAAATTTGAAAATGAAATCGTTCAATATTTTATTTTATTTATCAAATTTAAAATATTAAAAATAATAATAATTAATATAATGATTAAATCAAAATTGATTTTTTGTATATTAATAAAAATATTTTAGATTACAAAAATATAGAAATCAATTTGAAGGAACTCTAAAATTTGGTGGCTTTGGCATAGGTACCCTATGTACATATTTTAAGAGATATTATTAAATTTAATAGAGTAGAGATTATAGTGCAAATTGTGATATTGTTTAAAGATGAAAAATGTATTTTGATTTTTCTTTTTTGGCGAATATGGATTCTAATAAATGTAACATAAGTCTAATATGTTTTCAACCCCTTTCGGTTGTCTAAAAATAAAAATAAAAAAAATCAAATAATTCTTGACTCCCACAATCTTTATTAAAAGGACACATAAGGTATTGCTGGCTTCACATTCTGTCACCATTTTTGATTTCTATAGTAGGGGGGGGGGAGTGCAATCAAAGAATAAAAATATAATTTTAATTTTGTTATTTATATTTCATTTAATAGGTCTCGTGAAATTGAATTTAGGGATTCTTTAATTTAATTATTTATTTAATTGTAATCCGTATCAATAATTTAAAAATAGTGGTCATATGATTTAGATTATCTAATGGTGTCGTCATCGTGGGTCACATGCTTTTACAGCTCATTCAAAATTTTGCCTAAACTGTACGTCTCTTTGACAAGTTAATTAAAAACGGACGAAGTCTACACGACTTGGATTTAAGGATTACTCCAAAAAAATTTAAGACATTATTACATTGTAATGTAATTTTGTTTAAATTAAAAAGAAAAATTGACAAAAACTATTTTACTTAAAATAATATTTATTTTTTATTTTTTTGAAGTGCAAATAAGATGCTAATTTTAAAATTAAGGTTTTTTATTTTTATTTTTTTTTTATTTTTTTTTTTTTCCTTTAAAAAAATATTAATAACTTACAATAATTCAGATAAAAAAAAATATTGAGAGAATATAATTCAATCGTATTGATTGATATACGTAAAATCTAAAAAAACACCCGAAATAAATAAACTCATCAAAATATCATACATAATAGTTCACAATGGTAGGAAGAAGTCAAAAAAGGATACTAATCACTAGTACAGATCAATCAAAATATTCAGCAAAATAATCGAAGATAGTGTTGGGCCTAGAGATTACATATACCTCCCGGGTCAGGTCAAAACTCAAGGACAATCGACGCGTCTTTCCTCATTTTGTGGCCCTCCTACTGTTAATGCTTGCACTATCAAGTATCAAGTCAATCGATTATGAATTCTAAGTCAATGATTACACATAAGAAAATCTCTGATAATTTTGCAAAATTCCACCAATTAAACCAACAACTTTACAAGAGATACGGAGCCATAAAGAAGATTCCAAGGTTCAAAAATATTAAGATTTAATAAATAGTGTTAACCACGAAAAGCCTTCTCATACAAAAATATCACTAAGTAGAAAAAATATTTTTACTTTTCAAATAATTCATCCCTCTTAATTTTTGGGAGAGTTACCAAGAAATTTTAAAATTACTAAATATGTTTTTTTTTAAAAACATATTACAAAATAGTATTTTTTGTTTTTTTATGACGATTTTACCACCCGTGTTATATTCAACATAAGGGTCGTGTTATATTCAACACCATCTCAGATCGTATTACATTTAACACTATCTCAGATCATATTACATTCAACAGAATCTCGTATTGAATATAACACGAGGTCGTGTTACATTCTAATTTTTTCATTCAAATTGATAATTCTTTTATCCTACATTCATATTAATATTCAACACAAAACTCGTATTATATTCAACATGATCTCGAATATAACACGAGATCGTGTTATATTTCACTTTTATCGTCGTATTCAACACAAAATCATGTTACATTCCAATTTTTTCATTCAAATCAATACAAACCAAATCAATTCAATTAAATGAACCTTAAATTCTATTCAAATCAACCAAATCAATTCAAACAAATCAACCAAATCACTACTCAAATTGAAGTTATCAAAAGCACTCTCATCAAACCAAATCAATCCAAACCAAATCAATTCAATTAAATGGACCCTAAATTCTATTCAAATCAACCAAATCAATTCAAACAAATCAACCAAATCACTACTCAAATTGAAGTTATCAAAAGCACTCTTATCAAACCAAATCAATCCAACACAAATCAAACCCTAATCTTCCAATCCAACCAAACAAACCCTAAAATTCCAATCCATACTATTCACACTTTTCTCCATTCCTCCTTGACTTCCTCTGCCATTCCTTACTCCACCAGCAGCAAGAGCAATAGTCAGATGAAATCGAAGAAAATCGTGAATCAAAGCTTCGTCTCTTCCACAGTCTCATAACGATCATTGAATTGAATCGTTTTCCCCACTAAATTACGAAGTAACTCGGCATCTTAGCCTTTAAATTTCCCCCTATCATCATTCCATTGCATTTCGATCGTCTTCAACTCGTTCTAGGGTTTTCATATGACACTGATGCATCAGCAATTGCTTGTTGTCATCCATGTATACTGGCCAGAACGAGGTCCGATGTGGCCACCTCTAGCCGTCGCGCCACCATGTCTCTGTCCACCATCACCATTGTCGCTGAACCCTCGCCAACTGTCTTCGTCACCGTTGAACCTCTTCATCGTCATATCAGGTCAGAATTTGGGAGTGAAAAAGGAAAGGGGAAAAAAAAAGAAGACGTAGGATGGGCAAAATCATCATTTCTAAACATTTAAGACCATCCTGTGCAAATCAGCATTTTTTGAAGGACTATCTTGTGCAAAAAAAAAAGAGGTGAGACTATCTCGTAAATTTAGCCTTCTAAGGAGACTATTTGGTATTTTTCCCTAACTTTTATTTGAAGACACGGTTACTAGAGACAAACCTAATAGACAGTCCTATTAGGAAGTCACAATTACCAAATAAATCAATTTGTAATGGGTTACTAGACAGTATTTTATAATTATTCGGTCAGATTTGCTTCTACAATCACTTATTTGACATATAACTTTGTGAAAAATAAATGTCCAAAATTATATTATTAAAATTAAAATAATGTTTCACATTTTTTAATCATCAAATTTGGGAAAAAGTCATCATGACTTTGTGAAAAACTATAATTACCTAGCGCACAATTACGAGAAGAGCCGGCCTTAGACACACTTCCAAACCAAAAACCAAAAGGTGGCATTTGTTTATATGGCTTTTGGTAACTGTTTCTGTTCCCAGATGAGAATTTTATTTTTTTCTTGGGAGTAGAATCGCGTTTGGTAACGATAATTTTTATTTTTTTTTGTTTTGTTTTGATAACAGAATCGTGTTTGGTAACGATTTTATCTTAAAACCAATTTTTTTTTTTCGAGATTTTTTTTTTTTGTTTTGGCCGGACGGTGACCGGTGGGTGGGTGACGGTGGCTGGCAAGCGGCGCCGGAAGTTGCCGGACGGTGGGCGGCCGGCGATTCCGGAGGTGATCGGCAACGGTTGCCGGAGATGGCCGGCAGGCGCCCGGCGGATGAACAGTGGCAGTAATTTTGAGAATAGGATGAGAATAATGAGAAACAATTTTTTTTTGTTTCTTATTTCTTAAGAAAAAGGTGGGCACAATTATCAAATGAGAATAGAATGGGAACGGGACAAAAAATTACCAAACACTATTCCCAAACAGAAATCCCAAAAATATGGGAATGGGATGAGAATTTCTAGAATAGAAACGGTTACCAAACGGGGCCTGAGTTTATGTTCTCATATATACTTCTATTCTAAAAAAAATGGAGCAGAAAACAAGAAATATAACGCATCAGAACTGAATATCATAGTATCAAAAAATTAAAGCATTCAAGTCTCACAAAAAATGTACCTAAAGAACATAAACAAAAAAGCGATCAGAACTAAATATCAAATATGATCTTTTACAGGGCATTGCACGAAAAAGACGAGACCGGAATGTCGAGGTCGAAATTCTTCCTAATCGCCCTCCTCTGCAGCTTCTCTTGCTACTTGTTCCCGGGATACCTCTTTTCGACGCTCTCGAGTATTTCGTGGGTGTGTTGGGTCTTCTCTAAATCGGTCACGGCCCAACAAATAGGTTCGGGAATGAGAGGCCTCGGGGTCGGAGCCCTGACCCTGGACTGGTCCGTGGTAGCATCCTTCTTGTTCAGCCCTCTCATATGCCCCTTTTTCGCCATCGCCAACGTATTCGCCGGCTACGTCTTGATCATTTACGTCGTCATCCCCATAGCCTACTGGGGGCTCGACCTCTACAGCGCCCAACGATTCCCCATTTTCTCATCTCACCTCTTCACCTCTTCGGGTCAAAAGTATAACATAACCGCAATTGTGAACAACAAGTTCCAACTGGATTTGGACAAATACGAGGATCAGGGGAGGATACATTTGAGCATGTTTTTCGCTCTGACGTACGGTTTTGGGTTTGCGACAATAGCATCGACGCTCACGCACGTCGGATTGTTTTACGGAAGGGAGATTTATCAACGGTTTCGGGCGTCTTATAGAGGAAAAGTGGACGTACACACGAGGCTTATGAGGAAGTACGAGGACATACCTTCGTGTTGGTTTTATGTGTTGTTGGTGGGGACGATAGTCGTGTCTCTTGTCCTGTGTATCTTCTTGAATGATCAGGTTCAGATGCCGTGGTGGGGTCTGCTTTTCGCTTCTGCTATGGCTTTTATGTTCACCCTTCCGATCAGTATCATCACCGCCACAACAAACCAGGTAAAGTAAAGCAAAGCAGAAATTTGACAAGTAATAAAAAAAAAAAGGGTTGACATCTTTTTTATTTTTTTTTAGACGCCGGGGCTTAATATAATTACGGAGTATGTGATGGGTGTTATATTACCGGGAAGACCGATAGCGAACGTGTGTTTCAAGACATACGGTTATATGAGCATGGCGCAGGCTGTATCGTTTCTAAGTGATTTCAAGCTGGGGCATTACATGAAGATCCCTCCAAGATCAATGTTCATAGTTCAGGTACATCTTTTTCCTTGCCAAAAGTGAACCCACTTCGATTTCTCAAATGCAGCCTAGTTTTTTGCTAAATCTAAAGAACTAATGACATGTTTGCTTGGACGCGATGGAATGAGATCAAAATGTGAATGGAAAGGAGACCTCAAAACCCTTTATGTATCAGCCTTTACTTACCACTGACGTCCGATATTTAAATCATTGCTCTTGATTCTTATATCTTCCAGTTCGTCGGTACTATCATTGCGGGAACAGTGAACATCGGCGTAGCATGGTGGCTGCTGAACTCCATCGAGAACATATGCCAAGACGACCTCCTTCCGCCGAACAGTCCTTGGACATGTCCAGGCGATCGTGTCTTCTTCGACGCGTCCGTGATATGGGGTCTGGTGGGCCCCAAAAGGATATTCGGAACCCTAGGAAACTACCGCGCCATGAATTGGTTCTTCCTAGGAGGAGCGTTGGGTCCCGTCATAGTGTGGCTATTCCACAAGGCGTTTCCTAAACAATCATGGATTCCTCTGATCAATCTTCCGGTCCTTTTGGGGGCAACAGGGTATATGCCGCCGGCGACGCCCCTAAATTATAACGCTTGGATATTTGTTGGAACGGTTTTTAATCTTTTCGTCTTCCGTTATAGAAAGAAGTGGTGGCAGAGATATAATTATATACTTTCGGCGGCACTCGACGCCGGTGTGGCTTTCATGGCGGTGTTGCTCTACTTTTCGGTCGGTATGGAAAATAGGGAGGTGAATTGGTGGGGAACAAATGGTGAACATTGCGAATTGGCAACTTGTCCAACAGCCAAGGGAATACAAGTTGATGGGTGTCCGGCGAACTGATCAACTAATGCTTGTATATTTTCATAAGTACTTTTTTTTTTTTTTTGCTAGTTTGAAGGATAGAGTATCTTACCCAAATCACTGTATTCTGAAGCAACTATTTTTATACGGAAAAAAAGAAAGAACTGTTTTCATAAAGTAATTAATTTTAAGTGTTTAAAATATCAAAAAATTATTTGATAAAATTGTGCTGAAAATTTAAGTGCTGATTTTTTTTTATTTGATAAGTACAAAATTTGTATGCTAAAAATTGCTTAATTTAGGGCATGTTTGATAAAACAAATAAGTGTTTAAAACTGATTATATTAAATACTTAATTAATTAAGTTTGTTTGATAAATGCAATAAGTATTACTTAATTAATTAAGTTAACTTAAAAATTAAGTCAAAATATAAGTAAAAAATTAAGTTAATAACCATTTACTTAGGGCTTGTTTGATAACAACTTAAAAATTAAGTGCTGAAAATTAAGTGCTGAAATTTTAAGTGCTCAAAATTTAAGAAAAATGTTTGATAAAATTGTGCTGAAAATTTAAGTGCTGAATTTTTTTTATTTGTTTGATAAGTACAAAATTTGTATGCTGAAAATTGTTTAATTTACATAACTACATTTGAATCAAGCTAATGTGAAAAAAAAAAAAAAAAAATTGAGAACAAAATAATAAAATCAGGGTGCCATTTTTTTTTTTAAAAAAAAATATTAAAATTAAAATAGAAATTAACCCAAAAATATGTGAATATTATGTATATTTTTTGTATAGTTTGATTGCTTAAATTAAATTTTAACAATAATTTAAATATAAAATAAAATTAAAACCATAAAATAATTCAAAATTAATTCAATTCTCATTAATCTTAACTCTAATTAAATCCTCATAAGGGATTAAGGGCAAAATGGTCAAAATATAATTTTTTTTAAGTGAAAAATAATGGAGTGCATTAAGCAAAATGAAATAAGTGAAGGGGTCTTGACTTAATTTTTTACTCACATTTTGACTTAATTTTTAAGTACTTAATATAATCAGTTTTAAGCACTTAATTTTTTTTTATCAAACATGCCCTTATTTCATTTTGCTTAATGCACTCTATTATTTTTCACTTAAAAAAAATTATGTTTTAATCATTTTACCCTTGATCTCCTATGATTGTTTAATTAGGGTTAGGTTTAATGAGAATTGGATTAACTTTGAATTATTTTAGGGTTTTAATTTTATTTTATATTTAAATTATTATTATAATTTAATTTAAGCAATCAAACTGTAAAAAATACATAATATTATATATTTTTTGGTTAATTTCTACTTTTAATTTTAATATAATTTTTTTTTAAAGAATAACACCTTGATTTTATTGTTTTGGTCTTAATTTTTTTCTCTCCATATTATCTTGATTCAAAGGTAGTTATGTAAATTAAGCAATTTTTAGTATACAAATTATGTACTTATCAAATAAAAAAGAAATCAACACTTAAATTTTCAGCACAATTTTATCAAACAACCTTCTAATATTTTCAACACTTAAAATTAAGTATTTAAATTTTTAGCACTTAATTTTTAAATGGTTATCAAACATACCTTTACATAACTACCTTTGCGTTAAGATAATATGGAAAAAAAAAAAATTGAGATCAAAATAATAAAATCATGGTGTTATTTTTTCAAAAAAAAAATATATATATTAAAATTAAAAGTAAAAATTAACCCAAAAATATATAAAATTATGTATTTTTTATACAGTTTGATTATTTAAATTAAATTATAACAATAATTTAAATATAAAATAAAATTAAAACTCTAAAATAATCTAAACATAACACTAATTAAACTCTCATAGGGGATTAAGGGTAAAATAGTAAAAAAAAAAAATAAGTAAAAAATAATGGAGTGCATTAAACAAAATAAAATAAGTGAAGAGGTATTGACTTAATTTTTTACTCATATTTTGATTTAATTTTTATGTTAATTTTAATTAATTAAATGATACTAATTATATTTATCAAATAAATTTAATTAATTAAGTATTTAATATAATCAGTTTTAAACACTTATTTTCTTCTTTCTTTTCTTTTCTTATTTTTTTTTTCTTTGACTGACTCACTCTATCAACTGGAACTAAAAGCCATCAAGAGACCGTGTGAAGGACTTGTTTGAAGATTCAAATAGTTCAACAAGGAAAGAAGTTCATTACAAGTCGACGGTAGGTTTGGTTTGGGTAAAAAAATGATGGATAAAAAAAATGAAAAAAACAAATAGGATAAAAAATGAAAAAAAAAATAAAAAAATTGTTTGTTATGGATATAAAATGGGAGGAAAAAGAAAATAGGAAAGAAAAAAAAAAAAAAAAAGTTACAATTTTCGATAAAAAAAAAATTTACACAAAGAAAAATGAAAAAAAATGAGGGAGAATAACTAAAATTATAATTATACTCTTAATAATAGAATTTTTAATTTATTTTTTTAATATATATAAATAAAATAATAAATTAGAATTATTTTTTTTCTTTTATTTTTTTTCTTAACCAAACAACATATGATAATTTTCTTCCCACCAAACAAACAACATAGTGAGTTGTAACCAAACTATACTCAAGTGTCAACTTCTTGTTGATATAATTGAGCTAAATAAAACAAAACACAAACAGTATTTTCTGTTCTTGGATCAATTTGGATATTGATAATAGAGAGGGATAGAGAGAGGGATGGTTGACTCTGTATTCTATTTTCTCTTTGGAGAAATTGACGTATTCTAAACAATAAGAGGCGCAACCCGTGGACTTATTGACTGGGCCCAAGAGTAAGGATAAATAATTGGTAAAATGAATCAGCCCAATGGGCCGCTTGGAAAGCTGCCTAGCCCAACGAGGGGTACACATTGAAAGAACTCGAAGCAAGCCCACGCAAAGCATAGGTTGAACAGTAACTAACCACGCTCAAGTGACTTGCCCACACTAGCTTCTCAGCCCAAAATACATCAGTTAGGCTAGTATGGGAAAAGTGAGATATTATTACCAGCTAACTACAGACGTGAAACATAAAACCCAAAAGCTCAACAGAAACAGAAAAAAAAAGTACAAATACAAAGGGAAATTCGTATGAAAAATATAACTAAAGATTTCTTTATTCTCATAACATATTAACTTATTCCCCATACCAGAGGTTCTTTAGTTGATACCACACAAATGCCATTTTTAACCTTTGGTTGTTGTAGATTATTAGGTTGTAGGGGAGCAAATTTGTTGTCTGCATTATTAGGCGGCGTCTGTGGGAAATGTACAAGAAGGTATTTGAGTATTTATGCCGCATATGAAGCTTGAAGATGTTAGGATGGCACGCGAAGGTAGAACTTCCAACAGAGACCATTCTAAGAAGAGTAAGAAAGATTACATGAAGAACAAAGGGGGTGGTTCAGACTTTACAAAGAATGTATGAAGGGATCCGGAGTCGAGATCAGGTTAGCACTCGAAACCCTCCATTTCGGGGCTGAGAATGTCGACCTCGGGGATCCTGCACAAAATCAAGTCGTCTGAAAAAGTGATCTAGCATGCTTGAAACACTTCAAACCCGAAGTGATTAGATAAATGAAATTATTATGACTTTCACAGAGACCACAGGCATGATAACAATGATTGAACGAACCTAAATATGAAAATCAAGAGATTATTGGAACAAGTGCACCTTAGAGGATGCCTCTAAGAGGAGCCCAGAAAGAGAAAAAGAGAGGCGGAAGATCGAAGAACTGATGATCGGGACAAAAAGAGCCGAGATGACAACCCGAGTGGGTCTAGGAATGTGATCTACATGATACATACTAGCGGATTAGCGATAGGTTAATCGAATTGTGTTAGGAATAGAAGGATTCGTGAGTTAACGAAGCATCGGGGAAGTACTAGTATTGGCTCCTAGCACAGACCCGCCCTTAACTTTCAACAGCGACGATCTCAGAAGAATATCTCATGCAGACGAGGACGCTTTCCTGATCACTCCGTGGATTTTGAGCTTCTAAGTTAGACGAATCTTGTCAGATACTAGTAACTCAGCCAACATAATTTTTGAACAAACTTTGAATCAAATGGGAGTCCCCCTGGGTTGGACATAGGTGCAACTTAGACGGTGATGGTAGGATTCAACAAAGACTTAAGCTCATAAAAAGGGAAGATCACCGTGTCAGTTACTATTGTCATGGACAACAACATAGTTATAAAGGAAACATAATTTATGGTAATTACTTCTGCCTCTCCCTACAACGAAATGTTGGGACGACCTTGGCTCCACACAATGAGAGACATCACGTCGAGATTGCAACAATGCTTCAAGTACCCCGATGCCACTCGGATTTTAATTATTTGAGGTGATTAGGTGGCCCTAAAAAAGTGTCTTGCTGTTGCAATGAGAGGTTAAATAAAGACCCAATAGCAACCACAAAACATGCATAATAGAGTGTTTACCTTAGATAAACGCAAGGAAGTAGATGATTTCTGAGAACAACCAAGCATGCTCAAACCAGCGGAGCAAATGGAAGAGGTGAGTTTAATCAAAGATAAAATAAGTTATGAATCGGTACAATGTTAGGTCCTTTGGACAAGTGACAACCCATTACTTTACTTCAGCAACATTTGGATGTCTTTGCTTGGGCAGTTGAGGATAGGAAGGGAATTGAACCTTAACGTTGTCATACATCACCTATATATCTCCAAATCTTACTAACTGGTTCTACAGAAGAGAAAACTTTTTAGCACTGACAAGGAATAAATCATTAAAGGAGAGGTGAAGTGTTTGCTTGACATTAGGCACATTCAAGAAGTTACCTACCCCAAATGGCTAGCCAATCCTATGCTGGTCCAAATGAAGAATGGAAAGTGGAAGATGTACAACGACTTTATTGACCTGTACCAAGCCTTCCCAAAAAACATTTATCCGATGCTAATGATAGATCAAATGGTAGATGAAACGTCAGGGCACAAACTTCTCAATTTAATGGATGCCTACTCGGGGTATAACCAAATCAAGATAGAGCTTCAGGATAAAGAATAAATGATTTTTATCACTCCAAGAGGCACATACTATTATACAATAATGCTATTTGGGTTGCAAAATGCTGGAGCAACTTACAACGCCTGGTTAATTGAATGTTTCAAGGGCAAATAGGCAGTACGAGGTTTACATAGATGATATACTAATAGAAAGCTCCACGAAAGACGAACATTTAGCCTACTAGAAAGAAACCTTTGACATACTTCGGAAGTACAATATGAAGCTCAACCCAAAGAAATGCACTTTCATGGTCACCTCAGGAAATTTCCTCAGATTCATAGTAGATCAGCACGATATCAAGGTTGATTCAAGACAACTGGAGGAGAACCCGAACATGAAGTCCCTCACTTCGGTTAGGGAAGTCCAAGTCCTCTCTAGAATGTTAGCAACATAAACAGGTTTGTTTCAAAGTTCACTGATAGATACACTCCTTTATTTAAAATTTGGAAAGGAAATAAAAGTTTTGGAATACGACTTGCGAGAATGCTTTCCAATCCATTAAAACCTACCTGAGATCAGTTGAGACACTAGCTAATGCGTCACTTGAGGATAGGCTTTGCCAATACTTGGCGGTGTGGCCTAATGTTGTCAGTACGGCATTGATAAAAGAAGATTAGAAGATGCAACTCCCATATTTTTATGTTAGCAAGTCACTCGTACTGGCAGAAATGAGAAATACCAATTTAGAGACGTTAGCATTAGCGTTGGTCATCTCTGCTCGAAAATTGAGACCATTCCGAGTACATGTAATATTTGTGATGACGTCATACCCACTATGAGTAGTCATGCATAGGTCGAACGCTTCAGGAAGGCTAATGAAGTAGGAGATAGAGATTGGCGAGCTCTTTATCATATATCAACCTTGGGTGGCAATCAAAGGACAAACAATAGCCGACTGCATTGCCAAATTGGCGATGAGAGACAAAGATAGTTCACCCAGCCATTGTTGTTATGTTTGGGACCGAAAGAAGCAAAGTATATGTTACGAGAAAATCATGAGGGAGTATGCGACAATCATCAAGGAGGACACACTTTGACCCATAAGGCCCTTATGATAGGATATTAGTAATAAGGAATGATTCATTGGAGTACATCCAAAAATGCGACAAATGCCAAAATTCCAAAGACACCAAGGTGCCGGCTCAACTTTACATCCATATTTTGAGTTCGTGGTCGTTCGCTCTGTGGGGGGGGTATGGACATACTTGATTTGTTCACTCCAGCTTTGGAAAACAAAAGGTATATCCTAATTATCATTGATTATTTTACAAAATGGGTGTACGCAAATGGTTACGTCACAATCAGAGAAAATGAGGTAAAGAATTTTCTCTTAAAAAATATCATCTACCGTTTCGAGATACATGCAGTACTAATCTCAGACAACAGAACTCCTTTCATCGGAAGTAAGGTCGGAAGAATGTGTAATGAATTAAAAATTCAACACAAAATATCTAGTCCAGTTCATCGACAAACAAACGGCCAAGCCGAGGTGATGAATAGATTTATTAAAGATACATTTAAAAAAGAGGCTTGATGACCAAAAGGGTAGTGGTTGGAGGAGCTTCAAGGAATGTTTTTGTCATACACTCTTACAAAACTACCCTAATAATCCCAACCGAAGAAACGTCGTTCTCACTTACCTTCGGAACTGAAGCAGTGGTCCTTGTCAAATTGGTCTACCGACCTAAATTGCCTCATAACCAATGAGCCAGTCCTTCGTAAAAAACTGGATCTGATCAAGGAGCTAAGGGAAATAGTAGAGCTATAGATGGAGACGTACAAATAAAAAACTGTGAGGACTTTCAACCAAATAATTCGACTGAGGTATTTCAAAATGGGTGACCTCGTACTCCGACGTATCATGCCTCACCGACTTGAATCCTAGTTGGGGAAGTTGGGTCCAAATTGAGAAGGCCCTTATCAAGTCGCAAAGATCAGCGGACCTGGGATGTATTGGTTGGAAAACCTGGAGGGATCTCCCATTCCGAGACTTTAGAATATCGAACATCTAAGAATATACTTTGTTTAGTTCTAGTTAGTTCTTCTCCTATTATGTATTCACTTCAATTAATGTTAGTCTGTAATTTATCCACATGTTTTTCATCATCGATCAAATATACAACTGTTCACAAAATAGTTTGGCAATAAAGGATAAAAACTGTTCACAAAACACTTCAGCAATCAAAGAAAAAATTGTTCACAAAACAGTTCAACAATCAAATATACAACTGTTCAAAAAATAGTTCGACAATCAAATATTAAATTGTTCACAAAAACAGTTCAGCCAAACTGTTCGTCAAACAGTTCAGTATTCCTTAATAAAGAGTAAATCTACTAAGTAAAGTTGTACATTAAAATAATTAAAAAAAAAAAAAACTATCACCAGGCCGTTTGAAAAATCCTATCATGGGATAAATCTATTAGTCCAAAACTGTTAATTAAAGCGGTTCAATGGCTAAGTTCAAAATTGTTCATTAAAATAGTTCAACAACCAGGTCCAAAACTGTTTAGTAAAACGGTTCAACGGGTAAGTTCAAAATTGTTCATTAAAACAGTTCAACAACTAGATCTAAAATGTTCATAAAAATGACTCAATAACTAAGTCTAAATCTACGCGTTACGATCAAAGCAATTCTGATGTAGAACTAATTACAACAAGATCTCAAGGAGAAATAATCACACGAGAGTAAATGGCTTATCTAGTTATACAAATAAATGAGTCATGAGGGGGGAAAAAGAATGCAGATAAAAAATGGGTCATATATATATATATATATATATATATATATATATATATATATATATATATATATATATATTCTCTTCTTCAGTGACCAGAACTAGGACCATGAGCGAGGAGGCTAGCATCGAAATGGAGGTGGGGACTTGTCAATCTTGGAAGAAGAAAAGGCATCCACCTCATTTAACTCTTTCAACTCATTAATGAGATCCTTGATCTTCATATTTTTGGCCTCGTTACACTCCTACAGCCTCTCGCGGCACCAAATGGCGATTCGTACTTGGGCCTCTAAGTCCTCCACCTCCTTGCAGCTTTATTGTCTTCGATTTTTGTTGTCCTCCAGCTCTTCCAACTTCTCCAATTTGTCTTTCTCCTCAATCAACTCTGATACTGAGGCACATTGAACAACATCATGGTAATAGTACAAGGCATGTGGCCTCTTCAAGCATATTGAGGCGAGGGCGGTCTCGATGCTCCATCTTCGCATTCCTGATCAAGGTCCTGAAGTTGTAGCAATTTTTGTTCCGATTCCTCCTAGAAACCTCAATGAAATCACTGATAGGCATTTTTATTCCTTTAAAAATAAAAATGAAAAGAGATAAGAAAAGGCAAACAATAGATGCCTTGATAAAAGGCCAAAACACACGAAAATTATAAATAGGCCAAAAGAGGAAAATATGACCAAAAAAAAAAAAGGAAAACCAACCGTCACTACATTAATAGAGAAACAAGTTTGATTGGATTTTTTCATTAGGTGGTGTGTTACAAAATAATTAATAATTATAGGCACAGGTAATAATGATTTTTCCCAAAAAGGTAAGACTCTTGAAGTGAAAGTTGCAAATGTCAAGGTGTCTCTTGATTTGCCTTTTAGCTAGCTACATCGCCAGTCTGCCCTTTATATATATTTTCTTCTTCAGGACTAGGACCATGAGCAAGGAGGCTAGAATTGAAATAAAGGTGGGGACTCCTTGTCTTGGAAGAAGAAAAGTTAACCACATCTTTTAACTCTTTCACCTCATTAAAAAGCTTTATGATCTTCTTCTTTTTGGCCTCGTTATGCTCCCACAGCCTCTCGCATTACCAAGTGGCAATCCGTACTTGGGCCTCCAAGTCCTCTACCTCCTTGCAGCTCTATTGCCTTCGATTTTTGTTGTCCTCCAGCTTCTCAAGCTTCTCTAACTTGTCCTTCAATTCAATTAGCTCAGATACTAATGCACAATGATCAGCATTGAGGTGATAGTACAAGGCATTGGGCCTCTTCAAGCTTGCTGAGGTGAGGGTGGTTCTGGTGCTCCTTCTTCGTATTCTTGATTAAGGTCCTGAAGTTGTAGCAATTTTTGTTCTGCTTCCTCTTAGCAACCTCAATGAAATCATCAACAGACATTTTTCTTGATTTTAAAATAGAAATGAAAAGAGAGGAGGAAAGACAAATAATATATGCCTTGATAAAAGGCCGAAACACACGAAAACTATAAATAGGTCAAGAGAGGAAAAAATGACAAATAGAAGGAAAATTAACCGTCACTACATTAATAGAAAAACAGTATTGATTAGATTTTGTCATGAGGTGGTGTGTTACAAAATAATTAATAATTACAGGCACAGGTAATGATGATTTTTCTCGAAAAGGTAAGATGCTTGAAGTGAAAGTTGTAGATATCAAGGCGCCCCTTGATTTGCCTTTTAGCTAGCTGTATTGCCAGTCTGCTCTTGGTTTGTCCTTTGGCTCGCCACATCGCTGGTTGGTTCTTGATCTACCATTTGACTCGCCTGCATTGCTGGGTTGTTCTTCATTTTTTGAATGGTCTAGCTCGGTGTCTAAGAATCTGAGGTCCAAATCAGGAAATTTGAAAGCCACAATAGATCGGCAATGCTTGAAACCAACGACCTAGATTTCAGTCCTAATGTCGTCGATGAATTGCCACATGTTTTCCTTTTGATGAGCAAACTCCTAATTTCTATGGAGATCATTGGCAAGATCGCCAATCTTTATAGAGAGTTCAGACACTTTTCTATTCAGCTCAGACTCTTCTCTTCTGACGTCGGGAACTTTGGAGAATAGCTCTCCAATAACAACATTTTTCTTGCCACCTAGGCTAGCGAAAATTGCCTCTTTCTCCTTCGATGCGTCCTAAAGTAGCTACCTTCGCCACGTCCTCTATGGCCAACTCCCGCTTCGGCTCTTCAACTTCTTTTGAGTGATTTTCGCAATTCGATCGCTCAGCAATAAAATTAGCTTCGACCTTTTCCCTGATTAACTTTTCAATTGCCAGGTCAGTTTCCCGAAAGCTCAACAGGGAAAAAAATATGTACAAATACAAATGGAAATTCATATGAAAAATATAACTAAATCTTTCTTTACTCTTAGAACATATTAACTTATTCTCAGGTTGGAGGTTCTTTGGTTTACACCACACCGGTGTCATCTTTAGTATTTGATTTTGCATGTTATTAGATTGCAGGGAATGGATTTGTTGTCTATATCAGAAATGCATTCGGAAAGCTTCCTGATAACTCATAAAAGAATTGACGTAATGAAAAACTGAAGAATCCGGTGGCACAAATCATAGAAATGACTCAAGAGATCAAAAACATCATTAACTTATACCAAAAGTGTCCTTTCATGGTAATCGAAAGATGTAAGTGAAGACAATCTTATCCAGTAGGAATAAATTCATCACATGCTTCAGCTTCCTCGAGACATAGCAAAGATCATGAGAAGGACGATTTTGTACGAGATTTTACATCTGCAAATTTTTTTCTTTATTTGAAATCTTATTATTCTGTTAATATCTTGTCTTACCACTTCAGTCTCTACATCTTCTTGCAATAGGAAGAATTCTGAAATAAATACATTTGAAATAGAAGCTATTGACAACTTCTAGTCTTGTGCCAAGTTCCAATGAAAGTATTCTGGAATTCTATTCATAATAAATAAATAAATACTTCAGCAGCACTCCTAAATTGTTCATTTCCGCTGAAGTGACCCTAAACATAGCCAAAAAATCAGCAATGCCACAAACTTTAGACAACCAAGGTGGTCTCTAATCTTAAAGCTGGCTATTGACTTCTTCCTACCCTGGAAATTTTATAGAATCTACCCTAATTCTTGATCCTATTGAGTTACAAAACGAAGGCCGACTGAGAAATGAAGCATTTAAAGAACAATGTAAAAATTTGTTTGCCCTTTGTTGTTTTTGCAGACAGTTGTTTCCTGATTTTTTTCTTGTAGTACCATTCACTCACCCTAACGTTCTCATTTTAGTCATTTATTTTATGTGCATGTTTCTTCCTAACAGAAAAACACTTTCATCTTGGTACCAATATCATATGGAAATTCAAGTTAACAGTCCATGGTTTGTAATATTGACAAGTAATTCTTCCCCAATAAAGTAGCTCTGAACTACTTTAATGACATCCACTTGAACTATCTCCCAACATGCTTGAAAGAAAAAAGCTAGTATACTCATTTAATCCAGCAATACTCTCAAAACTCATCTCAAAGATCACCTTCTTAATCTCATCTCCCTTCGGAATTTTAGAAATTAGTTCTCCTCTTAATCCTTAAGATTGTGTTTGGATAAGCGATTTGTAAATGATGGGATTTCAAAATCTTGGATTTTGAAATCCCATAATTTATTTGGATTACTATTTTAAACGAAAAATTTGTTAGAATTTTTAGCTACTTTAATTGATTAATTAAAGTGAGATCCGTTAATTAAATTAATTGGGTTATTATTCCATTGCGTTCCTCGTTGTTTGAGAATCAACGTAGTATATTTATATGCAAAAAATAATATAGTTTTGAATGATATTTTAATTCTCAAAGAAACCTATTTGAGATTGGTTGAAGATATAAATGAATGAATTATCCCACATTACTTGGAAGGGAATGAGTTATCCCACATTGCTTGGAAATGGAGAACTTGAGTTGTAAAGTGTAGTTATCCCACATTGGTTGTGGAGAAAAAACTCAAACTTGTATCAACTTATAAATTGAGAACAAAGGAAAGTCACTAACAATCAAATCTTCAAACTCGAATTCAATCGATATTTGGATTTGGTTTGGATAAGATCCGAGTCGGGTCAGGCCCGAATCAGGTTGGATCTTGACCTGCCAGAATAGTTTGAAATTTAATTAGTGGCAGTTAAATAGTTAATATACTGCTTAATTGTTAATTTTGAATTAGCATCAATAAACAAACATGAAGGTTCATTAGGTGACTGTTCACGTTAACATTAACGCAAACAGGTGCCTTTTCAAAGTTGGTGACGATTTTTGTGTTAATGTTAACGTGAACAGATATCTTTCCAAAGTTGCATCCATTTAATGGTGGCTTTTGGTCTTCTATAAATAGGAGACTTGTTATTCATTTTGTTTTGTCTAATACAGAATATTATCACTTCATATCACCACAAAAGCACAAAACATTTAGAGTTTTGTGAGAATTCAAACACAAGTCTAGTTCGCCGAAATTTTTGGTTTCAAGTGCTTGTACAAAAAATTTGAAGATCGTTGTACCTTGGGAGACAAACGTCCATTCAATCATTAGCACTAGTGTGGGGGCGTGAATCTGCTTTAAGGGCATAGAGTCAAACTCTAGTCTCGATCTACTTCAATTCCATTCATTGTTTGAACATCCGAGTAAGTTTTTATATAAAGTTTAAAATATTGTTTCTGTTACGTTAACGTTAACACATTCTGCTATGTTATTTCTTTGTTTCTGTTACATGAACGTTAATATATTTTGTTACTGCTACTTTTTACTTTCTTTTACAATAACGTTAACGTCACATTTATGATTTAGTATACACTTAATTTGCTTCATAGAATTTTCATAATTTATTTTTAATGCCTATACATGAATAATTAATATTCACATTAATATTATTTAATAATTATTAATTTTATTTTATGGTTATTTAAATATTTATCTTGAAATTTCAACATTCCACCAACAGAATTTGATCGTGTATAATTCCTTTATTTGGATAAGTAAAATATTTGTAAATGTAATTTGAAATCATTAAGTTTTAAAGGACTATTGTATATTTTCTTTTCATCTTCCTCCTAAGATAACCACCATCACCGCCATAGTCGGCAGCGGCGGCAGGGGTTGGGGATGACAGTGGTCGGTGGTGGCAGCGGTGGTGGCTAGATCTAGAAGGCAGAAGAAATGAGTTAGAAATTGTTCTTTGGATGGATTTGTAAATGATAACTAAAACAAAAGGAGAAATCCTCTTTTTACTTTATTTTTTAGATTCCTCTTAATAAATACCTAGTAGCGTGTGAATATGCCACTACTTTCACTCTCAAGTATACAAAGTTAAGTTTTAGTAAAGGTGGGAAGAGTAAGGGTATCGTGTCCACAGGGATTGGTTTTGACTATTATTGAATACCGCGTTTATCATGACCTAATTTTATCTAGGCGAAAATAAATGTGAATAAAATTAAATACTAATACTAATCTAATTAATCTAATTAAATTATCTATACTAATATTAATATTGAGATAGTTTTTAGGGAATTGACTGTCGAGGGATTAACTTCGTTTACGAATACGTGTTCGATCTTGTTTTAGTTCATGTTAACGGCGTTCGACTTATCCGACAATCTCAGTTCGTAAACTCTCCCGCCACCTCTCCCGAGTGTAAGATGAGGGAATACACGACTTCGTGTCAATGAAGAAGTCCCCCTCAACGTCTTAACGACCCTAGGTCACGTGAGTCTCGCTCCAATGTCATTGATTGCACACAATCCAACTCCCTCTCGGGTTATTTGATCATCGTGTTGTGTTTACCCTATCGACAATCTCAGTTCAAAAACTCTCCCGCCACCTCTCCCGAGTGTAAAACGGGGGAATACATGACTTTGTGTCAATGAAGAAGTCCCCCTCAATGTCTTAACGACCCTAGGTCACATGAGTCTTGTCCCAACGTCATCGATTGCCCACAATCCAACTCCCTCCTGGGTTATTGGATCATCGCATTGTTTACCCTAATCCGAATCCGGGGTTACCTTTCCCGAGTGTCAAATCCCGAATTCTTGATATATCCATCTAAGTATAATAAACAAACAATACAATAAACACAATCAAAATAACGAAGAACAACCGCTAACGAGACATAAACTCAATCAAATAACATATTCATAAATATAGTGTTAATCCCTAAACAACCTATGTTTAGCCAATGACCATAACCATATATACAATGTAAAATGGACTAAACATGCCCAACAACTACCGAAATGAAGAAAACAAAGAAAAGAAATGAAAGAACTTAGCCGATATTCAAAGATTTGGCGCTAAAACTGTTGAACGATCACTTCCTTCTTCTTTTCCACCTCGGGTTGTGAGCTTTCCCTCAAAAATCTCTCAAATTCACCCTAAATATATTCTAAAGGCCTTAGGGGTGATCAAATCGGAAGAGAGGAGGAGATGAGGGATTTTATAGGGCTCAAAATATCTAAAAATATCTATTTTGTATGCACAGAGACCGCCGCAGCGGTGGGTATGTCGGTTAGTGATCACCGCAGCAGTGGAGGAGGTGATGGAATTGGTGACCATCCTGCATTTTCACCGTCGTGGAGTTGGACATTCAGCAAGATAGGGTCTTCTCTGCATTTTCACCGCCGCGGCAGAGGTCTGGACATTGCGGCAGTGGGCTTCTTTTCAGAATATTGTCACCTTGCTTGTTTTTCCACCGTTCTTCCATTGTTCTCGATATGATTTGATCGTTTATGCTCCGTTTTCCTATCTTTTCACCCCACACACCTGTTTTAATACAAAAAGAATAAAAACATATTAAAACGTACTCGAAAACTAACAATGTTTGGTTTGAAAATAGATAGGTAATTTACACCTATCAATACCCGAACAAAGAATTTGTCTAAAATGAATTTTAAACTCTTTTGAACAAATCAAATGATTCCAACAAATCCCTTATACCAAACGAAACCTAAGGCCTAGTTTGGTTAGTGTTTCCACTCCAACTCAACCAAAAAATTATGGGATTGATTTTTAGGAACGCGTTTGGCAATACAAAACTCAACCCAACCCAACCTAAAAAATGAGAATTAATTCTCAAAATCCTAAAGAAATGAGAAACAAAAAAAACTAACCCAACCAAGGGACACGCTTGGATTTTTTTTTTTTTTTTTTTAATTGTTAATGAGATTCCTGTTCAACTTCTGCTAGCTCAAAATAATAGTTTTTTTTTTTTTTTTTTCTTTTTTCCCTTCCTTCATCCTTGCCTCCTCGTTCGTGTGTATTCGTCTTCGTCCTCGCCTCCACCTCTCCTCGCAATCGTCTTTGCAATTATTTTTCCTCCTCCTCTCGTCGCTGTCATCTTCCTTCTTCATCGTCTCGCTTCCTCGCCATGATTCTTGAATCAATTTCAATTTTCAATTTCGAAATCGAAATCGATTTTCGAAATTGATTTTGCTTTTCGATTTCGATTTCATCACGAAATCGATTTTCGACTTCGATTTCATCACGAATCGATTTAGGGTTTGATTCTTGATTTTTGTTTAGGGTTCATTCTTGATTTTGCTTTAAGGTTGGTTCTTGATTTGGGGGTTTAGTTGAATTTGGAGGCTTAGTTGAGTTTCATGAAATCAATTCTAGGGTTGGTTCTTAATTTGGGGATTTTAGGAATTTTGTTGAATCAATTCTAGGGTTGGTTCATTATATCAATTCTGGAATAATATCGTTACCAAATGTGATTCTGTTCCTAATACAAAAAAAAAAATTTGTCGTCACCAAATATAATTCTGTTCTCAGTAGAAAACAAAATTCTTAACTTAACTTAACCTAATCCATTTCAGTTGGGTCGAGAAAAGTGACAACACTAACCAAACGCCACCTAACTAAATGGATAAATAGCATTTAATAGGGCCAAGTCCCCTTGATACGTTTCACCCGCTAGGGAAAGTTGCCGTTCAAAAGTAGTAACCTCCATACTGTGTATCCAATCCTCCTTACATACCCAATTTCTATTTCTATATTTTAATTCATGAATCATAAGTTTCTTTAATTTTGCAGCCAACAATTTTAGATGAGAACCCTCCATATTCACACCCCAATTAGATTTAACAACTTCTAAAAAGGATGGATGATACACCCACATATTAAGAAATCTCAAATGTCTAGGGACCTTGTCCATGAAGAAAAATGCTAATCAACAAAGGATTATGATCCGATTCCGCCCAGCAAAGATGTTCAACGGGCAGTTTTTCAATATTTTGAGCCCAACCATCATCATATAAGAGTTATACATACCCTATCAAGTCTCTGCCACAACCTGGTAGTCCCTTCCTTTTACTACCCTACGTATCCGCAAGGCCACATCCATTAATAGTATTCACAAAACCTTGCATAGCATTCTAGTTAGGAGCTCTATCACTAGTTGTACACCTAGCAGACATACTGGGAAAAAAACATAGTCCCAGCCATCTCATTATGATTGACTTCTAGATGAAGTGCTAGACCTGAATATTTTATTACCTTGATGGACCATTTATTCTGGCACGTAAAAATACATCTTGTTGATCATGTTTGAATTCTTGCTTGTCGTGTTCCCCTTCGGATACTAATTCATTGTCCAGAGTTTCAAATAAATTAAAACCACCCTAATCTGGCCACCACCTAGAGTTTCCTTGACAAACTCCTCTCATTCACTAACAACACTTCCATCAATTCTACCCCGAGACAGAGACACTGTTCAAACATATTCCAAGCATAATGAATTACAATATCTCCGGCTACTTTATTTATTCATTTATTTTTTTCTCGTTGACCCTCTATCCTTCTTCCTATCCAAATTCTATTCTTTGACATCTTGCAATTTCAATCCCACATCATTTGAACCATCTAATTTCTCCTTAGAATTTGATGCCTTCTTCTTGTCCACATCATCACTTTCTCCCAGTTCTCCTTTATCACCATGATTAATCACCTTAACAGTTAACACTATGTACAATAAAGAGGTATCCTCTAAATATTAGAATTTTTCCTCCACAACTCCACTTTTCAAATAAAATAACTAGAATCATGTAAATAAAAGTTGGCTTATAACTCCTGTTTAGAGAAAAAAATTGCATTAACTCCACTCAATAATTTTTAATGACAAAACTACCCTTGCTCATTTAACCCTAGATTTTCACTTCTTCTCTATTGGCCTCACACAGCTCAAAGCCTTTTCTCTATCCTCATCAAACCTCCAGCCTCTCTCTCGATCCTCAATCCTCAACTCAACGTCAACGCCGGTGTCGCTCCATCTGATGCCGACGCGCTCCATCCGACGCCGACAATCGTTTCCATCCATCGCTCCCATCGCTCATTCGCTCCATTGTTCTCTCTCTCATAGACCATTGATCTGTCGATTCATCGCTCAGTCCTCACTGCCAATGTCGCTCTCTCTCTCACTCTTTAGCGTTTTCTCCACCGTTCTCTCTCTCTCACAGGAAATTGTTTCATCGATCATTTGCTATATCGCTCAGTCCTTACTGCCAATGTCACTCTCTCTCTCTTCAGCATTTTCTTCACCGATCTCTCTCTCACACAAAAAATTGCTTCGATTCGTCGCCAAAAATCGATCCGACTGCCATTTTCAAGCAGATCTAGGCTAGATCTAACTAGATCTAGCCTAGATCTCGTTCACTTCCTCTGCCCTCGCTATTCTCTATTCCACCGCCCCTCCCTGTTCTCTGAGTTACTGTGATCCACTGTCGGTATCGATGTTCTCTCTGATCATTGCCATTGTCTCCACTGCAGCCATCACAGCTCGAGAATTGAACGATTTCAGTTTTTTTTTTTTTTGGATTTGAATTTTGCTTTGAATTTTGATTGATGGGATAATTATGTATTTCAAGTGTTTGGTTTCTTGATAGGTGAAGGAAGAGAAATGAAATAGAATTAGAATTTTGATATTATTTCGGATAGCCAATTAGATTCAAATAAATTTTAACTATTTCTTGATTTATTTGTCCTTTTATCATTTGTGTGCTATGTTTGTGTTATTTTTTAGTTAAGTGGATATCCAGTGATTGTTTTTAGTCGATATCCACTTATTGTTTTTTAGTAGATATTCACTGATTGTATAATTTTAAGTGGAATTAAAAAAAATGGTATGTCTAGAATATTTTCTCCATGCCGTCAATTTGAATTTTATTCTTTATATTATTTGTATGCTTTTTTTAATTAGCTTTGGAGATTGAAACTCGGAAAAAGCTCTTGATATGTGACTGAAAAACTGATACGTGAAAGTGTAGCTGTAAGATGGACCAAACAATTGACCGGTCGCCTAATACACAAAAGATGTAACTTAGATATGGGCAATTGGCCAGAGGAATGTAGCGCAACTGTGTGAAGACCAACGAAGACAGAGGGAGTGCGACGGTGCGACGATTGGCGAAAATGACGGACGTCAATCGTCTTAATTTTTAGCGAATTTTCACTTAATTTTTTTAGTGGATTTCCACTTAGGGTTTAAGTAGATTTATGTAATTTTCTACTGGAATGTAACTGAAGATTAATATTCAGTAGAATTTTTTATTTTTTGGTTTCCTAAATTTTGAAATCAATAAATCTAGGTTCTCCATTTGATTTTCAATGGATTCATGAGATTTGGGTAAATTGATGGTTTGTTTGATGATGATTTGGTTTTTGAATACTTCAGTTCAAAACCTAAATTTTTGGGTTCTCTAATTCTTTAGTGGAATTCTACTTGATTTGTTTAGTGGATTTTCACTTAATTATTAAGTAGATTTATGCAAGTGATTTTCAGGGGTATTTAAGGTACTTTAAAAAAAATATTTTTTGAATTAAAAATAAAATTAAGTAAATTTTTTATTGAAAATAAAATTATTGGATATTACAAAAAAAAATTAAGTGAAACGTATGTAAGGATATTTATGACATTTTGAAAAAAAAAAATATTTTTAATAAAAAAATAAAATTAATTAAAATTTTATTAAAAAATAAAATTTGAGTGAAATTTAAAAAATTAAGTGAAATTTGTGTATATAAAGTAAGGGTAATATAGAATGATAAATGTGACGGTACTTTTGAATAATGTTTAACCTTGGTAGTCCCTAAAAAATTGTTTTTTTGACTTTTAGAACTTTGAAGCCCCAAATATTAATATATTGTCAGAACCTTGCTTTCACTGCACCAACCCACACCCTAGAGGGTCTAGGTTTGAGTAACTCTATTTCCACGTATACTCTCGCAAGGCACAACGTAGATAAATCTATAGTAGAAGAACCCAATTTTAATGGTTTAAAAAATACTCAACGCATCATAAAAATAAATTGGCAACTACGAAAGAGATGCCCAAATAGGTGCTATTGTAGTTTCAGCATTACCTCTAAAGTTTGGTTCCCACTTGAGAATTTGCATAGGATAATTTTTTCGTATAAATTCTTTGAAAATCCTCTTCATATTCATGCCTGATCAACAAATGTTTCACATTCACCAAACCAATCTTGAATTCAGATCTCAGTCCCAGTTGTGTAAAAAAATTCAAATCCCCCATCGATGCTAGAATTTGTCCTCCAAAGCATACTTAATTGGTCATGCCAATGCTTTAATATAATCATATGAGAAGAGTACTATCAGTTCTCCCTTATATAATGAAGTTGATTTCAGATTAATTGAAGATTCTTGTTATCGAATTGGGGAGATAATCTGACCAAAAGAATCAGTTCAAAAGGGGGGATGCACCCGTTGTTCTAATTCCGAAGTAGGCAGGGCCACGCCCAACACCATAATGGCTACCGTTGCCACCGTCAAAACCCTAAAATACAAAGATTAAGTTTATGTTTGGATGGGAGGAAAAAAAAAGAGTGGAAAATGAAAAAATAAAAATCTTGTTTGGTGAGGATGGAAAATAAAATGGAAAAAAAGAAAAAAATGATATTTCCTCTCAAATTTGCGATGAAAATGAAGATAAAATGATTAAAATTTGAGGAAAAAAAAATCAAAATTACAATTATTCCCTTGATAATATATTTTTTTATTTATTTTTATAATATATGAGGGTAAAATAGTGAATTACAGTGAAGAAGACTGTCAGGTCTTCTTCTGCATGAACTGCTACTGAATGATCTCGAACGATGTATTTGTTTTTCTGATGAAGGCTTGAGGGGACCGCCCCTGCAGAAGGACAATCCCGTTGCACTAGCAATGCAGCGAACTTTGGCGCTAGATGCTACATTCGTTACCTCTTATTTTATTTTATTTTTCCTAACCAAATAACATTAGTAAAAAATAATTTTTTCTTCACAATGGATAAAAATCTCATCCTCATTTTTTATTTTATTTTGTTTTTTTCAAACAAACTCACCCTAAAAATTAGATTAAATCATATTTTGAAAAACTAGATTAAATCTGTTAAAACAGAGAAGATAGATAGGAGAATTCATTTTTCATTTCATTTTTTTCCTTTGATAATATTTACATCAATATATATAGATACAAATCTATTCAAATCTATATTTAAGAGGTTGGTTGGGAAATCACATTAAATATGGAGTTAGGGAAGGTGAGCATTGAATATGGTGGATGAACATTTAATATGGTGGTTTGGAGAAGATGACTATTAATGAACTCATTAATGGTGGATTCACGCCAACACTCCCCCTCAAGTTAGTGCATATAGATCTCGGATGCCCAACTTACCAAGTGAGTTGTAGAAGCTTCTGCTACTTATAGCTTTTGTAAGTATATCTGCTAACTGGTCTTCAGATTTAACAAATGGGAATCGAATTATCTTGGCCTCAAGATTTTGTTTGATGAAGTGTCGGTCTACTTCCACGTGTTTGGTTCGATCGTGTTGGACTGGATTATGAGAAATATCAATTGCAGCCTTATTATCACAGAATAGGTCCATCTCGCAGCTAGGAGCAAAGCTAATCTCAGTTAATAGTCTTCGAAGCCATAGAAGTTCACAAAGGCCCTTAGCTATCCCACGAAACTCGGCTTCAGCACTTAATAATGCTACCACCTTTTTCTTTTTACCTCTCCATGTAACTTGGTTGCCTCCAACAAATGTAAAATAGTCTGAGGTGGATTTTCTATCAGAAATATTTCCTGCCCAGTCAGTATCTGTGTAACTTTTCACCCTTAGATGATTATTTCTTGTAAACATAAGTCCTTTTCTGAGGAAAGACTTTAGGTATCGGAGAATCTAAATTACCGCATTCATATGATCTTCACTTGGACAGTGCATGAATTGACTTACCACACTCACTACATATGCGATGTCAGGTCGTGTATGAGAGAGATAAATAAGTTTTCTAATTATTCTCTGGTACCTTCATTTGTCAGTTAACACTTGTCCTGGGTATTCTCCAAGCTTGTGATTTTGTATTATTGGTGTATCTGCAGGCTTACAATCCAGTAATCCAACTTTTGAATATGCCTTGTTTTGACTTAGCAACTTCAATTCCCAGAAAATATTTGAGTTCTCCTAGACTTTTCATCTCAAAATCTGTTGCCAATTGCTCTTGAAGTCTTGCTATTTCCTTTGGGTCATCTCCTGTAATGATCATATCGTCTACATAGACTATCAAAGCTGTTATCTTACCCTGGTAATGGTTTAGGAATAACGTATGGTCTGAGTTGCTTTGTTGATCGCCATATTTCTTCATTGTCGAGTTCAAGCACCCAAACCATGCTCTAGGAGATTGTTTTAAGTTATACAAACTTCGTTGTAGCTTGCACATAATCTTAGATTTAGAGTTTGTAGTAAATCCTGGAGGGATATCCATATAGATTTCTTCTTCAAGATCTCCATGAAGAAAGGCATTTTTAACGTCAAATTGGTGCAATGGCCAATCAAGATTTGCTGCAAGAGATAGTAGAACCCTGACAGTACTCAACTTCGCCACAGGTGAGAATGTTTCTTGATAGTCTACGCCATAGGTTTGCGTATAGCCCTTTTCCACCAATCTTGCTTCGTACCTGGTAGCGCGTAAAATACACCGCTACTTACACTCGCAAGTATAAAAGGTCTAAGTTTTAGTATAGTGTGATCGTTAAGATTGGGTTATCGTATCCACAGGGATTGGTGTCGTTACTATCGAATACCGCGTTTGTCGTGACCTAACTTTATCTAGGCGAAAAACAAATGTATTTAATTAATTAAACTAATACTAATATAACCTAAATTAACTACACTAATATGCTAATATGTTTTAGGGTGAAGAATCGCCTAGGGATTAACGTGTTTACAAATACGTGTTCGATCTCGATTTACTCACGTTTACGGTATTCGACCTATTTGACAATCTTGGTACGTAAACTCCACCGCCACCTTTTTCGAGTGTAAGATGGGAGAATACATGACTTCAAGTCAACGAAGGAGTCCCCCTCAACGTCTTAACGACCCTAGGTCATGTGAGTCTCGCCTGGCGTCATTGATTGCACACAATCCAACTCCCTCCCCGGTTATTGGATCGTCGCGTTGTATTTACCCTATCGACAATCTCCATTCTAAAACTCCCTCGCCACCTCTCCCGAGTGTAAGACGAGGGATATAACGCAAATTCAATCCAACGAAGAAGTCCCCCTCAATGTCTTAACGACCCTAGGTAGCGTGTGTCTTGCCCCCATGTCATTGATTGTCCATTATTCAAACCCCGACCAGGTTATTGGATCGTGGCGTTTGTTTACCCTAATCCGAATCCGGGGTTTGTCAAAATACCGTATTCTCCATTTATCTAACTAATCATGATAAACAAACAATACGATAAATACAATCAAACTACGAAGAACAATCACAAACGAAACACCGAAATCATCGAAACAAACATATTTATAAATATACCGTTAATCCCTACTACAATCCATATTTAACTCATGGTCATAACCATATAAACATATAAATCGACCTAAACATGCTTACATGATCCTAAGATAAAGAAATAAGGAAAAACAATCGAAGAACTTAGCCTCGTCTGAAGATAAACCGCTAAGAACGCTCAACGATCGATTCGCCGTCTTCTCCACTTCGGGATGTGAGCTCCACCTCTAAAACTCCTAAACCTAGGCTTAAATATAGCCTAAGGTGCTCAAACAACCAAGAGAGACCAGAGAGAGGAGAGGAGATGGGGTATTTATAGCCAAAATATCTCAAAAATATCTAAAAATATCTCAAGACTGTGCAGGAGAAATCCGCCTAGGCGAAGAAAACTGCGCCTAGGCGGAGTTAGGTCGGTATGGCTGACTGCCTAGGCGGTGAAGTAGGCGATGGACTGGGAGAACATTTTGTTGTATTTTCGCCTAGGCGAGCGGCTGTCAGTAGCCCATCTTCGTCTTCTGCTGGATTTTCGATCGTCCGTCACTAATATTTTGTTCTTTTCTTAGCTTCTTCACCGCCTAGGCGGTGGTCTGGATGCCTAGCCGTTGGGCCTGTTTTATCTTTTAGCCTCCGAGCTTGTTTATCCACTGTAACTTCGAACTGCTTTGGTTTGATCTCATCGTTTTCGCTCCAGTTTCCTATCTTTTTGCCCCACACACCTGATTTAATACAAAAAGATAAAAACTAATTAAAACACATAAAAATAACTATAAACGTACTCGAAAACTAACAAATTCGAATTAAAAATATGTAGGTAATTTACACCTATCAGTACCTTTCAACTGATCCATCGACTTTGTACTTGATGGAGAATACCCACTTACACCCCACTGTTTTTTTACCTTCTGGTTTGGGAACAAGAGTCCATGTCTCATTTTTAAGCAACGCCTTCATTTCTTCCGTCATAGCTTTGACCCACTTAGGGTCTTATAAAGCCTCTTCAACATTTGTGGGAATATGATGCGAGGAAAGTTCATTTACAAAATTTTTGAGGGGTTCAGACAGCTTCTTTGTAGACACATAATTGGCAATTAGATATCTTGATCTGTGGTTCTCTAGTTTTGGAGAATATCTGTTCGGCGGTTTGTCCCGATTGTGCCTGAAAGGTAATTCAGAGCTAATAGGAGTATCTATGTTAGTAGAAATGGTAGGAGAGCTTACCTCAGTGATATTCTCAGGAGATGGAACGTTGGATACTAGAGAGTGGGGGGGTACTACTACTTCAACTTCTAGAGATGTCGGCTTTGGAGCTGGAGTTGACTCTTCAATGGTTGTATCAGCTTCTAGAGATGTCGGCACTAGATCTGGAGTCGGCTCCTCAATGGTCGATTAAGGAGCAGCCGGTGTTATCTTAGCATCCTTGAACCAGTCGAAAGTCAACCAATTCAACTCTTCTTCTTCTCGTGTCTCCCCCTGAAGAGAAGAATTGGATGCGGCAAGAGAGTAGAAAATGTCAAATTCAAGGAATGTGACATCCATAGTCACATAGGTGTGCCGAGTAGTTGGGTCATAGCATCGGTACCCTTTTTGGTGTACATAATATCCCAAAAAAAGATAACGAATAGCACATGGATCAAGTTTTGTGTGTTGGTTCTTGTGGAGGTGAACAAACGCAACACACCCAAAGACATGAGACAGAAGTATCAATATTGTGGGTAGTGACACATAGGTTGACAAGGCCTATACTGGAGTCTTGAACCCAAGAACTTTTGAAGGCATGCGGTTAATGAGATGGACAGCTGTGGAAACAACATCAGCCCAGTGGTGACTTGGTACGTGAGCTCCAAGTAATAGCGCTCGAGCAGTTTCTAGAATGTGACGATTCTTGCGCTCGGCTACACTATTTTGTTGCAGAGTCTGGGGACATGAGGTCTCATGGATTAGTCCATGGTGTTGGAAATAACCATGGAGTTCTTGATTCACATAGTCTCCACCATTATCGGATCTAAGAATGCGAATCTTAGCAGAAACTGAGTTTGAATCATTGTATGAAATGATTGAAACACCCGAGAAACTTCATTTTTATGTTTCAACTGATAAAGCCAAGTCATTCGAGTACAATCATCAATGAATATCACAAACCAGCGGACACCAGATATAGTAGATTTTGGGGAATGACCCCATACGTCAGAGTGAATCAGAGTAAAAGGAACATCACTTTTATTCATACTCAATGGGTAAGTGGCTCGTTGACTTTTAGCTAGAATGCAAATCTCACATTTGAAATCTACATTTGACAAGCCTAAAAATAAATCAGGAAGCACATGTTGAAGATATCCAAACGACAGATGGCCTAACCGATGGTGCCAAAGCAAAATTTGTTCTACTCTGAGGTCACTTGGGCGGCGCATGTGGTGTGCTCGGCTGATACTGAAAACTTCCACATAATAGAGCCCCCCCTTCGAGTTCCACACCCAATTATCTCCTTAGTGAGAATGTCTTGAATAAGACAAAACGCAAGATAAATGAGCACAACACAATTCAAATCTTTAGTAACTTGACTCACAGATAGTAACTTGTGAGAGAGAGAAGGCACTAGTAAAATATTAGGTAATGATAGGGTTGGTGACAACATTACAGTCCCAGCCCCTGTTACCAAAGAGGTGCCTCCATTAGTATTAACAATGCTAGCTCGCCGGGGATGGGAGGTTTGAGAAAAATCATTTGCATCAAATGTCATATGGTCTGTTGCTCCGGAATCAATTATCCAAGTATTGTGATCAACATCCCGATCGAACCAAGTAGAGCATTACCTAGGTCAACGTTTGGACTATCAGCTGCAGCTACCGCAGCCATGCCAGTACTATTATTATTCCCACTTCCATCACGGTGCTTTCGAGCTTGGAGTTCTTACCACCAATCGGGATACCCGTGAAGCTTGAAACAGGCCTCACGCATATGCTTTGTACTTCCACAATGAGAGCATTTAGTGCCATCATAGATGGCTCTGGATCTGGAGTTATAACCAGGTTTGCCACCATGAAGAGAGAGAGACCCGGAGGATGTTTGTGGCTGCGAGCTATGTTTGAGCCTTTTAGACGCCAAACTAGCTCCTGGTATATCATTGGGGCTACTCATCATCATCACCGTTTGACGAAGAGCTTCTCTCTGGACGTGCGCATAGGCTTGCTCAACGGTTGGAAATGGTTTCATTTACAGGACATCACTCCTAATATGGTCTAGGCAGTCATTGAGACCATCCAAGAATACATATACTCGATCTTCCTGAATTAAACTATTGTAGTGTTGAATTTCGTTTGGGCATTCCATCGGGTTTGGACGACGGAAATCGATTTCACGCCAGAGGTCTTGAAGATCATTATAGAATTTTTCAAAAGAACCACCAGCTTGTTTGAGGCGGGTCACTTGTCGCCAGAGGTTATATACCTGGGAAGTGTCACTGCCATCAAAGTATGCAATAGCAATTGCATCCCACACCAACTTGGCTGTTAGGAAGTGAATGAAGTTACTGATAAGAGAGGAGTCCATGAAATTAATCAACCATCCTTTAACAATAGCGTTGTTAGTACGCCATCGTCGAAAGGTAGGGTTCGTCAGAAGAGGTTGGAGTAGATCGTCATTTATATATCCCAGTTTGTCTTTGCCCGAGATGTATATCTCCACCACTTAGGACCAAAGAGCATAGTTAGTGTCATCCAACTTGATGCCGATCGATGCAGTAGTACTATCAGAAATTTAGGTTGGGGTTAAAGCTTTGCTTAAAACTTCAACCATTTTTGTGGTCAATTCAGTTAGGATGGATGAAGATGGAGATTCATCAGTATGGGAGTCTGTATCATCCATCAGGAATTGGTAGTGGAGTGGGCAGGAAAGGTTAAAAATGAATTGGTCTGTATAGTTATAACATGAACCATACTGTAGAAATAATATTTTGCAAAACTGACACCACTGTTGGATTCGGAATACAAAAAATATTCAGGAATCGGTCTCAAATTTTCAAGAACCAGTCAAAAATAGGCTGAACCGGTCCAAGAAACTGAAGGATGTGAACTAGCTGCGTGTGAATTGGAAGACGACGTGTGAAACAAAGGCTGGAAGAAAGAAACGGCGTGTGACGATGCGTGTGATGTCAGAACGGGTCGGGTAATATGTTTTTGGAATCGTTTTGGAATAAGGAGTTCAGATATGGTCTGAGATTTGAAATCGGAAATAGAAATGGTTTCGAAAATAGGGTTCTGTTGTTCAAATTGAGAAATTCTTGGGCAAGTTTTCAGTCAGCGCGTGAGGGCGTGTAAATTGTAGAAAATGGTCGTGTGATATGTAGTTGGAATCGTTTTGAAAACACGTTTCAAAATATATGGTCAGAAATCAGAATAGAGTATCCGATATTGAAGAAAAGAAACTAAACAGTGGTTGAAGAAACTTACAAATCTGAGAGAAAAAATGAGTTTGGATTTGGCTCTGATACCATGTTAAAACAGAGAAGATAGATAGGAGAATTCAATTTTCATTTCATTTTTTTCCTTTGATAATATTTACATCAATATATATAGATACAAATATATTCAAATCTATATTTAAGAGGTTGGTCGGGAAATCACATTAAATATGGAGTTGGGGAAGGTGAGCACTGAATATGGTGGATGAGTTAATATGATGGTTTGGAGAAGATGACTATTAATGAACTCATTAATGGTGGACTCACGCCAACAAAATCATATTTTGAACTCAAAAATCTCGAACCATACAGGCCATAAGTTTTAAATTTGAAAAGCAGCTAACCTCCAAAAGATCTGGCAACAGCGGCGCCATTCTTTTCTTTATTTATTATTTTTATATTTATTATTGATTGATTGCTGAAAAAAAATTCAAAAATTAGTTTTAGAAAAACAATAAATAAATTAATTAAATTTGCCAAATGATAAGATTTGGCATGTGATCACATGATCCCATACAGTTGGTTCCCCATATCTGCTTGATGTTATGATGTTTGATTTGTACCTTAATGATATTTGGCGCATTGAAATTCTTCTTTTATTCTTATATAAAAATAAAGGGGTTTTCTTCCAAAAATCCTAAATGAAAGAGGAACAACTTTTTAGGTCTTGTATAAAATACAACTTTTTAGGTCCTCTTTTTAATTTTTTTTTTTTTGACAAACACTTCTATTCAAAAATTTGTAGGACAAAAATACCCCTCCCATCATTTAAGCCTAACCCTAAATGATATGACCCTCTCATCTTTTCCCTCTCTCTCTCTCAGCCGCTCCCTCTCTCTCACTTATCTCTCTCTGAAATGAATTTGTGCCATTGCCATTTGTGTTGCCGCCGCCGTCGTTGCTGTCGTAGCCGCTGCTGACAGTTACTGCTCGCTGCTGCTGTGTGCTCGCCACTGCTGTTGTTTGCCGCCGCTACTGTTGCTTGCTACTGCTGCTGTTGCTCGTCACCGTTGCTGTCATTGCCATTGCTGCCCGTTGCTGCTGTGTGCTCGCTGCTGCTTTGGGCCTCCGCTACTGTTGCTCATCGCCGCTGCTGATGCTCGTCGTTCGTTGTCGCCGTTGTTCATTGTTCGTCGTTCGTCGCCTCCGTTTGCTACTCGCCTCCGTCGCTGCGCCGTTGTTTGTTCGTTGTTCGTCGTCCGATTTGCTGCTTGTGGTCGTTGCGTTTCGATGCTTAGATCTGCTCATATCTGAGCCAGATCTGTTTAGATTTTGAGTAGATATGTAGATCTGCTTAGATTTTGAGTAGATATATATGTTTTTCTTTATAAACTTTCTTAATTTCTTAACCTTATTGGCATCAAATTCTGAATTTCTGGACTTATTGGTTGATGATTATTCAATTTTTTGAATGTTGCGGTTCAAGTAGATATCTACTTGATTTTTTTTAAGGAGATATCCAATTGATTTTTTTTAAGTAGATATCAACTTGATTATTAAGTGAATTTATGTTAGTGATTTTAGGTGTACTTAGAGTATTTAGATATCCACTTATTTTTTGTGGATATCTACTTAAACTATTTTTCAATGGATATCTACTTAAACAAGTAAATTGAGTGTTTAAATGTACATTTTTATTTCTATATTTTTCAATGATATCTATTTGATTATTAAGTGAATTCATTTTTGTGATTTTTAGGGATATTTAGAGTATTTAGATATCCACTTTAACTATTTTTTTAGATATCCACTTAAACTATTTTTCAGTAGATATTCACATAAACTAGTAAATGGAATGTTTAAATGTATATTTTTTTAGTGAAATGGAACTAAAAATAATATAAAATGAAATTTTTAAATGTATAGTGAAATTATGTAATTTAGTAGATTTTATAAAATAATTATTGGAATTGAAAAAAAAAAAATCAGTGGAATTAAAAAAAAAAAAAAAAAAAGTCAGTGAAATTTTTATATATTTTTTAAAAATATACAAAAATTAACTATTTTTTTTTTATTAAAAATAAGTTTTTTTGTCAAATTTAAAAAGATAAATAAAATTTTGTAAATATGTTTTTTTTAGTTTTAGGATATTTGAAAAAAATGATGAAATGATTTTTTTGTAAATTTTGAAACTATAGAAGGGTATTTTAGGAAAAACATATTTGTGAGTACTTTTGGAATGACCAAAAAAATGATAGTCCTTAAAAAATTGTCCTTTGAAGAAATAGGACCTCACAAAAAATTTCCCAAAAATAAATGCAATCCAATTCCAATTAGTATCATCCACCATACCTTAAATTGAAATTTTTTATATGTGATAGTAAAAAGTGATAAGCTCAAGATCCTAAATGATTTTTATAAAATGTAAAATCATACAAATGTTTTTCATAAAGCGTTGAATTGAGAAAATGTTTTTAACACATAAAATGAGAAGATTCTGGTTAATTCGATTAACTCACGAAAAATGTTGGTTGACTGACAAAAACAATAACTTGAAAGAAAATATGGAAGGGAGCTACTGACCGGAATGGTTAACTGACGATACGCTCAATCGATTGACGTAGGCCGTAAACGATCATAATTCTAACCGTTACAGAAGGCTGGTTAATCGACAACGGTAGATCCATTCGACTTTAACTGTTTTGATTTTCGAGATCTTCTACCCAAATCTTATGGTTTTGAACGTTGGACAATTACATTTTAAAGGAATTTGAGCATATAAATATATATCATATATTTTAAAGATCCTATTAATTGATCATATATTAATTGATTCTTTGAGTTGAATGAGCAAAACTATTTCCTATATTTAAGGATTTTGATTCTAAAGAGGTTCGAGGACCAAATTGAGCTTTTCAATTGGTATTTTTAAATTAAAGGGCAAATTACAATTCTGGTCCTTGTATTTGCACGCATTTTTCTATTTGACCTTCCATTTTTTTGTGTTAAAGTGACTCTCGTATTTGCACACATTTTTTTATGTGACCCTTCCGTCAAAAAAGGGGGTTAAATCTGACAAAATTTGTACATGTGGTCAAATTAAAATTATAGGAATCAAATTGAAATAATGATCAAACTTTAGGGGTGCAAGTGTCAATAACCCTTTCTCTCTTTCCTTTCCTATTGAAAAAAAGCCGCCGATAGCTCTCTTTCCTTTCCTTTTGAACTGCCACTGGCTCTGTTGCATCACTGAGTATCTGCAACACCCTCCTCATGCTCGGCCTCTCCCCGCTATTCGGATTCGATCAACTCAAACCCACCAGCAACAGCCGTTGCATCTCTTCCTCTCGAAACTCCCCTCCCAATCTCCTGCCGCCAGCGTCAACAATCCTTTCCTGGGAGTGCAATCCCATCACCCAGTCCACCAGATTCACCATTCTCGAACCTTCGCTCTCTCTCTTGATCGGCCTCCTCACGCAAGCAAGCTCCAAAATCACGACGCCGTAGCTGAAAACATCGGTTTTTTCCATCGCTTTGCTGTAATGGAGAGACTCCGGTGCCAAATACCCTATCGTTTCGGCCTGCAGCATCGACACAGGGCTCTTATCGTGATTCATAAGCCTTACCAAATCGAAATCGACTAACCTCGAGTTGACATTTCCATTGAGCATGATGTTGCTCGTCTTTATATCTCTGTGAATCATTTGCTGTTCGTACTCCTGATGAAGATAAGTCAGAACAGAGGCCAAACCAACGGGGATATTGTACCGATGAGGCCATTTCAATGGGTTATTTTGGCTATTTTTGTTATCGGAAACTTCAACGAAATCTCTTTATAGAACTCCGTCGAGCTACCATTCGGCATGAATTCGTAAATGAGAAGCAATTCGCCCTTCTTGACACACCAGCCTTGAAGTTGGACGAGGTTTTTGTGTCTTAAATAGGTTGATAAGCTCATTTTTTATTATTATATCTCGTCGGTTTTGAGTAAACATTAGTGTTTTTATTGTTAGTTTGTAATGTAATTTCGTTTTATTGTATAGGAATCAAGAAAGCGGAAAAATCAAGAAAACGAATCAGTTCCGCAAACTGGCGCTACAGCTCCAATCAGATGGCGCTGCAGCGGGGCCCCTTTTCTGTGTATTGGCGCTGCAGCGTGGCGCCTCCGCAGTTTGGTGCTGTAGCGGGAGATTAATGGCATTGCAACACCAGTGTTTCTGACCCTAATTGCTTTCAAGCGGCGCTGCAGTGAGGATTTTGGCGCAGCAGCGCCAATATATGGATTTGAAACATCCTACAGGGCATTTTGGCTGATTTTGGAATGGGGAAACTTGGGGGGGGGAGCCGAATTCAGAGAGATCAAGAGAAAAAATCACAGATTTGGAAGCGAGGAGATTGGAATAGAGATAAAAGATTCTTGAAACTTCACCGAACCTAGTTTTTCGTCCATCTCTTCTCTCTTTACTTCGTGCGCATGCTAAATTTGGGATATGTGATTGTTAATTGTTTATGAATCATGAGTTCATGTTTGGATGTTGTTAAGAATATGTTGATGAACAATATGAACATGCTCGACTAGATCGTTTCTGTTTCTATTTAGGGGGATTTGAATAGCTTTGTTTGTTCTATGCTTTGAGAATCTAAAATTTTGTTAATTGGATTTATGTTTCGATCATTTTTATTTTTTTTATTGGGTAATTGTTAATTTATGCAAAAGATAAATTAGACATCATAGATATGTGAGATTAGTCATTCGAGAAGTGTTAATCTTGCGTATTAAGACCGGAAAAATACAATCTTTATTATATTGTTTAGATAATAAAGAAAATATTATTGATGAAATTATTTTGGATAATCATTGATGAAATTCGGAGCTAGAGACTGGCGATTTTCGCCCTACCAAGGCGATGCGACTTTCGATTTGCAGTAGGATTTGATCTTCGTCATCGGTTTCTCCTCGCCAACACTCCCTTACCGGTTCTGGGCTTCAGGCTTTGCCGATTCGTTATCCCAATAGATTTCCCCGTGGATGCGTGAGGTCCGATCGTTGCTGTTTGGGCTTGGTTGCTTTCTCGTTTGGCTGAATCGATCTCTCCAGTGGTGATTACGGTTCCACCAGTGTAGTCGTCGTTGCGATCTTCATTGCGAAGAGGTAATATGTTTCGTATTTTGGTAGATTTCTATGGCCGATCTGCTCCGGTTGGTGGGAATCGGGTCAGATCGTGCTGCTGCGATGATCCTGCATCGCCTCTTTTGGCTTGCCGGTGGTTGAGGGTGCCATGAGGGCGGTTGGTCCAGCTTTATCCGTCATGCTCCGTCACCGTTAAGTAGCGTGTTGACGGTCTTCTTCTAAGCAGCAACCTCGCAGGTTAGTCGTTTGGGCTGATTTGGCTCTATTTCGATTCGCTAATTGCTACGATGGCTTCTTTATCGCTGGTTTCTTTGCTCCCATGGCAGAGCCAAACCAAACCACCTCTCAGGCGGAGGATCCCTAGGATCGTAGCATCGGTTTCATCAGATCCTATCCTACTTCTTTGACAAGTTCCATTTCATTACCTGCTATTGAAATTGAGTCAATGGCTTATACAAGAGAAGGTTCGCCAGCGATATTTTTCTCTCCTAACACGATTGCCTAATCGGAGGCTCTATTTGATGAAGCCATTATCTTGAAATTCAATTATGGTCGTCCATCTCTAGAGGATATTCAATACTGCATTAAGAATCAATGGGGTTTGATAGGCCATTACTCCATAGGGCTCATGGACTCTCGAACCCTCATGATCAGGTTTATGGACGATTCAAATATGACACGTGTACTCTCTTGTGAGGCGCAAGCATCCAAATCTTGGGCAGAAATCTGATGCACCTGCTCCTGAATCTCATATAGAGGTAGAAGTGGGTATTTCTAAGAACGCACGAAAACACCGTAATAGAGCTGTTTGAAAGACGACTGAACAAAAGGCTACTGCCCAACCATCTAGCAGTGGGCCCTCGTTGGAAGTTAGTGAAATTCAGCCCACAAATCCCAAGGATATTATAAAGGACATTGATCTTTCAGTGGTTACTAAAGATAACAATCCTTTAGTGGTGATTGATAGTTCAGTGGTCATTAAGGATACAACTCCTCTAGTGGTTAACAACACTACTCCAACATTGGAAAATTCACATCATGAAACTTTAGAATTGCAGGGGGACACAGTGCAAAGAGTTGAGTATGAGTCCACGTCTCCTCCTAATGCAAATTTATCGATTACTCATACAGCTGATACGCAGTAGGAGGACATCTAATCTCCATATAAGTTGGCGCCTACAGTGGGGAACAATGCAGATTTGGTGAGTCAATCCGATGATGATTGTGCTACAAGCTTGTCTCCTTCTGTGTCAGGTTATGCTACAGACCATCCGGAGGTGGATGACCAAGGCTTCACTCTGGTCAAGAATAAGAAAGGGAGAAAGGAAAACTCAGGTGTTGTGGGACAGGTTCCTAAAATGTCTGGGAGAGTTATCCGTCCAAATTTTCATTATGATGTTTGACACTTTCCTATTTTGGAATTGTAGGGGCATCAGTAATGCTACCACAATCTCTCGTTTAAAACGAATAGTTAAAATTCTAGAGTTTCTTTTGCAGGGATCATAGATCCTTGGATCGATGACTCAAACATTCAAAGGATTGGAAGGGACACTAAACTTCCTTGCGGCGTTTCTAATCAACAATATGGTGGTAAAATCTGGGTTCTTCAGAAAGACTGCTTTGATGTTCGGATTTTATATTTTAATAAACAATTTATAGGTTGCAAGATAGCCTGTCTAAATTTCGAGTTAGTTGTGGTAGTGGTGTATGCGAGTTGTTTTCCGCTGGAGCGAACGCAATTATGGGTTGATTTACTTGATTTCATGTCAACAAATACTCTTCCTATTATTTGGGGAGGCGATTTCAATATTGTTCATAATGATTTGGAAAAAGTGGGGTGCCTTTCTCTTTCTTGGCGTAGCATGCAAGATTTTAATGATTGTATCCAAGCGGTTGGTTTGGTGGAGCCTCCATTTATGGGTTCTGTGTATACGTTTTGTAATAACCGCCATGGCCTCACTCGTTAATATTCTCGTCTTGATAGAATTTTGACTTCTTCGGGGGTTTGCACTAATTTTCATGTTAGTGTGACCCATCTTGAAAGGGCTAATTCAGACCATTATCCGCTTATCCTTCATTCCTCGGTCCTAACTTATAATGGTCCTTGTCTTTTCCGTTTTCAACGAATGTGGGCAAATCATCAGGGGTTCTTGGATGTTATTCGAGCTAATTGGGCTTCCTTTCATGTTAAGTCGCTCGTCTGAGTGAGTATCAACTTGTATGCTTAGAGGTTGGCTTTAAAGTCGTGGAATGCGAATGTTTTAGAGAATATTTTTGTGGCGCTCAAAACTTGGAAAGATAAGATAGGGAGGTTAGATTGAACTCTCCAAGATCATTGGGATGAGGGGATTTATTTAAACTTGGCTATAGCTATAGAGGAATATAATAAATGTCTACTCAACGAGGAGATTTACTGGAAGCAAAAATCTAGGGAACATTGGCACGAAAAGGGTGATTCAAACTCAAAATATTTTCATGCATCCGTGAATCTTCGAAATAAGCATCTTTGCCTTTCTCAAATCTGGGATGAGGGGGGTGGCAGCTTAGCAGACCCCAACGATTTCCATCAAGCAGCTATCAAGTTTTACACAGCTCTTTATAGGGCTGAAACGGTTTACTTTGGCTGTACTACATTTCATAACATTCTTTCTCTTGTCTCTAATGTTGATAATGTAGCCCTTATGCGACCTTTTACTATTGAGGAAATTAGAGAAGCATTATGGTCTATTCCGTTGGACGGGGCTCTAGGTTTGGATTCGTTTTCTTCGGTTTTCTTCCAAAAGGTGTGGGAGATTATGTCTGCCAACATTCTTGATGCAGCAAACTACTTCTTGAAAATTGAAAGTCTCCCAACTTCTTTATCGAGCACTCTTCTCGTGCTTATCCCAAAAAAAACTCAACCCACGGCCTTGAAAGATTTTTGTCCGATAAGCTTGTGTAATATTTGCTATAAAATATTTTCCAAGGCTATTGCTACTCATTTTTCCGCTCTTCTACCTCGCCTTATTTCTAAACAGGAGCATGGTTTTGTGTGAGGCTGGGCTATCTCAGAAGCTATTGGTTTGGCCCAGGAGTTTGTCAAGGACTTGCGTAAGAAAGTTCGGGGTAGGAATGTCATGCTAAAGCTGAATATGATGAAGGAGTATGACCAAATGGACTATGACTTTCTTTCTGAGGTTCTTAGAAGATTTGGTTTTTGTGAGGCTTTCCTTAACATAGTTCAAAATTGTTTTAGGAATGTCTCATTTTCTATCGCTTTTCAGGGGGTTTATAAGGGTTGGTTCCAAGCTTCTAGGGGCTTATGTCAAGGTGACCCTATCTCCCTTCTCCTATTTATCCTAGCTGAAGAAGTGTTGAGTCGTAACATTGCAAGTGCTATCGAGAATGGATGGATCTCTCCGTTTATCTCGAAAAGAGGTTGCTCGATTATTTCCCATATTTTATTTGTTGATGACACTCTCATATTCTGTAATGGCAGTACTATTAGCTTGAGAAATCTAATCCATGTCCTTGAGGATTACCAGCGTGCTTTGGGTTAGCTAATTAGCCTTCCAAAAAGTAACTTCTACGTTCATCCGAATTGCCCTTCGATTAGGAAGCAGTTAATTGGGAATATCATCGGCTTTTCTCAGGGGTCATTTTCGTGCACTTACCTTGGGGTTCTTTTATCTCACGGTCAAGTGAAGGCCCGAGACTATGATTTTCTTATCTCGAAAGTGAAGGCTCGTATTGAAGGTTAGAAGTCGCACTTTCTTTCTCCGGGTGGAAAACTAGTACTTGTTAAACATGTTTGGCTTCTTTTCCCCTTCATCTGTTAGCTTCTTGTTGCATGCATAAAGGGGTTCTTTCAGAGTTAGAATATTTGATTGCTAGATTTTTTGGGAGTTTGGACGGTAACCCTCATTGTCGCCATTGGGTTGCGTGGCGTTCTCTTTGCACTAGTAAGGATTGCGGTGGCCTGGGGCTGCGTAGCCTTATGGATTTGAAGAAAGCTTTCTCTATGAAGCGTCTTTGGAATCTCATGACTGGTTATTCCCTTTAGTGTTCTTTCATGAAACAAAAATACAATAAAGGTATGCCTTCCTGTTTTTGGGTTGCTAACTCTAGATGCTCTCGTCTTTGGAGGGACAAAGTGGACGTCAGGGAGATTCTTTTGGAAAATTCTCAATGGTGAGGTGGTTCATTTTTGGCATGATAACTGGGGTCAAGGGATCCTTTCCCGAGACCTAAATATTACGACGAATATGAACACTGTTGCTACTAGTGTTGTTCTTGAGGATTGGAGGAATTTAGACCTTGACGATGCTGAAGTCCAGTATGTGGAGCAAGCAAAACCTCTTCCCAATAGCTTCCCAGATAGGCTCATTTGGACCCTGAGTCGAGATGGTTCTTTCTCGGTCAAATTTGCTTGGAGAGTTATAGCAGGTGTGCCCTTCCCCAATTCTCGACTCTTTAGAAGCTTCGCATTCTGGTAGCACGTGAATACGCCACTACTTTCACTCGCAAGTATACGAGGTCAAGTTTTAGTATAGATCAGGAGAGTTAGGGTTATCGTGTCCACAAGGATTGGTTTTGACTATTATTGAGTACCGCGTTTGTTATGACAAAACTTTATCTAAACGAAAATAAATGTGTTTAAAATTAATAATACTAATAATAAGTTAATTAATCTAATTAAATTATCTATACTAATACTATTATGAGATGTTTAGGGAAAGTATTGCGTAGGGATTAACTTTTGTTTACAAAAACGTGTTTGGTCTCATTTTAATTTACGTTAACGGCGTTCGACTTATCCGACAATCTCAGTTCGTAAACTCTCTCGCCATCTCTCCCGAGTGTAAGACGAGGGATATAACATAACTTCGTGTCAATGAAGAAATTCTCCTCAATGTCTTAATGACCTTAGTTCACATGAGTCTTGCCCCAACGTCATTGATTGTGCATAATCCAACTCTCGACCCGGTCATTGGATCATCGCGTTGTGTTTACCCTATCGACAATCTCAGTTCGAAAACCGCCACCTCTCCCGAGTGTAAGATGGGAGAATACATGACTTCGAGTCAATGAAGAAGTCCCCCTCAACGTCTTAATGACCTAGGTCACGTGAGTCTTGCCTCAACATCATCGATTGTCCACAATCCTAAACCCGACCGGGTTATTGGATCGTGGCGTTTGTTTATTCTAGTCCGAATCTGGGATTTGTCAAGCCCCATATTCTCATAACATCATTCTAAGCATGATAAATAAACAATACGATATACACAATCAAAATAACGAAGAGCATCCGTAAACGAAACACAAGCTCAACAAAACAACATTTTCATAAATTACATTAATCCCTAGACAAAAACCTATTTAGCTCATGGCCATAGCCGGTTATACAATGAAAACTAAGCTAAACATGCTCAAACAACAATCCTAAGTTAAGAAATAAAAGAAGGAACAAGAGAAACTTAGCCTAGTTCGAAGATTTATCGCTAAAAACGTTTCAGGATCGCTCTTTCTTCGTGGCAACGTGATATTCTCCTTAGGATTTGAATGAGCACTCCCAAAATCTCTCTCTAAAATATACTATCCCTAATGGAGATCTAATAGCCAGAGGAAAGGAGAGGAGGGGGTATAAATAGAGAAAATATCTAAATAAATATCTAAATATTTGCAGAGGCCAACGCCGCGACCGTGGGATTCACCCCCGCAGCAGTAAGTAGGTCGGTTAGTTTATCGCCTAGGCAGTAGAGTCGGCAGTGGATTTGGTGACATCCTGTATTTTCACCGCCGTGGCAGAGGTCTGGATGCCGCGGCGGTGGGCTTCTTTCAGAATAATGCCACCTTGCTCCTTTTTCCGCTATTCTTCAACCGTTCTTGGTTCGATCTTATCGTTTACACTCCGTTTTCCTACCTTTTCACCCCACACACCTGATTTAGTACAAAAAGAATAAAAAAACATCAAAATATATTAAAACGTACTAAACATACTAAAAAACTAACAACATTCGAATTAGAAATAGATAGGTAATTTACACCTATCAAGTACCTCCAAACTCGGAATTTTGCTAGTCCTCGAGCAAAACACCCACGCAATAAAAGAAAATATAAAAACTAAGTACTAAAAATAAAAAACACGAAAAACAAATATATGCAAGTTTTGAGTATCATCTACCGGCCAAACGAAATATCCCTCATCGGCCCCTAATCCTATCGAGTTCAGGCATAAAAACACACCATGTAATGTTCTAGAATTTCAACATTTATAATAGTAAATTCCATTATAGATCCTGCTGAAGTGTATGTGTGTATGTGTTTAAAACTCAAATATATAACTGTCCATTAATCGGATTGGATTATCTACCATATAAGTACACGACAGAAAAACCCCGAAGGTATAGGAAATCCATAGGCTTGACCAGGGATCTATTCTCCACAAATGTAGGCTCGAAAGTTCAAAAAGATCAATAGGTCTTGGTTCGGTTTAGGACAAATGGCCAAGGGTAAATTTGAAAGAGAAAACGGGTTAACATCGTTAACTTGACGTTACCCAAGGCACATCGCTCGACACTCTCACACTCGAAACCCCATAGTTAAATTGGAAACAACCCTAAACATACGTTAAGAACGACGTACTCACTTGTCAAAAACAAAAGGAAATAAACCATATATACTTAGTTTATTTATTTATTTATTTTTACAACGAACACACCCCCAAACTTATTTCATTTGTACAATTTAAGGGTGTATTTGAAATACAAACGAAAAACGACAAGTGAGTACTCGAATACTGAACTAATTAATAGCTCGCCCAAACCCAACCGCTCACATCAAGTAGCATAATTAATGCTAACTTGATTCGCTCAAATTGTGCCTTTGGTTTAGCGATAAAGGACTGGAAGGAATTCAATTCCCATGGTATTGGTTAAGTGTTCAGAATTGAAACGACATTTAGGCTTTGACAGGGTAACGAAGGGTAATGATTTAACAAGGTAAGCTTAAAAAGGCTCAAGCGAGAAAAACGAATGCCTAAATCATGTCTTCCGAACTACCTCGCTTAGGATTTCACCTCGGATTTCCCCCGAATCAAGTTCTAGAAACCCTAATGTCATAAATTTAGGTGACAGATAATCATTTTCAAATCAATTAGATGGTTATATAATGAGTTTTCGTGCTCATGCAAGTAGGATCTATAATAACTATTACTAAAACATAACGTTGAGTACACAGAATATACATGCATGAGTTTTATGCTCGACCTCAATAAACAACCAGGGGACATACTAATCATCGGGTAATGGCTCAGATGACGTCAAAACTATGCACATTCACAACAACTAAACTAAACAAACTAATCCTAAACAAACATGCATACGTAAAAACAGTAAAACATACTAACTACAACAGACTAACACATCACATCCAACTTAAACAGGAAATGCCCATAATAACCTAGTCAACGATCCCAATGACATGATAAAGCATTATAATGAAGACTAGGGTTTAGAACATATACTTGGGGGGCGAGAGAATCTCACCTCCGAATCAAATTGGTTGTGACGGATCTAACTTATTTTTTCCTTGGGTTGCCTCCCAAGAAGCGCTTAGTTTATGGTCTTCATCTTGACACGCCGAAGTGCTCGTCAAAGAGCGGCTTCCGTCCGTAGTAAGTGTCGTACAACACCACATACGGGTCTTGATTGTAAACGCCCTCAAGACTGGCGAGATGTGGCAATGTATAGCTCGAGCTTTCAACGGTATGCCTCATCGGCTCATGTACTTGGTAGGCAGGAAAGAATGTTACTAATGGCAGCGAGGGACAAGTGAGCCACAACAGATACTAGTAGATGTGATCGTTTGGGATCGATGGCGGCATCACTATCTGGATCTCCAATGGTGACGAATCACAATCATTGATCCATGCTTGGGTTCCCATCTTATTTGGATAAGCATAATTGAACTCTCCTAAGTTCCTTTCGTTCGTTTCTGACTCCTCATGGTGGCTTTCATTGAATGTGGCTTGTGAATCTCCGAGTGCCACCACGTCTAACTTGGCCTCAATCCAGCAGATGAGCTGACCGATTTGCATCTGAAGAGACGTTATAGTCGCATCGATTTTAGTGTAAATCATCTTAATGTTGTCGAGACGATCCTCGTGCTCATTTAGCCAATCATTCGTCTCCCTCCAAAACATCTGAGTTTCCGCAATAAAATCAGCGAGTATTTCCTCCAGGCCGGGTAAAGACTCAACATACTGGTCTGGGGTATCAATCCATGGTGCCATAGAATTGAAACTCTAATAATCAAAGGCCGCCATGTCTTCTAACAACCAATGGGCTTCGTCTGCGGTTAGTTAGTCGAAAGAGGTGGTACCAAGTTCTCCTTCTACCCACATTTTGGTTACGGTTTGTAACCCGTTAAGGAAATGGAAAAGTTGACACTCCGTTGGGAAATGATGGTTCAGAAACCGGAGTAGCAAATCCTTATATCGATCCCAAGCACAATAAAATGGCTTGGAATCCCATTGAAAGAATTGCATCAATACCCATTCATCTAATATCGTCGAGTACCCTGTAAGAGAAAAGAACAAAGAAAAAGAAAAAAGAAAAAAAAAAAAATTATACACAAAAGAAATACCTAAAGTAAAATTTAGTCATTTACTCACAATATCATAATAACCAAAGCCACCAATCCCAGGCAACGGCGCCAAAAACTTGGTAACGCGTGAATACGCTGCTACTTTCACTCACAAGTATACGAGGTCAAGTTTTAGTATAGACTGGGAGAGTTAGGGTTATCGTGTCCACAGAGATTAGTTTTGACTATTATTGAGTATTGCGTTTGTCATGACCTTACTTTATCTAGGCGAAAATAAATGTGTTTAAAATTCATAATACTAATACTAAGTTAATTAATATAATTAAATTAACTATACTAATACTATTTATGTGGATCAAATTGAAAAATGGATGAGGCTAAGTAAAGCAAAAAATTCAAAAAAAAGGTTAATTTGGTCAACCAACTAGATCTTCGATTAATCAAAAATAGGCAGTCAGAAAAGTATGATTTGCTGGATAAACAACCAATTAACCGACAATCATCGGGTTAAAATGAACAAGTTAGGGTTTTCTCATCATTTTGTTATTTCCTTTCATATTCTCTTCGATTTTTCAAGTGTCAAAACCCTATATCCTCATATTTCTTCAAGAAATTCTCATTTACAAGGCTAGATCGAATAAATGTTGTGAAGATTGAAGAAGGATTTACTATTTTGGAAGAAGATTGCTTGGTTTGAAAAATGATCAACAATTTTACGGTTTCTCTCTCTCAATCTTGCTATATTTCGGTAAGACTAAGATCTATTCCTCGACTTCTTGTCTTCTTGATTTAACTTTGATTCCTATTTACTTGGAATTTTGAAATCTTTCTAATAGAGCCAAATCTAAGGGGTAGTTCTAGCAAATCTTTTGATAAACATTATTCTTAAGTCTTGCAACTAAAGTCAAGTATCAAAATGATTTTTGTAAAAGGAAGGTGGTATGGGATAGGCCTATAGATTTTAATGAACTTTTATTTGGTGGAATTGATATAATATCGAAATTCAGAGAGGATGGGATGGAAAACGTTTCTTTTCGAAAACAAAACATGTTTTAGTCATTGGATAAAATTATTCTACTATAATTTTGGCATTGTCAGGGAGAAAGTTTGTTCGTATGTAAATGGAATTTGAATTGAAATTTTGCACTATTCTAAAGATAAAAAGAAGAATGGTTGTCCCTAAGAACTCTCGGTTATGGCTTCAACAAAATATGGTATTAAATAATTGCGTACGGAATTTTGAGTTGTTAACTTTAGGGCATATTCGTTAGAGCTTGAAAAACATCTCTATCATTACATAATCATTCATAATATTGTTCCTCGTGGAAGCTATTTCTATATGGTTATCGATTTGATGTGTATATGATGAATACTGTTATAAACAAGGATAATATTGATCTGCTATCCTTGATGCTTGAGCACATGCAATACCAACTAAATGTTAGGTCTCGTAGATAGGTGTAAATTACCTATCTATTTCCAAACCGAACTTGTTAGTTTTTTAGTTAGTGTCGACCTAGTAAAATACCTAAGAGGGGGGGTGAATGGGGTAATTAAAAAATCTTATCAGAATATAATTTGAATAAATCTATGCTTAAATTAATTATTATTTTTATACTACAACGGAATTAATCAATCAACTAGATGCACACACAAACAATAAAAATAAACAAATTAAGAAAGCAGCACACTAAAGATTTATACTGGTTCACCAAGCTACTCATGGCTAATCCAGTCCCCCGAGCTCCACGGAGGTCGCATCCACTAAAACCACAATTCCTTTAAAGGTAGGAACCAAATCCGCACACTGATTCTTTTACAGGCTCAAAATCAACATTTACAATTTCATTTTCTTAGGCTAAGGAATAACATATACTTTTTACAGGTTAAAGAATAACCTAATTCTTTTTAACACAAGGCTCAAGAATCACAACCTCACAAAAACACTCCAAATATCCTTTTACTCGGTAAGGATTGAACCGTTAAAAAATCACTCAAAACAAAAACTCAATTCTTATTTAGGAAAAATCACTACCTTAATCTCTTTACAGGAAGAGACTAAAATCCTACTATCCTTGATTAAATATCCCCAATGATATTTAATCCGTCACAACTCACCAATATAAAAATTGATAAGTAAATATCACTCGGAGCTTCTACCACCTCAGATAAATAAAAACTCAATCAATATCCCAACTAGTGATAGAAATATGTGAGATGCAAAAATCTAATTTTAACAAGATATGGGTAGCAAATTGGAGCACATAATCAGATTTAAGAAATTGTTTGAAAGAATATTTTCTTCAAAAATCAAAAACCATTTCTAAGATTAATTTCCAAAAATAAAATAATGAACAAGTAATAATCAGTATGGAAAGATCTCACCCGAAATCACAGTATTAACGATTAGAACAATATAACTTCAATTCCAGTATCAGCAAAAATTGATCGTAGTTGATTACCAGAATTACTCTTAGAATAGCTCACAATGAATTAGAATTATAACTCTTATAAAAGCTCTCTCAAAATGATATAAACTGATTTTCTCTCTTAGAATGATTAGCTCTCTTCATAAATTCGCAGGTCTATATAAATGCACATATAATCAGCCTCCTAACAGCTAGTTTACAAGTGTCATGATAATAAAATGCTCTTATAGACCCCTTATAACAGTAAGATTTTATTTAGGTTCAATTACACTTAATAACAACTTTTAAAACTCTCAATTAAATCCCCAAAGTATTTCTCAATTAAAATAAATAAGTGTAGAATCCATTTTAATTACCAAATTGAGAAACATTAATATTTAATGAACCATATTGAAAGGATTTATTTAGTATATGAACCATATCTTAAATATAGAGAATAACCCTTAAATCTCTCTCAAATCCTAACTAAAAATGACTACTTTTGGATTTAAAATCGGATCAAACAATATCCTGAACCAGTACATTCAGTCAACTGCCCAACGCCGCTTGCAGCCAAACCATCGCCGCAGCAATCATAGGTCGACTCGCAGATTCAAAGAGTTTGTCATGCTTTCACCAGTCGACCGCTTGATCGACTCGCAAATTCAAAGAGTTTAGATATTTTCATAGGTCGACCGGTCGGTTGACTCTTCAATTCAGGATGTTTCATCTTCCTTCTCCGGTCGACTCCTCAATCGGTTGACTTCTTCTGAATCACTTCTCTGATCTCGTTTTTAACCTACTTTCTTTTACGATTTCGTCCCTTTATCTATTTTTATATTTAAATAAGCTCCACTAATATTCTTATATTCCATTTTTGTCATTCAAAAATATTTCTTTTTTAATTCACATAAGAGCAAATAAATATACTTAACAAAAACACACATCAAAGATAAGATTCATTTTGTGCCATGTGTGTGTTTCTAAATGGGATATTAAGAGTTAATATTTACCTGAGTCGTTTTCCCTAATTTCTTCAAACTCTTAATACTTCTTCATCATCTTGATATCTTCATTAAGCATCCATTCCATTTGACATCTTCATTACTGGAACTTTAAATCACTGAAACACTTGATCAAACATTAGTTCCACCAAAACATCAATACTTAATTGTTCATCAAAATCTTGGGATCAACAGTTAGCTAGGTTTGAAATAAGTTCTATGCTAGCATGTCCTAGTCATCTATGTTATAACCAACTACTTTCGGTAATTGCATTAAGGCATGAAACATTTTGAGAAGATAAGTCATCAAAAGAACATGTGTAAATACTTTCAAAACATGATGCAACAAATAAAACTTTGTGATCATCATTTTCTTTGACGACACATTGATTTTCGAAAAATTTTACTTTAAACCCGTTATTACATAGTTGGCTTATACTTAAAAGATTATATTTTAAACCTTCAACAAGTAAAACATTTTCAATGACAAATGCATCTTTACCAACACTACCAATCACCATCTTTAGGTGTCAAATATGTGAATTTGTCTTTATCGTCCGTCATGTGCCATGAGCAACCGCTATCTAGGAGCCATTTGTCCTTACTTATATTTGCTTTGAAACTAACCTGCAAGGAGCACCTTAAATTATTTCTAAATGGTACCCATTTTACTTGTGTTCAAGAGGTTAGATTTTGGAACCAAGGTTCCCTTTGGTACCCAATTTTTTCTTACCTTGACATTAGCCTTTTTCAGTTTTCTTTTATTGCAAACATCAATAGCGTGACCAACTTTGTTACAATAAAAGCATTTTATAAACTTTTTGGTCTTTGGAAAAAAATTTAGAAATTTCTTTTGTTTCTTATGTTGATGAAAACCCAAACCGGCTTTGCTGAAAAAACACCAATTTGAATTCCTAAAAGAAGTTTGAAGTTATTTTCTCCTTTAGTAAATTTGTGGACCGTTTTGGTTAAATCATCAACTTGATTTTTAAGAGAAGCATTTTATTTCTCAAGATCTTGTTTCTCTAAAGAATCATTTTCTTATTTTAATGAAATAATTTCATATTTTGATTTTTCCAAATCTTTTGAAAGAATAGTTATTGTTTTGTAAAGATTAATCATTTTGGAAAAAGAATTTTTAAGTTCTTCTTTCAAATCCTCATATGCATCAAGAAACTAATCATATTCATTTATTGAACAAGTTTCAGAAATAGAAATTACCTCATCTTCTTTTGCTATGAATGCAAGTAAGTTGGCTTATTCGCCATTACTTTTACTTTTCGAGCTACTTGAGTCGGTGTCATCCCAAGTTGCCTTGAAAGATCTCTTCTTACTCTTGTGATGATGTTTCTTCAGCTTTCTATGATCCTCCTTGTGTTGAGGACACTCGATTTTGTAGTGACCAAACTTGTGACATTTGTAGCTTTCAACCTTGCGTGTGTTAATTTTGTTGAATCTCTTCTTTTTGAAGAATCTCCAGTTGAGATGATTTATTCGTCTCGCTAAGAGAGCCATTTCGCTCTCGGCATTGCTTTAGATGCTTTCATCATCACCATCATCATCTTGAATAGCTTTTAACGCTATTCCTTTCTTTCGATTCATTTTACCTTCTTCTTCAAAGTTTTTGAGTGAAGGCTTATGTGTAGTCAAGTCACCAATGAGTTCATCAATGGTATATTTGTTTAGATCTTTGATTTCCTAGATGGTCGTCACCTTTGGTTCTTACGCCTTGGGAATAGCTCTAAGGATCTTTCGTATTCGGTCAGGCATTGAGTATGGCTTTTCGAGTGCATTCAAGATATTACAAACATTTGTAAAGCGAGTATTCATCTCCACGATTGATTCTCCATCCTCCATTTTGAAGAGTTCATATTAGTAGACGAGGATGTCTATCTTGGATTCCTTGACTTCGTTTGTACCCTTATGAGTAATCGTAAGAGTATCCCAAATCTCCTTAGCCGATGAGTATCTGGAAATTCTATTATATTCATGAACATCTATATCAGAATAAGGAAGGTTAATAACTTCGGTATTTATATAAACTAACTTGGTGTTCCTATCATCAAATTTCGATTCTATCTTAAGTGTAGTAGATCCATCAAGATTAATTTTGATAGGAATATGTGGACCATTTTTAATAACTTTCCAAATTTTATAATTTGTAGCTTGTAAAAAGCGTTGTCATTCTAGCTTTCCAAAATACATAATTGTAACAATTAAACAATGGAGGTCTATGCATGGATTGACCTTCGTCAAGGGTAGTTGCAACGAAATTTGACATGATCGATTTGCTAGGATTTTAAGCCTATTAAATAAGTGTAGCTCTAATACCAATTGATGGCCACAAAATTACCCAAGAGGGAAGGTGAATTGAGTTTGGCAAATTTTTGTTAATTAATTCTACTCAATTTAAACTAAATATTTATGTGATTGTGTGATATGCACAGCGGATATTCAATCAAACAAGTAATCATAAACATAAATATAAACAAAAAAATAAAGAGTAGAGTTAGAGAGATTAACACCGGTATTTATAGTGTTTCAGCAAAAACCCTTCGCCTAGTCCACTCCTCCGAGCTCCTTCGAGGATTTCACTATCTTTGATATTCTTTCGGGTGAAGATCAAACAGTCTAAAGTTGCTGATTGATAAGTTCATATCTCAAGACTTTACAATTTAGAGTGAATATGTTCCACTCACAAATCTCTCATCTTGAGCAAAACCCTTACTCAAGATTTATAATCAAATTCTCACCGTCTCACAAAATAGAGCTTCAACACTCACAAGATAAATAACTCAAGAATCTATGTGTGTAAAGTAATAATACAACAATCACTCAAGAATATGAATCAAGTAAGAAAGAAAGTGATGATGCACAAAAATTTGCTTAGAAGCTTTGGAAGTATATCTTTGATCTTTGTAACTTAATTGAATGAATGATACTTGAAGAGTTAGTTCACTTGATTAATGATCTTCTATCAATCTTCCTCCTTTTATATATGCATAGAATGTAGGGAAAATATCACAATTGATGAGCTTGAGAGCTTATGACCATTGTGAGCTTCTCTTCTGCAGATTTGTCAAATGGCCAACAAATATTTCCATCCCCATAAATTCTATATAAGTATAATTAATTTCAAATGACCCATTTTTCTTTTTGTCTTTGAGGTAGTGGAAAAATATAGCTTTGTTGTTCATATATTCATTTAAAGCATATAGACAAATCATGATGGAGATATTCAAAGTTGGATGTGAATCATTAAAAGTAAGGCTCATCCAATTTGAATATTGATGAAGATGATAAATGAATTTGGTTGGCATGGGACAAGATATTATAGCCCATACTTTAGCCAACCCTACCAAAACGTAGGATAGCATTAAATACTCAACCACTTGCATATTTTGTCCAATTCAATCTATTTCATGTGTATAACAATGGGAGCACGAAATTATACATCAAATACATGAAATATAATCACATTTATACATGAATACAATGTATCTAATCAATTAGGAGCATTTCAAATAGGTTCAACACTTGGAACACATTTCTCATGTAGAAAATATAATTTTTTGGGTCATTGAGTCAATATGTTAATTAATCTTAGATATAATGCTAAACATATCAATTGATCATGAATATATCAAGTAGACACATTAAACTAACATGTCATAACATGATTTTAATATTCTGAACAAGATTTGATATGCAAATCAAATTTTTAGTTCATGACAAAAAGTTGTAAATTGAGTTCTTAAATGTTTCAGAATGTTTTGATCAAATTCTCTTTAATTCAATGTTGTTTTGATCAAATTTAATGATGATAAGATATTAAACATTCATTATAATGTACAGGAGCAAACGACGCCAAAATTACAAGCCGAAGGCATAAGTAGTCGACTACTTATGCTGAAGTACCGGTCGACTTTTCGTTTTCGTCCGTTTTGGATTTTTGGTCTTTGTTTATGTTCGTTTATCATTCTAAACACTTTTAAAACATATAGAAAGTATATTTATGATGTTTATATGATCCAAAAACACATTATACGTAATGATCATGTTAAGAACTTGAATTTCTAATTTCGCATAATTATAATCAATAGGTGATTTTTCTGATTTAGTATGTAATGATTATACACATAATTCATATTATGATATTTAGAAATATTGTACATGTTACAATTAATATATCACACTTATGTACACATACGATATGTGTGTGTGCACATCTTGTAGAGTTCCGAGTTCAATATCTCGCGAATATTGTCGAAATAAAAAATTGCTCTTATATAAATCATACATTTAGACTTGAATTCATCTTCATAATACATTTCGAATGATATTTGGATTGTCTGTTCTTCAAGCATTATTAGTTCATTAAAACGTCAAATGTGGTGTTATCGTCAAAATCACATTTATCTAGGGATCCTATGTTTGAAACCACTTAGGCTAACAATTATAATTTGATGTAATTGGGCACTTGAAAAGAAAATATGAGCTCTGATTTTATAAATGATGTTTTTCTTTACAACCATTACTTTACTACTGAAAGGAATCTAAATAAATGGCCTAAGATAGAAGAGTATCGACTATCTGTTGGTAAGTCAGACAGGAGAAGATACAACTTCTTGGATTACCACAACTCTTGATGCACCGGGATCAATCGATCTTCCTAGTTTCCAAGGATCTTTTTTGGTTCCATCTTTATTATGATCTCTTCTTCATCTTCACTCTTCTCAAAAATTATGTAGACTATACCTTCTCGAGATATCATAGGGCGACTGTGACTGTTCCTTGCATTTTGGGATCCGTACAAACTTAGGCTATCCTTTATCTTTTTCTTCACATTGGACTATACTTATGATGAATGGGAATACAATCCTGATATGATAGATTTTCCTGGGTCTCTCTCGATGTTCATATTTTTTTCTTTCTTTCAGTGCATACCCTAATCTAAATGTGTTTCTCTTTCCTCTAACCTTGAGCTAGACTCAAATTCTTGTCCCAATCAATCCAAGACCCTTCTTTAGATTAAAACCCATGATGTGTATATGGTTGGCCAACAACCTCTGCTGAGTGTATCTAAGGTCAACCAAGAAGCAAGTTGTAGGTAGTTGGTATATCGACTACAAGTACATCTATCTGGAATGTTATTGGTTCTATAGTGATCGGTAAGGTTATTTCTCCCATAGATTCTCTTTTTTCACCGTCGAAGGATCGAATGGTGATAGAAGTGGATCCGATGTGGCTTTCTTCAATTTCCACTTTCTTGAGCATACTTAGAAGACATGTGTTTAATGTTGAACCATTGTCTACAAGGACTCAAGGTAGGATGTAGTCCTTGTACTACACTGATATGTTTAATGACTTGATGTACCTAGTCCCATTAGCTAGTATCTTGTCATCTGTAAAGGTGATGAGGTTGGTACTGAGAATATTATCAATTTATATTAGCAAAGTGATTTTGTGATATTGAGCTCAAATCATTCACCTTCTAAAAGAAAGTACTTGGGTTCTCCTAATAACTCAAAAGTGTTTGGCGAATGATATTTTTTTTTTCTCTTAATTTTAAGAAAAAAAAAATTTCAACCATCGCATTGAGAGGCAGATAATCCGCTACTGTCTCAGTTGCACTACTGGAGGCTCTGGGAAAGTCAAAATATGAGAGATTTGTTTTTGGATTTTATTTGGTCAAGTGGAATCCAATTTTGATGCGAAAAAAAAATCCAATTTAAAAATCTAACAGTCGTTAACCCCGATTTAGGTAGAGGTAGAGGATACATATTGATGCACCCCGAATTTTGTTTAGTCGAGGAAGTAGAGATTGAGAAGAAGAGAAAATAAGTTTACATTCATTCCTCTCCAAATCATCCAAATCCGTTCATGTTTTAAAATGGTTTTTAAAGGATTTTCAAGGCATCAGTTTTGAAAACTTCTTTGGGTTGGGATTTGAGTTGAAAACGGAGTCTCCACCTAGTATGGGTTAAATGGTGTGCTAAGTCACAGGGAGTTTCAGAAATTCATTTTTTTGTTTTGAAACGGCCCGTGTTTTGACTCGTAAAAGTCTTGTACCAGAGATTGCTTTAAGTCCGGGGAAGGTTTTATGCACCTCAATACACCCATCCAAAGACGGTACCTCAATCTAAATGAATATTCACCATTAAACAAGATCCAATTGATTTTCTTCAATTTGCTTTGACAAAATAATTCTTTTTTTTTTTTTTTTTTTTTTTTTAAGTTTTTTGTATTTTTATGCATTCTTGGTATAATGTAATGAAAAGCATGTAAATACTACAACTAAACTAGTAGCGACAACTCAATAACAATATATAAGAATAAAATACAAATATGTTTGGTATTTTTTAACGACCGAACCTTATAAAGGTTGCCCATATATCCTTGTTTTACAAGGAATCAAGTCAACATGTAGTTCCAACATGCAAGATACATGATAAATTTATTTAGATATGTGACTGAACCTGTACATAGGTTGCCTACGTATCTCAGATTAATGAGAATTAGGTCATCACGTAGTTCGTTTAGAGATGACTTTTGTTTTGAGTTTATTAGAGTTCGGTTTCATTTGTTTCTAAGAGAATCAAATACACTATGTACCACCCATTGTGTAATTGATGTTCTTGTTATGTTCTTCACATGTTCTTAGATGTTCTTGGATGTTCTTTATGTTCTTGACATGATTTTCAACAATTTTGCAATAGTTTGATGATTAAGGTATGATTTTTCCATTTTTACTTGTTTGCTTGATAGATTATGATATATACATAGAAAATAAGTATAAATTCTATATGAACATGCTATGTACAAGCATAATACACATATTTAAGACAAGATTTGATGATGGTGTTTTTGGGCATCTCTGAGTCAGCATTTGGGACCCAACCACGTGTCAACCCTCGCAATGACAGGGACACATTTCGTAATCCACAATGCCACACTGGAACATGCGCCGACTACAGATCTTCCCTGGAATCTCATTTGCACCCAGGGAGAAGCAAGGAGTCCCGTAGGGACGTGCTACTCTGAGCTCTGCATCGTGCCCTCGGCGATCAGTTCTAGGGACTCAACCGTTCACCTCGATCGGCTCTCATTTTCATCTTGTTTCTTCTCCATGACTCCATGGATCTTCTCACTTCTCTACCAGCTTACCACTGCAAGCCTGACAAAGGCCCGCGCACTTCTCCAAATTGGCCCAAAAGCCCAAGCCCAACGATTATCTCCTACATACCCTAGATTATCGGCTAAACACAGGGTTTCGATTAATTAATCGTGTTTAGGCCCAAATAATCATCTCCAACGTGCGAGTTCATTTGTTTACTTGCTATATTTTGTATCTTTTCTCTCTGAACACTGATTACCATGCCGGAGGGGCTTTACCGAGATAAACCCCAGTCTGAGCCTTTTGCAGGTACACTCCCTGAGAAGCAAGACTCTGGACACCGCAGCTCAGTCACCTGAGGACTTTCCAACATGTGACTCAACCTCAGTAAGAGGACCCACCCGTCATCCGACTGGACCGTACTCAAGGTGTGTACCAGTTTTACGCACTAACAAGATTAAAGGATGTTTAGAAAGACATACCTAACTTAGGGGAAGTAGTCTTCCCTAAGAGATTTCCTTTCTCTCTTTCTTTCGATCTTCTTCATTATCCTCGATCGGTTGTCATCAACTCCTTGAGTTTTTCCTCCAAGAACCTCAAGAAGTCATCTAGGGCAGTATTTAATTAGAATTTTGAGGAGTTTATTGAAAAGAAATCTTGGAAACCCTAATGACCTGAGAGGATTGCTCGAGTCTAAAGACAGAAAGCTTGGGTTCCAACTCTTGAGAAAAATAAAGAACAGACCCCTGTATTTATAGGCTAGGGGGCGTGCGCATTGACCAATACATAGGCCATCGCAGGTCCTTCCTTAGGGTCTATTTAACTTTGGACGAATTTTGCTAAATTTTGTTAGATTTTCAAAGATCTTCCAAACATTTTGTAATGATTACTTGTTCAGGTTCAATGATTCACAATCATTACAAATCATTTGCAATCATGAGTAATCATTACACAATATTGGATACGATTGGTTGAATATGGGAGCATTTATGGCTTGAAGTGATATTTTCGGTTTGCTTTAGGGGCTAAATATCGGTTACATTCACGATTTTTGTTTAGTTGCCATTATGTTTCCAAGATTCATTGAATTTGGTCTTGATGAGTTATTTGTCATTTAATGCTTGATTGAGACCCTTTATTTTATGAGCTTTGAATCGGTTGGATTTGAATCAAATCGGATTAGTTTGTCCTGTAACAGGTAGTCACATTTCAAGGATTTTTGTTAACCCTAAGATTTTTTTTTATCAAAATATCTTCATTCCTTGAATGTGGCCTATCCATGTCATCCCAAGCATTTAATTCTTGATGGGATGGACACTTAATTTCATGATTAAGTGTATTCTAGGTGGCGAACCGGATCGATTTAGTTTCTATAACGGTTACTTATCTCCTAAGTAACTTAGTTCATTCCCTAGATATTTTGGTAAATAATATATTAGGGGTATCTTCATCATTTAATGCTCATTCATGAGTCATTAAATGGTTGGTTGGGTGATAGGTGTAATTTATTTATCTATTTCCAAACCGAACCTGTTAGTTTTCGAGTATGTTTATTACGTTTTAATATGTTTTTATTCTTTTTGTTATAAATCAGGTGTGTGAGGTGAAAAAGGATGAAAACAGATCATAAACAATCAAATCGGATCAAGAGCGATGGAAAAATGGTGGAAAAAAAGCAAAGAGGTGAAATTTCAGAATCTGCAGCCCACCGCCGCAGTGGTCAAAATACAGAGAAAGGCCTAAACTTTCTGCAAATCCACCGCTGCAGCTGTGATATCCACTGTCATGGTTGTGAAACAACAGAAACTCTCTGCTTCCACCGTAGCAACGGTGACACTGCCGACATGCACACCGCCGCAGCGGTCACTCTACACAGATTTTAGATATTTATTTAGATATTTTGTTCATTATTTCTTCCTCTCTCCTCTCTATTTTGGCAATAAGAGACCTCTTAGGTTTTGAATAGTTTGAGAGATTTTGGGGAGTGCTCAACCAAATCCGAAGGAGAAGAACACGTTGTGAAGAAGGAGAAGTGATTGTTGAATGGTTTTAGCGGCAAATATTTGGACAACGGCTAAGTCTTTCGTTTGTTTCTTTTATTTCTCAACTTTGGTAGTTTGTTGAGCATGTTTAGCTCATTTTTTATTGTATAAATGGTTATGGTCATTGGCTAAACATGGATTATCGATGGGATTAATAATATTTATGAAAATATGGTTTATTTGATATCGATGTTTCATTAATGATTGTTCTTCATTATTTGATTATGTTTACTGTTATTTTATATTTATATGCTTGTTTAGATATATTAAGAATACGGAGTTTGACACTCAGGAAAGGTAACCCCAAATTCGGACTAGGGTTAAACACAACGCGACGATCTAATAACCCGGGAGAGAGTTAGAAAGTGTGCAATCAATGACGTTGGGGCAAGACTCATGTGACTATGTATCCTAAAAAATGCTAGATGGGGACTTCGACATTAATGAAAAGTCACATATGCATTCACTTGTTACTCGGGAGAGGGAGTGAATGAGTTTATAACACAGAGATTGTCGGATAAGTCGAATACCATTATTGATAACTAAATGAGATCAAACACGTTTTTGTAAACAAAGTTAATCCCTAGATAATCTATTCTCCTAAATGTCTCACTATAGTATTATAGTATAATTAGTTTAATTAACTTAGTATTAGTATATTGAATTATAAAAACTATAATTTTTACCGCCTAGATAAAGTTAGTTATGATAATCGCAATAATCGATAATAATCTCAACCAATCCCTATGGACACGATAACCCTAACTCTCTTAATCTATATTAAAACTTGACCTGTACACTTGCAGTGAAAGTGGCAACGTGAAATTCATCCACCATTGGGCTCTTGATTTAATAGGCTTTGACAGTTAGTCAAGATGACTTCGGTTTGATTAATTTTAAACCGAGTCTTAATCCTTAGCTACCTTGTGTAACATGGACTTGTCATGACATTTTCATGCCCTAATTTAGGTCTTTTTTATTTGTTTCTTGAATTTATTTGATGTAACATGAATAAATGAAACAATATTTTTGGTGTTAAATAGAAGAAACCAGTGACAGTAAATGTTTCAGGGTCAAAGTAGGTAACTGAGGTAAATTGGTGAAATATCCTATAATTAAAGGGTAGTAACTAATTTTTATTCATATTAAAGGTCATTTAATGAAAATAAACCTTGAATAATATCATTTTTGAACCCCTTTAATTTTAGTATTTTTTAGGTTGACCCGAAACTTTTACGTAGCGGAATTCAATCCAATTTAATAGTTTCATTTTTCTTATGTTTTATTATTTTATTATTTTTTAGGGTTATCCAGTATGACCTAAGATAAAAATTCATTCCCTTTAAACCTTAGTTTAAAGTTTATCTAACTTATATTCTTGATTCAACACTGATTGGGCGGGATAAAATATGGTGTCTACAACTGTTCCTCTTTGTTATGCGAATTTACTCGTAATGACAAAGAATGACACACAGATATTTTGTTCCACTAGACATGAAATGTAAAGACTGGTATTTATATTTTCACTTAAGTAAGGTTTAAGAGTATACCTTAACATTACTGCATCGACCCTTTGGACGCGGTAAAGGATTTTCTCAAAGAAGTCTAAATGACCGGTCCCTGAGGCTTTATGGAATCTTCAACTGCTTGAGGTATGACGGTTTTTAATATGCTCCAACCACTTATGGTAGGATAGTAGGCTGGAATCTTAGACGGCTTGAGGTAGGATAATTGGTTTTATTTGTCTAAGATAGTATGTACTTCACTGACTCGTTTGAGGTAGGAATGGATTTAACTCTTCGACCAGTTAAGGTTGGATAAGATGTACTTCATCGACCTGTGTGAGGTAGGTATGGATTGTCTACTTCTCTGACTAACTAAGGTAGGAAATGATCTACTTCTCCGACTAGCTAAGGTAGGAAAGGATGTACTTCACCGACCCATGTGAGGTAGGTATGGATTTTCTACCTCACCGACCAACTAAGGTAGGAAAGGATGTACTTCACCAACCCGTGTGAGGTAAGTATGGATTGTCTACTTCTCTGACCGACTAAGGTAAAAAAGGATGTACTTCACTGACTCGTGTAAGGTAGGTATGGATTATCTACTTCTCCCACCAACTAAGGTAGGAAATTATATACTTCACCAACCCATGTGAGGTAGGTATGGATTGTTTACTTCTCCGACCAACTAAAGTAGGAAAGAACGTACTTCACCAACCCATTTGAAGTAGGTATAGATTTTCTACTTTTTCGACCAACTAAGGTATGAAATGATGTACTTCACAGACCCGTGTGAGGTAGTTATGGATTTTCTCCTGACATAGTGATCTAAGGATAGCAAAGAGCATAGTGAAAGGTTCTTTTGATTTCTAACACAATGTTCTAAAGATAGCAAAAAACACCATGAAAGATGTTTTGGTTCTAACACAGTGTTCTAAAGATAGCGAAGAACATCGTGAAAGGTTTTTTTTTATTCTGACACAGTGTTCTAAAGATAAAGAAGAACACCATGAACGATTTTTATGGTTTTGACATAGTGTTCCAAATATAGTGAAGAACATCGTGAAAGGTTTATTGGTTTTGGCACAGTGTTTTAAACACAGCAAAAAACACCATGAAAGGTTGATTGATTGATGATTTTAATTGTTTGATTTGATTGATTGATTAATTCATTCATTCATTCATTTTAATTGAGTTGTCTCGACCGAACCACATCACGGAACCTACAAATTTATATACCTAAGAAATAGGTCCAATGTAGTTTAGGATTTGATTTTATGTAGATTAGCATTTGGTGGAAAAAGTTCTCGGTTAAAGAAATCGATTCATGGGTCCTCATATCAATACATGATTGAAAATGACTGACAGAATTGTCATAGGAGAAAACTCTTTAGGAAACTCCACACTCAGTGGAGTTTTGTGGCCATATCCCACATAGAACTACCTGACAAAGACTAAAAAAATTCCTAAGGAAAATTTAACCTCGGATAAAATAGTTCCCTAGTCGTAGACTGGGGCTTTGTGATGCTCATTTCCTTTTTAGGGATTATAAACTTTGATTTTTTGAATTTGGAATCTTGAATTTTGTATTTTATGAATTTTGAATTTTAAATTGTGCCCTAGATCTAGCTAGGGTGAGTCTTATTAAGAAATCTTGACGAAGATATTTGATATAACGTGCCCTAGTTCTAGCTCGGGGCGAGTCTTATCACGAAATCTCAATGGAGAGATCTAATATAATGTTCCCTAGATCTAGCTGGGGTGAGTCTTAACACAAAATCTCAATAGAGAAATCGGATATAATGTGCCCTAGATCTAGTTGGGGTGCTGGATTACGTCTTGAGCGTTCGAAAAATATGACAGAGCCCGCATGGGTTGCCCATATATCCTGAACTGAAAGTGTGATTGTAATGTTCATTTGAGACTAGGGACCTTGTTAGGTTGTTTGTGTATTTTGATTTAGAATTTATCATTTAGTCGTTTGTTTTAGACAATTGTTGATCTCAGAATTTTGATAGACAATTAAATGTTGATATTTTTGGTGGAACTAACGTTTTTATTGAGTGTTTTAGTAAAGAGTTCTAATCAAGATAATATCATGAATTAACTGTGAAAGACGCAGAGACGAACATTGAGAGATTAAAGATTCTAAAAAATCTAGGTGAAAACTATTCAAATCTATGTTACTCTTAATGTATCCCAATTATAATCACGCACGACACAAATGAAATGATTTATATTTATGAGTGTTTATATTAAGGTCCTAATAATTGTTAAATTACGTGCTCCAATGTGAAATTGAAAAATAAAAATTGACCTAAGCAAGATTAGTGCTTAAAATTGATTAATAGTGTTAATTTAGTTAACCGAGAAAAGAAATTAGTTAAAGGGTCGAAAACATTGAAGATTGGAGTTGAAACAAATTGAGGAGAAATTGTTCCAACAAGTAGCGGTCAACTGACCATGGAGGTTCAGTCAACCGATCGGCATTGGCTGGGGAATAGATAGTCTCTAAATCGATCAGTCAATCGACCGAGGGGGATCGGTCAATCGATAGACAAAAGATAAACTCCTTGTATCGATCAGTTAACTAACCAGGGCCAAAATTTGGCCTAAGATTGCATCCTGTATCGACTGGTCAATCGACCCATGGGCGATCGGTCAACCAACCCATGGGGGATCGATCAACCGACCAATGTTTGAGAAAGACTTGGCTAGCATCCTGTATCGATCGGTCGACCGATGGGCAGAGGCCGCTCAACTGACTGTACTGTGTTAGATTTCGAGGAATTTCAGGATTTGAACAAAACTAGCCATTACTAGCCATTTTTTGGCTAATCTTTTGGAGATATCTTAGGGATTTAAATATATTGAATAATATATGATACTCTTATTTAGATATCCCTATAGATATAGTACATGAAATTAAAGTATTTCTCAATTTAGTTCATTTAATACTTCCTATCTATTTTATTTGAAATTGAGAATTATTTTGGGGACTAAAATCAATATTTTAAAATCCATATTTAAGTGAATTAGTCCAGGATTAAATGGTATTGATATATGGGGTCTATATATGCATTTAATTGTCATATCTTATGTGATGTAGCCATTAGAGGGCCTATTCCAAATTAGTTTAAATAAACCTGTGTTTTTAGAGGTCAAAACATCACATCTATCAAGAACTTTCAGTTCATGATCTTTCTAAGAGTCATTATTCTGAGATTATATTGAGAGATTAATTGTGAGTTCAATTGTTTGAGAATTTCTTGTGTTAATACACTAATTGTTTTGATGTCACCGATCTGAGCTATCTAGCGATTCAATTTTCATTCTTTCGGTGGTATCATGGTGAGATCTTTTCAAACTTTTATTCTTAATTGTGAAGTTATATTATTATTACTTGCTTGGTTGAAATATCTTTGTGAAATCATTTTTTTTTTTTTTTTGGTTTTTTTAACTTTGAAGGCATAAAAATTCTTTTAAAACAATTTTTGTTATAATCTGATTATTTGCTCAATTTTGTGCTACCCACTTCTTTTATAATCAGATTTTGAATTCCTCACACAAATTCTATCACTAGTAAATTTGGGATATTAATTAAGTTTAATTGATTTTAGGTGATAGAAGTTCTAAGTGGGAAGAAACTTATCAATTTTTGTAATCGGTGAGTTTGTGTGGATTAGATACTATTGGGAGTATCTAGTCAGGGGTAGCTTGGGTTTCGATCTCTTTCAGTAAAGATATTTAGATTTAATCCTTACCTATTATATAAAAAGGTTAGGTTACTCTTTTCCCTTGAAAAGAGTTAGGCTTGATGCTTCCTGATTAAAATTAATTATGAGTGAATTGTAACGGTTTCATCCTTATCGGTGAAAATGATACTTGGAGTGTTTTGTGAGGTTTGATCCTTAGCTTGTGAAACGATTAGGTTAATCTTGAGCCTAGTAAAAAGATAATGTTATTCTTGTTCCTGGGAAAAGAATTAGGTGGTGATTATTCCTAACTAGAATTAGGTTAGTCTTTAGCCTGGTAAAAAGATAAGGTTCTTCCTTAGCCTGGAAAAATGATAATTTGAAAGGTTGATTTTGAGTCTGATAAAAGAATCATTGTAAATATGGTTCCTACCTAGTAAAGGGATCAAGTGGTTTAGTGGGTGCGAATCTCCATGGGGCTCGGAGGACTGGATTAGCCAAGAGTGGCTTGGTGAACTAGGATATATCCTTGTGTGTTGCTTTATTTACTTTATTTATAATTTGTTATTTGGGTATGCACCTAGATTAAATACACTTATCCTCTGCATTATAAAGATAATAATTGATTTAGGGTAAATCGATTATTTGATTATTTAAGTGTTGAAAAGATTAAAATTTGATTAAATTTTTATAACTACCCATTCTCCCCCCCCCCCCCCCCCCCCCCTCTCTTGGGTAGCTGACTGAGCTAACAACAATGATCATTAGGTAGCCGAAACCCACATGAGTTACCTACATACATTGATTTCCTAGGTCAAGAATCAAGTCAAAATAAAGTTCGGCCCTTCCTGTGCTGATTTTTAGATTATCGACCGTACCTATAAATGTTTCCGATATACCTTGCCTACGTATCTTAGATAACTAAGAATCAGGTCAATACGTAGTTCTTCCTCAATTGATTATTGTGATTGAATTTTATGATTTGGGTATTTTTATTTTAAGTTGTGAAATGGAAATGAATATTGTTTCCATCGGAAAATCCTAAATAGGATGAAATATGCCCCAGTCTCTACCTGGGGCAGTGATTGGATAAGTTCTGTTGGAAAATATAATCCGACACTTTCTATTGTATGATTTGTGATCATTGATAGTGTAAGGTATGCCCCAGCCTATGACCTGGGAAATAAACTGATTAGCTACTGGATTGAGAAGCTAAGTTGATTAGTCTCGCTAGAATTTTTTTGTCTAAGTATTAGCTAGAAAAAATTGATCTTTATCTTGATAGTAGTCTATTTAAGTCTTTCAATTACACTATTTTGTTTTGATCTACTAAAGGTTTGGTACTTAGAGTACTTTGAATGACTCTAAGACTTGCTCGATTCTAGGAAGATCGTGTTCGATCCTTGGTGAGGCCGACTTTCTATTAAAACTCTACGACACACTGACATTTTTTAAGGAATGTGTAGGGTTTATTATCAAGAAGCCACTATCAAAGACAAGCGATGGTACAATGACATGATAAGGTTACTTGACCAGATTACAAGTTCGAGGATTGTCTGCCAGTCTCCTAGATCTCCCAAATAAGGTGTATAGGTTCGAGTATCGTGTCGATGATGTCCTATTAAAGCTAAATTTTATGTAGGATGTCACAGATTCTTATTTGAAGTATGATGCCTAATTTTTCTCATGTACATAAAAGTTATGCATACCTAAGTGAGATGTGATGCATAGTGTTTGATTGGCATTTTGATATTGACTTATTGTATGATTTTATGATGCCCAAACCTAGAATGTTTTCTAAGGAAATGCATCATCCATCTAGAGATACCAGTCTTTTCCTAAAATGTTTGCACTAGGTACCTTTTGCTATTAGCCATCTCCCTTGGTTATTTCCTTGTCATCTATAATACGGAAAGCTGACCAATGCTTCTAAGAGGCTTCCCACTCCTTTCCTCCTTTTTGCATTGCAACTGGAATTCTTATTGGGATTTTTCTTCGAATAGACTCTGGATTTCGATTGCAAGATGGAAAGGTTTGGACATAAATAGTGGAGAGTTATTTCGCGTCTTACTTGGTTGAGATTGGGATTTCCTAGAATGGGAAAATCTAGCTCAAAATTTGAGATAATTATTGATTTAGCTCAGGTTTTGAATAATTTTTGGATGAGTTTTGGGAGAGGGTTCAAATGAATGGCTTATTTAAACAAGGATTTTTCTTTATTTCTCCTCTACTTTCTTGAGTTTATTTTTAATCTTTTAGGCATTAACCTATACACCATGTATGTTGGCCCAGTGAGCTACCCAAGAGGGGGGTGAATTGTGTAGTATTAAAAATTATCAGAATATAACCCTTAAGAAATCAAAAAATTAATTTTATTCTAAAATTAATTATTATCTTTTATAGCAGTGGATTATGTGTTATCAACTAGGTGCACACTCAAACAACAAAATACAAACAATATAAATAATGTAGCACACAAAAATTTATACTAGTTCACCAACCTACTCTTGGCTAATCCAGTCCTCCGAGCTCCGCGGAGAGCCACACCCAGTAAACTCAAGATCCCTTTAAAGGTAGGAACCAAACTCTTACAATGATTCTTTTTACAAGCTCAAAATCAACCTTTACAATTCCTTTTCGCAGGCTAAGGAATAACCTTTATCTTTTTACCAGGCGAAAGATTAACCTAATTATATTACAAGGAGAATCACAACCTAATTCTTTTTATACCTTAGGCTCAATAATTAAACCTCACACAAATACGGTCAAAATATATTTTTACTCAGTAAGGATTGAACCGTTACAATTCACTCACAAAATCAATCAAAGAAGAATTAACACCTAATCTTTTTATATTCTAGGCAAATATCAAAACCTCAATCTCTTTACAGGAAGAGATTGAAATCAGTTACCTTTTATTAGACACTCCCAATAGTATCTAATTCGACACTCAACTCACCAATTAAAAATAATTGATAAGTGATTTTCTACTCGGAGCTTCTACCATCCCAGATAAATTCAAACTCAATTAATGTCCTGATACTAGTGATAGAAAAGTGAGAATTTCAAAATCTGATAAATAAAGATGGGTTGCAAGCAGTTAAGCACGTAATCAGATTTTCTAAAGAAATTGTTTCAAAAAAAAAATTCGATAAAAATCCGGAAAACAATTTCAAAGATAAAATTTCAAATAATAAATAATAAAATCAAGCAATAATTAATAGTAAGTAATTTGGAAATATCTCACCAGGATTCCACTGAAAAGATAATGATTAGAATAGCAATGAAACTTTAGATCGGTAAGCAATAATCCACAACAAATATTTCTCAAGAACAAATCTCAAGAAATATCTCACAATGCACTCAGTATGATTACTCTTAGAAAGCACAAGAGCTGAATAACTCAGAATAGTTTTTTATTCTCTTGATTAATGATTATCTAACATGTGAAATCCGTAGGTCTATTTAAAGTCACTTGAAACAAGCCCTATAACGGCTAGTTCTCATAAATCATGACATTTAATTACACCAATAGATCCTCTATATCATAATGATTCATTACTGGTATAATTCACTTAAAATGTCTCTTAAAATTTTCAATTAAGTCCCTTAAACTTTTACTCAATCTCAATTAGATAAGATATAAAGAATTACATGTACTATTACGAAATATCAAAACTACTTGAACCATATCTATAGGGATAGTTAAATATTCATTAAATAGCTTAAAATATATTAGATCTCTAAGATAGCTCGCATATCTTAACCATTAACGGCCAGTAATGGCTACTGTTTGATCAAAATCGTCGAAATTCTCTAAACCTGAAACAGAACCATCTGTCGACCAACCAAGGCCCATTTGTCAACTGCCAGATTTAGGTTGTAGCCCAAGCCAAAAACTCTTCGCCTATCAGTCAACTGCCCATATTCATCTGTAGACTGGACAATTCAGAGAGTTTTACAAGTCGACCTATCTGTCGACTTCGAGATCCAGAGAGTTCCTCTTCTGGCCATAGGTTGATCTACCTGTCGACTGAATAATTCAGAGAGTTCATCCTCTAAGCATAGGTCGACTTACCTGTTGACCAAATGATCCAAAGAGTTCACCTTATAACCATAGGTCGACTTACCTATCGACCGACCACTTTTGGAACACCTCTCCTTAATTCATTTTCATTCAATTTCTTCAACGTTTTCACCCCTTTAACCGATTTCTTTTCTCGGTTAACTCCACTAAATGTTAAATTCAATTTTAGTACATTATCTTTATTTCTTTTTCAATTACACATAGGAGCAAATAATTTAACTAATTAGGATTCTATAAAAACACACATAATTTTGAAAAACATTTTGTGTTGTGTGTGATCCTAACTGGGATACATTAAGAGTTAAAATTTAACCTGAGTTTTTTTCATTAGGTTCTTCAATTTCTTCAAACTCTTAATCTTCCATCATCTTTAGCATTGTCACAATATCTTCATGATCATTTTCATTACTGGAACTAATAAATTGAAACACTCAATAAAATCATTAGTTCCACAAAAAATATCAACATTTAATTGTTCATCAAAATCTTAGGATCAACAATGTATAATTAATTTTCACGTTTATGCGAGATTATTTTGACTAGAGTATACCCCAGTAATTGTATTCAAACATTCAATCATCTCAATGATTGTCGCGATTTTTACATTAGATTAATCTAAATTATGAGACAGATAAGTTTAATAGTAATTTAGACCAAATAAACGTAGTTATTAGTTTGAAGAGTTTGTCTAGTTCAATTCCATCAAGTTCTCATATTAATCTTTTCTGAGATTTTTATTGAGATTACCTAGGCCTTGTATGCTACCCGAGGTTTCTTCAATGGCTCTATATCACTTCTTTTGTCTTAGATTGAGGGAAAACAGAATGGGCCTTCCTGAGATGACTCAAAGAAGGGAGAAAATAAATGATTGAGAAACAAGTGCTAGTTAATGATAACTAACAAATGTTGTTTGAACTTGGTAATGTTGAGAGAATTATTTTCATTTTTCTTATTCTTTTGTTTTTCACTCTAGAAACTAGGGACTCATACTTCCTATATAATCCATGTAGTGAACTTTGGGTAGTGATCTCAGTCTAGGTGGCCCAAGTCACTAGGTGTTGAAACACTCCTACGACTTAATATTCAAATTATATAGAAAGTTTGATTCACCCAGTTGCCTTCGTGTGATCACTCAGTGTTTAAAAACTTTATGAGACCGATATTGATTTTATTGTTTTTTTCTCTTAACATGTACTTTCAATATTTTTAAATTTTTAGAGAATTATTGTAGTTTGAGTTAGACTCGAGGTCTTTTTTGATTTCGCCCTTATCCCGGCTACTTACATTATCAATTACTATCTTGGTGTAGTCTCTTTGACTTCTTCTAATCTTGATTGTCTTTAATCTTACAAGGATAATCCGAATTTCATTTTAATTAGATTTCTACGTGCTTCCAGGTTGGTGATTTCTGGGAAAAATGTTAGCCTATATTAGTATATCCTCCTTTGTTCGTTTGCCCTACAGTTCAAGAACTTTTCTCTGGCGGGGTCAGGTTTTAAGACTTTATTTATCCTCTTTCATGTAATGAAACTTTCAGATATTTCCTCCTTTTATTCTAGTTGAGGAGGTCTTCTATACTCCTTCATGGTTACGCGGACAGTCCCGGGTTGGAACATATGTAATGATTCCATAAAAGGGCTCCTAAGTTTTCCTTCTAACTTTCTCAGATTTTTTTTGTCAATATGTCACCATCATTTGGTTGAAACAATACATTTCTTTTTAACATTTTTCTTTCAATGATGGTCTAATTTAGTATTGAAATTATATTTTCATAAATTTTGATTATTCACGATGTGTGAATTACGACAAGCAAATTAATTTATGAAAGTCAGAGTATAAAGTCCTAAGTTGACTTTAGATAAAATAAGTCCACATTTAGTGATACATAGATCTAGTACATAGGCATACTAGATAATACCTAATTCATTAGAAGGGACTTAAGAAGTTGAGGGAATGGAAGAGATAACTATGATCTTCTTCTTTTTATCTAATAGTGAGGTTAGGTTCGTCTGGCTTAGAATTTGTTTTAGGGAGGTAATGTTTTCTTGCATTGTAAAAGTCTTAGAGTCGTTCTGAGTACTTCCAATATAAGAAGGGATTGGGTCAATTTTATGATCTTACAAACAACTCTCGGATGGCTTTTAGCAAAAGTTACCTAAAGCAGATTTCCTAGGTTTATTAAGTGATTAAAACCCTAGATCTTGATTTTAAGGATGCAGATTATCCTATCCTTATTTATGTATGGTTGTATTCTGTACTATATATGAACTTGTCTATATGAATGAATGATTATGTTCGTGCTTTATGTACTGCAATCCTAAGAAGATTTAGCTCTAGCAGGCAACTCTCGAATATGTTCTAGATAGACTTGGACTTAGTTTCGTAGGACCAGGGTAACTAGCAATTTTCAATATATCTTCAAATTTAGAAGTTATAGTCATCCTAGGAATATGGCATGATTGACCTTTTATTCTTAGGATATGCATCATCATTCCTAGGACTCTAAGGCAAAAATCATCATTTTTCTCCTCAAGACATGGATCATTGTTCCTAGGACTTAAATGACATAATTGTCTATAATTTTTCTTTCTTTTTTTAAACAAAGGATCATTATTCTTAGGACCTAACGATAGAATGTTATTCCTAAAAAATGGACCATTGGTCTTAGATCTTAATGATAGACTTGTCTCTTTCTGCCTCAAAAATGGATCATTGTTCTTAGGACCTAATGATAGAATTTTATTCCTCAAAAATAGATCATTGCTCCTAAGACTTGATGAAGGTTATAGAATACCTTTAAATTCAAGATGTCTCACTGAGGGTGAATTTATTTTGACAATCTAACTAGTGAGCATTAACTAGCCTTTGAGGTTTTGATCTTCTTAAGGCGTTCTGAACCTAAACAAAATGTCTTCCTAATGGTGCATAATTCCTAATTTATACGCTTTATGAGAAAGGACACTATACTTAGGACATGATATGTATCTCCTAAGGAAATGTAACCCGGCATATGTTTGCTATTGGATCGCACTATCTTGATTCGACTGTGTGATGATACATTTTTTATGTCTTGGTAAGATTGGTGTGATTTTGCACGATCAAAGTAGATTCATTCATATTGTTTTAGCGGATGAGTTTTAGACATATCTGTTTAGCACGGGCTATTTGTTTTATTTATTCGAGGTGGGATTTTTATTTAACGGCGAATGGATTTATGATTTTATTAGAGTATATTTTAAGTGCATTATCATGGATGAAATAGGAATTAATGATTTGATGTTCGTATTTGAGGGTTTATTGTGTTAGGTAAAGTAAGGATTCTTGTTCTTTCTTGTAGCTTTCTCTTTATTTTGATTTTGAAAACAATTTTTTACGTTTGATAAATCTAGCAATGCGTGGGATAGAACAATAATTCTTACACTGATTATTATTCCCCTACTTTCATAGAAATTTTATTCTACCTATCTAGTATAACAATTGCATAAATAACTATACAGATGATAAGAAATCAAATCTCTCTCCAATACAGTGTCCTAAGTAAAACAGAGTTTTGGATATCGTCTATCCTAGGATCCCTATATGTGGTTTGGATTCCCTTCTAATGCATTCAGTTCCCAGACCTTTAAACCTTCGGCATCCTCTCCAGGGGAACATCCATTATTTGTTAGTGGTCCGAGCGAGGCGGGTTTGGTAGTTGACTCCCGGGGAATAAACCCGTTCGGCCTTGCTTTTAGTACCTCTTTCTCATCATGATATACAATGCAAAGTAGTCCTCGTGTGTTGGAGAGAGTTTACAAAAATAAAATGTAAAAATTTAAAGACTGAAAATTAAATTCAGATATTGAAAGACAATAATGTAAATGCAGTATTGTAAAGACAGTAAATACATGCAAGAATAAACAAAGTATGTAAAAAAAAAAATTATTATTATTATTATTATTATTATTATTATTATTATTATTATTATTATTATTATTATCATAATTTTTTGGAAGGCAATCATTTATGTTTAAAATCAAAGACATATTTCTCGGGTTTTATTTAACTGTGAAAATAGATTTAGACTTCAACTAGGCTTGACCCTCTAAAGTTCCCAATGGAGTCACCAGTTGACGCACCCCGGATTTTGTTTAGTAGAGGAAGTAGAAATTGAGAACAAGAGGAAACAAGTTTTCATTCCTCCCTTTCAAAATCCTCCAAATCCATTCATTTTTTAAAATGGTTTTCAAGGGATTTTCTAGACGTCGGTTTTGAAACCTTCTTTGGGTTGAGATTTGAGTTGAAAACGGAGTCACCACTTAGCACAGGTTAAATGGTGTGCTAGGGCACCGAGAGTTTTAGAAATTCATTTTTTTTTTGTTTTAAAATAGCCCATGTTTTGACTCGTAATGGTCTTGTACCAGAGATATCTTTAAGTCCAGGGGTCAGTTATGCTCGGGGACGGTTTTATACACCCCAAGATACTTGTCTGAAAATGGTACCTCAGTCTAAATGAATATCCACCTTAAAACAAGATCCAAGTAATTTTCTTCGATTTGCTTTGCAAAATAATTCCCTTTTTTAAGTTTTTTTGTCTTTTTATGCATTTTTTATATGATACAAAAAAAGTAATTAAATGCTACAACTAAAATAGCAACGACAACCCAATAATAGTATATAAGTATGAAACACAAATATTTTTGGTATTTTTTAATGACCGAAACTTATAAAGGTTGCATCATATCCTTATTTTCGCAGGGAATAAAGTTGACGTGTAGTTCCAACATACAAGATACACAACTAATTTATTTAGATAGGTGATCAAACTCATACATTGGTTGCCTACATATCTCAAATTAATGAGAATCAAGTCAGGAAGTAGTCCGTTTAGAGATGACTTTTGTTTTGAGTTTATTAGAGTTCATTTCATTTGTTCCTAAGATAATCAAATACACTATGTACCACCCATGGTGTAATTGATGTTCTTGTCGCGTTCTTCACATGATCTTGACCAATTTTTACATAGTTTGGTGATTGAGGTATGATTTTACTGTTTTTACTTAATTACTTGATAGATTATGATAAATATATGGAAAATAAGTATAAATGTTTTATGAACATGCTATGTACAGACATAATACACATATTTAATACAAGATTAAAGGAGGTTTAGGGAGACAGACCTAACTTAGGGGAAGTAGTTGATAGGTGTGATCTACCTACATATTTCCAAACCGGTTTTGAGTTTTAGAGTATTTTTATAGTTTATTTTATTATGTTTCAATTAGTTTTTATTCTTTTTATATATATTAGGTGCGTGGGGTAAAAAGGTTTGAAATCAGAGCGTAAACGATTAATTCGGACCAAAACTGGTCGAAGAACGGTGGAAAAACAAGTCCGATGGGCAATATTTAGAATAGTAGCCCACCGCCGCGGTGTCCAAACCTCCACCGCGTGGTGAAAATACAGAGTGGGCTTATCTTGCTGGACATCCACCATCGCAGCAGTAAGATCCACCGCCGCGGCGGTGAAACTGCAGGATGGTCCTGAATCCACCGCTTTCTTCACCGCCTAGGCGAACATTAAACCAACATACTCCACCATTGCAGCGGTGGCCTCTGCACAGATTTAAGATAGTTTTGGGATATTTTGCTTATTTAAACCCTTCCTCTCCTTCTCTCTTCCAGTGGAATCACCCTTAGGGCCCTTAGACTATATTTTAGGGTGATTTTGAGAGATTTTTGAGGAAGAGCTCTCAACCTGAGGAAGAAGATGAAGGAAGAAGCGAGAGATAAATGGTTTTAGTGCCAAATCTTTGGATATTGGCTAAGTCATTCATTTCTTTTCTTTATTTTTTTCATTTCGGTAGTTTTTGAGCGTGTTTATGCCATTTTACATTGTATACATGGCTATGGCCATTGGCTAAATGTAAGTTGTTTATGGAATATTAATAAATTTATGAATACGTTGTTTAATTGAGTTTGTGTTTCGTTTGCGGTTGTTCTTCGATGTTTGATTGTGTTTATCGTTCTTGTTTGTTGATTATGATTAGATTTATATATCGAGAATTCGAGGTTTAACAGACCTCGGATTCAGACTAGGGTAAACGAATGTCACGATCCAATAACCCGGGAGAGAGTTGGATTGTGTACAATCGATGACATTGGGGAAAGACTCACGTGACCTTGGGTTGTTAAGACATTAAGCGGGACTTCTTCGTTGATGTATTCCCTCATCTTATACTCGAGAGAGGTGGCAGGGGAGTTTACAAACTGAGATTGTCGATAGGGTAAACACAACGCGATGATCCAATAACCTAGGAGAGAGTTGGATTGTGCGCAATCAATGACTTTGGGGTGAGACTCACATGACCTAGGGTCATTAAGATGTTGATGGAGACTTCTTCGTTGATGCAAAGTTCCGTATTCCCTCGTCTAACCCTCCGAAGAGGTGACAGGGGAGTTTACTAACTGAGATTGTCAGATAAGTCGGACGTCGTTAACATAAACTAAAACGATATTGAACACATATTCGTAAACGAAACTAATTCCTAGACAATCTATTCTCTCAAAACTATCTCAATGTAGTATTAGTATAGTTAAATTAGTATTTTAGTATTAGTATTTAATTAAATTACATTTTTAGCACCTAGATAAAATTAGGTCATGACAAACACGGTATTCGATAGTAGTGATAACCAATCCCTATGGATACGATACCCAATCTTTAAAGATCCATCATACTAAAACTTTGACCTTGTACACTTGCGAGTAGTCAATACACAAACGTGTAACAAATACTCGTCGTACACGTTTTTGGCGACATTGCATGGGATTGGTTGTTTGTCATATGCAGTTTTCGGCAATCGCCACCAAGTTTTTGGCACCATTGCCAGGGATTGTGTTTTTTTGTTATTATTGATATTGTGAGTAAATGACTTGATTTTACTTTAGGCATTTCTTTTGTACATAATTTTTGTTTTGTAGTTTTGTTTTTATTTCTGATGCAGGGTACTTGGCGATGTTAGATCGATAGGTATTGATGCATTCCTTTCAGCGGGATTTTGAGCCATTTATAGTACTGGCGCCATGCACATAAGCCGGTGAGGCGTGTCGTTGAAAGATCGAGCCATCCAGTGCAATATCTCGACAAGCTTGAGGGCATTCTGAACATGTCAGGCCAAGGACATTAAACCACGCGCTTCTTAGGAGGCAACCCAAGTAAAAAATAAATTAAATCTGTCACAGCCAAATTTATTCAGAGGCCAGATTCTCTCGCCTCCCAGGTACATGTTTTAAACCCTCTTCGTCAGCATACTTTAAATTTCATATGTTGAGAATAATGATTGGGTCGCTAAGGCCACTGTCCGTTTTAAGTTCGGAAGTGATGTGTAGTATTTAGTATAATATGTTAAATGTTTATTGTTTTCTTACGTGCATGTTTGTTTAGGTTAGTTTGTGTTTGTTTGTTGTTGTTGTGTGCATTCTGAGTTTTGCGTTCATCTGGGCCGTTACCCGATGATGATATTACCCCTGGTTGTTTTCGAGGTCAAGGGTAATATCTATACATGTGTGTTCTGTGTGCTTGACAATACGTTTTGGTGAAAATTATTGTAGATCCTAATTTGCACGAGCACATATACTCAATGTATTTCTATTCAATTGATTAGAGGCCAATTATTGATTAGCTAAACTCATGACACTTTAAGGATTCTAAAACCTGATTGAGGGGAAGCTTGAGGCAAAATCCTAGGCGCGGTAGTTCAGGAGACATGATTTAGACCTTCAATTTTATCGCTTGAACCTTTTAAAGCTAACCTAAAAAATTTATTCCCTCGTTCCCCTATCGAAGCCGATAAACTTTTCAATTCTGAACTCTTATCAATACTCTCCCAATTTAATTTTTCCAAACTATTGTTGCTAAGCCTAAAAATGAAAATTGAGTGAAATCAAGTAGCATAGACTAATGCTGACTTGAAGTGAGCGATCAGGGTTTCAAACGAATTGTTATTGATTCAGTATTAGTGTATTCACTTATCATTCTCTTAAATTCCTTTTTGCACACTCATAAAATTTTAGAAATTCAAATAAGTTTGGGGGTGTGTTACTTAATCCTTTTTGCACACTCCCAAAATTGTAGAAATTTGAATAAGTTTGGGGGTGTGTTATGTCAAAAAAATTATGTTCTTTCGACAAGTGAATACAAAGTTCTTAAATTCTTATTCAGGGTTGTGGTTATGTGGGGTTACAAGAGAAAGATAACGACAAGCGTTTGTGCCTCGGGTATCGTTCAATCTTAACGATTTTCTATTTCTATTCCTATGATACACTTGGTTGTTCTCCAAAGCCAAATCAAGCCCTGTTGATCTTTATGAATATCCGAACCTACATTAGTGGAGGGTGGACTCCAATCAGGCATATGGAAATCCTAATCCTTTACGGTCTAAGTTATGAGTTTAGTTGGTGGATGATCCAATCCGGTCATTGTATAGTTATATTATTGAGTCTTGCACTAACACGTTTATAGGATCTAGAATGGCGCTCACCATTATTGCATGTCGAAATTCTAGAACCATATGATGTGTTTTACCGCTTGAACTCAATGTGACTGGCGGTTGTTGAGGGAAAAATAAATAGGTCGTTAGAAGAAGTCAAAACTCGTATCTCGTTATGTTTAGGTTGTATTTAGGTTGTTTTTTATTTCATTTAGTTGTATTTTTCATTTTCGTGTGTGTGTTTTGCTCGAGGACTAGTAAAATTCCAAGTTTAGAGGTATTTGATAGATGTGATCTACATAAATATTTCTAAACCGGTTTTGTTTGTTTTAGAGTATTTTTATAGTTTATTTTATTACGTTTTAATTAGTTTTTATTCTTTTTGTATAAATCAGGTGTGTAGGGTGAAAAGGTACGAAATCGTAGCGTAAACGATCAATTCAGACAAAAAACGGTCGAAGAATGGTGGAAAAACAAACACGAGAGAAACATTCAAAATAGCAGCCCACCACCACGGTGGTGAAAATGCAGAGTGGGCTTATCTTGCGGGACATCCACCATCGCAACGGTGAGATCCATCGCTGTGGCAGTAAAACTGCAGGATGGTCCTGAATCCACCGCTTTCTTCACTGCCTAGGTGAACATTAAACCGACATACTACACCACCACGGCGGTGGCCTTTGCACTGATTTAAGATATGTTTTGGGATATTTTGAGTATTTAAACCCTTCTTCTCCTCCTCTCTTCCGGTGGAATCACCCCTAGGGCCCTTAGACTATATTTTAGGGTGAGTTTGAAAGATTTTTTAGGGAGAGCTCTCAACCTGAGGAAGAAGATAAAGGAGCAAGCGAGCGATAAACAGTTTTAGCGCTAAATCTTCGGATATCAGTTAAATCGTTCGTTTCTTTTCTTTATTTTCTTCATTTCGGTAGTTGTTGAGCATGTTTATGCCATTTTACATTGTATACATGGCTATAGCTGTTGGCTAAACATAGGTTGTTTAGGGATTATTAATAAATTTATGAATACGTTGTTTAATTGAGTTTGTGTTTTGTTTGCAGTTGTTCTTCAATGTTTGATTATGTTTATCATTCTTGTTTGTTGATTATGCTTAGATTTATATATCGAGAATTCGGGGTTTGACAAACCCCAGATTCGAACTAGGGGAAACAAACGTCACGATCCAATAACTCGGGAGGGAGTTGGATTGTGTACAATCGATGACGTTGGGGCAAGATTCATGTGACCTAGGGTCATTAAGACGTTGAGGAGGACTTCTTCATTGGCTCAAAGTCGCGTATTCCCTCGTCTTACACTCAGGATAGGTGGCGAGGGAGTTTACGAATTGAGATTGTGAATAGGGTAAACATAACGCGATGATCCATTAACTCGAGAGGGAGTTGGATTGTGCGCAATCAATGACATTGGGGCAAGACTCATGCGACCTAGGGTCGTTAAGACATTGAGGGGGACATCTTCGTTGATGCGAAGTTGCGTATTCCCTCATCATACACTCGGGAAAGATGGCGGAAGAGTTTACGAACTGAGATTGTAGGATAAGTCGAACTCCGTTAACATAAACTAAAACGAGATTAAACACGTATTCGTAAACAAAACTAATCCCTAGACAATCTATTCTCTCAAAACTATCTCAATGTAGTATTAGTATAGTTAAATTAGTATTTTAGTATTAGTATTTAATTAAATTACATTTTTAGCGCCTAGATAAAATTAGGTCATGACAAACACAGTATTCAATAGTAGCGACAACCAATCCCTATGGATACGATACCCGATCTTTAAAGATCCATCATACTTGTGAGTAGTCAATACACGAGCGTGTAATAAACGCTCGTTATACAGTAGTCTTCCCTAAGTGATTACCTTCCTATCCTTCTTTGGATCTTTTACATTGTCCTCGATCGGTTTCCATCAACTCCTTGAGTTCTTCCTCCAAGAACCTTAAAAACTCCTCCAGGGAAATATTTCAGTAGAATTTTGAGGTATTTATTGAAGAGAAATCTTGGAAACCCTAATGGCCCTAGAGGATTGCTCGAGCATAGAGAGAGAAAGCTAGGGTTCTAACTCTTAAAAAACAAAAATGGACTCCTGTAATTATACGCTTGGGGGCCTATGCACTAGCCAATGAACAGACCATCCCAAGGCCTTTCTTAGGGTCTGTTTAGCTTAGGGGTCATATCATCTTGTCTTGATCTTGAATAGCTTTGGACAAATTTTGCTAGATTTTGTTAGATTTTCAAAGATCTTCCAAAGATTTCTTGTCCAGGTTCAAATATTAGCAATCATTGTAAATCTTTTGCCATCATGAGCAATCATTAGTCATCATTACACAATCTTGGATATCTTGAAGTGATATTTCCGGTTTGCTTTAGGGGCTAAATACCAGTTACATTCACTATTTTGATTTAGTTACCATTAATGTTTACAAGGTTCTTTGAATTTGGTCTTGATTAGTCATTTGGCATTTAATGCTTGATTGATACCCTTGATTTTATGGGCTTTGAATCGGTTGGATTTGAATTGAATTGGATTGGTTTATCTTGTAATGGACAGTCACATTTCAAGGACTTTAATTAACCTCAAAAATATTTTTGATGATCCTAAGATTTTGATGGACAATTAAGTATTAATATTTTTTTATGGAACTAACGAGTTTATGGAGTGTTTCAGTTTAAAAGTTCTATTGTTAATGTTATCATGAAGATATTATTAAAGTTGCTATGGATGTTGAGAGATAATCAAAGAGATGGGCATTAAGAGACTGAAGATCCTGAAGAATATAGGTGAAAACAACTCAAACTAATTTTTACTCTTAATGTATCCCGATTAGGATCACACACGACACAAAAATAAATTTATACTTATGTGTGTTTTTTATAGGGTTCTAATTAGTCAACATATTTGCTCCAATGTGAAATTGAATAAGAAATATTAACTTAAGAGAGAGCAGTGTTTAAAATTGATTAATAGTGTCAATTAAGTTAACCGAGAAAAGAAATCAGTTAAAGGGAAAAAAAAGTCGAAGATTTGAGTTAAAATATATTTGAGAAAGGGAGATCCATCACTGATCAGTCAACTGATGGTAAGGAGATCGGTCAACTGACGAGAAGTGGCTGAGAATTGAAGAAGTCTCTAAATCGATCGATCAATTGACTGAGAGAGATTGGTAAACTAATGACCAAGATATGAACTCTCTAAATCATTGGTCAACTTACCTTCAATGATCGGCCAATCGACCATGGCCAAAAAATAGCCTAGGGAACATCCTGAATCAATCGGTCAACCAACACATGGAGGATCAGTCGACCGACTGGAGAATAAGTTTGGTTTGGGCTACAACCTGAATCAATTGGTCGACTGATAGGTTTGGTCAGTCAACTGACTGTGTTGTTTCAAGTTTTGAGGATTTCGTGGATTTGATCTAAAAGTAACCGTTAACTAGCCATTTTGGCTAATTTTTTGGAGATATCTTAGGGATTTGAACTTATAATAGATATATCATATTTATTTGATTATCCCTATAGATATGGTACACTTATTTTATTTTAAGTGTTTCTCAAATTGGTTTATTTAATACTTCCTATCTTATCGATTTGAGATTGAGAAATATGTGAGGGACTTAATTGAGAGATTTAACAACTATAATTAAGTGTTTTGAATTGGGATTGAGTCATATTGATATATGGGGTCTATTTGAGTAATTAAATATCATATTTTGTGGGAACTAGCCGTTAGAGGGCTTGTTTCAAATCTATTTAAATAGACATGCGTTTTTCACTTGTGAGATATCCCAATATATCATTCTATCAAGAGCTATTTAGTTTCTGAGCTTTCTGAGAGTCATTATTCTGAAATTATACTAAGAATGTATTGTGATATTATCTTTGAGAAAAATTCTTGGGAAAATGTGCTGAAATTTTTGCTATTATCGATCTAAAGTCTTACTGCAATTTAGTTTTCATTTTTTTGGTGAGATCTTGGTGCGATCGTTCCAAGATTTTACGTTTAATTTTTATTTGATATCATTATTGATTTCTTGGATTTTTCTTATCATTGAGAAATTGTTTTCTGAACTTTAAATTGCATAAAAATACTTTAAAACAATTTTTGGTGAAAATCTGATTACGTGCTCGATTGTGTGCTACCCACTAATTTTATAATCATATTTTGAATTTCTCACGTAAAATTCTATCACTAGTAAATTTGGGACATTAATTTGGTTTAAATTAATTTGAGGTGGTAGAAGCTCCGAGTGGGAAAAAACTTATCAATTTATTGTAATTGGTAAGTTGTGTGCGAATGATATTGTTGGAAATATCTAATCAGGGGTAGCTTGGTTTCAATCTCTTCCAGTAAAGAAATTGAGGTTTGATCTTTACCTAAGATATAAAATGGTTAGGTTACTCTTTTTTGTACAAAGAGATTGGTGTTAATTCTTCCTGAACATAATTAGTTTGTGTGATTTGTAATGGTTCCATCCTTACCAGTGAAAAGGATTCTTCGAGTGATTTTTTTGTTGTGAGTTTTGATTCTTAGACTAAGTATAAACGAATTAGGTTAATCTTTAGCTTGTTAGAAAAATAAAGGTTCTTCCTTAGCCTATGAAAGGGGAATTGTAAAAGTTGATTCTGAGTTTATGAAAAAAATCATTGTGTAAAGGTTTGGTTTCTACCTGGTTAAAGGAATCTTAGTGGTTTAGTGGGTGTGACTCTCTGTGGGGCTCGGAGGACTAGATTAACCAAGAGTAGCTTGGTGAACCAGTATATATCATAGTTTGGTGCATTTTTACTTTATTTATTTTCTGTTATTTGGGTGTGCACCAAAGTTAATTACACTTATTCACTGTTATATAAAGAAATAATAATTAATTTAGGATTAAATTAATTGTTTGAATTTAAGTGTTGAAATGATAATTATTTCTTTTAATTTTATAACTACCGAATTCACCCCTTATCTTGGGTAGATCACTAGGCCAACAATTGACCTTAGAGCTAGTTTTAGCTCGATATGCTTCACAGTATAGCTAAACATGATCATGTAGGGTGCACTGATCTGATATTATTCGCACTATTAAACATGATCACATGGAGTGCCCTAATTATGATATTATTTGTATTATTATTGATTCTTCTACTTCTTCCAATAGTCATTGTTCTGTTCGTGAGAATGATAGAATTCGTGATGATGAGAATGCAGATAAGGCTATTGAGATGCTTATTTCCCTTACGTATGTTTTTGGAAAAGAGAATTTTAAACTTGGGCAAAAAATTGCAACTCTTGAAAATAAGAAGTTTAGTACTGTCAAATCTCTTAAGAAAAAGAATTTGGACAAATATTTTGAAACTGTTGAGTTTAGAAATGCTTTATCAAAAATTGGTAAGTCATATGAAACAATCGAGTCTCTTGATCTTCAACAAAATGATTTTAAAAAGAAAAATCTTGAAACTTTAAATGAGGCCTTGAGCATTGAGTTGGATAATGCGAGATGTGAGCTTGATAGAGCTCGTGTGAAAATCCATTATGTTGAAAATAAGTGTCAAATTCTTAAGAATGATCTTGAATTTATGCATAAGAAGAATTTTGGTCTATAGGTAAACGTTCGCACAAATGAGCGGTTACTTGAGAATATGCAAAAGGAGCTTGATGAAGCAATGAATAAATTCAAGGATATTGAGAGGACTAAACCTATTGAAAAACCAATAGTCACTAAAGCAGCTCCTCAAAATCGTGAACAATATCATGCTCCCGTGCGGAACAATAACTATCCTAAGAGATGTATTAACAGTATTAAATGTTTTTTTTGTGGGAAGTTTGGTCATTATGAGGAATATTGTTATTTATTGCATGGTTACCCTGTCGAATCCAGAAACAGTTGGATACCAAAAAGGAAAAATTTTGATGCAGTGCCAACGGGAGATTCGAATAAAAACGAGGATATAATGAATACTCTATGCCGACAAGGGAATCAAGATTCAATGTACCTAAAAGGAAGAATCAGCACGTGCAAAATAGAAGGATCAAGGAATAGCAAGTTCGTTACATAAAATCTACCAAATCATATCCACAACAAATGACAAGATATCAGGCCAAGAAAAGAACTATATATAAAGTCATAGCAAAGCAGGATGAGGAAAAGCAGCTCAAAACATCAAACAAAGGCAAGGAAATTATTATTGAACAAATTCAAAAAAATTCCAATGCTAAGGAGGAAACCAAAGTTTTACAATTATAAAGTTTAAGAGAAAAGAGATAAACAAGGGAGAATAGCCATTATCTGAATAGTGAAGTGTTCCACTTTCTCAAAATCCACTTCGAGATTGTTTCCTCTTCCTCGTTTTGATGTTCTCCTCTTGGGTCTTGACTTTTTGTTCCAAAATCTCCCCCAAAAAAGTGATATGCAAAAGTTGGAACAAAATGGGAACAAAAAGGGAACAAAAATATCTAAAAAATATCCTAAAACATTTTAGAGCTAGGGGCTTCACCGCTAAAACGGTGGGGATGTCAGTAAGCTCACCACTGCAGCGGTGAGAAGTCAGTGGGCTTTCTGCCCTTTCACCGCTGTAGCGGTGAAAGCCACTGTTGTAGCTTTGGATAACCAATGGGATAACATTTCACCGCTGCAACGGTGAGGGCCATCACTGCAGCGGTGGAGCTGCAGTGATGAACTTTGCCTTTCTTCATCGTTTTTCCATCGTCTTCCTACCGATTTGCTCGTTTTTTGACTGTTTTCGTTCTTAACCGTTACTTTGAACAAAAACAAATTAAAACATAACAAGAATACTTGAAAACTACCAAATTCAGTTTGAAAATAGATAGATAAATTTCACCTATCAAATACCACCAAACTTGGAATTTTGCTAGTCCTTGAGCAAAGCACCCACGCAATAAAATAAACTACCACAACAATTAACGAACTGAACTACTAAAAACAAAAAACAAAACACCAACAACTAAACATAACAACATGCGAGTTTTGAATTCAACTATTCGACCAAAACGCTTTCCCTCAACGACCCCAATTATATTGAGTTCAGGAGTAAAACGCACCATGTAGTGTTCTAAAATTTCAACGTTCGAAAATGGTAAATTATAGGTGTGATCTACCTATGTATTTCTAAACCGAATTAAGTTAGTTTTCGAGCGTTTAAATAGTATTTTATTACGTTTTAATTAGTTTTATTACTTTTTGTATAAATCAGGTGTGTAGGGCAAAAAGATAGGAAACTGGAGCGAAAACGATAAGATTGAACCAAAAGCTATCGAAGAACGGTGGAAAAAATAAGCACGGAGGCAAAATTATGAAATAGGACCACCGCCTAGGCGATGAAGATGCTGAGAAAAGAACAAAGGTTACTGATGGACCACTACTTAGGCAGAGAATCCATCGCCTAGGTGGAAATCCAGCAGAGAATCAAAGATAGGCTAATAACAGCCCACCGCCTAGGCGGAAATCTAGCAGAATGTTCTTCTACATCCACCGCTGTCTTTATCACCTAGGCGATCACCAACTGACCTACCTCCGTCTAGGTGGAGGATCCCTTCTCCTAGGCAAAGACCCTCTACACAACCTAGATACTTTTTCAGATATTTTTTAGATATTTTGTCTATAAATACCATTCTCTCTCTCCCTATCTTGGACCCCCCCGGCCATTTGGGAATCTTAGGCCATATTTAGGCTATGGTTTAGGAGTTTTAGAGGTGGATCTCACATCCCTAAGTGGAGAAGACGACGAATTGAACGTTGAGCGTTCTTGGCGGTGTATCTTCGGACGAGGCTAAGTTCTTCGATTATTTTTACTCATTTCTTTATATTAGGATCATGTGAGCATGTTTAGCTCGTTATTTTATTGTATATACGGCTATGTCCATTAGTTAAATATGGATTGTAGTAGGGATTAGCAATATATTTATAAATACGTTGTTTGGATGATTTCGGTGTTTCATTTGTGATTGTTCTTCGTAGTTTGATTGTGTTTATCGTATTATTTGTTTATTATGCTTAGTTAGATAAATAGAGAATACGGGGTTTTGACAAACCCCAGATTCGGATTAGGGTAAACAAACGCCACGATTCAATAACCCGGGAGGGAGTTGGATCGTGGACAATCGATGATGTTGGGGCAAGACTCACGCTACCTAGGGTCGTTAAGACATTGAGAGGGACTTCTTTGTTGACTCAAAGTTATGTTTTATTCCTCGTCTTACACTCGGGAGAGGTGGAAAGGGAGTTTTAGAACGGAGATTGTCAATAGGGTGAATACAACGCACGATCCAATGACCCAGGAAGGAGTTGGATTATGTGTAATCAATGATGCTGGGCGAGACTCACGTGACCTAGGGTCGTTAAAATGTTGAGGAGGACTTTTTCGTTGACTCAAAATCATGTATTCCCCTGTCTTACACTTGGGAGAGTGGCGGTAGAGTTTACGTACCGAGTTTGTCAAATAGGTCGAACACTATGAACGTGAGTAAATCGAGATCGAACACGTATTTGTAAACGCGTTAATCTCTAGGAAATTCTTCACCCCAAAACATATTGGCATATTAGTGTAGTTAATTTAGGTTATATTAGTATTAGTTTAATTAATTAAATACATTTGTTTTCGCCTAGATAAAGTTAGGTCACGACAAATGCGATATTCGATAGTAACGATAGCAATCCTTGTGGATACGATAACCCGATCTTAATGATCACACTATACTAAAACTTAGACCTCATATACTTGCGAGTGTAAGTAACGACGTATATTCGATCGCTACCAGTAAACGCCATTCTAGATCCTACTCAAGTGTGTGTGCGAAAACTCAATTATATAACTATTCAAAGACCGGATTGGATTATCCACCAACGAAGCTCACGACTTATAGAATAAAGGATTACGATATCCATACGCCTAACTGAGTTCTATTTTCCACTAATGTAGGCTTGGAAATTCAAAAAAATCAATAGGACTTGGTTCTATTTTCGGAAAATGGCCAAGGGTATATCAGAAATATAAAACAGGTTAATGTTATTAACTCAACGATACCCAAGGCACAACGCTTGGCACATAATCACACTTAAACCCCTATAGATAAATTTGAAACAACCCTGAAGATTCATTTAAGAACTCTGTACTCACTTGTCAAAATAAACTATAATAGAACTATATTTACATATGGTTTTTTTTTTAGCTTACAAACCACACCCACAGACTTATTCGATTATTACAATTTCATGGGTGTGGTTAAAACGAAAGAACAATGACAAGTGAGTACTCGAATACTGAACCAATGAAAAGTTCACCTAAAACCCAATCACTCACTTCAAGTTTCATAAATGAATGCTAACTTGATTTCACTCAAATTGTGCCTTCGGTTTAGCGACTTAGGTTTGGAAAAAGTTTTATCGTCCAGGGCATATGGTACGTGTTCAAAATTTAAACGAATTATAGGCTTCGACAGTGTAACGAGGGATAAACATATTACAAGGTAAGTTTCAAAGGCTCAAGCGATCAAAATGAATGCCTAAATCATGTCTCCTGAACTACCTCACCTAGGATTTCGCCTTAAGTTTCCCCCAATCAGGTTCTAAAATCCTTAAAATTATCATGAATTTAGCTAATGAATAATCAGCTTCAAATCAATTGAATAGCTATACATTGAGTCTACGTGCTCGTGCAAATTAGGATCCACAATAACTTTTACAAAAACGACATGTCAAGCACACAGAACACACATGAATGGGCATTACCCTTGACCTCGAAAAACAACTAGTGGATAGTATCATCATCGGGTAATGGCCCAAAAGAACTACAAAACTCAGCACACAAAAATAATAACTACAAACATAAACACACTACACAAACAAACATGTATACAATTAAACAATAGAACTTTTAAACTTAAACTACATAACTAACAAAAGAAAACATACTAACATACTACACATTACCCCTAAACTTAAAATGGACAGTGTCCACAATATCCCAACATTAAACTTAACAAATATCATGCATTTTGGTGATGAAGGGGTTTTTGAACACGTACCTGAGTGGCGATACAATCTCACCTCTAAATGAAGTTGGCGGTGATGGATTAATTTATTTGAAACCTTGGGTTGCCTCCCAAGAAGCGCTTGGTTTAATGTTCTCGGCTAGACATGGATAAAGGCTCGTTAAAGAGTGGCTTTCGTCCGTAGTATGTGTCATACAACAAAACATACAGGTCTTGGTTCAGAACGCCCTCAAGATTGGTAAGATTTGGCAATGTATGGCCCGTACTCTCAACGTGACTCGTTGTCAGCTCATGTGCTTGGTTGTCTGGAATTAACGGTGTTGAAGGCCGTGGAGGACAAGTGAGCCACATCGGATCCTCATAGATGTGATCATCTTGGATCGGTGGAGGCATCACAATATGGAACTCTAATGGTGAAGAATTAGAATCTTCGATCCACGCTTGGGTTTTTTCCTCACTAGAATCATCATCATCATCATAAAATACACCCAAGTTCCTCCCACTCATATCCGGTTCCTCCTAGTGGATTTCAATTCATGTGGCGTGTGTGTCTCTTAGTGCCACCATTTTTTACTTGGCCTCAATGTAGCAAATAAGCTAACCAATTTGCGCCTGAATAGACGTTACGATCGCATCAATTTCAGCGCAGGTCATCTCAATATTGTCAAAACGAACCTTATGCTTATTGAGATGGTCATTCGTCTCCCTCCAAAAAGCCTGAGTCTCCCTCATAAATTCAACGAACATTTTCTCCAGGGTAGGGAAAGACTCTTCTTGTTAGTCCGGGGTGTTAATCCATGGCGTTAAAACGGTGGAATTACCCCCCAATTTTTAGTATCTTGTTGAATAATTCAAACTCCACCATATCTTTCAATAACCAATAGGCGTCTTCCACGGTTCGTTGGTCGAAAGAGGTAGTACCGTTTCTTCTTTCCACCCAAGTTCTTGTTGCGGTTAATAGCACGTCGAGAAAGTTTAGTAGTTGACACTCTCTTAGGAAACAATGGTTGGGAAACTAAATAAGCAACTCCTTGTATCGATCCCAAGCACAATAAAACGGTTCAGAATCTCGTTGAAAGAAATGCAACAGTACTTGTTAATCTAACATCTTCAAGTACCCTGCAAGAAAAACAAACTACGAACAAAATTTATAAACAAAATAAATTCCTAAATTAAAATCAAGTTACTTACTCACAATATCAACAACAATCTAAAAGCCAATCCCCGGCAATGGTGCCAAAAACTTGGTAGTGGAATATTACGTCACTACTTTCACTGCAAGTGTACAAGTCAAGTTTAATAGAATAGTGAATGAGAAAGGTTGTCATATCCACAGGGATTGGATTAAATTATCGCTAAGTACCGCGATTATCATAATGGAATTTTATTTAGGTGATAAAAATAGCATTTTTGTTTTTATAATAAACTAAACTAAAATACTAACTAATTTAATTACAATACTAATATGTTGTTAATGGGAATAAATTATCTAGAGATAAACTTCCTTTACTTATATGTGTTTGATCCAATCTAGTTTACATTAATGTTATTCAAACTATTTGACAATTTAGGTATCGAAAATTCACTTACTACCTTTCCCGAGTGTAAAGTAAATGAATATGCCACTTCGCGTCAATGCCGATGTCCCCGTCAACCATCTAACGACACTAATCACATGAGTCTCGCCCCAACATCATGAATTGCACACTTTCTAATACTCTCTCAAGTTATTAGATCGTCACGTTGTATTTAAACCCTAGTCCGAATCCGGGGTTACCTCTCCCAAGTGTCAAACCCCGGATTCTCAAATCAACCACAATATCATAACAAGCATACTATGGATGTAAAAGAACAGTAAACACAATCGAATATAGATGAACAACTGTTAATGAAACACGATTTACTCAACTGAAATTTTCATAAACTATATCAATCCCTAGACAAAATACATTTAGCTAAACAAGATCATAATCAAATATTCATTAAAACAAGAGAATAACATCGTTTTACAATTCCAAAGTTTAAGAACAAACAGAAAAATAAGGGAGAATAGCCATTATATGAATAGTGGAGTGTTCCATTTTCGCAAAAACCACTCCGATATCATTTCCTCTTCCTCATTTTGATGTTCTCCTCTTGGGTCTTGCCCTGTTGCTCCAAAATCTCCCCAAAAATGTGATATGCAAAAGTGGGAATGAAATGGAAACAAAAAATGAACAAAAATATCTAAAAAAATATCCTAAAATACTTTACAGCTAGGGTTTCACCGCTGCAGCGGTCAAAAGCGCTGCTACAGCAGTGGGCTTGACAACTACAGCGGTGAGAATTCAGTGAATGTTCTTCCATTTCACCGTTGTAGAGGTGGATAAGCAGTGGGCTGTCATTTCACCGCTACGGTTGTGAAGCTGCAGTGATGAACTTTACCTTTCTTCATCGTTTTTCTATCGTCTTCCTACCGATTTGTTTGTTTTTTGACCATTTTTGCTCCTGACCCCTACTTTGAACAAAATCAAATAAAAATGAATTAAAACATAAAAGGAATACTCAAAAACTACCAAATTCGGTTTGAAAATATATAGATAAATTTCACCTATCATCCACGTATGATAATGCCTATTTCCAAAACCGAGAGCAAGAGATTAGATTCAATGAGGAATTTTCCAATCGAAAAGTAGTATGTTGCAAACCTATAGATTTTGTCAGTTTAAAGAAGAAAAATCTTGATATAGAGAAATATTTTAATAGTTTGGGGTGGACTAAGTTTGTCATTCAAAAGAATGAATAGATGCCGGTATGGGTAAGGATGTTCTATATTAATCTCACTTTTAATGATGTTTATATGACATTGTTTGTCAAAGGAAAGAAAATTAGGTTTGATGGGAGTCTTTGGAGTGATATTTTGGAAATAGAAAAAGGAAATGTATTTCCTTTTAATACTCCTCATTAGCTGTCAACAAATTTTAATAGAAGAGAAATTGCGCAAAAAATTGATTTGGATGGAGACAAAGAGGGATTGTTATCTCTTGAGCACCGATTCATTCATTTAGTGATAACTTATACAATTGTGCCTATAAGGGGAAGTCATGCAAATGTGAATGACTTTGATCTTTATTTAGTGAACGAAATTGTTAAAGGAAGAAAATTTGTTTTAGCTCATACCATGATAGATCACATGAAATATCATCTTCAAAAACCCTCTAGAGTGTTAACTTGTACCGATGCGCTTCAAAGGGTGTTTAACCACTTTGGAGTAGAAATTGACTCAGACGAAGAAAAAAATTTATCGGTTACACTGGGTTGGATTAATGTAAGTAACATTGTTCTAATAGGGTATGAGTTTAAAAGAGATAGATGGGTAAAAAAGAGAAGTGAGAGAAGACAGAGAATAGAGGTTGATAAAGAAGAAGATGAAGATGATGAGGATGAACTAAGCCCATATCAGAAGTTAGATTTACATCGTGATCAGATTGATGATCTTTGGGTACATGCAGACATGATGGATCAACGAATGGCTGGGCTAGAAAGTGGTATGGCTCAAATGAATATGCATATGGAAGTTGGATTTGGAAAAATCATGGGAAACTTGGAACAAATGTTCCAGTTTATGTAGTCTTCGTAGAATGCATCCCAGTAGCAGTACAATGCTTAATAGCACTTCACCGGTCAATCTATGTTTAGAGCATAGTAGTCCTTTGGAGGACCATCTGCAGCAGAATCGTTAGGAGCAGGGCCATCATGAGTGGGGACATCTAGGGAAGGACCTTCAACACCATATTATCAACAGATGCCTTCAAGCTCAAATATCTAGTATCCTCAATGGCCAACCACCAGTCCATTAGGACCATACTATCTGTTTACTAGATATGGTTCACATTTGTTTCCATCTTCCATTATTCTTATTATGGTTATGTTATTTGGACAAGTCTCACATTAACATTCTGGTCTATAATAGTTAATCTAAGTTTGTGTGGAATCTAACTTGGTAGTGTGCAAATTTTGTTGGACTAGACTTGATCATATTTAACTAGATATTTATCTCGAATGATGATCCATATTGTGTTTATGATTTTTGTGCTTAAAAGTTGATTTGTTGAAAATAGGTTTTAATTCTTAAAAATTGAACTTATTTTTTTATTAGATGTTATACATTAAAAATTGATTTTTATATGAGTTGATATAATATGCTTAATTTTTTTTATGAAATGATATGTTTTAATATGGTTTTAAAGGATTAAATATCAATATCATGCTAAGTTGCTAAAGTGTTTTTGACTACTTTAGGTTTACTCTTTCAAGCATATATTAAATTATTTGACTAATGTAGTGGTGATATGTGGTTCCCTTTTCCCACTTTTTGAGATGACAAAGGGGGAGAAAATGTATTGATGTTTATTGAAAATATTTATTGAATTGATTGTTAAAAAGAGGGAGATTTAAATGGGAAATTATAATTGAGCTTTAAACGAGTTAGTTAATGCTTAGGATTTGTTCGCCTAAGTATTACACTGATATATGGGGAGTTTATTGATCATATTTTGTGCTTCATTGAATATCTGATATGTTGTTAATTTACTCTTCATGATTGTGCTTTAAAGAATTAAAAAAAAAAAAAAAAAAATCGTCCTCAGATTTAGGGGGAGTGTGGTTACATTATTATTTTAAAGAAAACATCAAAATTAATTATCATCATCAAAAAATGAGAGATTGTTGATCCTAAGATTTTGATGGACAATTAAGTGTTGAAAGTTTTTATGGAACTAATGAATTTGTTGAACGTTTTAGTGCAAAAGTCCTACTGTTAAAGTTATCATGAAGATATTATTAAAGTTGCTAAGGATACTAAGAGACAATCAAAGAGTTGGACATTAAGAGACAAAAGATCATGAAGAATCTAGGTGAAAACAACTCAAACTAATTTTAACTCTTAATGTATCCCGATTAGGATCACACACAACACAAAAATAAATTTATATTTATGTGTGTCTTTTATAGGGTTCTAATTAATTAACATATTTGCTCCAATGTGAAATTGAAGAAGAAATATTGACCTAAGAAATACTAGTGTTTAAAATTGATTAATAGTGTCACTTAAGTTAATTGAGAAAAGAAATCAATTAAAGGGTCGAGAATGTCGAAGATTGGAGTTAAAATATAATTGAGAGATCGAGATCCAGCATTGATCGGTCAACTAATAACAAGGAGATCGGTTAACCGACGAGAAATGGCTGAGAATTGGAGAAGTCTCTGAATCGATCAGTCAATCGACTGAGAGAGATTTGTCAATCGATGACTGAGATATGAATTCTCTGAATCAATCGGTCAACCGACCGTCGATGATCAGTCAACCGACCATGGCCGAAAAATGGCTTGGAGAGCATTCTGAGTCAATCGGTCAACCGACACATGGAGGATCGATCGACCAACTGGAAAATAAGTTTGGCTTTGGCTACCACCTGAATCGATTGGTCGACTGATGGGGTTTGGTTAGTCAACCGACTATGCTGTTTCAAGTTTGGAGGATTTCGTAGATTTGATCTAAAAGTAGTCGTTAACTAGCCGTTTTTGGCTAATGTTTTGGAGATATCTTAGGGATTTGAACTTATAATAGATATATCATCCTTATTTGATTATCCCTATAGATGTGGTACACTTATTTTAAGTGTTTCTCAAATTGGTCTATTTAATACTTCATATCTTATCGATTTGAGATTGAGAAATATTTGAGAGACTTAATTGAGAGATTTAAAAGCTCTAAGTAAGTGTTTTGAACCAAGATTGAGTCATATTGATATATGGGGTCTATATGAGCAATTAAATATCATATCTTGTGGGAACTAGCCGCTAGAGGGCTTGTTTCAAATTTATTTAAATAGACCTTCGTTTTTTACTTGTGAGATATCCCAATATATCATTCTATCAATAGCTATTTAGTTCCTGAGCTTTCTGAAAGTCATTATTGTAAAATTATACTAAGAGTGTATTGTGAGATTATCTTTGAGAAAAGTTCATGAGAAAGTGTGCTTAAATTTTTGCTATCATCGATCTAAAGTCTTACTACGATTCAGTTTTCGCTTTTTCGGTGATATCTTGGTGAGATCGTTCCAAGCTTTTACTTTTAATTGTTATTTGATATCATTATTGATTGCATGGATTTTTTTTATCATTGAGAAATCGTTTACTGAACTTTAAATTTCATAAAATATTGTAAAATTATTTTTGATGAAAATCTAATTATGTGCTCAATTGTGTGCTACCCACTTATTTTATAATCATATTTTGAATTTCTCACGTAAAATTCTATCAATAGTAAATTTGGGACATTAATTGGGTTTAAATTAATTTGAGGTGGTAGAGGCTTTGAGCGGGAAAAAACTTATCAATTTATTATAATTGGTGAGTTGTGTGAGGATTAGATATTATTGGAAATATTTAATAAGGGGTAGCTTGGTTTCAATCTCTTCCAGTGAAGAGATTGAGGCTTGATCTTTACCTAAGGTTTAAAAAGGTTAGGTTACTCTTTTCCGTGAAAAGAGATAGGTGTTAATTATATCTGAACAGAATTAGTTTTTGTGATTTGTAACGGTTCCATCCTTACCGGTGAAAATAATACTTTGAGTGATTTATTTATTTATTTATTTATTGTGATGTTTGATTCTTTGCCTAAGTATTAAAGAATTAGGTTAATCTTTAGTTTGTTAAAAAGATAAAAGTTCTTCCTTAGCCTGTGAAAAGAGATTTGTAAAGGTTGATTTTGAGCCTGTGAAAAGAATAATTGAGTAAAGGTTTGCTTCCCACCTGGTTAAAGAAATCTTAGTGGTTTAATGGGTGCAACTCTCCGTGGGGCTCAAAGGATTGGATTAGCAAAGAGTAGTTTGGTTAACTAATATACATCTTGGTATGGTGCATTTTTTGTAACGACCCGGTTTCCCAGGGCTGCTACTACGGTTTCTCCTATAGAGAAATTCTATCGCAAACCGACTGGTCGAATTTTCGATCTATATAATTCAGTAAATTTTATAATAATGGCGATAACACTAGTTGCCGATTTTACGACTGAAATTATCAATTATAATATTCACTATTTTATATACCAAATAAAATAACCCATCATCTATTTCAACACTTCATCCAAGAATTATATAAATATATATATAACGGCGACAGATAATTAATAATTTACTTTATAAAAATATTTCCAATTTACAATCCAGCAACAACTAATAATTATCTAACTCATAATTTAAAAAGCGAATTTCCAACATTTAATCAAATCCATTATCTTAAAACTATTTTTATTAAACCCGAAAATTCAATATATTCAAATTAGAGACATTTTACAACGACTGCGATAGTTATAATTATCTTTTATTTCAACAATAAACAGTAATTACAATTTTTATAAGTAGAAATTTCAAATAAAAAGTCTCCTCTCTCGTTTTGTCCCAACCGACCCTGCAACCCAAACTATAGGATTGTGAGTCAACGCTCAGTAGAACTCTAACCCCTCTAATACATGTATTTAATTAATATAATACGTAAAACACATTAGCATGCTTGTCACATAAATTCCACATCCTCCAAATTATTTCATGTAATTAAACAGGTAAAATGTCACAACGATTCACCAAATAATTTCATGATCACACCATGAGACAATTAAATACATATATTAAGAGAGTTCGGAATTCTACCTACTCTAAATCGTCCGTTTGCCGCGACATGGATTTATTGGATTTTATTGGGGTTGCTTACATAAAAAAAAATTTCTTTTTCTTCTTCTTCTTCTTTTTTTTTTTTTTTTTTTTTTTTTTTTTTTTTTTTGCTTCTTCTTTTCATTTTTCTGTTTCTATTTTGTTGGTTCAGCCCCCGACGCCACTACCGGCCTTCACTGCCGCCGCCGACGCTACACCCGATAACACACACAGCCACAACCGCTACCCACACACAGTCACACACACGCCTGCTCAAGCTGGACCACGAACGCATACCTATAGTTTGATCGGATCAAATACCCACACACACACACACAAACTGCCAACGCACCACATCACCGCCACCCCCATCGGACCAAACTCACTGATTGAACCCATCACACACACATATACACAGCAGCATACAAACACATACACAGCCACATCACGGCTGAACATGGACACACCCACAAAACCACCAACGACTCCCCCTCTCTCACTAGTTCTCACTCACTACCAGCCACCGATCAACACCCACCTCCCTGACGACAGGACACACCCATTGGCCAAATCAAAACACACACACACACACATACACACATACACCATCAAATCAAATACACGTACACACATATAACAACATACACAATACACACACTCACCGAATGAATGGACGGCTACATACATACACCGATACCACCAATCGGACCACCCTCGCCGTCGAGCCAAACAACGACGATCACACTCTCAGATACCCACGACCATAAACCGAAAACAGAGCACCCCCACAATTACACACACACCCACGTCTGATTAAATACACCCTTACCGAACAACGGCGATGATTACGCACCACCGTACGAACGACGATCACATACCCACCGAAACAAACTGCCTTCTCTCTCTCTTTCTCTCTCTTCGCTTCTGGATTCTTCTTTCTTTTTCTCTCTTTTGTGTGTATGAATCTCTCTCTCTCTCTCTCTCTCTCTCTATATATATATATATATATATCTTAATTATTTTCAAATTACATTAACCTCCCCTAATTAAGAGTTTGAAATCATTTTAGTCCCAAAAGTTTACAATTTGCAATTATGAAAATTGCTAATTAACCCCACAAATTTTAAATTAAATAATAAATAACATAATCTACCCTGATACTTTTGAAATGTTCTAAAATGTGACTTAAATTGTACGGAAAAAAAAATAAGGGTCTTACAACCCTTTCCCTCTAAAAGAAATTTCGTTCCAAAATTTTTGTTCAAAATAATAGGGATTAAAATTTTAGTCAAAATAATAAAAATTCAGAGTCGCACTACACGGGCATGTTAGTCATACTTGATTCTAGAACAATTGTTTCATATGTAGGGTCCCATAACCAAAAGTCACCCATAATTCGTAACCGTCAAATCATTTCCACACATCGCAATATTTTCATTCGCAATGGCCCATATTATATCCAATAGCCAACAAACAGGGTGCACTTTGGTCGGTAATACTTAGCACAGACAACCAACTATCAAAGAATCTCTTGTTCCCAAATGTTTCCACTGCGCTACTCTGATAAAAACAACAATAAATACAATATATCCTTAAAATATCACAATAATCTCAGTGGGTTGGGTCTATCTCATTCCGACAGGAATTTTTCCATAACCAACGTTTATCCATTACATCCGACATTTCTAGTCAATCCATTCGCAACAATATTTCTATTCTATATTTCAACCAACAAGTTCGCACCCAGTATCATAAGCAACAGATAACCCATACACCATGTGGACTAGCTCGTGAGACTAAAAATCGTTAATTGCAATATTCACATCAAAATTTCAATAATCTCATAAACGTTTTATAAATACTACCAGAATCCAACTCCAATTAATAACTTTTTAGTAATACGTCAAAATCACATAAACATCTTTCAAAACACATAAATATCACCAAACCACATAAATACGTATCAAATTATGTCAAACGGGTCATCTATAAGAATTCCCTTCATGCCTCCACATTTAATCAAGTCCCTGACAAAACCACGCGCTTCAAATACGTCTCAATCCACATGAAAACGCCTCGAACATATAACTACGTAAACATATGTATCGACATACATAAATACGTCCCAACTACAAAAATCCAATATGTCATAAAAAGTCAATAGTCACCGTATATAAAAATACTATATAAAACTCAAATAAATTTCTAAAATAACCATCAACTCAAGGATAATTCCAATTATCCTTTCCCCATTAAATCTCAATGACCCTACATCCCGACTCCGCCTAATGTTAGTAGTGGACCAATATCTATCCGAATTATGTTTATTGGTATACTGTCTTCATAGTATAAAAGCGTTTTATGGATCAAGTTTTTATCAAAATCCCCTTTCCAATAACATGTAGCCACACCGGCTGTATCCAAATCTCAACAAAATATCACCAACGCACCATCAATATTAAAATCTCAACCAAATATTTTCAACGAAGAACCAGTTTTAAATCGACTAATCAACTCACGTGTATATTATAAAATAACATACTTCCTCGCTTGCCATAGGATCGTTTTTACCTCACGATCGAGAATTACATCGGTACCGTACCACCCGTAGGATTTACCTTCCAAACGGGTCACAACACTCTACAGGACTTTGCCTAACAGATGATCAATGCTCTATCGGACTATGCCTAGCAGATAAACAACATGTTATAGGACTATGCCTAGCAGATAATCAACACTCTGCCAGACTATGCCTAGCAGATAATCCATATCCCTTTCGGGAAGAAATTATGGCATAGCAGGATAATAAAATCATTTTCCACCCTTTAAAATTTTACTTGATCCATGACTCATCTTAAAACCGTCCATTTTATCAACACTTTTTTTTCTTCCATAATTTAATACAAAAATATAATTTCATGATTTAAATAGAAGACAGTATACATCTTTACATTAATAACTCAAATTTAGCGACAAATTTTCAATGGTCCACGACTAACACGGTACTCACCCAGACTTATTTAACTCATCAACCACTAGTTTAGATGTTAATATGTTCAAACTTAAAACGATAGGACCAACGTGAAATAATGGTAATAACACATTGGTGCAAGGTGTCTAGCCTCCCAAAAACATAACGGAGACGTCAATGCCTATATATATATTGTTGACCCCATAATATTATTCACCTTTATTTCTATGTATATATGTGTGAACAATTGGTATACATATGAAAATATTAATGCACATACATCGCCACTTGATAATATCACGTAATTCTAGATGGGACAAATATGACACATAGATCACATATCATGAATCCATGAAGAGCACATAAATCACGTATTATATTAACTTCATATATATGCACATAAAACACATTTCACTTTTATTTCGCAATTTCCACTAAAATTATTATTATTACATATTAACAGTTTATTATGAATAATGGGTATCATAACCCCCGTTCAAAGTGCACGAAAATTTAAACTCTGAATATGCAGAATCTATAACCTAAGCTCTGATACCAACCTGTAACGACCCGGTTTCCCAGGGCCGCTACTACAGTTTCTCCTATAGATAAATTCTATCTGAAACTGACTGGTCGAATTTCCGATCTATAAAATTCGGTAGATTTTATAATAATGGCGATAACTCTAGTTGTCGATTTTACAACGGAAATTATCAATTATAATATTCACCATTTTAAATACCGAATAAAATAACCAATCATCTATTTCAACAATTAATCCGCGAATTATATATATATAGGTGACAGATAATTAATAATTTACTTTATAAAAATATTTCCAATTTACAATCCAACAGCAACTAATAATTATCTAACTCATAATTTAAAAAGCGAATTTCCAACATTTAATCAAATCCATTATCTTAAAACTATTTTTATTAAACCCGAAAATTCAATATATTCAAATTAGAGACCTTTTACAATGACTGCGATAGTTATAAATATCATTTATTTCAACAATAAATAATAATTACAATTTTTACAAGTAGAAATTTTAAATAAAAAGTCTCCTCTCTCATTTTGTCCCAGCCGACCCTGTAACCAAAACTATGGGGTTGTGAGTCAACACTCAGTAGAACTCCAACCCCTCTAATACATGCATTTAATTAATATAACACGTAAAACACATTAACATGCTTGTCACATAAATTCCACATCGTCCAAATTATTTCATGTAATTAAATAGGTAAAATGTCACAATGATTCACCAAATAATTTCATAATCACACCATGAGACAATTAAATAGATATAATAAGAGAGTTCGGAATTCTACCTGCTCTAAATCGTCCGTTTGCCACGAGATGGATTTATTGGATTTTATTGGTGTTGTTTGTGTAATTTTTGTTTTTCTTTTTTCTTCTTCTTTCTTTTCTTCCTTTTTTTTTTTTTTTTTTTTCTTTTTCTTCTTTTCCTTTTTATGTTTCTGTTTTGTTGGTTCAACCCCCGACGCCACTACCGGCCTTCACCGTCGGCGACGCTACACCCGATCACACACACAGCTGCAACTGCTACCCACACACAGTCACACACACGCCTGCTCAAGCTGGACCACGAACGCATACCCATAGTTTGATCAGATCAAATACCCCTCCCCCCCCCCCAACACACAATCGAAACACACACACAAACTGCCGACACACCACATCACCGCCACTCCCGTCGGACCAAACTCACTGATCGAACCCATCACACATACATATACATAGCAGCACACACACACATACACAGCCATATCACGGCTGAACATGGACACATCCACAAAACCACCAGCGACTCCCCCTCTCTCACCAGTTCTCACTTACCACCGGCCACCGATCAACACCCACCTTCCCAATGACAACACCGTCAGATCAAATACACGTACACACACACAGTAACATACACAATACACACACTCACCGGATGAATGGATGGCTACACACATACACCGACACCGCTGACCGGCCCACCCACTCTGTCGAGCCAAGCAATGACGATCACGCCCTCACATACCCACGACGATGAACAAAAAATAGAGCACTCCCACAGTCACACACACACACATGTCTGATCAAATACACCCTTACCGAACAACGGCGATGATTACGCACCACCGGACGAACAGCGATTACATATCTACCGGAGCAAACTGTCTTTTCTCTCTCTTTCTCTCTCTTCGCTTTTGGATTCTTCTTCTTTTTTTTTCTATTTTGCGTGTGTATGAATCTATATATATATAGATATATATGAATGTAAAAAAGAGGCCAAGCCCCATACAGCCCTTACCTCTCTCTCTTGCGTTTTTTTCTTTAATCTTTATCTTATATATATATATATATATATATCCTAATTATTTCTAAATTACATTAACCTCCCCTAATTAAGAATTTAAAATCATTTTAGTCCCAAAAGTTTACAATTTGCAATTATGAAAATTGCTAATTAACCCCTCAAATTTTAAATTAAATAATAAATAACACAATCTACCCCGATACTTTCAAAATGTTCTAAAATGTGACTTAAATTGTGCGGGAAAAAAAATCAGGGTCTTACATTTTTACTTAATTTATTTTCTGTTGTTTAGGTGTGCACCTAGATCTAATTACACTTACCCGCTGCTACATAAAGAGATAATAAATAATTTAGGATAAATTAATTGTTGAATTTAAGTGTTAATAATATAATTATTTGTTTTAATTTTATAACTACATCATTCACTCCCCTCTTGAGTAGATCATTGGGCTAACAATTTGGATTAAAATATATTTATTCCTTGCATGTGTCCTATCCATTTCATCCCAATCATTTAATGATTTATGGGATGGACATTTAATGTATTGATTATGTGTATGCTAGGTGGCAAACCAGATTAGTTTAGTTTCGATAACGGTTGGTTACGTCCTAAGCAATTTAGTTCCTTCCCAAGATATTTTTGGTAAAGAATATATTTGGATTATCTTGGTCATTTAATGATCATTAATGAGTCATTAAATGATTTTTTGGGCCCTTTATTCAATGGGCTTGATGATTAGTCAATATGACTTCGGTTTGATCGATTTTGAACTGAGTCCTAATCCTTAGTTACCTTGTGTAACTTAGACTTGTAATGACATTCACATGCCTTAATTTAGGTATTTTGGATATGTTTCTTGAAGTTATTTGATGTAAAATGAATAAATAAAACAATTTTTTTGGTGTTAAATAGACAAAAACCAGTGATAATAAATGTTTCAGGATCAAAGTAGGTAATCGAGGTAAATTAGTGAAATATCCTATAATTGAAGGGTAGTAAGTAATTGTTATTCATATTAAATGTGATTTAATAAAAATCAACCATTAATAATGTCATTTTAGAACCCCCTTTAATTTTAGGATTTTCGAGGTTGACCCGAAACTTTTACTTAGCTTAATTCAATCCAATTTAACAGTTTTTATTTTTTGGGGGGGTTATCCAGTGTGATTTAAGATAGAAATTAATTCCCTTTAAACCTCATTTTAATGTTTATCTGAACTTGTATTCGTTATTCAACACTAATTGGGCAAGATAAAATGCAGTGTCTACACCTATCTAGAAGTTTTTGCAACTTAATCATATATGATAGAGCTCTTGTTGTAGCCGCTATCGCTATTTTCGTGATCTACACTCGAGGCATTTTATCTACCCCTTCTTACCCTGAAAAAGCAAGGTCTTGGAAACTTGCTCGGATTGAATCCTTTCAAACTTGTTGTTCAAATTGTTACTTTTTTTGCTTGTTAATATAAACCCAATGACTGTTCAGTTTCTCAGAAGAAGGTTTTTTTTAATGTGGATTGGGATATCCGTTTTTTTTTTATCATTTCCCAAAACTAGACAAATTGGGCATAAAAAACACCAGGTTTGAAATATAGCTTTCAAATTATGTTCTGAATTAATGGATGCTAACTGAAAGGAGGTAATCCAGCCGTACCTTCCAGTACAGCTACATTGTTACGACTTCACTCCAGTCGCTAGCGCTGCCTTTGGCATCCTCCTCGTTACGGTTAAGGTAAAGACTTTGGGCATGGTAGCTCCCATAGTATAACGGGCAGTGTGTACACGGCACGGGAATGAATTCACCGCTGTATGGCAGACCAACAAAAGTGTTTGCAAATGCTTTTCTAGTGATAAACCTAATTTTGTTCAAAGATCCTTTCATGAATTATGTTAAGTATAAAAGAAAATCTATTGTTGGTTGTATTAACCTATTTTCGCAAGAATAGCTTGTACCACAGCGAGATTAACTGCATTTTACCTATTAAGGATATGGAAAATAGAAATAATAGAAAAATAGCTCCAGTATAAAGATCCCTTGTTAAGCACTTTCAATAACGCATCACGGTGGATTTCTGAAGCTACAAGTAAGGACAACATCGATCTTTGCGCAGGTGCCTCGCTTAATTGTTCAACAATTAGGTACTCGGTGTTTTTTTCTACTTTAATAAATTTATATACCTCTTAATTGGTAATTGGCTTCTTAAGATAGGTTCCTAATCGGGTACCTTCAAAAGGTCCAGTACAGCAAAGACTCATCCACCCTGGGTGATCCTTCCTACTTCTCCTACTTGACATTCTTCATTCTTTAAGACCTTGGTTTGGACGGAGGTGGAATAATTCCATGGTACCTCTTTCAGATTTTTAGCTGATTCTTGCTTCAGAATTTTGAATACCAGTGCGGTCTCAAGCTCAAAGGTTATCACTTTTTAGGAAACTTGCGGTTGTACAGTGAAGACGGAGACTTCGGACTCCATACTTTCTCAAGGTCTATTTACATGAATCCACAATTGACAAAGTCAATCCAGTAGTTATTTTCCATTGGCACACTCGACTTTCTATCAATAGTGCTAGAATTTTCCATGGTTGGTGTATTAATATCATTTTACCATATGGCTCTTCTAGGTCCCTATATTTAGCTAACTAATATCAGGTGGTTGAGGTCAATTCTTTTATTAAATGATTTCTTTGGTAGGAGCGGTAATAGGTGACTTGGGTGTTCATCTTTGGATGGACAACACACGTTTATCACTTTATTGAACATATCTACTACTTATGTGACTATCTTATTTAATACTTCCATTTTTTTCCATATGAGGTCTAACTCTTCATGATCCCAATGGATCTTTTTATTTTTATCTCTATTTCTTCCATATTGATATCGATTACTAGCTTTTGTCCTTTACTAATATCTTCTATCGATGTCTTCTCTACGAAATCTCTCTCCCATCCAATAGGCGTGATTGGACGGTCATCCCCTACTCATGAAGGGCATGATAAATCTACCTAATATGTTTTCAAGCAATTGTTTGATTCTACCCAATTTACCTTGGGAGGTTTTGAATCAGCCTTCCAGATTCCTTTGGCATCATCAAAGTAGTTTCTTTAATCTCGGTTGATCATGTTCACGATTGAAATTGGGTCTTCAAGCTTCGGCAATAGGTTTTGATGACAGCTAGGCCAGACAGTTTTTCCATTTTTTTGGGAAGAAAATGGCCTTGTCTTGGATAAAGTCCTTTATTCGGTGCCTCACGTTGAAATAATTTTAAGTATAATGACCAGGTGCTCCATAGTGATATACGTAGAATTGGTTAGGGTTAAATATGGTCCCTAGGGATTTTATCGACTTGGAGAAATTGGCTCAAGCATTTCTTTTTTTATACACTCTTCGAGGATTCAAAAGAGTGGTTTTGGTATAAGGGTCAATTGTCTTCTTTATTTAGCTGACGGATTAATCCCTTGGAAGATGTGGTGTTAGAGCCTTGTAGGTTGTGGTATTTGGATAATGGTTATATATTGTAGCTTGGAATAGAGCGAACAAAGGTAAACCCTGGTTTTTAGTAGGAAAGTTTTGGGCTTTAGGGGATTTGGTTGTCGATGGTTATATTCGGGCCTTATATTATGGGGGTTTCTTCAATTATGGGCAATCATTACCACCTCGGGTTCTTTATTTTTAGGAGGAGCAGACTTTTTGGTTTCACTGTCAAATTGCTTTTGGATTTTGCTAATTCGGATTCCTTTTTATATGTATTCTCCTTGGAGTATTACATCGAAAAATGGCACGCCCAATGTATTAAGAAGGGGCTTGTAGTACGGATGCGATTGAGCTTGTACGAACATTTGTACCATTTCTAACTCTTTCATTGACGATACTACTCATGCGGACTTATCCCTCCAGCGAAGGGCATACTCTCAAAAACTTTATCCACTATTCTTAACTATAGTGCAGAGAGAAATCTTGTCGGATGATCTCGCGATTATGGCCCTACTAGTCGCAAAAGACATTAACAACGTCAAAGAATGTCTTCAGTGTCTTTAGTTGTGGCATAAACAACGTAGGACTTCCCAATTTCTCTTTGTGATATTCATTGTCATTTGGAAAAGATCTTAACTTTGAACAATATCAAAAGAGGAATAGAGAAATTCCTAGGTTGAATATTTCCAAGCTTTATTTGTCCTAGAGATTTCTAGTTTATAGTTTTAGGTTATAAAAGATAAAGTAGTATAAAACAATAAATATATAAATATGTCTCTCTAATCCTATGTAGTGTCCTAAAAGTTGGGGTTTTGGTAGTAGTCTAACCCAAGCTCACAATACGGGGTTCATGGGTTTTCTTGTAATGCAACCTAAAATGTTTGGCTCCTAAATCTTCAAACCTCCGATGTCCTGAGAGAACATCTATCGTTGGTTGGTGATCTGAGTGAGGCAAGTTTCGAGGCCAGATCCCAATGTATAGACAAAGTGGCCAAGCCCTTACTGACTTATCTTTTCTAATCCTATAAGGTTTGGAAGCTTAAAATCGATGAGTGAACCGCTCAATTTCAGCCCCTACTATTGGAATTCTTTGAGGTCTACGATTAGTACATAATATGGATGTAAATGCAGTTTGTGCTCGGGCCTTGTAGAGAATCGCAACATAATATATGTACATAAAGCAATAAATAAATCAAATAACGTAAAGTAAATGTAAAAATTAAAGAACAAAAATTTAAAGTAGGAATTTAAAGCAGAAAATAAACAAGAATATGATGCAGTAATTTGAAGCAAGAAATAAATATGCTTATGTACTTATGCATAAAAAAATGGAAAGAAGGACAATTATTATATATTATTTTTTATTTTGTTTAAAGGAAAACACATTGTTTTAACCAACAAAATGAAACAAACTTCTTAAACTTGGATTTAATCTAAAATTATTTAGAAACCACTAGGCTTGACCTTCATTCAGTCCCTAGTAGAGCCTCTAGCTGACGCGCTTCTGATTGTTTGCAAACAACAACACCTACCAAGTGTCAATTGTTGCCCCAGTGAACTACCCAAGAATGGGGGTGAATTGGGTAGACAAAAAATTATCAGAGAAAAAAATACTTTAATAATCCAAATAATTAATTTTAATCCTAAATTAATTATTATCTTTATATCACAAAGGAAATATAAAATCAACTATATGCACACCAAATAACAAAAAGAAATAATGTAAAGATAGCAACACACTAGAAATTTATACTGGTTCACCATGCTACTCTTGGCTAATCCAGTCTTCTGAGCCCCACGGAGAGTCGCACCCCACTAAACTTAAGATCCATTTAAAGGTAGGAATCAAACCCTCACAAAGATTCTTTTACAAGCTTAGGAATAGCCTCTACTTTTTATAGGCTCAAGAATAACCTAATTCTTTTTTAAACTAAGGCTAAATAATCAAAACCTCACAAACACTCCAAATATCCTTTTACCCTGTAAGGATTGAACCGTTACAAAATTGCTCACAAAATTATTCAATCCAAGAAGAATTACTACCTCAATCTCTTTACATGAAGAGACTAAAACCAGTTACCCTTAGATTAAATACCCCAAACAGTATTCAATCCGTCACTCAACTCACCAATTAAAAATTGACAAGTGATTTTTCTCACTCAGAGCTTCTACCACCCCAGATAAATTAAAACTCAATTAATATCCCAAAACTAGTGATAGAAAAGTGAGATATTCAAAATCTGATTTCAAAAATGAGTAGCACGTAATTGAGCACATAATCAGATTGATTCAAGAAATTGTTTCAAAAATATTTTTCAATAAAAAATTAGAAAATAATTTCTAAATATCAAATTCCAAATATAATCAAGCAATACTAAACAAAAAGTAATTTGGAAAGATCTCACTCGGAATCCACCGAAAGAATAATTATAGCAATATCACTTCAAATTCGGTAGCAGCAATGATTCACAGCAAATAATTCTCAAGAATAACTATTAGAAAAGTTCTCATAATTCTCAATATGATTTCTCTTAAAAAAGCTCAGTATAATACTCTTGATCTCTCCCTTTCTAAATAAAAAAACGCAGGTTTATATATATGGAAATAAAATAAGCTCTCTAAAAGTTAGTTCCCACTTATTATGACATTTAATCGCTCTTATAGACTCTTTATATCATTAAGACTTCATCTTGGTTCAAATCACTTAATTATAGCTTTTAAACTTCTCAATTAAGTCCCCTAAATATTTCTCAATCACAATTGAATAGGATAGAAAGAATTACATGTACCAAATTGAGAAATATTCAAACTTAATGAACCAAATCTATAGGAATATCATAATATATGTTGCATATCTCAAATAACATTAAATCCCTAAAATCTCTCGTGTATCCTAACCAAAAAATGGCTAGTAACAGCTACTTTCAGAATAAAATTCGGAATTCCATAATGTAAGACCTCGATTTCCCACGTATGTCATTTTATTTTCATTTTAGAGTATTTAGAAATTTTGGGGTAAAAATTGAGTTAATTGAAAACCTAATTAAAAGTTTTTGGGTCAATTGAAAATTTAGAAACATTTATTTTAAACTTTGGGATTCAAATTGTCACTTAAATTCTAAACTAAAACTTTTAAAGGAGTTAAATTGCGATTTAAGAAATTTGTAAATGGTGCATTGGACTAAAATAAGGATATAAAGAAGTTAGGGGGAGACAAGAGTGATAAAATAAAAGATTTTTTTAAACACATATATAACATATGCAATTGTGTGTGTGTGTGTTTGCCGGCCGAACGGTGAACCGAAACAGAGAGAAGAGAGAGACCGGCGACGTGGCAAGATTAGATCAAATATTCATCCACTTATTTCATGCATATAAATACCCATACACGAACATCATGAACGACAATCTTAAAATGAGGAAATCTGAAGAAATTTCAGAAAAATCTAGAGAGAGAGATAGGGGGATCGAGAGGGTGTCATCGGGTGTTCGTGATCGCCGGTAGGAGGGGATTCTGTTTTGATTGCCGATGATTGTGGGTTCTCCGGCGAGCAGTGTGTTTCGGTTACAGGGGTGTGTGTGTGAGTTCGATTCATCGTCGGTGGTGTGGGATCGTCGCCGTCATTCGGTGAGTGTGTGTAGGTAGTTGTGTGCATGTGCGTGTTCCAAGATTGTGTGTACATCTGCTGTGTTTGATTGTGTGTGTGTGGGTGTTCGAACGACGGCGATCGTGTGTGTGTTTGTGTGCGTTTTGTTTGTCGTTGATGGTTATCGGTGATTAGTGCCATCGCCGCCCATGTGTGCAGGTGTCGTTGCTCTGTGTGTGTGTGTGTGTGTGTGTATGTGTGTGTGTGTGTCAGCCGTTAATGGTGTGGATGTGTGCGTCGTCAGTTTGGCTAGCGAGGGTGTGAGGTGTCGTTTGGCCAGAGGTGGCAGGATGTGATCGGTGAAGGTAGGTTGATCGGTGGTGAAGAGATACCGCCGGGAACCCACATCAGAAACAAAAACAGAGGAGAGAGAGGGACGACTAGGAACTTAACAGAAAACAGGAAAAAAAAAAGGAAAAAAGAAAAAGAAAAGGGAATTACACAAACCACCGCACTAAAAATCAAAAACCCATCTCGTGGTCGCCAAACGATTCAGAAACAGGTGAAATTTCAATCGATTATTAATTTTCGTTAAATTAAATTTTATTTAGTGTTACAAATCCTAAAATCGTAACAATTTCCTAATGATTAATTAAATTTAATTACGTGGTACATAAAATAGTAACGATTCAGAATATAGGGTTTACATTGCATGATTCATATGTTTTAGATAAGATATTAATTTAGGCTCTGTCATTATTAGATTCACAGGCACTGGTGTCCCAATAGAGTGTGGTCAGTGAAAGTTTTGGAGAGAGGATAACGAGGTGAGTTTATTGTCTTCTTACCAAACTATTTTTCTATGTATATATATGTGTTTACTTAAACTGTGTGAATTTATAAATGATATGGATCAAGCAGGATTTGGATGAGTTGGTAAACTAGATTTTCGGAAGATTTCGATGGTTTTCGAAATGAAGTTGAAAATGAATTTTTGTTGGATTTGGTGAAATCAGATGGTGTTTTTAAAAGAAAATAGAAAACATCTGTGTTTTTCTAAAAATGCTTGGTTTTCAAAAAATAAAGGGTAGAAAAGTGATTTGATAAAATCAGACGTTTTCTTTAAAAGAAAGTGTGAAATATGATTTTTGGATTTAAAAGTTGGTTTTGAGGAAAAGAGATAGACGTGGTGATTTGACGATGTTGAGTAGACGATATTTATTGAGTTGTGATTCGTTGATGCTGTATTTGATTTGACGATGCAATAGTATTTGTCTATTTCGGTAGAGTGAGGTTATCCGCTTCGGCGGAGTGATATTATCCGCTTCGGCGGAGTGATGTTTATCTGCTTCGGCAAAGTGATGTTAGAGTTTATACTGCGCAGTGATTATCTGCTTCAGCAGAGTGATGGGTGTTTGTAGGAAGGCATATCCTACGGATGGTATGGTACCGTTGCAAACTAGCAATCGTGAGGTTAAAACGATCACTATGGCTAGCCAGTGTGTGTTGTGGTGGAGTAGTAATTTAAGATGTGTGTTTGAGATGTGATGTTTTACTTATATTGGGTGATTTATTATTTATTATGGTGATTGATATTATTTTACTAGATAGGTTGGAATGGAACTTATATTTATTGCTTTATTTTCACTGCTTATATTATGGAGAATTTTACTAGTTACGTGTTGTTTCTATACTCCCGCTTGATCCATTTAGATTTTGTGGAATGAATTATTATTTTAAAAATGTTTTTACTAAGAAGGCAGTACACTCGTAGGTAAAATAGCTAGGAGTCGGTCGGTCCCCTACTGGCGCTAGATAGAGTTATGCGGGTCACACAAATGAGACATTTGAGGAAAATTTTGGAGACGAGATATCAGAAATGAAATCTAAGTGAGGTTCAGGGGATTTGTTTGATTGTATTTATATTCGGGACGGTGTATCCCTATCAGATAGGACTATTATATGTGTTGTATAGATTTACAATTTTGTTATTGACGTATTGAGGTTGGCTAGTCAGTTGGGCGGTGTCATGTCTACGTCACACCGGCCCTACATGACGGGTGTCCGGGGTGGGATGTGACACATAATATCTTGAAACAGACCCATAAGTCGACCAACTAAGATCACCTGTCAACCGATCGATTCAGGATGTAGTCAAACCAAAAATTATGTACCCATCGGTTAACCTATCTGTCGACCTAGAGATTCAAAGAGTTTCATTTCTTATCACAAGTCGACCACTCTGTCGACATATCGATACATAGAGTTCATATTGAAGCACGGGTTAACCTACCTGTCGACCGAGAGATACAGAGACTTTTTCTTCTATACTCTAGTCGATTTACCTGTCGACTTATAGATATTGGAACACTTCTCTCAATTCGTTTTTAATCCATTTTTATTGACATTTTTGCCCCTTTAACCGATTTCTTTTCTCGGTTAGCTCTACTAAATACTTAAATTAAATTTTAATTAATTATTAATATTTCTTTTTCAATTACATATAGGAGCAAATAATTTAGCTAATTAGGATCCTATTAAAAACACATATATTTATAAAAATCATTTAAAAATCTTTTTGTATTGTGTGTGATCCTAATTGGGATATTAAGAGTTGAAATTTAACCTGAGTTGTTTTTCCTAAGTTCTTCAAATTCTTCAACCTCTTAATCCTTCATCATCTTTGTCATCATATCTTCATCATTTGGAACTAATAAACTGAAACGCTTAATCAAATCGTTAGTTCCACCAAAAATATCAACCTTTAATTATCCATCAAAATCTTAGGATCAACATCAATGTTACATTCGAATCCCGTTCATTTTTTAAAATAAGATTATCCTTTTGAAAATGCTTTTGGATAAGATTTAATTTTGAAAATATTTTTTAGAAAAAAAAAAAGTTCAGGGGGTTTTCTAGGCATCAGTTTTGAATAAATTCACTTGGACAAAAATTTGATGAAAACTTAGACTCGCCACCTAACATTAGTTTTAAAAAGGTGTGCTAGATCACTAGCTTTAAATAAATTAAATAAAAGAACGAAAAAAAAAATCTGTTTGAATCGAAAAAGTCTTAACCAGAGTATGCTTTAAGTTCGGAGGTCGGTTATGTTAAGAGAAGGTGTTAGGCACCTAAAACACCTGTTTGAAAATGGTACCCGATGTCTAAGTATTTTAAATTAAACTAAACCCAAGTTTTGTTTAGTTTGGTTGGTTAACATAATATTTTTCCCATATTTTTTTATTATGCCATGTAAATGAAGTAAAGCTAATAAACACAAAATAAAGAAAACACAAGTAAAATAAAATATCAAAACATGTCCCCCTTTTAAACCATCTATCAATTATGGAAGAATCAACAAGCTTGGTCCTTGAGAGGTTGATTTTAACTTAAGTTATGATGGCAAAAACTTGTATAGAAAGAAAATAAATATTTTAAAATGAAAATACTTTCCCACTAAGACAAAAAAAAAAAAAAAAAAAAAAAAAATCATAAAAGATATTTTTATTTAGGAACAAAATTAAAGTCTAAATTTTATTTTATTTTATTTTATTTTTGTTTTTATTAAAGAAGAAAAAGATTAAAAAATATTTATTTAAAAACAAAATAGTTTTTGGCTTTGAAAAAAACATTTTGAAGACAACGAAGTGTTTGGTTTCTTATGAAGAAAAAACTTTGAAAAAATCTTTTATTTAGATTTTTTACGAAGAGAAAACACTTAAAGTAACAAAAAGAGAGTTTGTTTTCTAATGAAAAACAAACTTGTTTTCGAAACCAATGAGAGAAAAAAAAATTGAAAAAGCACATTTTTTAAAGTTACATGTCTTAGTTTTTAGAAAAAAACATTTCTTAAAAAAAACTTTTGGTCTTCTTATGAAGAAAAAATGAAGAAACAAATTGTGTAAATAGGTTTAAGGAACTTACCTTGCTTGATGGAGGAAAGTTCTCTCTTTTTTCTTTTTCTTTTTTCCCTTCTTCTTATTGTTCTTTTATTCTTTTGTATTTTAATCTCTTTTTTGAAGATATTTTTCTAAGACTTGTAAAAAATAATTTTTAATATTTTTTAGAGAAATGTTCTAGAGAGAGAAAGTATTCTGGCAAATTTGAGAGCATACAAGCAAGAGGTTTGCATGAGCAGGTGAGAGCAAGAAAACATGATTGGTGGGCAAACTATTTATATGAGAATAATTATGCTCACTTCCTAGGACACCCACTCTACAGAGTGCGCACCTCCGACCTACGGTGGTAGCACTTCATTAATTGACAATTTTCCCCCTATTTTGCAAAATATACATTTTAGCCCATATTTTGGGAATTGAGCAGTTAAATTTGTTTTTCCACTTTATTAAGTGGACTCCCTAGGCTGCTAAGGTCACTCCAATGTGGAATCCCAATGCTCCGTCTTATTCTCGAAAGTATACATGAGGTGAATTTTGTGATTTAGGCACTTTTTGTTAATTAAATATATTTGTTTTGCTTTTTTGTGAAATTGAAATGATAAAAATAAAACTAAACTATCCAATGTGATATTTAAATGTTCAATTTAGAAAATAAAGGCTCAATTGGTTGTGAATTTGACAAAACTGACGAAAAAACATTGTTTTGGACTAAAATGAAAAGTTGTTGAAATTGGTGAAATTTCTTAAACTTAAAGATTGGAAAATGAAACTAAATATATTCGAAGTGATATTCAATGAAAATATACTTTCAATTTAATCAATTTAGTCCCGAATTAATTTTTAGAAATTTTGATTTTAGCCCAAAACTATATTTTGTTTTTTTTGTTTTTTTGCCGACTTTCTTCAAATTGTCAGATTTTTTGTATTTTTATTTTTTCAAAACATTAATTAAAAACTAAACAAATGAATATAAGGCTCAAATTCATCCCTTTAGATACAGTCTAAAGTTTTTACGAGTTTCCGCTTTAGACCCGATAGTCTTACAAAAATGCGAAAACAAACAGAACAAAATGTGGTGCCTATATCAAGCAAGTAAATATTCTTTCCCAAAAGGTCTAGGAACCAAATCTGAGGAGGGTCAATAGACCGGTCCTAGATAAATACACTACAGCATAGGGGCGAAGAATGTTGGTCATCAACATCTCCTAAGTTCAACTAGAGCCAACTAGGGGTTTCCTACATATCTTAAAATAGATAAGAACAAAGTCAAATGTAGTTCAACGACATTTAAAAACCTTAAGAGTAAGTTAAATCATGAATTGATGGGAAAAAATTCTGGGTTGGAGAAACTAATTCCAAGGGAGGTCATCTCAATTTGAAACTGAAGTGACAAACATGGTTCTTAGAGAATAACCCAAAAACAAATTTAGCATTCATTAATGTGACATACTAGAGTAGTGTCCTCGCCTGGGACTGGAGAAAAAGTTTAAAGAACTTCGCAAGGGAAGTTAAATCAGATAAAATATGCCCTAGTCCATGACTGGAGCGCAGTGACATGAACTTCTCGAGGGAATTTAAATAATGAATTAAATTTGCACCAGCCTATGGCTGGGGTTAGTCAAAAAAATGAATCTCGATGAGAGAAACCTGATATAATGTGACCCAGTCGAGGGCTTGGGTAATGAAATATATCTATAGGTGTTAGTAAAATGTGAATGAAACCATGTTAGGTTGGAACAGTAAAACTTTTAGTTTAAATTTGTGATCGAACCTGTGTGGATTGCCACGTCAAAACGGTAAAACTTTTAGTTTTAGTTTGTGACCGAACCTTTGTGGGTTGTCTACGTATCCAGAGTTTTAGGCTAGGAATTAGGTCAGATACAGCTCACTTAAATGAATATTTTAGTTTAGAAAGGAAATAGAAATGTTCCATCGAAAAGCGCCTGTTGACACCGTATTTTGTCCTACTTATTCAGTGTCGAATTGAAAGTACAAGTTCAGATAAATATTAAACTGAGATTTAAAGAGAATGAATTTCTACCTTAGATCACACTGGATAATACAAAATAAACCTAAAAAAATAAGAAAACATAAAATTGTCAAATTCGACTGAATTTGGTTAAGTAAACGTTTCGGGTTAACCTCGAAATTCTAAAAGTTAAAGGGGGACTAAGATGACATTATTAAGGGTTAATTTTAATTAAATCACCTTTAATATGAATAAAAATTAGTTACTACCCTTCAACTATAGGACATTTCATCAATTTACCTCTGCTACTTACTTTGACACTTAAAACATTTATTATCAGTTTCGTCTGTTTAACACCAAAAAAAAAAAATTATTTTTTTTATTTTATATAAAAAAAAAAATTATCAAGAAATCAAGCCAAAATAACTTAATCAAATCAAGGAATTGCTATGACAAGTCCAAGTTACTCAAAGTAACTAAGGCTTAGGACTCGATTCGAAATCAAGCAAACCGAAGTCATCCTGATTTGCAATCAAAGCCCTTCAAATCAGGGCCCTACCAAGCATTAAATTCCCAAGATATTTCCTATATATTTCCTACAAAATATTTAAGGAAGGAAACCAAGTTACTTAAGAAGTAACTATCGATTATCAATCCTACCGATCCGGTTCGCCACCAAGGCATACATTTAATGAGCCATTAAATACCCATCCCATCAAGAATTAACTTCTTGAGATCAAATATGAAGACCATATTCAAGGAACCTAGATATTTTGATTAAAATATCTTCGGGAAACCAAAATACTTGAAATGAGATTACACCGTTACAAGGTAAACCAAACTAAATCAATCCCATTGGAAGACATTCAATGCTCATCACATCAAGTGTCATTGTCAAGCATTAATTTCTAAGTGACACTTAAAGACTAGATTCAAAGCACCTTGAAAGCATTTATGGCAACCAAACCGAAAGAGTGAGTAACCGATACTTATCCAACCAATCAAATCGAAATGTGTCGCATCATGCATTAACTAAGCCATGTGCAACCAATTATATCTCACAATAGCTCATGATGACTAATGATTTTCAATCACGAACAATAATTGTGAATCATTACCTTTAGATATTTAATGACTTGGTAATCATTACCAAATCTTTAAAGATCTTATAGAATCTTTGAGATTCATCCAAAACCATCAAATATCAAGACATAAAGGGATGACGCCTAATATAAATAGACCCTAAGGAGTAGGCTAGGTTACCCTATGCATTGGACAATGCACAGGGTGCCCAGCTAATAAATAATAGGCCCTGTTTTCACAATTTCAAGAGCTTGAACCCACAACTTCTCTCTCTAGCTTGAATTCTACTATCGGGTTTATAGGGCTTTCAAGATTTCTATTCAATAAACACCTCAAAATTCTATTGAAATACATTCCCGAAGGATTTCTTGAAGATCTTGGAGGAAGATCTCAAGAAATTGACAGTGAACGATCGAGAACAACCAAGAAGATCCAAAGAATTAGAAGAATGTAAACGCTTAAGGAAAGACCACTCCCCTAAGCTGGGTATTCCTTCTTAAACACCCTCCGATATTGTTTTCAATATGTTTATATTTCTTGTACATAGAATGTGTATGTAGTTCTTAGAATTATATTTCATGTACATAGTATGTATATCAAGTAATTAAGTCAAAAACATCGAAAACATGTTGAAATCATCAATTGCATTGACAACATCCAAAAATATGTCAAGAACATCCAAGAACATGTGAAGAACACAACAAAAACATCTATCACACCATTAGTTGTGCATAGCATCTTTGATTCTCTCAAGAACACATGAAACCGAACTCTAAAACTTAAATCAAACTATTAATTGTTAATAACTGAATTTACTTTACCGCAATCATCTAGATCACAACCTGGAACTATGTCTTCAGGCTAGTGGACTAACAACTTATATATATATAGATATATACATATTACACCGTCGAGACCATTGTGGCTAAAAATTCAAGATAGAGGACCTCTATTCCTTTCGGGTTATGTGTGTACCTTCTTCAGAAATATTTTTCTTTTTCGTAGTTACGAGTAGGGCTGTCACATATACTATATATGTTATTTCCTTTTTTAACTAATAACTCAAACATACACACTAAACTTGCTTAAGCAAGTGAGTTTGGTTAGAGTGTTCTTGACAAAATTAAAGGTACTATTCACATATCATTGTATGATTCATGTTCTTGTCTTATAATAAAATCAAAACCAAAATAAAATCATCATGAACGAATGAATTACATGCTAACCTGATCCTTGGTTACTCTCCAAGTTACGTAGGCAACCCACGTACGAGTTTGGTCACCTATCAAATAAAAATCAGTTCATCTCGAACAGGTGAACTACATTTAGACCTAATTCCTCATAAAAAATGAGATACATAGGCAACCTTTACAAGGTTCGGTTGTCAAAAAATACAAAACCATTTTTATTTCATATACTTTATTTGCTACTGCTGATAGATAGTAATATTACTTGCTTTCAATACATAAAAATGCATAAAAAAGACAAAAACTTAAAAATGGGAATTATTTTCTTAAACAAAATCAAAGAAAATTATTTGAACTTTGTTTAAACGCAAACATCTATTTAGACTGAAGTACTATCTTCGAACGGGTGTCTTGGGGTGCTTAAAACCTTTCCCGAGTATAACTGACCCTCAAACTTAAAGAAATCTCAGGTACAAGACCTTTAAGAGTCAAAACTTGGGCCATTTCAAAAATGAAAATAAAATTATAAAATCCCGGTGACCTAGCACACTGTTTAACCACACTAGGTGGTGACTCATTTTCTAACGTAAATCCTGGCCCAAATAACGCTTTCAAAACTGGTGCCAAGAAAATCCCCTAAAAACTAATTTCAAAAATGAATGGATTTTGAGGATTTCGAGAGGGAGGAATGAAAACTTATTTTTTTCTTCTTCCCGATCTGTAGTTCTTCTACTTTCAAATATCCAAGCGCATCAGTGCCCTAGTACAGGGGCAGATAGATGTCGTGGAGTCAATGTTTCTTCTTATTCAATCAGACCCAATCGAGTTTCCTACGTATATTAGTTTTACCAAGAATCAAGTCAAGACGTAGTTCTGATAAAAATTGTCAAGAACATAAACCTCGTAGGAAAAAATGAACACAACAAAATATGCCCTAGACCATAACTGGGCAGGAAAAATGGATAAATCCTATGAGAGGTGTGAAAATCTAGCATATCCCGGTCTAGGGTTGGGGACTAGAAAGGCTTAGCATATGTCCTAGCCTGCGGACTAGAAGAAGAAATGGAATAGTTGTTGTGAGATAAGCTAATTCAATGCACCCTAACTTTAACTGGGGGTGATGAAAAAATAATACAATACGAAGGTTGTAATTTTGACATACCCTTTGGCGCATTGTAGCGTGGTGAAGTAATAGTATTGCAATAAGAACCCAATTTTTTGAAACTCTTCAGTCGGTGTAAGACTCGAGGCCGTCTGATTTTGTTCAGAATTAAATCAAGATAGAATCGGTTGAAATAATTACCTATGGTGACAAAAGGCTTGTTGGTAGGTTAAAGAGTAAGCCCCTTCTTTCATTTTTGGTTGTTAGCTCGGGCACTGTCATTTTCTTTCGATTGTTGATGTTGAGCCAGTCGTGTATGTTTCTTTGCATTTTAAGAAACAAATGATGTTAAAATTAAAGAACTCTCATCACTTCTTTCTTTGCCTCGTCACTTAAATGGCATCTGCTAACTTTCATCTTTCATGTCTAGAAGCTAACATATCTTCATCTATCATCGGACTCTCCTTTCAACTGAAGGTTCTATACTAAATGCAAGATCATAGCAAACCAAACTTTTCTGGAATCAAATCCTTAACTTTGGATTCCCGCGCTATTTTGAGTAAATAATGACTCCGGGTCTCTTCCTGCTATTAAAGTTTGATTTCAGAATCAGGGATCAAGGCTTAGTGGTGGTGTCAACCTTTGATTCTTGCTTATTGAAAATTTAGTACAGATCATCTTCACTCAAAGGGTGGTATAAGGATTTTCTCACGTCATCTCCCTGCTTTTTGTCGTTCATTCTTTCTACTATTAGTATTGAAATGTTAGTTATGAAAGAAAGATAACACATAGACAATCAAAAGTTATAACTTACTAAGCAAGTGCTTCAATAACTGTAGTATATTTCTATTTGTTGAAATATTTTTTTTTAGGAGTATAATATCGAACTCGGTCATTTATCGGAGGCTTCTAGATTTCGAGCAATTTTTTACCTTTCTTTCTTCAAAACACGAAGCATTCCGAATTACCAGTCGAACTCTCTGATTTTTCAGCCCAATTTTGAAATTTGTTGCCTTTAGATGAACCCAATAAATTCCTCAAATAACGACAAAGTGACCAAAATCAGTTGCCTCATTTATTTTTCCCTTCTCTTTATATATATATATTCGCTCTTAGTGCTCTTTTGGGTTTTCACTAAGTTGGTGGTTTTGTATCTTGCTACGATTCCTATTTTTTTGCCCTTTTAAGTTTTTACCACGTCTTCAAGTCACACATTTTTTACCCTCTTTTGCACTCACTCCCTCTCAGTCATGACTGGGTTTATTTTATTTTATTTTTTTAGGGCAAAAAATTCTTGACTGCATCAGAATTGATGGTCTTTGAGAACTCCTATCCATGAATCTCTTCAAGTATTAAGGCTCTGTGATCCATAACCTTCTTGACAACAAATGGTCATTCTCAATTTGATGCGAATTTTTCCTTGGCTTCTTCCTAAAACGAAAATATTTTCTTTAGTATCAACTCACTCATATTGTAGATTCATGGACGAGCCTTTATATTGTAAGATATGGCCAACCTCTATGGATAAAATTACCCATAATAAATACTAGTGAGTCTCTTCTCGTCTAATAGGTATAATTAGTCGAGCCCTTGTTGTACCCATTTGGCTTCGTGCAAATTGGCTTCTATCAAAATTTAAAGATAGAGAATCTTTACTTTTATTGGTGTTGATCCCTAGGTTTCAATGGATAATTAAGTGTTGATGTTTTTTGTGGAACTAATGTGTTTGTTGAGTAAAGAGTTCCATATTGTTGAAGACATCATGAAGAAAATGTTATGGGTGCAAAGATGAATACTGTGAAGAAATGAAAGGTGTTGAAGACCATAAAGAAATTAGTGAAAAAATAACTCAATACTCTTATACTCATAATGCAACCCGAATCAGAATCAAACACGACATTACTAAATGAGTTATCTTTTGTATGTTGAAATTATGGAATTTAGGATCCTAATTATTGATTTATTATGTGCTCCTTATGTGAAAGTGGAAATAGAAATTGACCTAATTAAAAATAAGGATTAAAGAATAAAAAATTAAAGTTTAGGGTCAGTTCATTCAACCAAGAAAACCAATCGGTTAACTGAATCGAGTAGTGGGTTTTGGAGTTGAATTGGTGAAAGAAATTACCACTCAGCATCAGTCGGTCAACTGATCAGAAAAGATCGATCAATCGTTTGAATCTATGAGGTTTTTAGAAGAAAATGTGTAGTTCCGGCATCGATTGGTCAACCAATTGAAGGCAATCAATCAACCGACTGGATTTACGTTTTGGCAAGAAAAGTCTCTGAATCAATCGATAAACCTACTGAGATGAAAGCTTGGCAGAGAAACTCTCATATCAATTGGTTAATCAACCAGAGGGGAATCGATCAACCGACTGGGATTTTGGTTTGGCCTAGTTTCAATGATGTATCAATCAATCAACTTATAGCCAAAAATCAGTCAACCGACTGTTTTGGTTAAGATTTCAAGGAACTTGGTCTTTCAATAAAAAACTAGCCATTTTTTTATGATTTCAAGGGAGAAATTCGGGGGATCTGATCTTATTAAAGATAGGGTACATATATTTTAATATCCCTATTGGTTTACTCCACATAATTTAAGATTCTCTCAATTTAAGTTGTTAAATACTTCCTATCTTTATGATTGATAATTGAAAAATATTTTATAAACTTATTTGTGAGTTTTAAAAGATATTTTTAAGTGAATTACACCATAATTGAATGATTATATTATATGGGAGGTCTAAGAGTGCCTTTTAGAAGCATATCTTTTAAAAAGTAGTCGATAGAAGGCTTGTTATTAATTTATATATATAGACCTACAGGATTTAGATGAAATATATCAAGAACATCAGTTCCTATACTTTTCTAAGAGTTATTATTCTACTGAGATTTTAGAGAGAGATTTTGTACTAAGTTCTTGATCTAAAGTGTTATTGATTTGGCATCATCAACTTGTGCTATATTGCGATTATGTTTCAATGTTCGGTGTTTTCTAGTGAGATATTTACAAGTTATTATTCTTAATTTTGATTTCATATTATTATTATTTGCTTGTTGTTAAAATTATTCAAAAATCCATTTCAAATTTAAGAGCCTGAAAATCTTTTTGAAACGATTTTATGTGTTTATCTCATTACGTGTTTCAATTTGTGCTACCCACACTTGTTAATTAATCAGTTATTAATTTTCTTCACACTATATCTATCACATAGTAAATTTTGGGATATTAATTGAGTATAACTATATTGAGGTGGTAGAAGCTCCTTGTGGAAATAAACTCATATTTTTCTGTATTTATGAGTTTTAGCGGATTAGACACGGTTGGGTATATGTCTAGTCAAGGTAGCTAGGTTTTGATCTTTTACTTGTGGAAAAGATTAGGATTTGATCTTTCTGCTAAGTAAAAAATTTAGGTTATTAATTTTCCTTGAAAAGAACTTGGTTTTGATTCTCCATGAAATTGAATTAATTTGAGTAACTTGTAAAGGTTTCATCCTTACTTGGGAAAATGATACTTGTGAGTGTGGTGAGGTTTTGATTCTTCCTGTAATAGAATTAGGTTAGTCTTTAGCCTGAAAAAAAAAAAAAAAAAAAAAACCTTCCTTAGCCCGGGAAAAAGGAACTTATAAAGGTTGATTCTGAGCCTAGAATTGGTGTAAGGTTTGGTTTCTACCGTTAAATGAATTAGAGTTTTAGAGGTTGTGAATCTCTATGGAGCTCAGGGGACTGGATTAGGCAGAGCTAACTTGCTGAACAAGGATATATCTTGGTGTGCTACATTATTTACTTTCATTATATTTTGTTTAGGTGTGCACCTAGGTGATCACTTATCGACTGCATAACAAATATAATAATTAATTTAGGGAAATTGATTATTTCATAATTAAGTGTTAAAGATTTATTTGTTTACATTTTTAATAACTACCGAATTCACCCCCTCTTGGGTAGCTCATTGGGCCAACAATTGGGATTACAATATCTATTCCATATACGAGTGAGTACAAAGTGGCTCTGATTGAGGTTTGAACTAACATTCTATAAGCCATCAGGGCGAATGGGAGCTTCTTATCCCATTATTTGTGATTATCAAGCATCTTCCTCACAATTTTCTTGATGTTCTTATTAGTGGTCTCTACAACTTCATTCGTCTTGGGACGATTAGGTGCATGTTGTGCTCAACTTTGAACAGGACATATATGGCCTTCATCGTTCCTTCCTTGAGATTCTGGATATTATCTATTATTAAGACTTGTAATGCTCCATAATGCAATAAGATATTCTTTTCGAAGAACTGGGTCACAATCTTTTGAGTGACATGTGTGAGCAAGACCACTTCTACCTATTTGGTGAAGTAGTCAATAGCCACTAGGATGAACTGACGTTGCACAGTGTTGTTGGTGTAATCAGACCAATGGCATCTATTTCCCACATTGAAAAGGCCATGGGCCACTAGGCAGTGTAATTTTGTCGACGATAAGTGGACTTGATCACCATGCACTTTGCATTTATGACATCTTTGACCGAAGTCCATGTAGTCACTTACTATAGCTAACCAAAAGTAACCGAATCAAAAGATCTTCTTGGATAACATAAATCCACTCATGTGCAGCCCGTAGACTCCACTATGTACTTCTTTCACTAGATGTATTGTTTGTCGGGCGTCATGATTGTTATGGTTATTTCTTCATCATCTTTCTTGATTACGGATATTATAGATGCCAAAGTTTCAAGAGTATCAATGAAATCAATTTTGAGCCGCAATATGTGCTCGAATTTAATCATCAAAAATCTTTTGCAAAGGTCAATCAGGTGATTATTATACCGTACAAATTTAGCATCCTTCGTCGTATACTTGTCGGTGATATAGTTTATGATAAACTTTGAGTGCCCATGTACTATCAACTCATTTACCTTTAGATTTTAAGGAAAATTTGAGACCCATAATGCATGCTTCATACTCAGTGGTGTTATTTGTGTTGGTGAATATTAACTTGGCTACTACTGGAAATTGTTGACCTTGTCGAGAGATTAGAGCAGCTCCAATGCTGACTCCTTTCAAGTTGCTAGCTCCGTCAAAGTACATTTTTCATATTTTTCCACTTCTATCTTTTTTTAAGAGCGCAACAGGTTCGTCAAGAAATTTAGTCTTCGTTGCCCTCTCATCGGTCTTTGGAATATCAACAAGTTGATTAGTAATGTCCTGTTTATTGACTGCCTTTTGAGTTATATAAACGATGTCAAACTCAGTGAGCAACATCTTCCACTTAGAAATTCTTCCTATGTGTATAGGTTTCTCAAATATGTACTTACAGCGGATCCATTTAGGTAATTAGGTGAGTAGTGAAACACAACAAATAGTAACATAACTTTTGAGTAGTCCAAGCTAGCGTGCAATAGGTCCTTTCTAATATAGAGTATTTTTCTTCGTATAGAGTAAACCTCTTACTGATGTAATAGATGACTTGTTCTTTCTTCCATAAACTATCATGTTGTCCCAACATTACCCAAATGGAAGTTTCCAGTACAGTGAGATACAATAAGAAAAGACACCCTTGCTAGGGTGGTACCAAGACAAAAGGATTTATTAGGTAGGATTTGACTTTCTCTAAGGTGTTTTGATATTCCTCGTTCTATTTTCTACTAGAATCATTTATTAGTAATTTGAAGATAAGGTTGCAAGTTGTCGTTACCTAGGAAATGAACAGGGTCGTGAAGTTTAATCTTCAAAAGAAATTATAAATTTTTTTTCTATTCAGGGTGCTATCATTTCCGTTATGGCTTTAACTTCAATGGGAACAATTTCAATACCTCGACGGTTCACCATAAATCCCAATAATTTTTTGGACATTACTCCAAACGCGCATTTGGCTAGGTTGAGTTTTAATTGAAACTTTTGAAATCGGTTAAACATTTTCTTCAGGTATTCTAGATGATCTTCGTCTTCTCTAGATTTCATGATCATATCATCCACATAGACCTCTATTTCTTTATGTGTCACACCGTGAAAAAACGTTGTTATGGCCCTTTGGTAAGTTGTCCTCACGTTTTTTAGTTTGAAGGGCATGACTCTGTAACATAATACGCCCCATGGTATGATGAAAGAGATTTTATACTTATCTTCTTCATCGACTAGAATTTGTTTATATCCGCAGAATCCATCCACAAATGATGAAATTCTACACCTGGTGATGTTATCCAAGATGATGTGGATATTTGGCTGTAGAAAGTCATCTTTCGGACTTACTTTGTTGAGTCCTCTATAGTCAACGCAGACTTAAATCTTGACTTATTTCTTGGGTATTGTCACTATATTTCTCAACCAATCATAATAGGTGCAAACTCTAATGAGGAGGGCTTCAAGCTACTTCACAATTTCTCCTTTAACTTTCAGACTAATATCAGGTCGTATCTTCTAGAGCTTTTGCTTGATTAGCTTAATTCTCTCTTTATTGGGAAGCATGTGCGTCACGATATCAGTTGATGATGCTTGCAAATAGATTATCGAACATGTTACTTTGGATCCGGAATGTTATCTGTTTATTCTCATTTTTTCTCACATAAGGCTCCTACAAAACAATGCAACGTGGGTGGGCTTGCCAGTGTTGCACCTCTGGTGTGAGAATTGGTCGAGAGTTCTAAACAAGAATCTAGCAAAATAGGGTCCAAGATAAAGAATGCACTTGAGAGTAGAGTGAATGCATCTTAAAGTATATGCTTAAGTATATCGGGCATATAACATATATGTATTGCGTGTAGAATGTACCTTAGACATCCTGTGTTCTTATACTTATAGGAGGGAGGGAAGACTCATTTTGAAAGTCCTACCTGATTCTTGGTACACCATTATGGAGATCCCACTTATTTCGGTCCTATTACCATAGAGATAGAGTTGATTGTAAGAGGAGATCGTGGAGCCATTATTTAGAGAGAGTAATGGTACCTTCTTTATCTAGCAAAGACGGCTCGGACTGCTAGAGAGTAAGAACTTTGTGGCGCTCACTCCCAGGAAGGTATGACCATGGCCGGTCCTAGTTAAGTTAGATGGCTTTGAGCTCTTGTGCCAAAAGTGTGTTTGGGACATATGCGCCATTTTAAGTCTGACCGATTTTTCCCTTATTATGTGCCTCTTATTCCTAGGTGCGTAATGATTCGCATCCTAGAATATTGGATGTTTCTGTTGGGATTTGATCTATGTCATATTTTCTTGGCTTGTGCCTAATTAGTTCATTGGTTGTGGATGAACATTTCAACCTTTTACTTTTGAGAGTATTGGTCATTTAATGCCTTATGACTAATTAGACGGTTGACTGATTCGACTTTTCAGGTGACGGTTGAAGGGGAGTCGTGCTTGAACCCTGAAATCGAAACATCATTGTGTATTTTCCCGCTAGGGCTTTTTCAAATAACATCTCTTGCTTCTTCTCTATTGATGATCTTTTTTGTTATACCTAGTTCACACATTGAAAATGTCAAGATATTCCAAGTCGTAATTCCATCCTTTTGGAAACAATGATGGTAATGAGGTTGGATCGTCGTCTAGGGTGCCCCATATTAAGGACCACTGCTCCTCCTATAGGACTTCGCAGGAAAAGGATCCTCTGATATGGTTAATGGAGTTGGAGGGGCAAGATTGTATGGTGGATGTAGAGTGGGCTCAACTATTAGTTATGGAATAGGTGCCAATGACAAGTTGTGTCATCGCTTTCCACTAGTAAGTGTACGAAGTCAAGTTTTAGTATAGATTGGGAGAGTAGGGGTATCGTGTCCATAGGGATTGGTTGTTGTCATTATCGAATACCACAATTATCATAACCTAATTTTATCTAGGCGAAAAAGAATGTGTAAAATTAATATAAACTAAACTAATATAACCTAATTTAATCTATACTAATAAAATGTGATGTTTTCGGGAAAAGAATTGTTTAGGGATTAAATTTATTTACAATTATGTGTTCGATCTCATTTAACTTACGTTTACAGTGTTCAACCTATTTGACAATCTCTGTATCGTAAACTCGCTTTCTCCCTCTCCTGAGTGTAAAGCGAGCGAATATGTGATTTCGCGTTGACGCCGAAGTCCCCCTTGAACGCCTTTTCTAACACATAATCATATGCGTCTCGCCCCAACATCATGGATTTCACACTTTCTAATGCCCTCTCAAGTTGTTAGATCATCGCGTTGTATTTAAACCCTAATCTGAATCTAGGGTTACCTCTCCCGAGTGTCAAACCCCATGTTATCAATATATCTAAACAAGCATATATGCATAGAAACACGGTAAACACAATCAAATGCCGAAGAACAACCATTAACAAAACACCCAAATAAAAATAATCATATATTCATAAATATATTGTTAATCCCTAAACAATCCATATTTAGCTAACGGCCATAACCGTATTTACAATAAAGAATGAGCTAAACATGCTCAACAACTACCAAAGTTAAGAAATAAAAAAAGAAACGAAAGACTTATCCTATATACGAAGATTACACCATAGAACGATCGCTTCCTTCTTCAACATCTCCTCCTTCGGATTGTGAGCTCTCCTTCCAAAACACTCAAAATATGCCCTAATGGCTTTCCTCAGTGTTCTTCCCGAAAATGGATAGGGGGGGAACGATATAGGGACAAATATATCCTAAAATATCTAAAAAAAAATACTTCATAGGTGTAGGGTGACCCCCGCGGTGAACTTTCGGCAGTTTACCGCTGTGGCGGTGACACACTTTCTTGTTTGGGCTGTAACTTCTGAGATCCGATTGAGGTGATTCAAAAACCTATGGAAATATAATATAAATAGTTACAACTTTCACATTTGGAGTTGTTCCAAAATCGGATTGCATAGTAGTCAAAAATGGTCTTGAAGTTACAGTACTTGTACCGGCTTTGCACATTTTCACCCTTTTATTCAAAAACCTACCAAACGACACAAAAACTTATTAAAACAAAAAAAGTGCTTGAAAACACACAAATATTTGAATATAAAAGTACTTGATTTATTGATAAATAAATCACTTATCAAATATCCCCAAACTCAAACGTTTGTTTGTCCTTAAGTAAAACACCCACACAATGAAAGAAAAAAAAAATAATAACTAATTACGAAATTAAAAACTAAAAAAATGAAAAATACTAAAAACAAAAATGTGCAAGTTTTGATTTTCATCTAACGGCCAAATGATCGCCCCTTATCGGCCTCCAATCCTATTAAGTTCAAACATAAAAACACACCATGCAGTGTTCTAGAATTTCAACGTTTTATAATAGTAAGAGCCATTCTATATCCTATCAAAGTGTGTGTGTTTAAAACTCAAATATATAACTATCCATTTATCGGATTGAATTATCCACCATATAAGCGCATGACAAAACAAAAACTGAGGGTGTAGGGAATCGATAGGCTTGACCGGGTTCTATTCTCCACTAATGTAGGCTTGGAAGTTCAAGACGATCATTAGGGCTTGGTTCAATTTTGGAAAAATGGCCACGGGTATATCGAAAATACAAAACAGGTTAATCGTTGTTAACGTGACGATACCCGAGGCACATGCTTGACTCTCTCACACTCAAAATCCCATAGATAAAAATAGAAACAACCCCGAACAATCATTTAAGAATGTCGTACTCACTTGTCAAAAGAAACGAAAATAAAAACCGTATTTACCAGCTCATGTACTTGGTGGGCATGAAAAGACGTTGTTGTTGACGGCGAAGGACAAGTAAGCCACATCGGATCCTCGTAGATGTAAGTGTCTTGGATCGAGTGTGGCATCACCAGATGGAATTTGAACGGTGAAAATTCACAACGATTAAAATGTGAATTTTTATCACCGAACCATACTTGGGTCTCCTCTCCATTCGAATCTTCAACATATTTTCCCAAGCTCCTCTTGCTCGGCTCTGGTTCCTCATGGTGGATTTCATTGCATATGGCATTTGTATCTCTCAGGGCTACTGCGTCTGGCTCGGCCTCAATCAAGCAAAGAAGATGATCGATTTGCGTCTGCAAAGATGTTACAGTCGCATCAATGTCGGCGCAGACTGTCTCAATAAAATCAAGACGATCCTCATGCTTGTTGATCCGGTCATTCATCTCCCTCCAAAATGCTTGAGTTTTCCCAATAAAATCCGCAAATATTTCCTCCAGGATGGGGGGAAGACTTTACGTTTTGGTCCGGTATGTCAATCCATGATGCCATCACAATAGAATTATCCCCCAAGTATTGGTGAGTTGGTGAATAATTCCAAATCTGAAAATCAATAGACGCCATTTCCTCCAACAACCAATTGGCTTCGCTTGCAGTTGGTCGTAGAAAGAGGTGCTAGCATTGCCTTCTTCTACCCACGTTCTAGTTGCGGCATGTAACCCGTCGAGGAAATTCGGGAGTTGACATTCCCTTAAGAATCCGTGATTCAAAAATCGGTTTAGCATTTCCTTGTATCGATCCCAAGCACTATAAAACGGATTGAAATCCCGTTGAAAGAAACACAAGAGTACCTATTGATCTAACATCTTCAAGTACCCTGCAGGAAAACAAAAACAAAAACTACAAAACAAAAATTATACACGAAAGAAATGCCTAAAGTAAAATTGGGTCATTTACTCACAATATCTATAATAATAAAAAAAAACAATCCTTGACAATGGCGCAAAAAACTTGGCGGCAAAAAATTGTGTCATCGCTTTCCACTCACAAGTATACGAGATTAAGTTTTAGTATAGATTAGGAGAGTAGGGGTATCGTGTCCACATGGATTGGTTGTTGTCATTATCGAATACCGCAATTATCATAACCTAATTTTATATAGGCAGAAAAAAAATGTAAAATTAATATAAACTAAACTAATATAACCTAATTTAATCTATACTAATAAAATGAGATGTTTTCGGAAAAAGAATTATCTAGGGATTAACTTTATTTACAAATACGTGTTCGATCTCATTTGACTTACGTTTACAGTATTCAACCTATTTGATAATATCTATATCGTAAACTCGCTCGCTCACTCTCCCGAGTATAAAACGAGCAAATATGTAATCTCGCGTTGACGCCGAAATCCCTCTCGAATGCCTTTTCTAACACATAATCACATGCGTCTTGCCCCAACATCATGGATTGCACACTTTCTAACGCCCTCCCGGGTCATTAAATCATCGCGTTGTGTTTAAACCCTAGTCCGAATCTGGGGTTACCTCTCACGAGTGTCAAACCCCGTATTATCAATATATATAAACAAGCATATATGCATAGAAACACGGCAAACACAATCAAACGTTGAAGAACAACCTTTAACGAAACACCAAAATCAAAATAATCACATATTCAAAGTATATTGTTAATCCCTAAACAATCCACATTTAGCTAACAGCCATAACCATATTTACAATAAAGAATGAGCTAAACATGATCAACAACTACCAAAGTTAAGAAATAAAAGAAGAAATGGAAGACTTAGCCTATATCCAAAGATTACACCGTAGAGCGATCGCTTCTTTCTTCAACGTCTCCTCCTTCGGATTGTGAGCTCTCCCTCCAAAACACTCAAAAATATGCCCTAATGGCTTTCCTCAGTGTTCTTCCCAAAAATGGATAGGGGAGGAAGGATATAGGGCCAAAAATATCCTAATATATATATATATATATATATATATATATATATATATATATATATATATAAACACTTTATAGGTACAGGGTGACCGCCGCAGCGGTGGAAATGCAGAACTGTTACAAACATTCTGCAGTTTATCGCCGCGGCAGTGACTACGCTTTCTTGTTTTTGCTGTAACTTCTTCGTCCGAACTCCGATTGAGGTGATTCAAAAATTTATGGAAATATAAGAGAACTATATATAACTTATAATTTTTTAGGTGTTCCAAAATCGGATTGAATAGTAGTAAAAAATGGCCTTGAAGTTACCGCACCTGTACCGGCTTTACACATTTTCACCCTTTTATTCAAAAACCTACCAAACAACATAAAAACTTATTATAACAACAAAAATGATTAAAAACACACAAATATTTGAATCTTAAAGTACTTGATTTGTTGATAAATAAATCACTTATCAGTAGGCTCAACGGTACTTGGAACTGCATCATCAAGGAATAGCTCAAGAGACGGATAGAGTTAGGAATGGTTGATCTATCAAAGGACCGTGAGGAAGAAAACATTTTATGTTCCCAAAAATGACATGACGAGAGATATGAATAGTTTTAGAGATGGGGTCCCAACACTAAAAACCTTTATGTTCAATGTTATATCCTAGAAAACAACATAGGTTGGACCTTGGTTCCAGCTTGTTGTGTTCAAATGGTTTGAGAAGAGTAAAACAAACACAACCAAATACTTGTAGTTCAGAGTAAGTAGAAGGGTTACCAAAAAGATACTCAAATGGATACGGGTATTGAATTGTAACAAAAGGGCTACTGTTTATGGTGCATACTGTGATTCGGGTAACCTCACCCCAGAGGCGCTCAAGACAGGATAAAGAAATCAGAAGGACACAAATTGTGTCAAAATATGTCTATGTTTGCATTCGGCTCGTCCATTTTGTTGGAAGGGACACGAGCGATGAGGAAGCATGCTATTTTTGCGAAGCAGGTTGAAGAAAGCATGATCCTTGTATTCCATTGTAGTATTTGAGCAAAAGAGTTTAATATTTTGAGAAAATTGGGTTTGAACCATAGAAGAAAAATCATAATATATTTGGAATAGTTCATATCTATTTTTCGTATTAAATAACCATGTATATCGAGAGTAGTTGTCCACAAATATAACAAAATGATGAGAACCACCCATTATTGCATGAGGAGAAGGCCTCAAACATCAAAATGCACTAAATCAAAGGGTAAAAGAGAAATAGACCGATTATCATTAAAGGGTAAGGCTAGTTGTTTTGCAAGTTGACATTGAATACAATTAAAGGACTCAAATTGAACTAAACCGAATTGACCGCAAGAGATAAGTGGCTTGAGACAGCTAAATGATGTGTGACCTAATCGCGAATACCAAATATAGGAGGATGTGGACGATGATGATGATGATAAGGGGGAGGAAGAGGATAGTGATAGTAGTAGTGGCAACGGTGTTGATAAGGAGGATGATGGTGGTGGTAATGGTGAGGTTGCACAAGATGATATAAGGACATAAGATGGTGGTGGGGGGTTTGAGGCGGAAGGTGCAAACTACTGAGCTCAAATAGACGTCCAACTTTATGACCAGTCCCAAGGGTTTTTCCTACCCGAGGATCCCACACACGACAACCACAATTAGAAAATATCACTTCAAATCCTAATTCACAGAGTCGCCCAATAGATAAGAGATTCAAAGTGAGTTTTGGAATTAAATACGTGTCAAGAATAGAAAGATATGAAGTAAAAAATTTAACCGATACGAGTAACACGCATATCAAAACCATCAGCAATATGAATGGTATGAGTGAGCATTCAAAGCGGATAGTTTAGATAAAAAAATATTGGGATTAGAAATCATATGATTACAGTAGACGAAATCAAAGAACCAAGAAGAATTATTTGTAGTAAGTGAGAGAAAATGGAAAACGTTTGTACAATAATCCGAAAAGAAAATTATCCAAGAATCGGTCTATAAACATAATAAACTATTTGATGAACCCTAAAACCAGTCAAATCACCATGATGAACTGAATCAATAATATAAAGTGTTGGCCCAATAAGCTACCCAAGAGGGGAGTGAATTGGATAGATAAAAAATTAATCCAAATAATAATACTTAAAAAAATCAAATAATTAATTTTTACCCAAAATTAATTATTATCTTTATGACAACGGAAATATATTATCAACTAGTTGCATACTCAAACAACAAAATATAAATAATGTAAAGAAAGCAGCACACCAGAAATTTATAGTGGTTCAGCAAGCTATTTTGGCTAATTTAGTCCCCCAAACTCCGCGGAGATTCGTACCGACTAATCACCATGATCCCTTAACTAAGTAGGAACCAAACTTTTACAAAATGATTGTTTTCGCAGGCTCAGAATCAACCTTTACAATTCCTTTTCACAAGATAAGGAATAACCATATCTTTTTCCTAAGCTAAAGATTAACCTAATTCTTTTATACTTAGGCTAAGAATTAAACCTCACACAAAAAACACTCCAAGTATCCTTTTACCCGGTAAGGATTGAACCGTTACAAATTCACTCAAAAATAATTCTATTCCGGAAGAATTAATACCTAATCTTTTTATACTCTAGGAAAAGATCAAAACCTCATTCTCTTTACCGAAAGAGATTGAAACCAAGTACCCTTTGATTAGGCACTCCCAATAGTATCGAATCTGACAAACAACTCACCAATTACAAAATTGATAAGTGTTTTTTCCCACTTAGAGCTTATACTACCCCAGATGAATTTGAACAATTAATGTCCCGATACTAGTGATAGAAATACAATGAGAAATTCAAAATCTGATTTTAATAAAAACACAGGTAGCAAGCAATTTAGCACGTAATCAAATTTTCTCAAGAAATTGTTTCAAAATAATTTTCAAATAAAAATCAGAAAAATGATTTCAAAGATAAAACTTCCAAGAATTGAACAATAATATCACACAACAGTTAATAGCAAAAACTTGGAACAATCTCATTAGGAATCCATCGAATAAGAAATGATTAGCAATGAAACTTCAAGTCAGTAGTAACAATAATCCACACCAAATCTTCTCAACAATAATTCTCACAATACACTCAGTATGATTTCAGAATGATCACTCTTAGAAAGCACAAGACTTGAATTGCTCTTAAGATATAAATGATTGGGATTATTGAAACCTTAAAAACAAGCCCTCTAATGGATAGTTCCTATATATTATAACAAATAATTACTCCAATGGACCCCTTATATCATTATGACTTAATCCTGATATAATTCACTCAATTATATCTTTTAAAATATTTAATTTAGTCCCTTAAATATTTTCTCAATCTCAATTAGATAGGATAGAAAGAATTACATGAACCAAATTGAGAAATAATCAAAATACTTGAACCATATCTATAGGGGTGATAAAATATCAAAGATATATCTTAAATTCCATCAGATCCCTAAGATATCTCTCATATCCTAACCATAAAATGGCTAATAACGGCCACTTTTTGGATCAAAACCATGAAATCCTTGAGTCCTGAAACTGTCAATCGGTTGACCGACCAAAAGGCATAAGTCGACTACCCGATTCAAGATGTAGCCCAAGCCAAAAACTGTTTGCCCATAGGTTGACCTCTACTTATTCGTCTATTAACCTAACGATTTAGTGAGTTTCAAATGTCGACCCCTCCCATTTGTCTGTCGATTTAACGATTCAGAGAGTTTCTCTTTTGGCCATAGGTCGACCTAGCTGTCGACTGAACGATTCACAGAGTTTAACTAATTCCCATAGATCGACCTATCTGTCAACCGAATGATTCAAAGATTGCTTAATCCTTTCACCTCCTCATTAGTTGACTCGACCTCTTATGTAGGTCAATCGCTCGAGTTGTGCTTCTTCCTTAATTCATTTTTCAATTCATTTTTTTGACCTTTTTGTCCCTTTAACCGATTTTTTTTCTCAGTTAACTCCACTAAAACTTAAATTCAATTTTAATCTAATCTTTCTTAAATCAATAGTTTTTCTTCGATTTCACATAGGAGTAAATATGTTAGCTAATTAGGATCCTATTAAAAAGCACACATAATTGTAACACATTTTGTGTCGTGTGTGATCCTAATCGGGATACATTAAGAGTAAAAATTTAACCTGAATTATTTTTCCCTAGGTTCTACAGGATCTTCAGTCTCTTAATATCCATCATCTTTGTCAGTCTCTTTAGCTTTCATTTAGCATTCATCTCAACTTCTTCATGATAATATTTTCAATGGAACTTATAAACTAAATGTCACACCCCACCCCCGGTACCCGTCATCCCGAGGCGGGCGTGACTACAACATGACATCACCAATACCCAAATCTTCAAATCAATGATAATATACACCTACTGTATAATACAAACACCTACTATGGGGGATACACCCGTCCAAAATTTGATTAACTAAAAGTATTTATCCATGAACCTTTTATAGGTTCGCCTTTGACAGCTTCTCTTCATCGCCTATATGACTTCATCATGTAGCTCTACCTAGTGCCAGTAGGGGACCGACACCTAGCTGTTGTACCTGCGAGTGTACTGCCTTCTTAGTAAAATATTTTTTTAAAATATTAGTACGTTCTAAATATTTCCACAATTTAGTATGGATCAAGCATAAGTATATAAGCAATGAAAATAAAGTGATATAGATAAGTTCCATCCAAATCCATCTAGTACAACATCCTACCAAACATCATAATAAATAACATCAAATCAACCAATATACGTAAAACACCACATCTCAAGCACCAATCTCAAACACACACCTCCAACACACACACACTGGCCAACCCTAATGATCGTTTTAACCTCACGATCGGGAGTTTGCAACGGTACCGTACCATCCGTAGGATATGCCTTCCTACGAACACCCATCACTCCGCCGAAGCGGATAATCATTGAGCAGTATAAACATCTAACATCACTCTGCCGAAGCAGATAAACATCACTCCGCCGTAGCGGATAACATCACTCCGCCAAAGCGGATAATCTCACTTTACCGAAACAGATAAATACTAGGGCATTGTCAAATCAACTACAGCATCATCGAATCACAACTCAATAAATATCGTCAACATCGTCAAATCACCACGTCTATCTCTTTTCCTCAAAACCAACTTTTAAGTCCAAAAGCATATTTCCCGCTTTTCTTTTTAGAGAAAACGTCTAATTCTTTCAAAACAATTTTTCCACCCTTTATTTTTCCTTTTGCAAACCGGACATTTTTAGGAGAATAGATGTTTTCTATTTCCTTTTAAAAACATCGTCTGATTTTACCAAATTCGATAAAAATTCACTTTCAGTTTTATTTTGGAAATCATCGAAATCTTCCAAAAACTCAGTTTACCAACTCAACCAAATCCTGTTTGATCCATATCATTTATAAATTCATACAATTTAAGTAAATACATATTTCATCATATATATATACATAGAAAAATAGTTTGGTAAGAAGACAGTACACTCACCTCGATATCCGTTTTACAAACCTGACACCGACCGTACTTTATCTGGACGCCAGTGCCTGCAAACCTAATAGTGACAGATTCTAAATTAATATCTTACCTAAAACATCCTAATCATGCAATGCGGATCCTATATTCCGAATCGTTACTAATTCTATATACCACGTACTTAAAATTAATCAATCGTCACGAAATTATTATGATTTTAGGATTTGTAACACTAACTAAAATTTAATTTAACGAGAATTAATAGTCGATTGAAGTTTCACCTGTTTCCGAAACGTTTGGCGATCACGTGATCAGTTTTAGATTTTCCTGGGGTGGTTTATGCAAATTCCCCTTTCCTTTTTTTTTTTTTTCCTTTCCTTTTTTTTTTTCCTTCTTCTTCCCCGTTTCCTGTTTTCCTGTTTGGTCCCGGCCAGAGTCTCTCTCCTTCCCCTCCCTCTCCAACGATCTTACACCCACACACCTCGCCGAACGACACCACCACCGGCCGAGCAACACCTGCACACACAGATACTCCCGACGCCACACACACACTTCGGATGGCAGAACACACACACACCCATCCCAAACACCGCCGGCGACACAACCGCTTACATGCACCGGTACCGGACAATCAGCCGTAACGCACACGACCCACTCACCCCACATACACACAGGAGCGCCACACCACCCGATCACCATCCCCTCCAATGACCCAAACTGAAACACCTATACCCACATCTTCTGCCGAAAAAAACAGAGCACACCGTACACAACCATCGATGCACAGTAATGCCCACACGTTATTCGCACAATTGAGCACCCACGCACACCCAGAACACACAAAGACACACCAAACAGACCAAACGAACAGCCACCACCCACGCCGGACTGCTCCCCACCGCCGGCGAACCTCTTTCTCTCTCTTCGTTTTCTCTCCCTTCCTTATCTGTTTTTCATTTCTGTTTTGAGAATTGTTTTTATGATCATTACCTGCATGAATCTATATTTAAATGCATGAAGTTAGTGGTCTGAGCGTTAAGCCCCTTCTGCCACGTCACTGTTCCTTTTCCCCCTTCCGGCCGGTGGCTCCCGATCACACACCCATGTATATAAATAATTTTTTGTGAAATTACTCTTTTCTCCCCTTAACTTCTTAAAATCTTCCTTTTAGTTCAGGTCTATTTTTAGGATCTTTCTTAAATTGCAATTGCACCCCTAAAAGTTTTAATTAAAAGTTAAATGTCAATTTACCTCTCAAGGTTTGGATTTAATGTTTCTAAATTTGCAGATTGACCCCTAGATTTTTAATTTGAATTTTTATTGACCCAATTTCATCCCGAATTTTCCCAGTTATTCTGAAATACAACTAAAATGACATACATGCTACGATTGGGGTCTTACAACTCTTCCCTCCTAAAAAAAATTTCGTCCCGAAATTTTATTATTTTAGTCGGGAAAAAAAATGCGGGTATCTATTCCTCATCTCGTCTTTTCGCTCTCATGTCGTATCTTCCACTGTATGACTGCGCCATAATACCTTAAATGAATCCTTTTCAGTTGCAACACCTGGTCTTTACAGCTTAGGATTTGGATTGGCTCCTCAACGTAGGTCAAATCTGTTCTCAACTCGATTGGCTGCCAAGTCAGCACCTGAGAAGGGTTTGGCACATATTTCCAGAGCATCGATTCATTGAGGTTGTCGTGTAGTCGAGATAATTCTGGCGGTAACGCAAGTCCATATGCTGTCGTGCCCACTCGATCTAAAATTCCATATGGTCCGATGTACCTTAGACTTAACTTCTCTTTCTTCCTGCACCTCGTTAATTTTCGCCAGGCTACTAATATGTCAAAGTCGCATCACCAAGTTATACTTGTCTCATGTGATGCCAGAACAATTGTTTCCCGTATGGGGTCCCATCATCCCCAAATCACCCAAGATTTATAACCCACAACTTTTCATCAAATCATAACCATCCAAAAAACAAGGTGCACTTGGTTGATTACACTTAACACAGATAATTCACTGTCAAAGGATCTCATGTTCCTAACTGCTTCCACTGCGCTACCCTGATAAAATCAAAATCAGTAACAACACTATATGCCGAAAAAATTTCAGTACCGTAAGTCTATTTCAACCCGCCGTAACCGGCACTTATCCATTTCATCCGATATTTCCTAGTCGCCCGTTGCAACAATATTTTCCATTCAGCACTTAACCTAACTATAATCTCCACCAATCTCATAAACATAGATAACTCATCTATCATTAACCCCGATACCTACCTCAATTCTCTAATACTCATATCGATATCTTTCATAATACCTAATATCATCAACCCACATAACTACAACTCAAATAATTCAAACAAATAATCTATAAGAATTCCTTTCATGCCTCCACATTTTATCAAGTCCCTGACCTGGTCACGTGTTTCAAGTTTGTTTCCACCTGCCTAACATGCTTCAAACACACATCCACGTACATATATGACTCAAAGGGCATAGGTACGCCCCAGTCACAACGAAATCGATATCTTCTAGTAATTGTTAGCTATTAACTGTAAAACATTATATCTCGTATACATATAAGCTCAAGGATATTTTAAATTCTCCTTGTCCTGTAACATCTCAATAGCTTCTAATTTCTAGTAAAAAGTAGTCACATCGGGCTATTTTTAAATCCCGCAAGTTTCGCTTTCCTATCTCAGTTCAGTCTATCAGATCGGAATCCTGTACCCTTTTCATATCGCACTTTATGCGATACCACCACGATTAACGACAAGATAGTTATTAGCATTTTTTTTAACCCGCATATTCAAATAACTTATCAGCTTCTGACACTACAGTCTCCCCCACGGATTGTTCATACACTGACGACTTATTTCACTTGGATAACAATTATTGTCCAGATCACTATGCGACGGTAACACCTATGCTCTCAGAATTTCAGCTCCAAGATTTCGAGTAACCAATTAATAAAATTCCTAGAGTTACTAATCCTTGTCCCTTTTGATTTTAAAAAAATATCTTGTCCCAACTTAATTTTAATATTTGCATTAAATTAGTGTGTCACGCAATCGAACAATCCCATCAATATATATATTGGACATACGTATCAGAAAAACACTCCTCGAACTCCTCTCCCTTTTCTTTTCTGATATAGGTCAAGGCTACAATAGCCCACCTAGAGATTTCGTTACTTCTCGATCTTAACTTGACTAACTAATCACCGAATAACAAATGCTACGATTTTCCATTTCCATTCCAATTTACTAATCATACTCACGCCATTACAGTATAATTAATATTACTGGGGTATTACATATGTTATTCTATGCACCTCTTTTAAGGTCTCGTCTATAAATTGACATTATCAACCTTACACATTTTATTTCAAATTTTCCAAACTTCCTCATTCCTTTAGACACTCTAATCAGCTCTATAGTCAAATTCCCACTGCATTGCCAAACCTTATTAGCTAGACACCTGACTTTTACATGTCTACACCACGGTAAAAATCGATACCGAACAGCATTACCATCTGATCAGCCACCTACTAAACTTTCAAGGGCCTTAACTTAACCCATAAGTTATTATGAACCATCAACTCACCCAATTTTTTTTTTCCCGAACTATTTGTTATAGTCAGTACCGTGACCATCAACATTCTCTTCCATTCTAATCGTTTCCAATTGGACATCTACTTCTGCCCTTCTACCCTGCAATTGACAAATATCAACTTCATACTTATAAGCTCGATTAGAGTGGTCATCCGACCCATTGCCTAATAGGCTTACAAAGATCTCAACTTGACACATACATTAGTAACCGTTAGGACAAATACAATCTCTACTAGTTCCAAAAAGTTCCAAATTCCAGTCACATGTTCTCGGCCTTCTCCATATTCCGCCAAACAACCACTTCGACTTCCTTTAGATTCACTTGAATGCTATGCCTTAAGAGCACTAGTCACATTTACTGCACTAGTCACCATCTTAGTAACACATTCTGGAGATGTTCCACATGCTCTTCTCTACTTCCGACCGGATCACCGTTTTACTACGTCACAACCTCTAATCTTCAATTACAAATACCATACTCAAATATCTGATACCCTATTTGTTGCAATCGCTTTAACAACCTATCCACTCTAACTTTTACGTTACCAACACCGAATCTTTATGGAAATACACACCAGGTCTACCTAAATCATTGGTTGATATTCTAACTTATTGTGACGACTTCTTCTTCTATTAAAACTTCCTAAATCGCAAACAAACTTATTCCGATTCCCAATATCCAACAATAAATTTTATTATTATTATTATTATTTTATTTTATTTTATTTTATTTATACACCACCCCCCCAAGTTATTCGAATTCCACTAAATACAATCAATCATCGACTCAAATTAATCCACTCAATTATTCCTATCCCATAGCAATCACCTTTAAAGTCTTAAGATTATAATTTCAAATCTCAGTTTCCCACATTCATTAACACCAGTATATTTAACCAACTTATGTGCCGATCGTTCACCTCCTTATCACTATGGAACCTTTTTAACCGCAATCACAATTACTAGTCACGCTTACAAGCACCTTGTCCATTCTCGAAACTACATAGGGAAAATCCCTAGTCATTACCATATCCACTACCGAAATTATATGAACAACATCTGCGTACTGACCTGTGATATCCTTTCTTTAATACTTTGCTAACCTCGTAAACCCACTTATCCGACTAATTGAGGTACTAGATATGCCTTTCCAACATTACATACCTTTATTTATCCCAAATTTGACTCCACCTGCAACTCTACATTACTCATTCCAATGGATTATATCTACATGCACCTACTATCCTCCTAAATCCACAATCCTCGGCTACTTCTTATATATCATTTCCTATTACCTTGCTACATGCTACAACTGTTATTTCGTCTATTAATCAATCTAAAGAGTGCTACCAAACTAATTCTTGTCCAGTAACGTCACAGTTCCCTTTCAGATTGCCTAGAAAGCGATTTACTCCTTTTGAATATTATTTCCTATTTCAACTTAAGTGTGTTCTGCCATATCATCTAATATATTGATAACGACACCATTTGTTATTTGTCTAACTTAGCCTTCTTATTCTGGGGAAGATATCCCTCCTAACAATATCATCGCGTGGTCATATCGTTGCTTGCCCAAAAAGACAACCCTCCACGCACCATGCTACTGCACAACTTAAAAAAAACCTAACACCCATATATCAAGCTCACCTATTAACATCCTATCTCATGCCCCCTACTGACTAGACGACTGGCACGTCCTCCTACCTCATGATCTTCTACCGTCACATCTCCTGACAAGTCTACAGAACCTATAACCTAGGCTCTGATACCAAAATTGTCACACCCCACCCCCGGCACCCGTCATCCCGAGGCGGGCGTGACTACAACATGACATCACCAATACCCAAATCTTCAAATCAATGACAATATAAATCTACTGTATAATACAAACACCTACTATGGGGGACACACCCGTCCAAAACACCGCCGGCGACACAACCGCTTACATGCACCGGTACCGGACAGCGAGCCGTAACGCACACGACCCACTCACCCCACATACACATGGGAGCGCCACACCACCCGATCACCATCCCCGCCAATGACCCAAACTAAAACACCTATACCCACATCTTCTGCCGGAAAAACAGAGCACACCGTACACAACCGTCGATGCACAGTAACGCCCACACGTTATTTGCACAATTGAGCACCCACGCACACCCAGAACACACAAACACACACCAAACAGACCAAACGAACAGCCACCACCCACGCCGGACTGCTCCCCACTGCTGGCGAACCTCTCTCTCTCTCTTCGTTTTCTCTCCCCTTCTTTCTCTGTTTTTCATTTCTGTTTTGAGAATTGTTTTTATGATCATTACCTGCATGAATCTATATTTAAATGCATGAAGTTAGTGTTCTGAGCGTTAAGCCCCTTCTGCCACGTCACTGTTCCTTTTTCCCCTTCCGGCCGGTGGCTCCCGATCACACACCCATGTATATAAATAATTTTTTGTGAAATTACTCTTTTCTCCCCTTAACTTCTTAAAATCTTCCTTTTAGTTCATGTCTATTTTTAGGATCTTTCTTAAATTGCGATTGCACCCCTAAAAGTTTTAATTAAAAGTTAAATGTCAATTTACCTCTCAAGGTTTGGATTTAATGTTTCTAAATTTGCGGATTGAACCCTAGATTTTTAATTTGAATTTTTATTGACCCAATTTTATCCCGAATTTTTCCAGTTATTCTGAAATACAACTAAAATGACGTACATGCTACGATTGAGGTCTTACACTAAAACACTCAACAAATTCATTAGTTCCACCAAAAATATCAACACTTAATTGTCCATCAAAATCTTAGGATCAACAATCTCCCTATTTTTTATGATAACAATTAACTTTAATGTTTTTGTCAAAATAATATATAACCACACTCCCCCTAAATTCCAGGACGGGTTTTTAACTTATTAAAGCAGAATCATGAAGGATTAAAAAATATATGATATTCAACAAAGCACAAAATATTATCAATAATAAATAATTCAAACTCCCCCTGCATAAATGCGAACTATGGTCTCCCCCTTAAGATATTCAATAAAACATCAATAAATTCTCCCTTTTTGTCATCTCAAAAAATAGGGAAGGGGAACCACAAATAACAACTACTCTAGTAAATAATGTAATACATGAGAGATTAATCAAGATTTATAACCTTTTTAAAAATCCCATTATTTTAAAAAGATAAGTCAACTCATAAAGCTCAAAATAAAATCATTTTTCAAAATAATTCCATGTAGATCATCCTTAGAGATAAGTATTTAACTAATTAGATCAAGTCTAGCTATTCCATCAAAATCCATACACTAAAGGTTAAGTTTCACCAAAATCCTAAATTAGCTATTACAGACCAAAATGCTAATGTGGAACTTGTCCAGTTAACACATCCATAATAATAGTAGAAGATAAAGTCTAATGACGACCATGTCCGGTAAACTGATGGCATAGTCCCATCGGACTGGTAGCTGGCTGTTGAGGATACTGAACCATTAGCTGAACATTTGAGCTTGAAGGCATTAGTTGATGAAATGACATTGACGGTCCTGCTCCCGATGGTCCTGCTCCATATGGCCCTATCACAGATGGTCCCCCAAATGACTGTTGTGCTCCAAACATGGTCTGACCTGTGAAATGTTATTGAGTACTATACTATTGCTAGTATGCATGATATGATGACTAAATAAACTAGAACATTTGTTCCAGATTTCCCGTGACTTTCCCAAATCCAACTTCCATATGCGTATTCATTTGGGCCATATTCTTTTCTAGCCCAGCCATCTGATATTCCATTATTTCTGCATGTACACAAATATCATCAACCTGTTCACAAAGCAAATATATCTTCTGATCCGAGCTTATTTCATTCTTATCATCTTCTTCTTCCTCAATCTGCACTCTTTGTCTTCTCTCATTTCTCTTATTTACCCATTTATTTCCTCTATACTCATATCCCATTAGCACAACGTTACCTACATTAATCTAGCCAGATGTCATTGTCTTGAATTTTTCTTCATCAGGATCAATTTCTACTCCAAAATGGTCAAACACCCTTTGGAGCGCATCAGCATAAGGCAACACTCTGGAGGGTTTTTGAAGGTGATATTTCATGTGATCCATCATGATATGTGCCAAATCTAACTTTCTGCCTTCAACATCTCATTAATAAAGTAAATATCAAAGTCATTCACATTTGCATGACTTTCCTCTCTAGGCACAATCGTATAGGTTAGCACTAAATGAATGAATCAATGCTCAAGGGTTAATGATCCTGCTTTGTCACCCTCCAAGTCAATTTTTTGTGAAATTTCCCTTCTATTAAAATTTAATGAAAGCCAATGAGGAGTATTAAATGGAAACACATTTCCTCTCTCCAATCCCGAAATAATACTCAATACGTCACTATCAAACCTAATTTCTTTTCCTTTAACAAAGGATGTTATATAAACATCATTATATGTGAGATTACTGTAAAACATTCTTACCCATACCAGCATCCATTTATTTCTTTGGGTGACAAACTCAGTCCATCCCAAATCTCCAAAATACTCTTCAATATCCATATTTTTCTCTTTTAAACCAACAAAATCTATGGGTTTGCAACCTATAACCTTTCGATTAACAAACTCATCATAGTATCTAATTTCTTGGTCCTCTTTTTGAAAATAGGCATTATCATATTTAGATCTTTGAGCACGCTTATTGATTTTAGGCATTTTTCTTACAAATTCAAAACAAATCAACTAATATAACCCAAAAGATTTACCCTATACAGAAAAGCAACCGAAACCCTAGAAGATCAAGTGAATACCAATCTTTTCTCGAAGCAAAAGGTCTCCAACTCTTAGATACAAGCCCTAAACCTTTAAATCCAAGATAAATATCTTCAAATCCAAGCCAAATAGGACTGATTTCGTGAGGTTTAGGAGTAAACGAACTTGGGAGAATAAGGGTTTTAGAGAGAAAGAGTTTTAAAATTTGAAATGATGTGAAAATAAAGAGTTGGGTATTTAAATCCCGTAACGACAGGTTGACCTCCCACTTAGAGTCAGTCGACTAATGGCTGCAACGCCTTTCACTCTTCCCAGGCCTGCTACTATCGGTTGATCGACAACACACTGTAGGTCGACTGACAACGCTGACCTTTTCGTCTTTTAGTGCATTTAAACCCTAATTTGAACTTAGCTTAATTTTTACCTTTATTTTGATCAACATATTTAATTGAAAATATTTGTTAATTAGTCACACATTTAAACACACACACCAGCATATCACAAATATCTAAATTTCAAAATATACAGGCTCAGTCTCCCTAACAAAATTAATATACTTAAACTTTAAAAAAATTGACATACCTGGATCATCCTTGGGAGCAATTGGTGTGTACACCTTTGGTGGATTACTGATTTCTGACTTGGTATCCTTTAATTCCACCAATTTTTCTTTTGCTTGGTTTGTCACTTTGATTTTTTCCTTCTTAGCAGTGGCATTTTTCTAGATTGGTTCGGTAAGAATTTCTTAGCCTTTATTTAGTGCTTTGAGCTATTTTTCCTTATTCTTCTTTGGCACGAGTTTGTAAATAGTCTTTTTCTTGTACTGGTATCTTGCAGTTTGTTGTAGATAAGTTTTGTCAGCTCTCACGTAACGAGTTTGTTGTTGCTTGACCCTTCCATTTTGCACGTATTAATTCTTATTCTTAGGTAAATTGAACCTTGATTCCCTTGTCGACTTGGCATATTCATTGTATCTTCATGTCTGTTCAAATCTCCTTGTCGGCACAGAATATTCATTGTACCCTTGGAATTGTTTGAATCTCTGATTGGTACTTGTATCAAAATTTACTCTTTTTGGTATCCAGTCATTTTCAGATCCGACAAGGTAACCATGCAATAAATAATAAGATTTTTCATAATGACCAAACTTGCCACAATAAAAACACTTAATACTGCTAGCACGTCTCTTCGGATAATCATTGTTTCGTACGAGAGCACGATATTGTTGGTGAGTTTGAGAAGCAGCTTTGGTGACTATTGGTTTTTCAACAGATTTAGTACTCTCAATATCCTTGAATTTATTCATTGCTTCTTCAAGCTCCTTTTGCGTCTTCTTAAGTAACTGCTCATTAGTAGTAATATTTACCTATAGACCAAAATTCTTTTTATGCATAAATTTAAGATCATTCTTAAAAATTTGGCACTCGTTTTCAACAAAATAGATTTTCACATGAGCTCTATCAAGCTCACACCTTGCATTATCTAACTCAATGCTCAAGGCCTCATTCAAAGTTTCAAGATTTTTTCTTTTAAAATCATTTTGTTGAAGATCATAAAAATCATTTTTCAAAACCTCAGTCTCATCTCCGAGAGACTCAATTTTCTCATACAACTTACCAATTTTAGATAAAGCATTTCTAAACTCAACAGTTTCAAAATATTTGTCCAAATTCTTTTTCTTGAGATATTTGACAGTACTAAACTTCTTATTTTTAAGAGTTGCAATTTTTTGCTCAAGTTTAAAATTCTCTTTTCTAAAAAAGTACGTAAGAGCAATAAGCATCTCAATAGCCTTATCAGCATTCTCATCATTATGAATTCTATCAGTCCCACGAGCAGAACAATAACTATCAGAAGAAGTAAAATCAACAGTTGTACACATAATTTCAGAATTAAGACACTCCATGTGATCGTGTTTAATAGTGCAAATAATATCAGAATCAGGGCATCCCTCGTGATCGTATTTAGCTATATTGTGAAGCATATTGAACTAAAACTAGCCCTGATGCCAATTGTTGGCCCAGTGAGCTACCCAAGAGGGGGGTAAATTAGGTAGATAAAAAATTAATCCAAATAAAAATACTTAAAAAAATCAAATAATTAATTTTTACCCTAAATTAATTATTATCTTTATAGTAGTGGAAATATATTATTAACTAGGTGCACACCTAAACAACAAAATATAAATAATGTAAAGAAAGTAACACACCAGAAATTTATACTCGTTCACCAAGCTATTCTTGACGAATCTAGTCCCCCAAGCTCTGCGGAGATTTGCACCCACTAATCACTATGATCCCTTTAACCAGATAGGAACCAAACATTTACAAAATGATTATTTTCGTAGGCTCAGAATCAACCTTTACAATTCCTTTTCACAGGCTAAGGAATAACCCTATATTTTTTCCAGACTAAAGATTAACCTAATTCTTTTATACTTAGGCTAAGAATTAAACCTCACACAAAAAATACTCCAAGTATCCTTTTACCTAGTAAGGATTGAACCGTTACAAATCACTCAAAATTAATTCTATTCAGGAAGAATTAATACCTAATCTTTTTATACTCTAGGCAAAGATCAAAACCTCAATTTCTTTACCAAAAAAGATTGAAATCAACTACCCTTTAATTAGACACTTTCAATAGTATCTAATCCGATACACAACTCACCAATTACAAAATTTATAAGTCTCTTTCTCCTACTTAGAGCTTCTACCATCCCAGATAAATTTGAACTCAATTAATGTCCCGATACTAGTGATAGAAATACAGTGAAAATTTCAAAATCTGATTTTAATAAAAGCACAGGTAGCAAGCAATTTAGCACGTAATCAGATTTTCTCAAGAAATCGTTTCAAAATAATTTTCAAATTAAAAATCAGAAAAACGATTTCAAAGATCAAAATTCCAAGAATTAAACAATAATATCACACAACAGTTAATAGCAAAAACTTAGAACGATCTCACCAGGAATCCACCGAATAAGAAATGATTAGCAACGAAACTTTAAGTCGGTAGTAACAATAATCCACACCAAATCTTCTCAAGATTAATTCTCACAATACACTCAGTATGATTTCAGAATGATCACTCTTAGAAAGCACAAGACCTGAATAGCTCTTAAGATATGAATGATTGGGATTATTGAAACCTAAAAAACATAGGTCTATTCATATGGAATTAAAACAAGCCCTCTAACATCTAGTTCCCATATATCATGACAAATAATTACTCCAATAGACCCCTTATATCATTATGACTTAATCCTGGTATAATTCACTCAATTATATCTTTTAAAATATTCAATTTAGTCCCTCAAACATTTTCTTGGGTATATGCCAATTACCTCCCCTATCATTTTACACTACACCAGATACATCTCCTATCATTTTACAAATAACAAAGACCTCCCCTGTCTTTTTGTTCAAACACCACTTACCTCTCTTTGGACAAAATTGACCTTAGATTATTTTTGAAAAAAAAAATCATTAACACCCCTATATTTTTTAAGTTATATTTTTTACCCTTAACTTTTTAAATAATTATGTTTACCCCTTACCACCACTCAACTCTCACTGCCATTGCCACCGCCCAACTCCTACCACCCACAGCTACCGCCACTTCCTACCACCCACTACTCTCTCCGACCTCCCACACCACCGCCTCTTTCTATTGCCGCCACCCACCCAACACCACCTCCCACCACCCACAACCCAACTTCCCCGCCACTACCCATACTGAATGAGGAGAAAAATGAGGAGTTAAATGGGAATCAGAGAGAGAAGAAAAAAAGTAAAAAGGGTAGGCCCACCTTTTTACTCAAACCGAAAGAAGAGAGAGATAATGAAAGAGAGAGAATAAGAGAAAAATAGATGAGAGTGAGGGGCAAGAGAGAGAGAACCTTGTGTGTGAGTATGTGGGAGAGAGAATCATGTGTGGATGTGTAGGTGGGGCCCACCCTTTCCATATTTGCCCATGTTTGTGTGTACCGAAAGAGAAAGAGAAACATGGGCAACACATGAAAATGGTGGGCCCCACCTACATATCCACACATGATTATCTCTCTCACACATACTCACATACAAGGTTCTTTCTCTCTCCTACCTTTTTTACTTTTCTCTCTTTTTCTTATTCCCATTTAACTCCCCATTTTTCTCTTTCTTCAGTATGGGTGGTGGCGGGGGAGTTGGGCGGTGGGTGGTGAGAGGTGGCTGTAGCGGTGAGATGTGGTATTGGGTAGGTGGTAGTGGGTGGCGGCAGTAGGAAGTAGGGGAGGGTAGTGGGTGGTGGCGGTGGTAGGAGGTGGTAGTGGCTGTGGGTGGTGGAAGTTGGGCGGTGGCGGTTGTGGTGGCGGTGGTGAGAGGTAAATATAATTATTTAAAATATTAAGAGTAAAAAATATAATTTTAAAAATATAGAGATGTTAATGAATTTTAAAAAAAAAAAATACCTAAGGGCAATTTTGCCTAAAGAGAGGTAAGTGGTGTTTGAACAAAAATAGAGGGGAGGTCTCTAGTATTTACAAAATGATAAGGGAAATATCTGGTATAGTGCAAAAGGACAGGAGAGGTCATTAGCATATACCCACATTTTCTCAATCTCAATTAGATAGGATAGAAAGAATTGCATGAACCAAATTGAGAAATAATCAAAATACTTGAACCATATCTATAGGGATAATAAAATATCAACTATATATCTTAAATTCCATGAAATCCCTAAGATATCTCTCATATCCTAACCATAAAACGGCTAGTAACAGCTACTTTTTGGATCAAAACCATGAAATCCTTGAATCCTAAAACTGTCCATCGGTTGACTAACCAGAAGGCATAAGTCGACCACTCGAATTAGGATGTAGCCCAAGCCAAAAACTATCTGCCCATAGGTCGACCTTTGTTTATTCATCTATCGACCTAACGATTCAGTGAGTTTCACAATTCGACCTCTCCCATTTGTCTATCGATCTAATGATTCAAAGAGTTTCTCTTTTGACCATAGGTCAACCTAGCTGTCGACCAAACGATTCAGAAAGTTCATCTAATTCCCATAGGTCAACCTATCTGTCTACCGAACGATTCAGAGACTGCTCCATCCTTTCGGTCGACTTCTCCCATTTGTTTGTCGATCTAACGATTCAAAGAGTTTCTCTTTTAACCATAGGTCGACCTAGCTGTTGACCGAACAATTCAAAGAGTTCAGCTAATTCCCATAGGTTGTCCTATTTGTCAACCAAACAATTCAAAGACTACTCAATTCTTTCACCTCCCCATCGGTTAACCGAACCTCCTATATAGGTCGACCAATCGAGTTGTGCTTCTTCCTTAATTCATTTTTTAATTAAATTTCTTTGACGTTTTTGCCCCTTTAACCGAATTATTTTCTCGGTTAACTCCACTAATACTTAAATTTAATTTTAATCTAATCTTTCTTAAATCAATATTTTTTCTTCAATTTCACATAAGAGCAAATATGTTAGCTAATTATGATCCTATTAAAAAGTACACATAATTGTAAAAATATTTTGTGTCGTGTGTGATCCTAATCAAGATACATTAATAGTAAAAATTTAACCTGAATTATTTTTTCCTAGGTTCTTCAGGATCTTCAGTCTCTTAATATCCATCATTTTTGTAAGTCTCTTTAGCTTCCATTTAGCATTCATCTCAACTTCTTCATGATAATATCTTCAATGGAACTTATAAACTAAAACACTCAACAAATTTGTTAGTTCTACAAAAAACATCAACACTTAATTGACCATCAAAATCTTAGAATCAACATAAAAGAAACTATATTGTATTATATGAATTTGAGTAAACCGAGACCACAGATGGGCTTAGAATGCCAAAAGTTGCCAAGAACTGGTACTAAATCTTTAAGAATCGTTCAAAAAACAAGTGAATTGGTCCACAAAAGTTCTGAAGCAATCCTTAATCGGTTAACATGCAAGAGTTAACTAGAGAAACATGGCAGATAACGTGTTAGTCAACTAATGACGTGTTATTGAAAACTTAACAAAACACATACATGGTAAGAAGCGATGATGTGGTGGATGACGTGTCAATAATGTGGCATCAATTAGTAAACTTTATGGATGATATGGAAATTGATGTGGCGCTGGTATGACAACGATTGGTTAACATATGGATAACATGGCGTCTAACTTGGTGGATAACATGGCACCACGTGTAGGGCTGACATGATGATGACATGCGTGAAGATGCGTACTGCATCCAATTTCGGTAATTTTGGTAGCGTTGGAATCATCTCGTCAGACCCTTTTGATGGTATGGTGGGTGTTAAACTTGAGTTGATATTGAATCTTGTAGGAGTCTACGAAGGTGGTAGTGGCGGTGGGATTGTCGACGGCGCGTAGAGGCTCGTTGGAGCACTGATGGTGGTAATTTTTATGTTGTTTGGCTTGTCTCGTCAAGACGAAGGTGATTGTTGTTGTAGAAAAAAACTTTTTTTTTTTTTTTTCAATTTTATTACTCGCAAGCACACAAATCAATAATAGTAAAGATTATTGGAAGCGAGGTCGATCCCACGAGGATTGCTTATAGGAAAAACTTAATCCACCCTAGTTAACTTAATTATAGTGTAGTTCAAGAAAATTTTGTTTTTGATTTGTGATTTAAGAAAGAGAAAATTAAATAAACAGTTAAATAATTAATTTAGCTTGATTGAATGTGGAAAAATACCAAGATTTCAGAATCCACCGATGTATAATTAATTAGTTCTATTATTGTGTTGACTCCAAAATTTTAGTGATAGTTTTAGAAATGAATTTTACTATCTCATTAAGATTTTAGAAATTATACAAGTTGATTTTTTCTTCACTTTGAAATTATCATTTCTTAAGCATTATATGTATACAAATTAATGGAAAACATATAATCAAAAAATATTATTTATTTTACAATATGAACCCAAGTATTAAATAATTTATAACAATCAATAATACATGATATTAAAGATGAAATTATTTATTTAATTGAAGCAAAAATCATATACATTTAAATGCTAATTGTTCAGAATCCACACAATATAAAATTTAATTAATTACACATGGTTCATCCTCCATTTTAGTACAAATAAATTTAGAAATACATAATAGACGAAAATAAAACCTTATTAACAATTAACATTTTCCAAGACTCTGTTCCAAAACTTCTCTGAAATGTGAATAACCAATAGGACTTCTGAAATGTGAATCACCAATCAGCCTCTCCCTTACTGATCTTTCCATTATTTATAGTGAGTTGGTTGTGAATATTAGGCTCACGCAGTTAGGGAAAAAAGAAATTTGGGCATATGGGGGTGGGTGCACCGAAATTCGATGCACCCATTTTTCGAGTGCACCTTGGGCAAAGAGCGCAGTACTCTCTGCCCCTGGCCGCATATACGGCCAGTATATTTGGTCGCACGTGCGACTAGTGAGCACACACGCCCCACCCCTGTTGGACGTGATATGTCCAGACTTTTCTCGTTCTCGTCTATTTCTTGTCCATTTTGTTCCGAATTAACGCGTTTTTATTCCATTTCAAAAAATCAGCGAAAACAAAGAAAATAAATCAATTACTATTTTTTAATTTACTTAAGAGATTAACAAAACTTAATTTAACGGTATTAAATCGCATAAATGCGATGCGATCACACCCCCAAACCTAAATTTTTCTAGTCCTCTAGCAAAACTAAGTATGCTATTTAAATACAAAGCCACTTTCGTAGGGAACACGATTGCATTTAGCGTATGCAATAAATCTTTAAACCCCTAGGTTGCCCCTAGTGGACGAGTATAGTCTCATAAGGGTTTGCAGTTATGCTACTCACAAACATCCAATTTTTTTATTTTTTTTTACAAAAAGTTTATTAATCATGTCTAATGCTAACATATTAAGTTGAAATCATACAAGAATTACTGAAATAATTATTGATTTCATAACACATGATTGTTAACAATATCTACTTTTGTACCTACAACATATGCCCAACTCTCTTTTATAATGAATTTAATATAAGTAACTAGTCAACAAATTATAAACAATCAAATAACGTTTTCTCTGAAATAAAAATGTATTTGTTGTGTACATTTCTTTTTTTCTTTTTTTTACATATAAACAATTTTCCTTAAATAAATGGCGTGTGTAATGCTAACCCCACTGGGCTTTCTAAGATGTCCATGTAGCGAGCGTTCGGCCAATGATCGCAAGCCAGTTGGCTTAGAGCATTAGGTGTTAAAAGACCCTGCGCACTTAAAAACTTGAACAATTTAGGCTTCGAAATTAACGAGTCATTTATTGTCTTAACAATTTGCTCTCCCCTTTTGACGCGAACACTCAAAGCTTACTGAGGCAAGAGTCCTAGTTACTTAGCGGAAGTTCATCATTTAAGACAATTTTTTTTTTTTTTTTATTTTTTATTTTTTTATTTTCTATTCATTTTTATTTTTTTTTTATTCTAGGGATAGGTTATTGTCAAGCCAAAATTTAGAAAATTAGCTAATGTGCTGAATTTAAAATAAAAGAAAGTTAATATTTATGCAAGTGTCGAAAAATAATATTTTTTTTTTTCAGTACTATACTCCAAAAATTATTAGCAAACTCAAGTTTTTATTCAATATATATGCTATCATAAGATGGTTTGATAAAATTAAGTACCAAAAAAAAAAAAAAAAAAAATTAACTCAGGGGACACAAGCATGTACAATCATTTACCCCCCCAAACCTAAATCTCGCATTGTCCTCAATGAAAAAATTACGAAATTAATTGGTAAGGAAAAATACTACCTGGAGGAATTGATTTGTACGGTCTGAATGCTTGTTCTTCTCTGCCACAATAGTGGGTTGCCTCCCACTTAGCGCTAAGTTTAATGTCTTCAGCCAGACGTTTCTATCAAGAGAATGACTAATCTTGATAAACGGGATCTTCAAGGACTGTTTCTTCCACTTTAGGAGTTTTTAATTCCAAAAATGGTTTTAACCTTTGATTATTCACTTTGAAAACACCACCATCTTTTGGATTTTCAATTTCAACAGCTCCATGGGGAAAAACAGTGCGAATGACATACAGACTAGACTATCGAGAACGCAACTTCCCTGGGAATAGATGCAGATGAGAATTGTATAGAATGACCTTTTGACCTGGAAAGAAAGATTTCCTCAAAATATTTTTGTCGTGAAATTTTTTCATTTGATCCTTATATCGTTTTTCCCAATTGTATGCATTATTCCTAATTTTCTCTAACTCATTTAATTGGAGTTTTCTCTGAATACCTGCTTGGTTTAGAGAAAAATTCAGGTGTTTGATAGCCCAATATGCTCTGTGCTCTAACTCAACAGGTAAGTGACATGTTTTACCGTAAACAAGTCGGTAAGGAGACATTCCAATAGGGGTTTTAAAAGCAGTTCGGTAAGCCCACAATGCATCAGATAGTTTTAGAGACTAATATTTTCTTGTTGGGTTAACCATTTTTTTAAGAATGTTCTTAATTTCCCTATTTGAAATTTCCACTTGACCACTTGTTTGAAGGTGATAAGGAGTAGACACTTTATGAGTAATGCCATATTTCTTCACCAAATTTTCAAAATGCCTGTTACAAAAATGTTTTCCCCTATCACTGATGATAGCACGTGGTGTACCAAATCTGGAAAAAATATTTTCTTTTAAAAATTTCACCACAACCTTATGATCATTCACCTTACAAGTAATGGCTACCCATTTCGACACATAATCAACAACAACAAGAATGCACAGATTACCAAAAGAGTTAGAAAATGGACCCATAAAATCGATACCCCAAACATCAAATAACTCAACAATAAGAATTGGGTTCAAGGGCATCATATTCCTATGAGAAATACTTCCTAATTTTTGACATCGATCACAAGAGCAACAGTACACATGAGTGTCTTTGAAAAGAGTGGGCTAATAAAATCCACATTGCAAGATTTTTGCAACGGTTTTCTTTGAGGAAAAATGACCCCCACATGCATGATCATGGCAAAACGAAATAATACTTTGTTGTTCGATCTCAGGAATACATCTCCTAATGATTTGATCAGGGCAATATTTGAATAGATAAGGATCATCCCAAAAAAAGTTCTTTACCTTAGTTAAAAATTTAGTTTTATCTTGGCGACTCCAATGAGTAGGCATATCACCAGTGACAAGATAATTAACTATATTAGCAAACCAAGGTAATTAGGATACGGATCTGTCCAGGCTTCTCTCGTTCTCATCCGTTTCTTGTCCATTTTGTTCCGAATTAACGCGTTTTTATTCCATTTCGAAAAATCTGTGAAAACAAAGAAAATAAATCAATTACTATTTTTTAATTTACTTAAGAGATTAACAAAACTTAATTTAGCGGTATTAAATCACATAAATGCGGTGCGATCAATTGTGCAGTTGTTGTTGATATGAGAGTGACAATGATGTTTGTAGCAATCAACAGATCTGATGGTAATGATGGTTTGGTTGGTTGCGCATAAGGGCACGTGAGAACCTCAATGACGATGATTTTGGTGTCGTTGAACTTATTTTGACGAAACGAGTCTCATGGTGATGTTGAATACGGCGTTGGGGTGTTGAAAAATGAAAACGAGGTTGTGAGTTGTAACGCAGTAGAAGACTTGAAAAGATTTAGTGAGAATAGGGTCAAGAAGAATTGGCTCTTGATACCATGTTAAAATAACTGAAAAACGGAATGTTGAGATAACATGAGAGATATATATTGATTTATGAGAAATATATAATTACAAAAATATACAGAGAGTCTATATATAAGATGTGATTAAGGTAACTCTAATAAGATTAGAGTTTAAATTTGTGAGACTAAGATTTGACGTTAAAACTCATATAATATATTAACAAATATATCTCAAAAAATATATATTTAGTTGCTGTATCTTAGAGATAGAGAGATGACTATATATTTTGAGAAATTATTCAATATTATTTCTCGTAACTCACACTTTCATATTATATTGTGTACCGTTTTTTATTTACTGCTTTCAAAAAAACGGTTGTAATCTATTAATTAAAAAAAAAAAAAAAGAGTAAGATGAGCGAAGGCTTGATCCAAAATGCAAGGATGCATTTTGTCTTGAGGAGTTCAAATATATTAATTTATGCGAGATGATTATAGTGAGAAGTAATTATCTTTACTAGCTTTCAGGTCGATTCCGTTTAGAATTAAGTTACTATTGGTTAAATAATAATAATAATAATAATAATAATAATATAAAATTAGTTGGTGTCGTAAAATAGATGTAGTCAATTGGTAGTTTTATACAATTCTCTCTCTAATATCTAATTAATAAAAACTTTGTAGAGCTCCGGTGGGGGCTCCTTTTCTTATGTTTTTGTCTAAGAAAAAGTCAAATGGAAGTTATATTGTGAAAAAAGAACACGTCCTTGTGGCTTATCATAGATTTTTAACTCCACCGTTTAGTATTAAAAAATTTAAAACTAAACTAAGATTGTGTTTTTCTTTGGAAAAGATTTAGAATGAAAAAATGTTTCTGACTCACATTTTTGGATTTCTTAAAATAATGTTCTGAATCATATTTTTAGATTTTTAAAAATAATTTATGAAAATATAAACAATTATTCTTTCTTTCTGTTTTAACCATCTTATTATAACTAAAACAGAAATCTGAAAAATATTAAACAAATGCCTCTTACGAAACGCTACCTTTTTTAATCAATCTAACAAGTAATTAGACGGGCGTATTTACAACCAAACAATATCATTTGTTTGTCGAGTATTTGTCACTTGTTTTTCTCGTTATTTTATCTGAAATCATAAACTTTTTTTATCGTATATAAAATATTGGTCTACCCTTTATATTTTGGGTTAGGTACCATTTAGTTTCCCCACAAGTAAAAATCTATTGAAAATTTTAACAATAAATTTACCCTTCGAAATTTTAAAATAATCAAAGGAAAAATTACCGGGTGATCCCAATTTAAGTATAAAATTACTAATTGATTCCAGTTGTTTAAAAATCAACTAAACAAACTTAGTATATTGATTTTTCAAACCGTTCAGTTTCAAATTTAAAAAACAAAAAAATACATAATATATTTGCCCGTGCGAGATCCGCATGATTAAGATTTTTCATATTTAACGATTTCACAACAAAATTGTTTTATTAAAATTAAAATAGTTATTGTTGTACATATTTTTTCTACAATCTAATTGTATATTCAGGTACATCTGAATAAGATATTTAAAATGATATTACATTCACTATTTTTTTTTCCAGATTCGTATATTCATTTTACATTCAACAACTGCTTCCAAAATTTTCACTTTTCACATTTGTGTTACATTAAACACGGTCTTATAAATTATAAAGATATATTTGAGTGTTATATTTAACATTCAAATCACCTTTATCAATAAGTCATGTTACATTTAACATGTTCATATAATTTTTGTTATTATCAACATTAATTAATGTTATTTTTATTACATTGTATGTTATATTCAACACTCAAAGGGTATACAGATTTTAATAATGTTATATATAACATTCAAACAGAAAAAGATTAATATCTCATTTTGATGATAATGATTTATATATTATTATGGTGTAAAAAAAATCATTAAACAACAATCATAATTGAGAGAGATTGCAAGTTTTGTTTTCAATTTCATTGATAATTTATTATCATATTTTGTTTTGCGTTTTTAAGGGTCATAACACATATGACTGAAATTTTATTTGTAATAATGAGTTTACCCTTCAAAATTTAAAAATAATTAAATAACTAAAACTTAAAATACATAAATATTTTTTTAATTTTTTAAATAGGGGTGTAGTGATTTTTTTGAAAACAAAAGATTTTTATTTTTTAAATTAATAGTGACTGCATTTGTGTTTATTTACTCAAAATTTTTTAGACAAAATGGTTGATTGATATTTAATAAATGGTAGAGGGGATTTGTGATTTTAAAGGTATAAACAGCAAATGCACTTTATTTATCCTTTATTTAATCCTAACGTCTCTCAGATATTTTCTTCTCTCTCCTCCTTCCTGTGCATTGGGTTCTCCAAGAATCAGATTCATTCATCCTCCATATTTGTCACTCTTCCTGCACGTTCGGTTCTCATCCTTCTCTTTCTCCACTTTGCTGTTGATTTTCTGTGGCGACTGATGGCATTTTCATCAGCGTATACAACAAACCGACACGGTGTATATGGCGATCTTGCTTCTCTCTTACGAAGAAGCTTCACCAAGGGGTAGCCAGCTCCCAGCTGAGAGTTTTTCTCCGCCAATCAGGTAAGAGCTGAATACGTTTTTTTCGGTGATGAATCTTATTTTGCGTCTTCATTAACCATTTTTTTTCTTCTCAAAACTGGATGTTCTATATTCATATATTGTCCAGTGTTTCCTTGTTTTACACCGATTTATTTGATGCGCAGTGTCGAATTCTGTATGCTGGCTAATAATATTTTTTTTCTTTCTTTTTGTTGTATCAGTGTTCATATATCTGTTGTCTGGTTCCAAGAAAAATTTGTATCGAAGATTAAGGAGTTCTAGACTTCTAGGAGATTTAAACGTATGTTGGTGTTTCGTTTTGCTTAAGGAAATTGTATCTTTGAAGTTGCAGATGGTAGTAACATTTCCTTGAACGCAATGGTGTAGTAAGGAAATAATAATAGAAAAGCAAAAGGAAAAAGAATGGGGGATTAATAACCTCTGAAAAGTTATTCAGTAATATGACCACAAGAGATTGGCTGGCAAGGCAAACTTAAAATTCTAGGGGTTTGTTTCTTTAACAATCCGAACACATACTCTTTTGTCTTCAAAAACAAAAACCTTAGTTTATTTTTGTTTTTACAACATAACTTAAAAACCATTTGCAAAACAACTTTCACAATTCTCAATCAATCACATCTTTTTAAACATCACGCTTTATTATGCTTTTAGAGTTATTTTCATTTTATTTCTCCTCATTTATCTCCTTCACAATACACACATTTCCAATCAATCACATCAATAGTCTGTCTTCTCACGTTTTTTAAAATTTTAATTAACCACATGGCATTATTTCTAATTTTCATTTGTAACACAAATATTCTATTTTCAAACACCAAGCCGAACAAGTTTTCACAATTTCCAAAAAGTATTTTTGAAAGCTGTCTTCAGAATTTTCAAAACCTATTTTTGAGTTGTGTTGAATCCCACATCGCTTGTGTTACCTGATCCTGAGCTATATATAAAACTAAAAGCAATCCTCCTCTTACAAGGCGTCTTTTGAGAGTGAGTTGGGCCCATTAAAATTTCTACATGGTATCAGAGCCAAGCTTTTGCTTGATGTTAGGCGTGTTAAATCCCACATCAATGATGGGCCCCCGATATCCGTTCGCAGTGGTTTGCCAAAGTCCACCCTGCGCTTGAGGGGGCGTGTTGAATCCCACATTGATGTTGGGCCTCCTGATATCCGTTCGCAGTGGTTTGTCAAAGTCTACCCTGCGCGTGAGGGGGCGTGTTGAATCCCACATTGCTTGTGTTACCTGATCCTGAGCTATATATAAAACTAAAAGCAATCCTCCTCTTACAAGGCATCTTTTGAGAGTGAGTTGGGCCCATTAAAATTTTTACAAGTTGTAATATAAACAAACCTTAAGTTACTCCTCCTTTGTAAGATACAATTTGGGGTTGTCCCTGGCCGGTGGATGGGTGCACCTGGAGAGACATTTCTCCCTCTAGGAGTAGTCAAGTCCCACCCTTGTGGAGGAAGGAATTGAACTTGGTACCTATGATTAAATGTCATACGTGTCTAGACGAGCCTTGATTTGTTGTCTCGAAACTCAACATGTTAATGTCTAGTGATTGCCTATGCCTAAATGTGCTCACCAATGATTTATATAATCAAGTGTTAAATTTAAGAATTAGTGTAGCACTTCATATGTAATAGAAAAATGCCATTAATTAGTATTTAATTTAAGACTAATTTAACCACTTATTTGAGTTCAATTTTTAATTGATGGTTTTTGGTGGGAAGATTTTGATGTTGGCTTTTTGTTGTGAATTGATGGTAGATGTATATGTGGAGTTATAATTGTCCGTTGAAACTTCTTATTTTTTTATATAATCTAGTGTTAGTTTCATCTAAATTACAAATTAGTGTAGCACTTTATATAATTAAAAATAATTCCATTAATTACTAATTCTTATGATAATAAATTTATAAATAATTTAACAACTTACTTGAGTTCAAGTTTTATTTGATGGGTTTTGGTAGGAAGAATTGATGGTAGATGTATATGTGGAGTTATAATTGTCCGTTGAAACTTCTTATTTTTTTATATAATCTAGTGTTAGTTTCATCTAAATTACAAATTAGTGTGGCACTTTATATAATTAAAAATAATTCCATTAATTACTAATTCTTATGATAATAAATTTATAAATAATTTAACAACTTACTTGAGTTCAAGTTTTATTTGATGGGTTTTGGTAGGAAGAATTTCTTCGTGGGCTTTTGTTTTGAATTAATGGTGGATCTGTTAATATACATAATATATGTATATGATATTGGCTCATTAGGTTAAACCCTAACCCTAGGGTTTCCATAGTCTCCTATATATATCTCCATTGTAAATCTCCATAGTTGTACTTTTCCTAAATATCAATATAATGCTCCATGTTCTCCTAACATTCTACCTCTCAGTTATTCTAACCTGGTATCAAGAGCTAATTCTTCCTGGTCTTGTTCCTAAATTTTTCCCAACCCTCGCTGCCCATCTTGTTTTCATCATTCAATATCCTAACATCGTATTCATCATCAACATCAGACTTATTTCGTCAAAACGAGTTCAACAATACCAAAATCATCGCCATCAGAGTTCTCATGTGCCTCTATGTGCCGCCTCAAGCCACCACAGGTCCGCTGCATCTGTTGACTGCTACAGGCCTCACCATCGCTTTGCTGTCAATACTCATCACACCATCTGCTTCGTCTTGAAAAGATGATTCCAACGGCACCAAAATCACCGCAATATGAGCTTTAACGCTCCTTTGCGCTCCACCAATAGCCCCACCACCGCCGTAACCTTCGTCGACTTTTTCGGGATTCAATATCAACCCAAATTCATCATACAATATACCATCAGAAGCGTCTCGTCAAGACGATTCCAACGACACCAAAATCATCTCCAGATGACGCCGGACATGCCCTCACGTGCCCTCCAAAGATTCTGTCGTTCCGTCGCTGTCAGACCACACGCTGCCAGACTGGTTCAAAGTTTTTTATTGACTGGTTCTGTTTTTGGACCGGTTCTTGGCTAATTTCGATGTTTCACATGAATTGGTATCTTTCATTTACTCAAATTCGGATCATACAATATAGTTCTTTTTATATTGTTGATTCAGTTTATCATGGTGGTTTGACCGGTTCAAAAGTTCATCAATTGGTTCTTCACGATTATAGACCGGTTCTTGCCTAATTTTGGCGTTCCGAATCCATCAGTGGCTTCTGTTTACTCAAATTCGGATCATACAATATAGTTTTCTTTATATTGTTGATTCGGTTCATCATGGAGATTTGAACGGTTCAAGGGTTCACCAATCAATTCTTCATGATTATAGACCGGTTCTTGGACAATTTAAACGTTCTGAATCCATTTGTGTCCTCGGTTTCTCCAGCTTCATATCATACTATATACTTTGTAATATAGTGTCAATCTGATTCAACAACGATGTCTAAGGGTTGCTCTTGTTTGACCATTGTCAATGCTAAAGAGGGTTCAGATCCTACCTCCACTATTATTATCATCTCTATTGTGGATATGGCTTCACTCTTTCACAAAATTATATCAAATTATGGTACATACTTTTCCTCTGCCCTTTCACTTACTACAGGTAATTTTTTTTGGTTTTTTTATTCTGCCTGTTGTAATTATGTGACTTCTGATCCAAACATCTTTTGATCAAATGCATTTTACTTATACTGGTCATATTTCTACTTCGCATCTTTCTATTTCAGACACGTATTTAATTTTGAAACTCATTTTAAATCTCTTATCTGTTGGGAAACTCTGTGAATTGGGACTTGAAATAATATTTTCTAATAGTGGTTGTCGTATGTAGGATCCTTGGACAGGAGAAACTCTTGGGACTGGTTGTAAATTTGGACATCTATTTTGAACTCAACAGTTTGCACCTTCTACCTTAAACCCCACCACCACCATCCCGTATACCTTCATCAACCTGTGCAACCTCACCGCCACCACCATCGTAATCCTCATCCTTCTTATCATCATCCACATTAGACCCACCACCGCCATTATCACTATCACCATTCTATATTTGGCATTCTCGGTTAGGTTACACTTCATCTAGTCGATTCAAATAACTTATTTCTAGATATCAGTTAGGTTCAGTTCAGTATGAGTCCGTCAGTTGTATTCATTGTCAGCTTGCAAAACAACCATTCATTATTAACTTGCAAAACAACCAACCATACCTTTCAATGTGAGTTAGTTTAATTCTCTTGCACCATTTGAACTAGTTCATTCTGATGTTTGGGACTTTCTCCTCATGCAATAATGGGTGGTTCTCGTTATTTTGTTATCTTTATGGAAGACTACTCTCGATATATATGGTTATTTCTTATGAAATATCGATATGAACTATTTCAAATATATTATGAGTTTCCTTCTATGGTTTAAACCTATTTTTCTCGAAATATCAAAGTTTTTCACTCAGATTATGCAATGGAATACAAGGATCGTGATTTTCTCAACCTGCTTCATAAAAATGGCACGTTCCCCAACTTCTGGTGTCCTGGAATCTCCCAACTAAATGGACGAGCTGAACGTTAAAACATGGACACGTTCTTGACATAGTTCGTGTCCTTCCATTTTCTTTATCCTGTTCTAAGCACTTTTAGGGTGAGGCTACCCGAACCGTAGTATACACAATAAATAGTGTCTACTCCGCTACAATTTGACATTAGTCTTCATTTAAGCGCCTTTTTGGTAAACCTCCCGATTATTCTGAACTCAAAATCTTTGGTGCGCTTATTTTGTTCTTCTCAAACCACACAAACACAACAAACTGGAACCAAAGGCCCACTTATATTGTTTTTTGGGATATGACATTGAACATAAAGGGTATCGGTGTTGGGATCTCATCTCTAAAACTCTTCGTATCTCTCGTTATGTCATTTTTTGGGAACGTAAAATGTTTTCTTCCTTACGGTCAATTGATATATCAACCATTACTAAATCTAGATTCTTTATTGATTCATTTCTTGAGTTATTCCCTAAGCCCACTTTAGCACCACCAGCTGAGCCAAGTCTCTAACCTTCAGTTGAGTCTTCTCCAAAACTACCAGTTGAACTTACTCAAGAACCACTAGCTAAACCCACTCCAAATGCACCAGTTGATCTCACCCCTCCAAATCCATCGACCATGTTTGAGACTTCTCCCATGACCTATGATTCTGCACCGACTGCTTCTGAGATCCACCCTTTGGATCACTATCTCCGCTCTAACAGGGTAACTCATCTTTCTTCTTATCTCACTGATTTTCATTGCTTTTTTACCATACTTAATCTGCATGAGTCTTAATCCTATATGGAGGCTAGTAGTAATCCTCTTGGGCAGAAAGTAATGGACGAAGTACTTCAGACCCTGGTCAAAACTCACACTTGGGATCTTGTTGACCTTTCCCTTGTGAAAACTCATATTGGATGCAAGTGGGTGTTTAAGATCAAAACACTTTCTGATGGTTCTGTTAAACGCTATAAAACCCGACTTGTTGCTAAGGGATTTGCTCAGGAATATGACATTGACTATGAAGAGACATGTGCTCCAGTGGCGAGACTCACATTTTTTCGTATTCTTCTAGCCATCGTTGTCATTCGAAAATGGACCATTTTTCAAATGGGTGTTAAGAATGCATTTCTCAATGGCGACCTTCTTGGGGAAGTTTACACGCATACCCCTCCTGGCCTAATTGCTACTCGACATAAAGTTTGTTGCCTTCGTCGTGCTTTATATGGTTTGGAACAAGCTCCACATGCCTAGTTCTCAAAATTTAGCAGTACGATTCATCAATTTGGATCACATCCAGTGCTCATGATTCGGCTCTATTTATTTGCCCCATTGAAAATGGTATTATCCTTTTTTTATTGTACGTGGATGACATGATTATTACTGGGGATGATTAACGCGGTATCTATGAACGCAAAAAGTTTCTCAATGGACAATTCGGGATGAAAGATTTTGGCGTGCTCTTCTATTTTCTTGGCCTCGAAGTATCATTCGGTTCAGATATTTTCTTTCTCAGGCCAAATATGCATCTGATCTCTTTTCCAAGACTGCCATCACTGACTTCACCACTGCCACTAATTCTCTAGAGCCGAATATTAGACTCACTCCACTAGATGGTTTATCTCTTACGGATGTCACTCTATATCACCAATTAATTGGAAGTTTGGTATACCTCATTGTCACTCGCCCATATATCATCTATGTCGTCTATCAAGTCAATTAGTTCTTGCTCGCTCATCGGATCACTCATTACTTGGATGTTCTTCGCATACTTCGGTATGTTAATGATACCTTATTTTACAGACTTCATTTCTCAGCCTAGTCCGTTTCTGCTTTACAGGCTTATTATGATGCCGATTGGGCTGGAGGTACCACTGATCGGCGTTCAACCACTGATTATTGTTTCTTCTTGGGTAACTATCTCATTTTCAGGTGTAGTAAGAAACAAACTGTAGTTGCTCGCTCTAGCATTGAAGTTGGATACCGTGACATGAGAGTCTCCTCGTTGACATGAGAGTCTCCTCGTTGACATGAGAGTCTCCTCTCCTACTGCCACTGTTTTACACTATGACACTATGAGTGCTATATTCCAAAAGACCATAATGACAATATGAGTGCTATTCCAAAAGACTATAATGATGTCTTCCACGAGCGTAGAAAACACATCGAGGCTGATTGCCAGTTCATCTGTCACCATATTCTCCAGAATACTGTTCGTCTACAATCCGTCAGTTCATCCGTATTTTCATCAAGGCTTATCCACCCGGACGCTTTTACACGCTGGTTTCCAAACTCAAGTTCACGTTCACGCCTTATTTACCGCCTTGAGTTTTTTTTTTTTGGGGGGGGGGGGAGATTAGAGTTTCCCTAATCTCCTATATATATTTTCATTGTAAATCTCTATAATTGTACTTTTACTAAATATCAATATATCGCTCCATGTTATCCCACCATTTTACCTCTCAGTTATTCTAACAAGATCTATATATGGAGATAACTGTCAGTTTATTGGATTTGATCCGAATCTTGTCCTATTAGGGTTTGGATCCAGTTTTATGAATAAATAATCTATAGGGGGGTGTTAATATATGTATATGGACTTGACTCATTAGGTTAAACCCTAACTCTAGAATTTCCCTAATCTCCTATATATATTTTCATTGTAAATCTCTGTAATTGTACTTTTACTAAATATCAATATATTGCTCCATGTTATCCCACCATTTTACCTCTCAGTTATTCTAACAAGATCTATATGTGGAGATAACTGTCAGTTTATTGGATTTGATCCGAATCTTATCCTATTAGGGTTTGGATCCAGTTTTATGAATAAATAATCTATATATGATTCATATTCAATAACCTAATTGATTAATGAGTTAGTATGGATTTAGATCCATCCGATCTGATAACGATCCAAGTAATTATATAATATTGTATAATTTGTATACTAAGTATAATGTATATATGTATTACATATACAAATAATCAAATATTTATATACTATATAAAAATAACCAAACTTATAATTATTTGTTAAATATGTCTCCATAAAATTAAAGTGTTATATTTAACAAGAAATAAAATAAAGTTCATAATCCAAATTAGATCGGATTCGACATCTTCGGATATGAGTCAAAGTGTATGGACTGATATTCATTTGTGATCCAAATCTAATTATTAAACGGATTGGATTTTGATCACCTTGATCCATTTCGAATCCAATCCATTTACTGTTGAGTAAATGTTAATCGTTATATTGAAGAGATATTTTGAATGCTTAGATTGCATTTGAAAATGTCCTCCTAGTCATTTTATCGGGAAGACATTTTTTTTGGCAGGGCGCAAGTTCTTTTGATTTGTTTTGTAGACTGTTTTTTGCCTTATTCTGGAGTTGTGGGACAAATTACATAAAACGAGATAATCTAATGAGATCTTTGTTTTCTAGGATATCAAGAAACGAAAATAGATATTTAATATGAATACTATAAGGACAACAATGGCAAATTGATACGAGTGTTGGGATGTAAACTGTAAACAATAAACAATAAGTGTCAAAGGTTAGATAATAGATAAAGATATGAATTAGTATACAAGAGAGAGGGCTTAAGAGTAAGACAATCTTAGGCTAAGATAATAGAAAGATATCTCGGTTGTAAGTTTGAACCTTGAGAGCAGTTTCCTTCATCATGTAATACTGAAGGTTAGGTTCGCTTCCAATCTAGTCCCTCATTTACAAAGGTTGAATTGGGTGATGTTTTATTTATTTATTTTTTAGATAGCTTTGGTCGAATATGCTAAAAATGGAAAGTGGTAGGCTAATGAAAGGAATAGACTATTAGGAAACACTTGATTGTATCTAATTTAACTGAGGGCGTTGTCTTACAACTGGCTCTTTGGTGTAGAGGAACTTATGTAGTTGACCTTGCTCATGTGGGAGGCAACAAAGGCTTGGTTGTTTTGCTATTGACAAAGGTTTGGTAGCAGAGATGAGGATGTTGTGGTGGATGAGTGGTAAGATAAGGATCGATAAAGTTAGGAATAACATTATTAGGGAGAGGTTAGGAATAGAATCCATTGAAGATAAGTGGAGAAATTGTTTATGGTGGTTTGGGCACGTGTATAGAAAACACGAGGATGTAATGGTACGAAAACATTATTCAATTCAAGTGGAAGGTTTTCCAATGAGGAAAGGTAGACCTAAGAAAATGTGGGATGTGACAATTAGGAATAACTAAGGGGATGACCCTTGAACGATCTATATGGCGCAGAAGGATTCATGTAACCGACCCTACTTAAGCGGGACAAAGGCTTTGTTGTTGTTGTTGTAATTCTACCTACTTTCACTCAACTTGTTGAGTGAACGATGATGTGAACATGTAGAGTAACTGGTTTACTTCTATTCATTGCATGATATTCCCTGAAAATGGAAAAATACATTGATTGATTGGTTTTGATTCTCGGGGCATATCTAGAAGGTAATTATTACACCTCGAAGATATGGAGATTGATTGCCTTGTATTGTCGATCCAAGAAAAATGCAGTAGTTGAGAAGAAATCACCTTGGTGAACATGAGGTTTGGTTGGAAAGGTTTGAAGGTGAGGGTTCTAATACTGTTCCAGTATCTCATAGCTTCCAAAAGCTATACAGTTGCTGTCAAGGATGTAATTTGAAGAGCTAGCCTTGACATTCTGATCTTCAGTAGCCAGACTGTGTCATTGGCAAGAGGAGCCCACCTTTTGAACTGGATTTGGCGGTCTGACCGTCTTTAACCCCGGTATCGTTTAACGTCCGTTGGTTACCACATAGATTCTCTTCTACGTGTTGTATGTGGTGCATGCTGGGAGTGTATTGTTTCAATTTCTCTTAGGCTTCATGTAGACCGTTGAAAAGAACTGGTAGCCTGGTCTCATTTTTTTTTTTTTTTTGCTGTTAAAGTGCTCTACGGAAGATTTGGAATCTCAAGTTTCACAAAATTTCTGAACGAAGTAATTAGTCGTGGTCATAGTTACTCGTATTGTAGTAGGATTTTGTAACACGATTCATGAATTCTCCCTTAGGAATCTTCCTATCTGGTCTAACTTGAAAGAGGAGAAGTTTGCACTACAATTCACCTGCTCCTTTGAATTACTTGTCATTTACTCAACATATCTTTCTGACCTACGAAGTACTGTTGGTTTATTGTTACAAAAGCCCATTTTGCTACTATTAGTCTTGGCCTTCTTTGGGAATACATACTTGGAGCCTTATTGAACTACAAACCATGGTTGGTTAAGTTAATAGTTTTCAGGAATTTTTAGTTGCAGTTTAACTTGAAAGATGTTCTGATTTTTGAACGAAGTTTAAAATGTTCTATGTGAGGCTTGTGGGCTTCTGAGCGTGGCATGACACTTCAGGTAGACCATTATGTTAATAGTTTTCAGGAATTATTAGTTTCAGTTCAACTTGAAAGCTTTATGTATTTTTGAACGAAATTCAAAATGTTCTATGTGAGGCTTGTGGGCTTCTGAGCATGGCCTGACACTTCAGGTAGACCATCAGAATTTTATGAAATTGGTTTTGTCTCAATGGCCTTGTTTGTTGTTTGTGTGTTTTGTGCATGCTGACAAGCCAAATTGCTCGGGGCAGAGTATAGTTTGTCAATTTAGTATTCTAGTGCTCAAGTGTAATTGTTTTATGGTATCACTCCGTTAATCTAGTATGCCGTATACACCCAATATATTATGCATGGTAATACCGATGAGTTCATGAATTTGCCCTAGTTGATAAAGCCTTCGGATACTTTATTCTTTTTCGTAATGAATAAAGCTTCCCTCGCTCTGCAGAGGTTCTTTTAAAAACAAAAGGGAAAAAAAATAAAAAAAATTGAAAAAGAATTCTTGAATTTGGCACAGAAAATTATGTTATACGCCTGTTTTTGCGAACCAAAATAATCCTTTTTGGAAAGTTTCTGAAAAGCATGCATATAATCTATGATTCCTTTTTCCACGTTGACCATTCTTCATGTTTCATCAATAACCATTTTAACCTTACAATCCTGTCAGGGAAGTTCATTCCATAAGTGCCATTCTTCATATATGATCTGTAAAACATTTCTGGTTATTTATCACATATTTGCTAAAGCACAACACTGAGAAGCATGATTCATCAACAATTTATATAAAGTTAAAGGAGACCTAGAAAAGCACAGCAGTCTCATTATTTTCATTTTTTTGATAACTTTACATATATAATGGTGCCTGCTTGATGAATTTACAACAAATTTTGCGATATTCAATAACTGTGGCATGCTTAATCCAATAACCACGCCAAATGTGTTCTTTTCAACTATGAAATGACACTCGTGAAGGCCAGATTTTGTAACTGTGGGGCAAGAAGTTTATGGGAATTTATTGGCATCCTCCATAGTTGGCAACCTGCTTCCTATTGCAGTTGTAGCCTGGTACAAAAAGTGAGACTAAGAAAAATGTGCTTTGACACTAGTACTGAATATTTTTTGCGAAAAAATTACCCAATCTTTGTTGCTTTTGCTGGTATTTCCTTGTTCCACTGTTTTGGCTGGCTTAACTGGAGGTTTATGGGTGCATACAAGTCGTATATATTGTTGAGTCCATATGAAATATGTGAAGTTCTGCCTTCTTGCATGCCACTTGCTCCATGAACCTGGGATCCAAGACTACTTCTTAGGATGAATTATGTAACAACTGTTTCTTTGTGATCTTAAAGATGAACATTTCAGCCTAGGATTTTTTTAAAGTGTTGTTTCGGTTAAATGGTGGATTCAATGAATACCTTTGTCTGCAGTTGTATGTTCTCTTGATGCATGAGGTTAACCTTTGTGTATAAATCTACATTTTCTTGATGAATGAGAGACCCCTGTATGAAATCGAAGGATATCAACTCAGTAAGAAACACAGTAAGGAGTAAATTTGACAATTGTAGGTGTTTCTTCTGGAAAACCTTGCGGTTCAGTTCTCCAATCTCATCAGCCAGTATCTGATGCTGCAGGAAATGGTAAACATGTTTAAGATCATCTATACATTTCTCTGGGGATGTTGTAAAATTTGCAGGGAAAGAATTATGTTAGGATAAATTATATTTAACCTTCTTCATCCGGACACCTTTCAGGCTCATTTCAAGCTGATTTTCCAGACTCTGTAGTTCATTGATGCCCAAACCCGAAAGTTTTTCTCCCAGCAGCTTCCTGAAATTTATTCAGTTGTTAATCTGTTTTTCATTCCTTAAATCATCTTTATTTTGCACATCTTATCCTTGATATCCAGAGAATATTCATCTTCCCCTTCATATTGGAGATGCATTGTATGGGAAATTTCTTCGACATTTATTTGTTAAGAACAATGAATAACATAGAATGCATGCTTGGGTTTATTATTGTGAATAATGATTGCACAGTTACAACAAAATACCTAGGAAAGATAACTTAAAATGGGTTTACGATAGAAAGACCTAGGAACGAAGAAAAATCTATTCTACTCTTAATACTAAATAAATAATATAACAATAGTATTAACTGAACCGGAAACACGTCCCTGTGCAGTTTACCCTTTGCTCATCTCTTTTGTCTGTGAAGGTAAATATGAAGCATCAGCCTTTCTCTGATCCTGCTTAATTACTTGTGAGTGGGGACAGATCACTATTCTTCTGAAATGGTTTTTAATTCTGTCTATTTCTTTTTTCAGGATTATCTTCTGAAGTAATTATTAGAGTTGCCAACTACTATCAGGACTAGACATGACCACTTCGTTAAAGATCTTACTTATGTTTATTTCATGTGGATGGTAGTTCTATCTAATTACTCTCTCTCGTTGCACAACATTGGGATGATGAGAAATAGCATTCTCAAAATATAATCCCCTTAAATGACATAGCAATGTGCTCAGTTATATTTTTCCTCTTTATCTTTGATGACGTCAACTCCGTCTGTAGGGTTCGATGCTTTATTCTTTACACATAGCTGGTCCCAAGTCTGGAGGAGGAGGGTTGCATTAGATAGCTGACACCCAACGTAAAATTTTGTCAGAACTTTTATAATATGAATCTGAATCACTATGACGTAAACGGATTCATGTGGTCGACCTTACATAAGTAGGACAAAAGCTTAATTGTGATTTTAGTTGTTGTATCTTTGATGACAATTGTTGTATACAAATCTTAATGCGTGTGTAAAAGTATAAAAATATGAAATCGACCCAAATACCCCTTCGCTTATTTTCTATTGTTTTTCTCTTTACTAGATTTAATAAAGAAGGAAAAAAGGATGAAAAAATCAAACCAAGATATCCTAGTTTCCACAATATATGCTTCTAGAACGCTGCAAATCTTGCCATCCCACCACATCGCTATCGCAACCCTCTCCCTCCAGCGTTGCCTCCAATTTCACCCCCTCGCCCCTAAAATGGTTGAATTTCATGCCTTAAACCATTTGACCCCATAACAATGATCGTTTATGTTACATGATCCTGAACTGTATATAAAGCCTAGGGCAATCTTCCTCTCACAAGGAGTCTTTTGAGAGTGAGTTAGGTCCATTGGATTTCCACATGGTATCAGAGTTAGACCGTATGTCTGATTTTGGGCGTGTTGAATTTCACATCAATGTTGGACCTCCTTGATATCCGTTCACAGTGGTTTGTCAAAGTCCACCTTGCGCGTGTAGGGGTGTGTTGAATCTCACATTGATATTGGGCCCCTTGATATCCATTTGCGGTAGTTTGGCAAATTCCACCCTACGTGTGAGAGGGCGTGTTGAATCCCACATTGCTTGTGTTACTTGATCCTAAGCTATATATAATGTCTAGGGCAATCTTCCTCTTGCAAGACGTCTTTTGTGAGTGAGTTAGGCCCATTGGGTTTCTACTTGATATTGTTGTTAGGCCTCTTGTCTAATATTGGGTATGGTGAATCCCACATCAAGGTTGTGTCCCCTGATATCTGTTCGTAGTGGTTTGGCAAAAAGTTCACTCTGGACGTGGGAAGCCGTGTTGAATCCCACATTGATGTTGAGCTTTTCCTCCAATATTTGTTTGTAGTAGTTTGGCAATAAGTACACCTTGCGCGTGAGGGGGTTCGTTGAATCCCAATGCTTGTGTTACCTGATCCTGAGCTACATATAATGCTTGGGGCAATCATCCTCTTGCAAGGCGTCTTTTGAGAGTGAGTTGGGCCCTATTGGGTTTCTACAAATGAAAAATTGAATTGAAGAGATGGGGTTAGGGAGAGAGGGAACACAACATATTTCGCCATTGCTCTTGCATTAACGTTGGATTCTATGTGATTCTTCTTCGATTTAAATCTGGCTCTTTAGGGCTGATGATTCTCTCTATACAAACCCCCACCCACCCGGCCTAACACATATATTTATATATGTATATATTGGTGAACCATGTAAAATAGGGGAAATCTGGTTTCTTCAACTGAGATCTGTTTTTTCTAATTAAATCTCATTTTTTTTTAGAAGAAATAGGTTGATATATGTTCCGATTGTGATGGCTGTCCATGTGTTGGTGGGCCAGAATTGAAATGGGTAAGGGTTTGCGATAACAGTGGGTGTAGTTGTGGAGGGGTGGGTTTACGGATTTGGAAAGGGGATGGGGTGCTCGGGATCGTGCTGGCTTGGGTTGTGAGGGGCTTGTGAAGGAGAAATCGGGATTTGAGAAGAGTATTCAGGTTGGGGAATGGGTTTTTGAGGTTGTGGGGGACACTGTCACAGATTTGCGGAGGTTGGGACTTGTGGCACCGGTGGTGGTGGTGGGTGGGAGCAGCATTGATGAGAGAGAGAGAGGCTTTCAGGGTGGGAACATGGTTTTGAGGTTGGGGGGATGGTGTTGCAGACTTGCAGAGGTTGGGGTGGGAGGTAGCGGACTTGTGGGGGTGGGGCTGTGTTGATGATGAACACTGGTCCTTTATTTTTTTATTTTTTTTTGTGTGGGTGGGTGGGTGATTGTTAGAGTCCATGTAATATTTTAATGCCTTAATTTGTCATAAGTACTTTACAATTTGAGGTTTAGTCGTTTTGATTTTTCTTTACAATTTTACCCTTTGTTACATTTCACTACTTCACCTAATTCAATTATAATTGTTAATATCTAAAATATCCCTTCAAACATTAAACCATGTCACACAAACAAATTAATATAAATGGTGTGACAATTATGCTTTTTGAAATACCTAAACACCCTTTATTACACTCTTCCACTCGCAACGAATTAATATAAATTTAGTTACAATTACAATTTTTAATAATTAAAATACAATTTGTTATATCCTGGTACTTCAATACCTTTGTGGTCCGGCGACATGGTCGTTGGCAGAAAAGGTCCAGCAATGACTCGACAATAGAGGCCGAGGTCTGGCTTTCGGAGACAGCTCTTTGGAGGCGGAGGTGCATGGTGGTCCAGGCAGTTGACACTTATGTTTAAATTAATTTATTTAATGATTTATAAAGCGAGGGCAAAAATGTCAATAAATAATATAATTGGATTGAATTGCAACTCTGTGACAATCAAATCGCTATTTCTCAATGTTAAAAAAAGGATAATTTCATGGTTACATCATTTAACCATTGTCTGTTTTTATTTTATTTTAATAAACCTTTTTATTGTAATTTTTTTTTTTGAAATCTTATTAAAAAGGGTAATGGCTCCTGCATCAAGGTACGAGAGAATAAAAGTGTAATTTGCCTGCCTTCATGGGACTCAAAGCAATATGATAAATCTATGCGGGGATGGCTTGCCATGTGTATCTACACTCAAATGCATTAAGAATTTCTTTGTCTATAGAACAGAAATAGAAGGCTTAAAGGAAAAAGAAACAAGAAAAGATTGACTATGTCTACGAGAAATGTTCTAAACATGATTTATCATGAAAAAGATTGGGTCGTCAACACAATCAACTTACTCAGGTTTTCCTAAGATTATTGGACAGTAAAATAAACAGGGCTCTCAGGATGGGAAAAAAAGAGCGTATGGCCCAAAAAATGCATGTGCGTACTGAAGTTTTCCTAAGATGATTTGACAGTAAAATAAATAGTGTTCTCCGGATGGGGAAAAAAGATCATATGGCCAACAAAAATGTATGTGCTCGGGCTTTGTAAAGTGAGCAACTAAAGCAAAAAAAACAAATGATGGTAGTCTTCTCTTATGTGTCATTGTGTCCGAAAAGTTTTCTTTTACCATAAAATTAGAGTTTGTAAAAAAAAGGGAGTTTTGTTTAGTGAGAGTGATGTAGAAATGAATACTTTTCTCTCGATAAATAAATTGCTTGTACTAAATGATTGCCAAGTAGAAAAACCCAAGAATAATCTCAGAGAAAAATTCTCCAAATAAAGAGGATAAAGAAAAGGCAAAACCCGATAACACCCGATGAGCCAAAAAAATAGCATGTACAAAAAGATTCCTTAAACCTATGTATGAAGAAATGAACATCGGTGAATCCTAAAAGATTCTAATGTTTCTCTCCTTCTATAAGCTCCGTAGTGCTGCAAGAGATAAAGAAGGCGCAAAGTTTTCCTCTGACAGCATCTACTCTGTACACATCCCCGACATAAGGAGATATTCACCATCACAATCCACCAGTTAACTGAACTTAAAGATAGAACAATATTGACTTCGTGGGAGACATTTTTGTTCCTTCAATAGTCTACAGCTCCTTAAGGACAAAGCATATGTTTTTATATGCGTGCATGGTTGATGACTAATTATTCTGGATACGATGTCATGGTTTGGTCCTGTGCAAACTTATACTGGTGTGGATTGCGAGGAATCTTAGGAACCCTGTTTGAGTACTTGGATGATGGAGTATCGTTGAGGTTGATGGGTGATAGGGCAATGAGAGGGATGCTAGTGTGGCTATTGTGGTCAGTTATTGAATCAGCACAGAAAAGTAAGAACTATTTAAAAGATATGTGATTGTGTGGTTGAGATCAATGAGGGCTAGGGTTGTAAGCACAAAGATGGTACGGTGCCTTTTGATTGTCGTGTAGCTTTAGTCTAGACTATAGAGGCAAAAATACAAAAATTTAGAAGTTAAAAAGGATGAGAATTTGGTTGTCTGCAATTACAGTTGGTGGCGGCTTAATACAACAAACTCGTCATGGTATATCTGGTTACTAATTGACATGTGTATGGAAAGAATACATGAACAAACTTGGGATGTGCAGTCACTGACATGTAAATTTTAAATAAAAATGCAACACAAATAATAAATACACTGATCCATAGTAGTTTTTGTCTTTTTGAGAAAACAATCTTGAGATGCGAACTTAAAAAGTTCATACGAACAAAGTTCCCTTAATTGAGGTTACTGGTAGGATTGGATTGGTAAAAGATCACAGATTTAATATCGAGCATTACATACAGTAACAACTATAATATAATGTAGTTTGCCATCCTATACCTTTGATTAGTTGTACCTGTTTCTCAGCCAAATTGATGAACCCTTTTTCTGAGACTCATTCCTAGGCCAATTTATATGTAAAATATGGACTTACCTGTGCTTTTCTTGCAAATCATGTAGCTGTTGCCTCAAGCTTGCCGCTTCCCTCTGCCAAAGCTAGCAAGTAAAGTAAAAAGAAATTGTTTTATGTCCAGTTGATCCAACATTCAACTTATCATTCACGACGTGGTTTAAACTGGAAAGAAAGGATTTCGTTTCTTTATATTCTACAGGTATGAAATTCAAAGGATAGAGTCCATTAGATTTGCCTTATGGTGAACTTTGTTGTGCTTGTTATTTGTTATCCCTGATCGTAGATTTGACAATAATCAAGATATTGTAGTAAAATCTTAACCATAAGAACAGCGCAACTAGGATATACTCTGACTTATCAATGTTGAGTTACTAAACCATAATTCATGCACACTAGTTTCTTTAGTGTGAGTAAATGTGTTTTCCTAAATCAGAATGTCTGACATCTGTTTGTACGCGTCTAAGATTGGATAGGTTTCTTTTCCCTAACATTCTGAAAGTAAAGGGAAACTCATGGCTCTCCTCTATGTTTTAATTCTTTATATTCGTTTATTTTGTTATTTGTATTCATTATTTATAAGTCGTTAGTTATTTTGTTTTAGAGGTCAGGTCTTGTTTCTTTATGAATTTTGTATTCTTTTCATAAATGAATAAAGTTTTCTTCGCTTCGTCGAGATTCCCCCAACTAGTGTAGTGGCCAAGAATAGGAGGCAACCAATGAAACGAGGAGCCAAACCTTCGTTGGGCCTGTTACACTTCGTCGGCTTTGTTTGCTAGTCGTCCAACATCTTCCAGCTTCCACGCCTTTGTTTAGGCATCAAACGACCCAGATCCAACACACCATCCCAAATCTGGCCTTCACTGCTTCAGATCCAAGCTCGCTGGACCTCGACAGGCCCTTGCCAAACTTCTTTGGACGTCCTTGGGTCTTTGCCTGCCTGTTCCACTTCTCGTCAGGCTTCTGCTGCCCAGTCGACCTCATTCAGCCAGCACAAAACCTCGCCAGCCCTCAGCATTGTAGATTGGACGTCATCAGACATTGTCATACGTGGCCGGATCTTCACTGGACGGTACCAACGACAACATGTCTCTTGTGCCCTAGGCATAGTTTGTAAGTCCATTTTTATTTAAAAAAGCAATCACTGTTATTATAATTTTATTTATAATCACATTTAATATGTAAAAAATAATAGAAAAATAAAAAAATAAAAATTAAGACTCATTTTCTTTATCATAGCAACTGCCCTTAATATATCTTTATTTCGCATGTGCATCAACACTTGAATAGTTGATTTACTTAGTTGCGTTGTAGTCAATACGGCATAAACAAAACTTATTCACCCATCCCTTTTTAAAAAAAGACCAATCTACCTCCCAATAACCTTGAGCTTCAGCAATATCAAGAAACTGTTGCAACTTTGGCACAGGTCTCCCAATTAGAAAATCAATTAGGGAAGCATCAGGTGCGCGAGTTAGGGGGTGAGTCAAGTTTTCCTTTAGGTAAAGGTGAAAAAATGGGTAGTGTCCATGGTTATGTCACACCAGGCTGTCGACCTCAGCTTTCCCTAGTACATGCAATACGAGGATGGATGCACTTCGTGAGAGTGAGAGTGGAATACGACAAAAGGGGGCAAGACATCCCCATGTTGGGAATCCCCACCAAAACCATAGCCCTAGCCAAGGACTTGAGGAGTTTGATCCTCTCTGATGATGACGGTGATCTAGAGAAAGCTCGTCATCTTCAAGAGTGGAAACCTTGATGTAATAGGTATCCTTGGAACCCCTTCCCCAATGACTATCCGAGGCGGCCTAAGCATGTTGTAGTTGATATAGATGATGTCTCTGGGATGAAAGTTGAGGCCCCAACTTTTGATGGTCAATTAAACCTAACTTGTTCCTAGATCGGTTGCTTGACATGGAGGACTACTTTTGAGTTCTATTGGATGAGAGGGAGCCAATGTTTTTATTATTCTAAATTAAAACTTGTTGGCTTCGCAAAGAGGTATTGGCAAGTAGATAGTATGTACACGGGTCTTAAGGAAGAGTTTGAGGAAGATCCTACTTTATTTAAAGGGTGATCTGTCCTTCACGTTCCTAAACTTACTTGTAATCTCTTATCTGTAAGTAAACTATTGCGAGATTCTAACTGTTATGCCATGTTCTCTGAATCTCAATGTCTATTTTAGGACTAGGGCTTAGGAAGACGATTGACAGTGCTAGACTGGTGGATGACCTTTATTACTTCGATGATAACTCCTTAAAGAATAAAACAACTCACAGCCCTTGTGGAATGAGTTCAACGTCTGTTCATGATAAAATCATTGTTTGACACCTTAGACTAGGACATCCAAGTTTTCAATATCTTAAACATTTGTTTTCGACTTTATTTAAGAATGTGGATTGTTCTTATTTTCATTGTGAAAGTTGTTTACTCGCCAAAAGTCAACGTACTTCTTATATTGCAAAACCATATCGTGCATTAAAACCTTTCTATTTAATTCACAGCCATGTATGGGGTCCCTCAAAAATCACAACACTATCCGGAAAAAGATGGTTTGTGATATTTATTGATGATCACGCACGTTTATGTTGGACATATTTGATGCGTGCAAAATCTGATGTAGAAACTTTATTTAAAGATTTTTGCCTTATGCTCGAAAATCAATTTCAAATTAAACCTAACATCCTTTGCACAAATAATGACACAAAATATTTCAACGAATGTTTAGGCAATTTTTTGAAAACAAATGGTATTTTACATCAATCTAGATGTCGTGACACACCAAAACAAAATGGCATTGCTGAACAAATAAATATACACTTACTCGAAATCGCATTTGCACTCATGTTTTCTATACATATTCCAAAATACTTGTGAGACAATGCTCTTTTAACAGTTGCATATTTAATCAATCGCATGCCTACACGTATTCTAAATTACACCACACCATTTGATAATTCAAAACACATTTTATAGTTTCTAGAATATCAGCTGACCTGCCTCTTATTCCCAGCCAATTTCGGTCTAAACTCGATCTTAGAGCAGAAAAATGTGTTTTCATAAGTTATGCATCAAATCAAAAAAGGTATAAGTGCTACAATCCACAAACAAAAAAAAAAATCATGTTAGTAATGGATGTCACGTTTTTGGAAAATGTTAATTTCTTTAACAACAATCCCGTTTAGGGGGAGAATCTAATGGAAGGAAATTTTCGGGTCACTGATGATCATCTCTCTACTACATTCTTAGAAACTTTTATTCTAAATCAGTTGAAAACAAGTAATGAAAATATTGAAAAACAAAAAGGGATCCTTACTAGTATACTAGTACCGAGCATAATTCTCTCACGAACAGATAAAGAAATATCACGATCACGTACGGAGTTGCGGGTTTATACTTATACTCGAAGAGGTACAAAGAAGAATACAGACCAACCTACCGTTCTAGCTCAAGATCAATTCGACTCCCCAAGTAATGATCCAGGTAATCCTATTTCCCTACCATCTCCTAATGAATCCTCTCACTCAGGTAATCCTATCTCTTTACCATCTCCTGATGAACATTCTCATTCCAATATTCCTTCAGATCTCAATATTTCTATAGCCATCAGGAAAGGAGTCAAAACATGCACCAATCACCCCATATCTAGATATGTATCCTACACAAAACTTTCCAAACCATATAGAGCTTTTACTTCTAAAGTTACTAATTTGTTTATTTCAAGGAACATTGAGAAAGCACTAGGTGATTTAGGTTGGAAGCTAGCAGTTTTGGAAAAGATGAATGCTCTTAAAAGGAGTGGTACGTGGGAAATAATTGATTTGCCAAAAGATACAAAGATAGTCGGGTGCAAATGGGTATACATCATCAAGTGTAAAACAGATGGAAGCATAAAACGGTACAAGGCTCGTGGCTAAAGAATTCACACAGACATATGGGATAAACTACCAAGAAACGTTTGCTCCAGTTGCTAAGATAAACTCGATTTAGGTTCTATTGTCCCTAGCAATGAATTTTGATTGGCCTCTACACCAATTAGACGTGAAAAATGACTTTCTAATTGGAGACTTGTAGGAGAAAGTGTTCATGAGTTTACCACCAGGTTTTGAAAGAAAGATAAGACAAGGAAATGTGTGTAAGCTAAAGAAGTCACTATATGGCCTAAAATAGTCTCTTAGAGTGAGGTTTGAACGCTTGAGAATCACTGTAAAAGGTCATGGTTATCAACAAAGCTAAACAGATCATACTATATTCTATAGACACTCAACTAATGGTAAGATTGTCGTTTTAATTGTCTATTTAGTTGATATCATCTTGACAGGAAGTGATAGTGACGAGTTGGGAGTAGATGATATTGAAATCAAAGACTTAGATCCGTTGAAGTATTTTCTTGAAATGGAATTTGCTAGATCAAAGGAAGACATATTTGTGAGTAAAAGGAAGTATGAACTCGACCTACTGAATGAAATAGGGCTACTCAGGTGCAAAGTTGCAAAAATTCCTAGCAAACCGAATGAGAAGCTATAACCGGCCAAACCTGAAGCAGTAATAAACCGAGAACAATATCAAAGACTGGTGGAGTGGTTAATCTACTTATCACATACTTGTCCGAATATGGTTTTTGCTGTAAACATGGTCAGGCAATTTATGCATTCACCGGGACCAGAAAACTTCGAAGCTGCCTATAGAATCCTAAGGTACTTGAAATGGTACACCCGGAAATGGAATTTTGAATAAGAAACGTGACCACCTACTGGTAGAGGTATATACTGATGTAGACTGGGCTGGGAGCGTCACAGACAGGAGATCGACCTTCGGTTACTGCACCTTTGTTGATGGGAATCTTGTCACATGGTGGAGCAAAAAACAAAATGTCGTAACTAGAAGTAGCGCAGAAGTAGAATACAGATCAGTGACTCATGACATCTGTGAAGTATTATGGATTAACAGATTATTAGAAGAGTTGAAGATGTCCAATTCAGCACCTATGAAAGTCTACTGTGATAACAAATTAGCCATTGCAATTGCTCACAATCCGGTGCTACACGATTAGACAAAACATGTGGAAGTGGACAAGCATTTCATCAAGGAAAATATCGAGATGTATGTCATATGTACCGATTACCTAACAGATCGTAGACATTCTAACAAAATAATTACCAAAGAAGAGATTCGACTATCTAGTATGCAAGCTGACAATGAAAGATATCTTCATACTAGCATGAGGGAGAGTGTTGGAATATTTAATATTATTATTTGTATATAGGGAAAGTAAAAAATGTAGATTAGGAAAATTATTATTAGTCATTAGTTAGTTTATTTTTTTATTCTTAATTACTCTTATATGTAATTTCATCGTACAATTAGAAAAGTAATAACATTGATTATTCAATTTCAATTGTCGATTACCTCGTTAGCCCATTAACCTCATTCTTTTACCTGTCGACGCTCGACCCTTTGAATCTGCCGAATCCTTCGCTCGACACATCCATGAGTTGCATGCTGATGTTAAATGAAAAATAGCAATAATTAATGATAGCTATAAACTTGCTCATGATGTGCATTGTTGACATCAGGAGTATAACGAGGGTGACTATGTTCTTGTTCGCATATGCCCCCAACGTATCCTAAAAATTCATTCAAGAAATTGCATGCTAGAGCATCTGGTCCCTTTCGTATCCTTCGTAAACTTGGACCTAATGCATAGTTACTTGACTTGCCTAATGATAAGGGTAATAGTCTAGTTTTCAATGTTGAGGATACGAAGATACCTTTGAGCCCCCTGTGTGTTGCCCCCAGTTGTTTTTGCAGGTCCTTCGACATATATAGCCGCTTATGTTCCTATTTCACCACCACTCTAACAGCAGGTTGACAACTAGATAGAGAAGCTTCTTGATGATGAAGTAATGATATCGACACACGACGGGATTTCAAGGTTACTTGGTCCAATGGTTTGGCCACCCTAGTTTTGATGCTACTTGAATTACCAAGGAGGTGGTTTGTCTCCTTGCCCCTGACCTTTTGGAGAATTATCACTAGCACAACTCGTCGGAGTAGGGTTTCTTTCTGGCCGAGGAGAAATGATGGGGTTCAATACAATAAAAATAAATTATGCACTTATTATAGGCTTAAATCAAGGCAAGCCTCATGAATAAGAAAATAATCTTTACATTTACTATTGTAATATTTGATTTGTTTCTTCCAATAATCTCTAGGCTCTTCTATATAAAGGAGCCTATGTTCTCCCTAGAAGGCAGATTACTAATATTGAATTGATTGAATAAAGAATAGTTCTTTGAGTTTTATTATATTCTTCATCATTTTTCATTGTTATTTCCGTTTCAACTACTGGTTCTACACCAGTAGAGATTTATTTTATTTCATGTTGAAATTTGTGAAAATCTCCTTAGTTTAAGGGATAGGGATCACAGATATTTGCCCATTATGAGGTATCAGTGTTCATTTAACTTCCTCACGTACCATGATTCTGTCATCTCATTAGTGTTTCTTTTGTATTCCATCTCAGATACAGTTCTGATAAAACCGAAACAGCCAAAGTTCCCCCTATGATATCATACATCATCCTGAACAAATGCCATCTTATTGCTGCTATTTGGACCTTGGGTTCCAATTTTTTCTAGTTGCCAGTGATTGGCAGCTAGGCTGGCTGCTTTCCAACGTAACTTGAGTTAGCTACGTGATATCAACCAAATCGGTACTATGAATTTTATTAAACAAACTAACGATTACAAAAATAAACCAAGCATTCGAGAGGCTTGGGAACTCTCCAACCAAATAATTCGAGAGACTTGAGACTCTCCAATAATACCAAACAATTATCAATTTCTCAATCCCTCATTCAACCTTAGCTACCCCTTTTTATGCTCACCACTCACTCCCTAACAGAATAGTAGAACAAACCATAATAGAAAGATGCCTAATAACAACTATTAATAGTATCTACCCAAACTACCCTTTCTTCTAGAATATGGGGCCTAATATTACCCGCCGCCCAAACATTCACCTTGTCCTCAAGGTGAAATCAGGAAATTGAAGTTTATTATTATTATTATTATTATTATTATTATTTATATATTTATTTATTTTTATTTTTTTGGCCGCTTCCCAGAATCCCACATCATTCTTTTAGACCGATCCCGATGATTTTTGAGAGCACTGAGTAGTCCACTCAAGTTTTTCTTCTGGGCTTGATGAAGCAATGGGCCGACCCAAGTTGGTGGGCCTGAAAGAGTTGTTGGGTCAAAGTCTTCCTGATGGGTCAGCAATACTCTTTGTTGGGTCAACAAATTCCTTGAAGTGCTGGGCTTGAAACAGTGGGCCACTAGCAATTTATGTTCTATCCTTTGGGCCAAATTCATTGCTCGGCCCAAATAATTAGACTCCAACCTGATTGTTGACAATTTATTATCCATAAAGCCCATTGTCAAATTATCAAAACAGCCCACCAAATTAGTAGGCTTCACAATTCCTAATTGAGCCCGTGTTCTACTACCCTCCTCTTCTGGCTTCAACCCATCGAAAAAAAATTCTAGGGTTTCATCTAGAACTCCATCCGACGGCGCTACAGAAACAAAGATGGCAAAATCGTCGCCGTCTTCCTCCCTAATATCTAGTTCCAGCCCCCTTAACATAAGCACCGAAAGCCACCTCATCTACTATCTTATCCAATGGCGCCGAGACAAAGTTCACGAACTTGTCAACCCTCGTCGCTGTCAGATCTTCGTCGAATTCATTGATTCTTGTTGCTATCTCTTCGCCGAAATCGTCTCTTTGTTTGGATAATATTGGTGACGAATTGTTGGCGTCTTTGCGATCGTCCGGCGTGGTTGTAACGGCGGTTTCTTCGATCTCTTCATTTGCGAAAATGTCGGATCGAAATTTCTTCCTAAGCCACCTCTTCAACTCCTCCCACAGAAAGAAGGGTCTGATCTTTTCTTCTTTCTGGTACCACAATAGGGCGTCTCCCTCGAAGCTGATGGTCGCTGCCTCAAGTTTTTCTTCGTTCGTAAATTGGTGGAGATCAAAATAGTTTTCTGCCTTCAAGATCCATTCAACGGCATCCGTACCATTGAATTTCGGAAGCTTTAATTTCCGAAATCGGAAATTGTGCCACTGACCGGAAACAATGGCAGACCCATTGTGGTTCGGCGAACCTCTGGCAAAAGAGTTAACATCTTCCTTGGCCTTTTGGATACGAATTGATTCCTCCTGCAACTGAATAAGCCGGTCAAGTTTCTGTAGTATCGTCTGCATCAGCGGATCGCGAAATTCTTCCCAAGAATGTGCTCCGATACCAATTTGATATGAGCCAAATCGGTACTATGAATTTTATTGAACGAACTAACGATTACAAAGATAAATCAAGCATTCGAGAGGCTTGGGAACTCTCCAACCAAATAATTCGAGAGACTTGGGACTCTCCAATAATACCAAACAATTATCAATTTCTCAATCCCTCATTCAACCTTAGCTATCTCTTTTTATTCTCACCATTCACTCCCTAACAGATTAGTAGAACAAGCCATAACAGAAAGATGCCTAATAACAACTATTAATAGGATCTACCCAAACTACCCTTTCTTCTAGAATATGTGGCCTAACACTACATTTCATTTTATTTTTTCACGAGGGCGCAAAGTTTCTAAGGTGGTGTTTGGTTGGTGTTTCTGCATTTGTTAATATTCCCAGAAATGTTGGGACATAATGAAAGCAGAGAATTTGCCAACGGTATTGAAACAGATTCGATCATCACCATTTTATTTTATTTTTTTGTGAAAATTTTCACATGACCCTATTTTTGACTAGGCGCATGCATCATATCCTCTGAGCCAATTTTGCCGGTCAACTATGGAACACTCAACATTATGTTTGTTTGAATTTAATACATATCTATGCGAGATATTTTTATCACGTAGTTACTAATCAATTTATTTCAATATTACTAATTTGCAACACGTGACATTAAATCAATGAGCAATTTTGTCTATATGCATCAAAGGAGTTTTAAATAAGATATTTTTTTCAAAGGGATGTTTGTAAGTTAAATCCTAGTGATGCGAAGGGAAAAAAATTGGAATTGTATGAACCCAATGGGCTTCACTCTAAAAAGACGCTTTGTAAGAGGAGGATTGCTCTAGACAAGCGAAGTTGGATTCAACATGCCTCCTTGCACGTAGTGTAGACTTTGACAAACCACTGCGAACTGATATTGCAGGGCCCAACATCAATGTGCGATTCGATTCAACATAAACAACTGGAAAAAATTTTGAGATGTTGAAATTTTGTTGAGAACAGAAGAATTGCCCCAAAAAAATTAGATCAAACTGTTGAAATACCTACATTCCTATTCGGCGTGCATTTTAAAATCAAATGAAATTAAACTAGGGATAGCTACTAAAGGATATTTGGGAGTGTAGTTTGTCAGGAAAGTTATTATGTTCTTAATTTTGGGTTTATAGCCCAAGAAAACCGCCCTTTACCACTTAAAACCTTATGTAATCATATAGTTTATCAATGCCTATATATATATATATGCATATTACCTGATTTTTGATGATATAGTTTGATATATTCTTTGGGCATCACTCGTGTTTGTTTTATCCTATTAAAGGGTATTTATGAGGAGATGAATACTATCCTACCGATAACTATCGATCTGAAAGAAATGCAAAAGTAACGTGAGCAGATGGCTGTCATGAAGTTCTTGATTGGATTACGCCCAGAATTTGAACCAGTCCGATCTCAGATATTTTTTAGTGCTACTCTTCCCACTATCACATAAATGTATTCTTGCGTCTCGCGTAGCACTACTAAAGACAATGTGTCTGACTTGAGTTCGTCTGCGTCGTCTGAGTATTCGGCGCTTATTACTCAGATTTCTACACGAGATCGTGGTGTTCCTCTCAGTGGTGGTGGTGGTGGTTTTTCTCATCGTGGTGGTGGTTTCTCTTGTAGTGGTGGCTCTCGGGGTGGATGTAGTGGTTGTGGCCGTGGCTCACATCTGCAGTGCTCTTTTTACGGCAAGGATAATCATACTCTAAAAATATGTTGGTTTTAGTTGGTTGTCCTCCCAAATTCGTTAATGCAGTGACATCTGATCCAAATACTCCTACTATTCCAGAATCTCAGGCAGCCAAGGACATCTCTAATGATGAATATGCTCAATTCCTTCAGTATAAGGCATCCCAGCATGCATCTTTTCCCATTGCTTCTTTAGCTCAACAAGGTACTTCTACGGTCTATCTTTCAATTCGCTCTTCCCTTCCCACACCATGGGTCATAGATTCTGCTGCCACTTATCACATGTCAGGTACTTCTTCCCTCTTTACACATATTCAGTCATCTTCTTCGTTGTCTCCCGTTACAGTTGCTGATGGTTCCACTGTTCCTATCCGTGGTATTGGTATAGTGGCACCGACACCCTCCTTATCTCTATCCCCTGTCTTGTATATTCATTCGTTTTATTTTAATTTGAAGTCAGTCAGTAAGTTTACCAAATATCTTAATTGTTCTGTCTCATTTTTTCTTGATTCTGTCATTCTCCAGGATTTGAGGACGCGGAAGACGATTGGCACCAGGCGTGAGGAAAATGGCCTATATTACTTTGATGACCATGACGAGAGTCCTGCTATCCTACCTACTGCCTGCCTTGCTGTTGTCTCCGCTCACCAGATTCATTGTCGCCTTGGTCATCCCTGTCTTGGCAACCTCAAGTTACTTGTTCCTAATTCGTGTCATTTGTCTTTGTTAGAGTGTGAGTCTTATCAATTGGGTAAGTATCATCGTATTTCATTTGCTTCCCCAGTTCATGCACGAGCATCGAGTCCATTTAGTTTAGTTCATTCAGATGTTTGGGTCTTTTGTGTGTTACTTATACATTAGGTTTTCATTATTTTGTGACATTTGTGGATGTTTTTTTTCAAAGTTACTTGGCTTTATTTAATGAAAGATCGTTCAGAATTATTCTCTATTTTTCGTGCATTTTGTGTTGAAATAAATACTCAATTTAATGTACCAGTTCGTATTCTTCGAAGTGATAATGCTCAAGAATATTTTTCTCAGCCATTTACTTCCTTTATATTACACTCTGGTATCTTGCATCAGTCTTCTTGTCCTCACACACCGTAACAAAATAGAGTTGTTGAGCATAAAAATCGACATCTCCTAGAAGCGGCTCGTACTCTTCTTTTTGAGATGAACGTTCCCAAATATTTATGGGGCGATGCGGTTCTTACCACCTGTTTCTTAATCAATAAGATGCCGTCCTCTACCCTCAACGGCAAGGTTCCCCATTCCATTCTTTTTCCACGTTCTCCCTTGTTTAGTTTACCTCTTCGAATATTTGGGTGTGTTTGTTTTGTTCATCAATTGACTCTTGGCAGGGACAAGTTAGATCCTCGTGCTTTAAAATGTGTCTTCCTCGGTTATTCTCGCACACAAAAGGGTTATCATTATTATAGTCTATCATTACGTCGCTCGTTTGTGTGTGCGGATGTTATATTCTTTGAGGTGGCGTTTGATAACTGTTTCTGTTTCCATTCCAGCAGTGGGATGGGAATGGGGTGAGGATTTTGTTTGTTTCTTGGGAGTAGAACCGCGTTTAGTAACGATAATTTTTTTTTTTTTTGTTTTGGGAATAGAATTGTGTTTGGTAACGATTTTATCCTAAATTTTTATTTATTTATTTATTTTTTTGGCTGGACGGCGGAGGCGCCATCGCCGACCGGACGGCGGTGGCTCCGGCTCTGGCGGCGGCGACGGTCGGACAGCGGTGGCGGGTGGGTGACAGTGGCCGGCGATCGGAAGTGGCCGGAAAGTTTTCGGCCAAATGGTGGCCGGCGGCGGCAGGCGGACGGTGGTCGGCTGGCGGGTGAACAGTGACTATGTGTTTTGGGAATGGAATGGGCATAATGAGAAACAATTTTTTTTTGTTTCTTATTTCTTAAGAAAAAAATGGGCACAATTCTCAAATGGGAATGAAATGGAAACGGAAATAAAAATTATCAAACGCTATTCTCAAACAGAATTCCCAAAAATCTAGGCATGGGATGGGAATTTCTGGAATGGAAACGGTTACCAAACGGGCCCTGAGTCTACCCTTTACTTTTCTACCCCTTCCTCTCGAGACGATCTGGATGTTACGCTTCCCTTGCCAAGTGTACCAAACCCTACACTATCTTCCTTTACTCCGGATCCTATCCCACCTAGTCGTTCTTCAGCTTCTTTGTAGGTCTACTCTCGTCGTCAGAAGGCCCCCTCCGTTGTTGCACCTATCGACCCTGTGTCCTTAGATTCTTCTACACCCGACCTATTCGTCTTTGACCTGGACATGCCCATTGCCATCCGAAAAGGTAAGTGCACATGTACTATCCATCCTATTTCTAACTTTGTTTCGTATGCACACCTATCTCCTTCGTACTCCTCTTTTGTTGCTTATCTGTCTTCTGTTTCTATTCCTAATTCTGTTTCAGAGGCCCTCACTCACCCTGGTTGGGCAAAAACAATGGAAGAAGAAATGTTTGCCTTACATCAGAATGACACTTGGGATCTAGTCTCACTTCCGCCTGAAAAAACAATAGTTAGATGTAAATGGCTGTACACTGTCAAAGTTCATCCTGATGGCACTATTGATCGACTTAAGACTCGCTTAATTGCTAAAGGCTATACTCAGGTATACAGCCTTGATTACTCTGAGATCTTCTCTCTAGTTGCCAAGCTTGCTTCTATTCGCTTGTTTATCTCCTTAGCTGCCACTTTTCGTTGGCTATTACATCAGCTCGATATTAAGAATGCTTTCTTAAATGACGATCTAACTGATGAAGTATTTATGGAGCAACCTCCTGGGTTTGTTGCTCAGGGGGAGTCTGGATTAGTATGTCGCTTGAAAAAATCTATTTATGACCTCAAGCAGTCTCCTCGAGCATGGTTTGGAAGATTTAGTGAAGTGGTCACTGAGTTTGGTTTTTGACGATATGGAGTCTATTATTCCGTCTTCTATATGCATAGTAAAGTCGGGAGAATATTGTTGATTGTGTATGTGGATGACATCGTGATTACCGGGGATGACCACGGTGGTATTCAGGAACTCAAAAAGTTTTTGAATAGTAAGTTTCAAACGAAAGATTTTGGTCACTTAAAGTACTTCTTGAGAATTGAAGTCGCTCGATCAAGTCAAGACATTTACCTGTCTCAGAGAAAATATGTCCTTGACCTATTGAGCGAAACAGGAATGCTAGGAGCTAAACCGATTAACTCGCCTATGGATCCAAACACCAAACTGTTAGCAGATCAAAGTGTACCACTGACAAATTCGGCACAATATAGACGGTTAGTTGGGAAGTTGAACTACCTGACAGTTATCAGACCAGATATCTCATTTGTTGTTAGTGTTATCAGTCAATTCTTAGATCGTCCAATGACTTGTCACTGAGATGTAGTGATCCGTATTCTCTGATATTTGAAAGGTGCTCCTAGTTGTGGTATGCTATATCAAAACTTCGGTCATACTCAAATAAAAGGTTACAAGGATGCAGATTGGGCCGGATCACCCTCGGATAAGAAGTCTACTACTGGATATTGTGTGTTCGTTGGTGGTAACCTTGTCTCTTTGGAAGAGTAAAAAACATACCGTGGTGACGCGGTCAAGTGCAGAATCGAAATACAAGGCAATAACCCATACCACTTGTGAGTTAACTTGGTTGAAATACTTGTTGGAAGAACTTGGGTTTGAACACTCTTCACCGATGGATCTGATATGCGATAATCAAGCAGTACTTCACATTACTTACAACCCAGTCTTCCATGAGAGAATAAAATATATTGAAGTTGATTGTCACTTCATTCGAGAAAAATTATTGCAGAAACAAATTGAAACTAAACATGTAAATTCAGTTGATCAGTCAACTGATATATTTACTAAACCATTAGGGACTCAAGGATAAAATACATTTGTAACAAGTTAGGAGCATATAATATATATGTTCCAGCTTGAGAGGGAATATTAAAGGGTATTTATGTCTTTCTGTATTATTTAGGATTTCCTGTATGGTTTTCTAATTCTTATTATAAATAGTGGGTTAACACAATTGTTAAGTCTTTTCGTTATTTTCATATCACTTTTTTACTTTAAGATATCCTTTCGAACATTGTATAATACTGGAAGGTTCTTAAACTTGTGGGAGTAGAAAAGCCGAAAGATGCCCAATTGCTTGGTAACCTCTCCCTTTTATTTGTTAAGAAATAAGAGTCAAGTAAAAGGCAAATTAAAAAGACGAGCCAAATAGAATTGCCCTTAGGATTCTTCCTCCTGCTTCTGTAGGAAAGCAAGAAGCATTGTCTTTTGTCCATTACGTATGCAGTGATTGATAATGGAGGAAATTGAAGAAGGGAGTTTTACCTTGAGCTCTGAAGCTGGATTCACCAGGTGGTATTGCTCCTCCTTCATCTTGTTGTATCTTTCGATTATAGATTTCATGCTGCTGGCCAAAAAACATAACACGGGTAGTAAATTTGTTTCACGATCTTCATTTAAATTCAAGCATTCCTATGACTAAACATTCAAAATTAGGATTTTTCGGTGTGCAATTTATGGGTATATTGTTTTCTGAAATTATTCTGTATGCGAAAAGTCTCAGCGAGGACCATTTTATTTTATTTTATTTTATTCCTCTAAAGATTTGAGTGAAAGGATATACAAAAAAGGTAATATTAGAAAAGGGGGAATTTTTGTATATATGCATATATTTGAAAGATGATCTACACACCTCTTTATGTAGTCTGAAGAGGAGATTAAATTAGGAAAATAAATTAAGACAATATATTAGAAATAGGAAAAAAATAATTGGTCAACATGGCCAATATAAAATTAATATCATAACTAAATAATAAATAATGTACTGTTGGAAATATTAAATATTTTAACAATCCACCTCAAGGTGCGGGTGGCAATGTTTCGGAATCCCATCTTAATAGGAGTAAAAACGAACGACTGGTGGTTGCAGGAACAATGGTAGTGATAGGACGATGGTAAGTGTCGGATGATCAACGGAGATAACTGGAATGCCAAGTGAACAACAACGACAATTGGAAAGCCGGGCGCACAATTGCGACAATTGGGACACCGGGCGACATATGGCGACAATTGGAGCATCGCGTGACAAATAACGACAATTGTAACACCGTGCGATATACGTTGATAACTCGAACACTGAGTGACCAATGGTGGCAACTAGACTGCTAGATGATAAATTACGACAATTGAAACGATGGGCTACCAACGACAACAAGTGGAACACCAGGCAACATACGATGACAATGGGAATACTGGGCGACAAGGAGGCACAACAGGATAACAAATGCAACAGCAGGATAATAGTGAGATAGCGCTGGGACAACTATGGGAGCATGACAACGTGATTCTAAGGAAGGGCAAGCTGTTGCAAACCGAGGGGGTAGCAACAAAGGTGATTCAGTGCTGCGGGAATGCAGTGGCCGGAAGGTGGTTTGGCGCATAGGGAGGCAGTAACTGAAATGCTGGGTGACCGACGGCAACAGAAATGCCTTGCAACAAGGGGGCACAACAACAGGACAACAAATGTAATAGGGGAAAACAGTGAGATGGTAGTGGTGGGACAACTATAGAATCAGGATAGTCATGGGACAGCAAAGGCAACTGCAAGGAAGGACAGGCTGCTTGACTTAGGATGTAGCAACAATGGTGGTTCGACGCCGCGAGAAGGCGGTGGCAAAAAGGTGATTTGGTGCTACGGGAAGGTGGTGAGGTGTAGGGGGGCTGGATCCCCGCATCCTTTCTCCTTTTTGTGTGTGTGTATATATATATATTATAATAGGACATACACGTCTTTAAATAGTCTAAATATGAGACTAAATTGAGAAAATAAATTGAAACAAAAATCCTAAAAAATAGGAACGAAAAATTGTTCAACATGAACTATATAAAATAGATATTCAAAAAAAAAAAAAAAAAAAAAAAAAAAAAAAATTATTGATACAAATAATAAATATTCTGACAGAGTGTAACGGTGTTGGTTTGTGTTTTCCAAAAAGCGACAGTGAATTGTGTTTTAGGTTTTTTTTTTTTTCTTCTCAAAAAGTTTTCAAATAAAATTCTGTTATTTGTCAGGAACAAGAAGAAAACGATCACACGTCTTCATGTCCTGCAGGCCCGTAGCACCAATTTAGTTTGCAAACACTTTGGAATCAATTTGGATCAGGACCAAGCTATTATCCAAAAAGCTGTAAGCTTTGAGAAAATGGAAAGGCAATCACAAACTCGTTTTTCTATTCTGTTTTTCCTATTCCCTTAACCAAGCCATTCCCTATGAGTCACCGGCTGAGTGTTGGCTAAGCAAGTAAATTGAACGTACCACCAAATAAAGTAGACCAGAGTAGACCGAGCAATCACATCTAGATTCATAGTGTAGAAATACAATGGGCCTCACTCACTTACAAAAGACGCCTTGTAAGATGAGGGTTGCTCTAGGCTTTATATATAGCTCAGGATCAGGAATAGAACCAATGTGGTATTTAACATGTAGAAATGAGATTCTTTTAAGGGGAATCTTTATCAAGGCGGGTGCATGACACATGCTGTATATGTCATTTTTGAAGTCGATGCGTGTCAATCAACATGAGACTCAAATGACAATCTTTTAGAGAGGGAAAACATTTCTGATTCTTCGTCTTCTAATTATTGTTCGGCGAGAAGTTGGCCTTCGTTTTAGTTTCTGCTTCTTGGGGATGCCTTTATATACCACTGTGTGTAGGATTGTGGGCATATTCGCACAGTTACTGCGCACTGGTTTGGTTTAGAATGGTTTTTAGTAATCTTTTTATACTAATCTCATATTGCTTGCAATTCTTCTTGTTGTTGCAGCTTACTGGGAGGAGTGACAGCAGCTACTCTATATATATTTCACAACTTTGATCACCTTTGATTGTTGTGCGATAAATCCCGTTGGGAACCACTAGAGCTCAAGACAACTCGTTACCTTTATCTTAATTTTCATTTTTCAATCGGATCAGGAATCATCTTAAAAGTGGTATTGCTTGAGTGATCGGAATGCGATTCTATTAACAGCAACCAAAACATTCCTTAAGTGTTTTTTTTTTCCCCCGGTGTAGTTGGTTATTCCTTGTTTGTTCTCTCTTTTCGGTCACTATATTCTGTGTTCAGTATATTAAAAAATGTGTGCTAGAGCTACTAAACAAAGTAGAGAACTATCCAATGTATTTGAGCCACCTGAATCGCTTGGAAGCACTGATATTTAAGTTCTACTGATTCAAATGCTTATGCTAACCCGCGGGGGGGGGGGGGGGGGGGGGGGGGGGGGGAGACATAAAAGGAACTAGAATTAGAAATAAAATGTTTTTTTTTTTTCCAATGCTATGTTTATAGGGGCGTTTACCAGATGGTCCTCAAAGGAGGAGAAAACTACAGTATAATCTTTTCCAAAAACATGTTACCAAATCGTCCTTTTTGTGTTTTGGATAATTTTACTCCTGCGTTACTGTTCATCCAAGATCTATTACGAAAAAACTCCTCGTCGCAACTCCAAAATTATCGTTTAATCAACAAAAATAGAGAGATTCATTGCATAAATCTGTGTAGAAACTTTATCAAACACGTCGATTTAAAAAAATCTGAACAGATGATGAAAGACGAACAGATATGAACGACGAACGATGTTTTTGGAAAAATTCGAAATCGATAATAATTATGGACAAATCGATTCTAAACCAACAAACAAAATTAAAGATTGAAAATCTGAACAAAATTCTTATGTTGAATATAACACGAGGTCATATTATATTTAACATTATTAAATTTTGAATTGAAAATGGTTTAATATTTTCATACTGCTAGATCTGTGTTTAATATAATATCATGTTATATTCAATATGATATCATCCTGTTTTAAATTATGATAATTCTTAAAAAATACGAAAAATATTTTGAAAAAAATAATAATGTTTGTAAAAAAAAACATTGTTGAATATAAGACGATCGTGTTATATTTCAATATGGTATCATATTGTATTCAAATAGAAAAATGAATACAACAAATCAACATCATGTTGAACATGATGTTATATTTAACATCACATATTATCATAAAAATACAAAACAATTACAGCAAAATTCTTTCCAAAAATTAATGCATCATATTAAAAAAATAACATTATGTTATATTCAACATCATATTGTTGCATAATCAATTCAAAAATCTTGATCCACGCAATTAGAATCTTGAAAACTCTGCAAGTATTCGGATTAGTGTGATGTTGAATATAATATCACGTTATATTCAACATCACACTGTTGCACAATCTATTCAAAAATCTTGATCCACGCAATTAAAATCTTGATCAACGCAAATTCCTTTGAAAATAATACCGTGTTGAATATAACACGAGATCATGTTATATTCAACATGGTATCATGTTGTATTAAATAATCTCAACATAATCTTCAACTACACATACAAATCCGTTCGGCAAAGAAAATCAGATCATTGATAACCAGATAAAACAAACCACATCTTTCTAGAAACAAAAGAAAAAACCAAAATCAGATCGGCGATGGGTAATGATAACAAACCTTCATCAATCGGCGTAGAAAACAAACAAAAACTCACCTCCATTGTTGTAGATACTTACATATTCCATAGCCATTTAGATTCTACTAGAATTTCGTTGATGAATTTGATTTGGGGTAGAAATGTAGAATGTATTTCCCCTGATTAGAACAATTTCTTCGCGATTTGAAGTATTTTTGGTGTTTTTTTTGTTTTTTGGTTTTTCAGTTTTTGAAAGGATTAGTGATACATTCTCTCTCTCTATCTCTCTCTCTCTTTTTCTTTCTAAGTGGAGCTTGTGGGTATGGTAACCTGTAAATTCAGGGTTACGACGTGAATACGGCGGCACTGTTTAACAATGGGTTGAGTTGCGGGGTTTGTTTCGAGATAAAGTGCGCCGACGACCCCAAATGGTGCCATCCCAACAGTGTGTCAATCCTCATCACGACAATCAATTTCTGTTTGCCGAACTTCACCCAACCCAGCGACGACGAAGACGAAGATTGAAGTTGACTGTGAAGCTAATGGGAGGGCAAAACCGTCCAAGAAAAAAACTTACTTAAAAAACATGACTATTTGGTAACAACTGCCACCTATCATAGAACTATTCAATACACACACAAAAAAAAAAAAAAAAAAAAAAAATCTTGTGGGGCCATCTTGTAATTTGAACCTTTTAACTAGACTATATGATAATTTTCCTATGTTTATATGCATATACTTTATTTCAATTTAAAATTTCAAATTAATGCAAGTAAATAGCACCTAAAAAGGTAAATAAACATACAATCACACAAAGTTGGTTCATCGTTACTTAGGTACTTTTGGCTTGATTGATTGTAATAATTTTAGGGGTGGTCGTCAGGGTCTGGTTAAGAAATCAAAATTACTAAATAAATATATTTTTAAGTAGGTTATTAGATAGTTCTTTGTGATTACTTGGTTAAATTTGTCCCTACAACCATCTAGTTGAAATAAAACTTTTCAAAATGATATATTCAAATTCTTCTCACTAAGATTTTCTAAATGATATAACATTTATTATTTTTTTTATTAGTTTTTAAATTCACATTAACTTTAACATGATATTTCTAGATTTTACAGTTTTTAAATTTCGTATTGAATTGAAACTTGTACTTCAAATGTAAACTGTTTTGAAGTCAATGATATCAAATTCATTATTTTTCATCAAATTTTCACATTCTTGTTAAATTCAACTTGCTATTTTTTTTATTATTTAATTATATATTCAGATTCGTCTGAATACAATATTTAAAATGATATCATGTTCATTATTTTTTTTTTATTACTTTTCAGATTTGTGTTATGTTAAAAATGGTATTTTCAGGATTTTCATGGTTTTTAATTTCATGATGAATTCAATATAGTACTTAAAACTAATAATGCTTTGAAAATGATGATATTATGTTAACCATTTTTCAAGAAAGTTTCACATTAACGTCAAATTCAACATAAATTTTGTCATTGTGTTACATTCAATACAAAATTCATCATCGTATTGAATTCAACAAAATATTAAACCATATAGTAAAATATATATAGTAAAATATATACAAATGGATGTTATTTTGAAACCAATAATCTCTTGTTCATAAATTTATAACCAAATCAACCAAACAATATATTAAAAAAAATTATCATTGTTCAACTATATGATTTTGAATTTGTAGGGGAGATTAAGTCAAACCTTAACAAAAAGCAACTGCCTATCTACCAAGTGGTGGAGTCAGGAAATTAGTCCAAGGGACAAAAGATAAAGATAAAAAATATTTGTTTGATTTTTGTAGAAGAATTTTTTAAATATTTACTTTTAGCTTTAGTAAGAAAATAGTACAACAAAGCAATAATGCAATCTATACATTATTCAAATAAATTTTAGAGAATAGAAAACAAAAAAAATTAAGCCAAATTTACAAGCAAAAGACCCCCAAAAAATGACATTAATAACCCTCTAAGTTGGTCAAGAATTTTTAATTTCAAATTGTAAAATTATTAAATCAATAACAGTAATAAATTAATTAATATCCAACAAAATTAATATTGAATCTAATTTAATGATTCTTTGATACAATTCCTAAATGATTGTACAACAGAATTCGAAAAATCACAATATTTTTAGCAAGAATTGTTTGGAGCGTCCTTTTTCATTCTTTATGCTTCACATGTCAATAAACTCAGTTTTAACATTTTATTTATGTAATTTGATATAATAGGAAAATAAAATAAATTTATTGTTTAGCCCTTATTTTAGAGATTTATTTAGTAAAAATAACCATTTAAACATTTGTATTGTAATTTAGTAATTCTCTTAGTATTTGGTCCTTTAACAGTTAACAAAATTAGTGAGCAGACGTTTATACCCTTGTATAAATATAGGAAACCCTAAAGCTCATCTCTTTAAACTCTCTTTCTCTCTCTCTCTTAGCCGCAAGTCCCAAAACCGTCGTGGTCATAAGCACTGACTGAGAACCCCCATCGATTTGAAGAGACACGTCATTGTTCGCCGCGAACCTATTGGTGACAGAGATGAATATGAGGAAGTCATCATTTACTTTGCAGATGACGGGAATTCTCTTAGGAAAATTTGACGGCGACAGCGTTCGCTTGGCTTCTACATCAGCAGTGGTGGAATTTTGGATCTGGAATTGCCGCAAATAGTCGCCGCTCCTCTTTCTCAGTCTGTCATGAATAGTCATCGCCGCAAACAATTGTTGCTCTCTCTCTCTGAATTGCCGCCCTATCTGGAACTGCCGTGAACCAATCGGTTTGCCGCTCTCTCTCTTTCTCTCCATCTCTCAGATTTGACAAATTCCAGATCTAGAAAATTCAAGATCTAAAATTTTCCAGATCTCAGGTGAATGTTCATTTTCCGTGTGTGTTTTCCAGATCTTTGGGTGAATATTCTTAGGGTGAAAGTTCATTTTCAAATCTTGTTTTTGTGAATATTCATACCGGAGTGTGTTTTGTAAATGTTCATTTGCAGTTGATGAATGCTCGCACCGGTTTATTTTTCGTTGATCTTACGTTTTTTTAATGTTTTGATTTGTTGTTGTTCGTTGCACCTCTGGAATTTTTCAGATCTCGAAAATTCTTGATTAGGAAATGCATTTTGGCGGTTCAGATCTGTTTCATTTTGGTGGTCTTTGTTGATTTTGTGGAGTTTTTTTTTTATTCATTATGAATATTCTTTGTTGATTTTGTTTGTTCTTTTGCGAATGTCATATTGGTGTGTTTTTTGATAAATGTTCATTGTGGTTTGATGAACGATCAAACTAATTTTTTGTTTTTGGTGAATGTTTGTTGTGGTTGATGAATGTTCATGCTAGTTTGTTTTTGTTGATCTTAGGGGTTTTATTTCAATTTTTGGATTTGTTGTTCTTGGTTGACTTAGTTTTAATTTTTATTTACACTTTTCCCCTATATATTCACAATTAGTATAAGTATTAGTGTGAATGTTAACAAACAAAAGAACAACAAACATTGTTCACATAAAAATGTTCACAGTAGCATAATCAATCATAAATATGTATTAAATATTTAAAAATAACAAATAAAATTGTGAATGTTCACTTCTTGTTATATTTCAAGAATAATATTTTTTGTAAATTATGAGAAAAATAAAGGTCAGAGAACAAAGATTTATTTTTTCAAAAATCAATGGGGACTAAAATTTTTATCATAGTAATTGAGAGTCTACTTTCTGATTTCTATATCTTTTGAGGAGTAAAGAATAAAATTTTCAATTTGAAGCAAAATATAATAGTAAGATGAAAATTATATTTTTTCATTTAAAATTTTTAAACACAATTTAAGATTAAATTGTAAATCATCATAAGTACAATTGACTAAATTCTGAGGGGCATTATTTAAAATAATCAGAGCACTAATAAAAATTAGAGAAAAATACCAGGCGGACCAAAAAATACCATCAAATTACCGGTTAAACCCACTAATTAGATAATAAACCAAGAAATCCCAAGTTACATATTATTTGCACAACATAATCCCAAAAATCTGATTTGTACACTTTCCATTGACAGATTTGCCCTTGCAGTATATGCGGCAATAATGTTTCTTTAATAAGGATTGAGAGTTTCCATATTCAACAAAATTATTTTATTAAAATGAAAATAACTATTATTGTACATATTTTTTTTACAATTTAATTATATATTCAGATTTGACTAAACAAGATCTTCAAAACAATATCCAATTCACTATTTTTTTTCATCAGTTTTTAGTTTTCACATTCATGTTACGTGTAACATGATATTTCTAGAATTTTTGAATGTTACATGTAATAAGGTGTAGTTATTAACTTTTTGGGGGGGATTTGATATTGAGTTAGTTTTAATGTTAATGATACAAAATTCATCATAATTTTTTTTTTCATTAATTTCAGTTTTCACATTCATGTTACATGCAATATGATATTTCTAGAATTTTTTAATGTTACATGTAATAAGATGTAATTATCAATATTTTTTGAGGGGTTTGATGTTGGGTTGGTTTTAATGTTACATTCAACATTGATGTTACATGTAACATTAATGATACGAAATTCATCATAACATTTTTTAATGTTATATGTAACATTCGTGTGCATCATGTAAATATGTCCAAAAAATGTGATTAACTAGTTTCAGTTTCACATTCATGTTACATATAATATGATATTTCCAGAATTTTTAAATGTTTCCATGTAACAAAGTATAGTTACCATATTTTATTGGGGGATTTGATATTGGGTTGGGTTTAATGTTACATGCAACATTGATGTTACATGTAACATTAACATTAATGATACGAAATGCATCATAACATTTTTGAATGTTACATGTAACATTCGTGTGCATCATTTTAAATATGTTCAAAAAATGTGATTAATTAGTTTCAGTTTTCACATTCATGTTACATGTAATATGATATTTTCAAAATTTTTGAATATTACATGTAACAAGATGTAGGTACTAACTTCTTTTGGGGGGTTTGATGTTAGGTTGGTTTTAATGTTACATGCAACATTGATGTTACATGTAATATTAATGATACGAAATTCATCATAACCTTTTTAAATGTTATATGTAACATTCGTGTGCATCATGTTAAACATGTCCAAAAAATATGATTAATATCTCATTTGAAAGAGAATAAAATGAATATTTTTATTTTGCAATTTTTTTTGTTTTCACATGAAAATCTGAGGAAAAAATGAAGTAAACTGTGCACATGAATATTAGTATAATTTACCAAATTTAGTTTCGTTATATAAGGAGTTTACACTACCGCATATAATGCAAGGGGTATTTTCGTCACAAAAATAACAAAAGGACTATTGGATGCACATGAATATTAGTGGGTTTATTTGGTAATTTTGACCGCAATTTAGAATCGTTCAGTCAGCGCCCCTAAAAATTAACTAAAACTATAGCATAGTAATAAAAAAAACTCTCTTTTGAAGGCGGGCATGTGCCCCTCAAAATACTCTCCCTCCTCCGTGCATCTACTCAAGAACTAAGTTAAATATCAAACAAGAATTATTAATAGTTGAACAGAAATTAACCATAGAGAGAAATTAAATAATCAAACAAAAATTATGAAACAGATGCTGAATAAACTAAAAATTATGAAACAGAAACATAAATTAAATAATTAAAAAAAAACTAAACAGAAATGTATAGATCTGAATTATGATGAGGGGATGGTACATGATTTTGGTTCAGTGAAGGGATGGAGATTGGAGAGAGAGGAAGATGAGGCTTAGATGACGAGGGGATGGTGGTGTGGTGGAGGCCAGAGAGAGAGAATCGTACTCGTAGTGACACCGGTTGAAATGGTGAGAGGTCGTTGCAACCTATGTGAGAGAAAGAGAACCGACTTGAGAGATGACGAGGGATGGTGGTGATTTTTTTTTTATTCTTATTATTTAATCATTGAATATTTATTGCACTCAATCTGACGAGAAAGATACATAATGGGGATAGAAAGATTGTTTTTGAAATAAATCTATGCTCTTGAAGGTGAAGTTTGAACAAGGGAGGATTGTCGTTAGGTTTAGGTTTTTTTAATACTGAAACTAACTTAAAAAAATCCTAAACGATTAAGCCAAAACTAAACTGGTTTGCAAAACTAGTCGGTTGACCATTGGGCCAAGTGATTTTCACATTTGAAGCCTGTTTCTAAGGCAAATTAGTTTTAGTGTGTTATTCGGATTGGACTATGGACCGGTCTATTAATATAATTGAAAGACAGAATATTGAGAGAAATATGAAGTGGTATATTGATATTCGGAAAATTGTACAATGCAAAGATTTACAATACAGGTATTTATAGGAGACTAAGGGAAACCTAAGGTTAGGGTTTTGACCTAATGGGTTGAGCCCATATATTGACCGAATGGGCCAAACCCATATACATATATTAACATCCCCCCTTAAACTTAAGGCGATAAATGAGACGTGAACTTGAGTTTAGAAACCAGAGAGTAAAAACGTCTGGATGAATGAGTCATAGTGAAAATATTTGCTGTTTTATCGACTGAACTAATGGATTGTAGACGAACAGTATTATGGAGAATGTGATGATGGATAAAATAACAGTCAATTTCGATGTGTTTTGCATGCTCGTAGAAGACATCATTATGAGTGATTTGAATAGCACTCCTATTGTCACAATGTAAAATAATGACAGTAAAAGAAGAGATTCCCATGTCAGCGAGGAGCTACTAAAGCCAAAGTAGTTCTCGTGCTGCATCAGCGATGACACGATATTCAGCTTTAGTACTGGAACGAGCAATCACAATTTGTTTCTTACTGCGCTAAGAGATGAAGGAGTTGCCTAAGAAGGAACAATAGCTAGTGGTTGAGCGTCAGTTGATGGGATCTCTAGCCCGATCAACATCAGAATAAGCCTGTAAAGTAGGAACAAACTGGGTTGAGAAATGAAGTAAGTGAAATAAGGTGCCATTGACATATCGAAGAATGCAAAGAACAAACGAGTAATGAGTGGTTTGAGGAGCAAACAAGAACTAACTGACTTGATGGACGGCATAAGCGATGTCTAGGCGAGTGATAATGAGGTATACTAAACTTCTAACAAATTGGCGATATAGAGTGATATCCTGAAAAGGTGAACCATCTAGTAAAGTGAGTTTGATATTCTGCTCGAGAGGAGTAGTGATAGTAGTGAAGTCAGTGACGCCAGCCTTGGAAAGAAGATTCGAGGCATATTTGTCCTGATAAAGAAAATATCTATCTGAATTGGATGAGACTTCGAAGCCAAGAAAATAGGTGAGCACACCAAGATTTTTCATCTCGAATTGTCTGTTGAGAAACTTTTTGAGTTCAAAGTTATCGCATAAATCATCCCCAGTAATAATCATGTCATCCACGTACAATAAAAGAAAGATGATACCATTGTCAGTGTCGTGAAGAAATAGGGCCCAATCATGAGTATTAGAGGTGAACCCAAACTGATGAATGGTAACGCTGAATTTTGCGAACCAAGCACGTAAAGTTTGTTTCAAACCATATAAGGCACGGCGAATGCAACAAACTTTATGTCAAGAGACAATTAGACCAGGAGGGGTACGCATATAAACTTCCACAAGAAGATCGCCATTGAGAAATGAATTTTTGACATCCATCTGAAAGAGAATCTATTTTCAAATGGCAACGACGGGAAAAAGAGTACGGACAGATGTGAGCCTTGCCACTGGAGCAGATGTCTTTTCATACTCAATGCTATATTTTTGAGCAAATCCCTTGGTAACAAGTAAGTCTTTATATCATTCAATAGAACCATCAGAAAGTATTTTGATCTTAAACATCTATTTGCACCCAATAGGAGTTTTCCTAGGGGGAAGATCAATAAGATCCCAGGTGTAAGTTTTGGGTAGGGCTTGAAGTTCTTCGTCCATTGCTTTCTGCCTAAGAGAATTAGTACTAGCCTCTTTATAGGATTAAGGCTAATGCATATTAAGTATAATAAAAAGGTAATGACAATCAGTGAGATAAGGGGGATGATGAGTTACCCTGGTAGAGCAACGGGAGTGATTTGGAACGTGGCTCTCAAAGGGAGTCGGTCCAGAGTTATTAGACATAGGAAGATCCACGAGCACAGCCGATTGAGCCGGTAGGGTGAGACCAATTGGCGGTTCTGGAATTATAGGGGTGAGATCAGCTAGTGGTTCTAAAGCTGGAGGGGGTAAGATCAGCTGGTGCTTATAGAGCTGGAGGGGTGAGATCAACTGGTGATTCTGGGTTGGGTTGCTCAACAGTACTTGAAACTGTATCCTCAAGAAATAACTTAATAGATGGATCAATAAAGAATCTGGAGTTAGTGATGGTTGACATATCAAATGACCGTAAAGAATAAAACATTTGATGTTCCCAAAAAAATAACATGACAAGAGATACAAAGAGTTTTAAAGATAGGATCCTAGCACCGATACCCTTTATGTTCAATGCCATATCTAAGAAAATAAGACAAGTAAGCCATTGGTTCCAGTTTGTTGTATTCATGTGGTTTGAAGAGAACAAAACAAGCGCAACTAAAGACTTTGAGTTCAGAGTAAGTGGGAGGGTTACTGAAAAGATGCTCAAATGGAGATTGATGTTAGATTGTGGCGGAAGGGACATGATTTATTGTGTATATCGTGGTTAAGATAGCCTCACCCCAAAAATGCTCAGGACAGGATGAAGAAATAAGAAGGGCACAAACTGTGTCAAGGATGTTTTTATGTTTGCGTTATGCTCGTCCATTTTGTTGGAAGTTTCCAATACATAATTGGTGGGGGAGCGTGCTATTTTTGTGAAATAAGTTGAGAGAAACACGGTCTTTGTATTCTATTGCATTATTTGAGTGAAAAATTTTGATATTCCAAGAGAATTAAGTTTGAACCATAGAAGAAAACTCAGAATATATTTGAACTAATTCAGATTTTTTTTTCTTCATAAAAACAACCATTTATATCAAGAGTAGTAATCCACAAATATAACAAAATAGCGAGAATTACCTATTGTTGCATGAGGAAAAGGCCTCCAAACATCATAATACACTAAATCAAAGGGTGCAAGAGAAACAAACTAACTCTCATTAAAAGGTAAAACTGATTGTTTTGCAAGTTGATAATGAATACAATGAAAAGATTCATCCTAAATGGAACCTAAATGACCACTAGAAATAAGAGATTGGAGACGATTCGATGAAGTGTGACCTAACTGAAAGTGCTACAATTCCATGGGTGGGAGTCTTGGGATGGAGGCGGCTGATTGATTTGGTGATTATGAAGATGGGATTTGGAAGTAAGTAAGCTCAAAGAGGTGCCCAACTTTACGGACAACCTGAAGGAGTTTTCCTATTTAAAGGTCCTGCACACGACAACCAGTAGAAGAAAAATGCAAATCAAATCCAAGATCACATAGTTGACCAACAAATATAAAGTTAGGAGTAAGATTAGGGACCAAATATGGACCAAGGAGAGATAAATGAGATTTGTCAACATATAGAGGTACTGTCATGTGATTGCAACAAACATAATCAAAGTACCATCGAGATGTACCTGATGTAGCTGACATGGCTATATTGTTACTAGTTTTAAATAGAGTCTCAACAAGCATTGTGCAAAAGCCACTCAAATTAGGTGAAGAGTTTGATGAGGTCGGGGTAGCATCAGTGCCTGTAGCAACAACGTTCTTTGCCTTGGGGTAAGACCAATTGCGAGAGCCTCGAGGGTGAAGTTGATTCGCATTTGAATGGTTTCCAGATGATGATGTTGGAAGTTTAGGATAGTCTGCAAGATAGTGGCATGATTCTATGCATACCTTACAAAAGCGAGAAGGACATTTGAGCAATTCGTATCCTTGTGAATGACAATATTTGCAATATAAGGGTTTCTAGGATGAGTTTGTCTTGATAGCTGGTATGGTAAGAGAAACATCTATATTTAATCCTTGTAATATCGCAAGACGTGTTTTCTCTCTAAGTAGATCAAGAACGAAATCGTTAAGAGAAGACATCTTGCCCCGGTATAGGATTGAGGCTCATACAAGCTCAAATTCGAATCTCAAAGCCATTAGGAATTGCATAATGCACTTCTTATTTTGGTAGCTTGTGTGAAGGATGACATCCTTTGTGCATTCCCAGATTGACTTAGAGATAGACAATTAATCCCATAAAAAAGTCATCTGAGATAGGAAATCGCTGTTTTTGGATATGTTGTAGGGTCTTGGCATATGCTGTAGAGGGTGAAAAATAGTTGATACCAGTGTGATAGGTCTACTTTGTTATATTGAAGATCCCAAACTTCTTTAGCTGTCTCGAGTCTACCAAATTGAATTTTGATAGATGTGATGATAGTAGAACGGAATCATGTGATGATTTTTGCTATACCATTTTTCTTGACGTTCAACAAATCCTCCAACATCTTCGTTGTCTTTCTTCTTGGGCTTAGTAATGTCTCTAGTTACGAGACGCCAGAGTTTGCGTCCATGTAGGAAACTAGACATCTCTTGAGTCCACAATACACAATTGGATACATCTAGAACAATGAGAATAACATGTGATGAGTCTGAGTTTGCCATAGGTGCCAAAAAATTGGATGAACCGGTGTAGAACGCACGAATATAAATGAAAGTATAACTTTGTAGAAAAACCCTAGGAATGGGTCTAACTTTTGTAGAAAACCGGTTAAAAAGGGCCTGAATCGGCCTATAAAGTTTTACATCAATGAACCGTGACTTGGCAGCACAAATGGCATGAACCGCTGATGTGGCGTTGAGTGGTAGGCTGACGTGGCACTAACGTGGTAAAGAAGCAAAGGGCGCGTGGATTTGAACAAAAACGTATAACAAATTGCTATTTTTAACGCGTGAGGGCGCGTGGGATGTCGAATCGAGTTGCTGTTGGTGGCGTTGGAATCATATCATTGAGTTGATTCTGATGGTATGGGCGTTGATGAATTTTGAGCAGTGGTTGTTTTTGAAGAGCCCAAAATTCGAGACGACGAGACTTGATTGTATTGTAGGCTTTGGGCGGCGCGTAGGAGCGTGTGATGATGTTGTGGTGGTGGGTCTCGTGGTGTTGTGTTCGTCTTGTCGAGACAAAAATGGTGATATGATGATATTTGAGATTAGAGCGATGGTGAAGTCTGCAGCTCTCAATAGATATCAAGGGAAAAATTAGAAAAAACGGCGCGGGGAAGGTTTATTAGGGTTAGGGTTTTGAAAATTTTACAAGGAACAGGGCCAAGAAACATTGACTCTTGATACTATGTTAATATAATTGAAAGACAAAATATTGGGAGAAATATGGAGTGATATATTGATATTCAAAAAACTGTACAATGCGGAGATTTTTAATACAAATATTTATAGGAGATTAGGGGAATCCTAGTGTTAGGGTTTTGACCTAATGGGCTGAGCCTATATATTAATTGAATGAGCCAAGTCCATATACATATATTAACACGGTTGATGATTTAACCAGTTGAACCAGATGCATTGTACACAAAATAATGATCATTTTATAGTTTATATTACATTTTTAACTGAATATATATCTAAATAAGAAAGGACAAGGGCACAACAAAAAAATTAATGGTGATTTACAATCCATATTATGTTTTTCGTTGAAGGTAACTGAAAACAAAAGTGACCATCGCATGATAGACAAAGTAAAGGTTATTTTGGTGTTCATATTATACTTTTAGTTAAACGTTACTCAATATGAACATAAACAAGGCACTCTACACATATTAATGGTAATTTATATCACAACGTTAGTTATATGCAACTAAAATGTCATGCATGTTTGGTATTGATCGTTATGCAAACCATATTTATCCAAATATAATTGAAAACGAACACGAACCGAGCATTATGAACAAGGTAATGTGATCATTTTAGAGTTTGTATTATGTTTTAGTTGAATGTACAACATTGAATTATGGGGCAACTTTAGAAATATCGAAAAATAATGTCACTTCATTCATCTTAATTTGTAACTTGCGGGTCAAAAGAATATCTCAACGGTTCTCATGAAATTCCCCCAAAAATCACAAATGCAACTGCAAATGCATGTGCATGGATGCATGCAAAACGCATTTGTGCACGTAGCTTTCCTCATAAAGATATATTGTATATAAAATACATATATTTTTGACTTTATCTTCACAACCTTTTAGCAATTTTGGTTTGATTGTACTTGATAAATTGAAATTCAATCTCAGTTGTTTCTGAAAAAAATAATATAATTTTCTTTGAAATTTTTTTTCCTCACCAAGAGGCATGTAATTGTATTCACAATTAATTTTTTTCTTAAATATAGGCCTTTATTAAAAATTGAAAATAAAATGTTATTGATACCTACTATTTTCAGTTGAGTTTTAAAACATTTAATACAAAGAAAAATAACCCCAAAATTCATTGTTTTAAATGGAAACAAACCTTGTGATATATATATATATATATATATATATATATATATATATATATATATATATATGTGTGTGTGTGTGTGTGTGTGTGTGTGTGTGTGTACTTTTACATATTGTTGATTGAATATAAGTAAAATACTAATTAGAGGTACATTTCATGCAAAGAATTAACAACCAAGGTTCGAGAAAATATTTCAGAAACTAAATTTTGAATTTAATTTTTAGGGCACTAGGTTGATATGAGGAGTGCGTCCTTAAGATCGTCCAAGAAGGTGATTAGTTGAGGTACGAAAAAGCTGGTCTAGACATACCTTACCAATAGAAATAGAGAGAGAAAAAAAAAAGGGTTACATCTCATGCACTTTTTTGCTTCCCCGCAAGCTAATATATATTTGAAGTACCTTACAAAAACTTTTTTCTGTTTTCATTGAAACTAGATGTTTATTACTACTTTTCTGTAGTTTCCTTTTTTCCTTTGCTCAATTCTATCAGAAGTTAAAAAGAAAGAAATGGTTATAGTTAGTAACATTCCTATATGAATTTGTTTGACCATTTTTTTGAAACCAATGGAAACTTTTAAAGTGAATTTTTTCTTTAAAAATGTGATTTTTTTATTTTTTTTCACTGCTAAAAATGTCAAATATTGTCGCTTAAGCGTCACACACACACACACACACATACATATATATGAATCTATAAAAATGTATTGTAACAACCATACAACTATATATATAATCAATTTCATGAGTATCATTGCTTAAATTAAAAACACATGGTGCATAAAATGTTAATTACTAGTTGATTGTTTAGGAAAATCACTGGTGTATTGATTAAGGAAATATAGAATAAATAAAAAGATATAGAATTTTTAATTAAAAAATAAAATAATTACCTGGTGCTTGAGAATTCGTAGAGCTTGCCGGTGCAGGAGAAGATAATCAATCCGACTTCGGAATCACAAAGGATTGATAGCTCCTTGGCCTTCTTGAGCAACCCACTTCTCCTCTTGGAAAACGTCACCTGCCTACTCGTCGAGTTGTCGATCCTTCTTATCACAATCTTCCCTCTCCCCATGTCGATTGATCGATCTTCTTCTTTCTCTCTCTAGCTAGGGTTTTCTCCTGCTAGATCGACCACCAAATATCAAAATGAGCTCCGAATAAAAACACTGTTATGACTGTAACTATTCGGAGAAATTGACCCCTTTCACCACCAAAAATAGAAAGCCTAATAGCTAATACAGATCATATCATGGAGAATAATCATAAATTTGAGCAATGAATGAAGAAAAGACAAGAAAATAATAGGGGGGCATGTCAAGTCAAGTTCTTACCGAATTTATGAGGGAAGAGAGAGAGAGAGATCGCGATAGAGAGAGAAGGCGAGAGTAGTTATGGGGGAAGGTTAGATCTCTTCTCTCTGAAGAAAACATGGAAAAATTCTGTGCACCCATATCTACTTTAGCGGATTCACTGTTAAAAAAACCAAAAATAAAAAATAAAAAATAAAAATAAAAATAAATAAATAGAGGAAGAAGAAAAAAGCAGTAGTACTTGCGCGGGTAGGATGTGAATACACACTCGCGTTGTCCTTCGGACATCTGTCCATGTAAATCAAACAAAGGCAGTGGACTGCCCGAGAGGGATTTGGAAGCGAATCAATCGAGATAGGGATGGGAAAAATGTAAAATAAAAAATTAGACCAGTGAACGGTAATGTAGTGTGGAGGAAGTAGGATCGAAGGGTTTCCTCGAAGTCTCGGAGTGTGTTTTTATTAAATGATTTGTTTTCAAGATTTTTTATTGTTTGTCTCTCACTTGTAGATCACTGACACGTTGTGTGTGTGTGTGTTGTGGGGGGGGGGGGGGGGGGGGGGGGTGTTTGGGACTTCTACATTAGTGGTTTTTCATGTTTTAATATTAATTTGACGCATTATATCAAATGGTAATTTTACTAAAAAAAAAAATGTTAATTCTACTATGGTTATTGTCACATAGTCGAATTTTTACCGCCCAAAAATCCAACCCTATGGTAGCCTAGTTGCACCGACAACTAGCAGCCTTGTGAATGTCTTGCGACGCAGCGGAATTGCGCCAACATGTTTGTAATGCACACACGTCCCTGCAATGTAACACAACGGAAATATACCAAAATCCTACTGAAACGCACCCACACAACGGTACACACACGTTTACGGGAAAATCCAACCTTGTATTACATAACTCGGGTTATAAGGAACCAATTACAACACTTAGTCTGCAAATCCGCAGGTATTCACTCAGCCCCTCAAAAATGGACCATACGTTACAATTTATAGGCAAAAACAGCAGTTGACAGCCCCAACTGCATAGGTAGACAGATGACACTTGTCCCGACATGTGTCAACACCTTGGGAGTCGGTTTTCCTGTCTGAAAACCAACTAAAAACCACCAGAAACTACCTAGAACCGTCTGGTAACCAACAGTCCACCAGCTTACCACAAGCTCAGCATCTTTCTAGCATTTTTGCACCGTCCCAACATCTACCCGTTGCCGCTTCGTCCCAAAATTAGCCAATGTCCTCAAACGTCTTGCCATGCCGCCTGTATGGCCGGAACGCGTCGTTGCACCCAATGACTGCCAATGTTCCGTGTGCATTTCTCGCGCCAGAATGCACCGCCGCCCAACGATGCATCATGCCTCTACATGACTTAGCCCGCAACGTAGCGTTGCACTGTTTTGCCTCGGTACTGCACCGAGGTCTTTTGTTCATCCCGTGACTCCCCACGAAACCTCCAATTCTGGCACCCTCTGCTAACACTGCCAACGTCTGTCCCCGTTGCCCACAAGCGCACCATTTTGCCAATGCCTGCCCAACAGCTTGGTCCAACGCCTCCTCGTTCCTCCAACGCATGCTGCCGCGTCTTAGCTCTCAATGCCTTAGCCGCATGCCAAGGTCTTCCATACTGCCATGCACCCACATAGCACCGATCCTAGCATTGCACCTAGGATCTGTTTTGTTGCATCGTTGCGCCCCAACAACGTACCAACGCCGTATGTATTTTTCGCACCAAAATGCACCGTCGTTCCCAATAGTCCGTCATGCTGCACACATGACACTGTTTACAACGTATCGTTATGCCTCCTTTGCACCATTTTGCCTCGGTACTGCACCGAGGTCTTCCTTACTGCCCAACACCCGCCAGTACTGTGCCACAACGCTACTGCCCACCAACAGGCACTAAGTTGGTGCCATTCTTGCCAACGAACCCATCCGTGCCGCATGCTCCATGCCCGGTAGCAAATCGCACCAAGTCGGTGTTGTTTGGTCCTCCAGCATTGTTAAGGTCTAACAAACCACCCCCACCAAAGAACCCGACTTCCTCGTCGGATCGTGCCTAGCATAATCCACTGGTTTTGGCATACACGTATGCCAACAGTACTGCCACAGTCTTCTCAATTTGCCCGCAGCCGTATGTTAATCACATATGTCATAGTCTACTCAATCTGCCAATCAGACTTGCACCGTTCTGTTGCAACTCGTTGCAACATGTTCATCAATTTCGTCTGCCAAAGTCTTTTTAACCTGCCCGCAGCCGTTTGTCAAAAACATTTGTCACAATCTCCTCAATCTGCCCACAGTCGTTCATCAGGTATGTCTATCACAGTCTCCTCAATCTGCCTACAGACTTGCACCGTTCTGTTGCAACCCCGTTGTAACATGTTTGTTAATTTTTTCTGCCACAGTCTCCTCATTATGCTCGCAGACTCCCACCTGTCCGTTGTAACTCGTTACAACGTGTTTGTAAATTGTGTCTGTCACAGCCTACATAATCTACCCACAGACTTGCACCTGTCCGTTGCACCACCATGCAACGTATTCGCCACAGAACACTGTCCATGATCGGACTGACCACCAGCCCAGTTGCTACCGCAACAATCGAATTTGGCATACACCTATGCCGATAATACTGCCATAGCCTTCTCATTCTGCCAGCAGTATTTTTCCATAAGTCCATTGCAATCCATTGCAACGTGTTGGCCACAGAGCACCGTCTATGACTAGAATGTCCACCAGTCTGCTACCGCAACAAACCCCGTATGGAAATCTCAATGATAACCAACCACCGCCGGTTATTTTTCAGCATAGCATAGGATGTTTTCGAGAATCCAAATGCCCCAAATCAGGAAACACCGCGTACCTGATTTCAAACCGCACCCGATCAGAATTGTTGTCCACTGACAACGTAGTTTCAACGTACACCCAACGACTTGGTCCAACGCTCCGACATTCCTCCAACGATGTAAGGTATCCGTTTACAAATCGGTATCACACAGCCAATTTCAGACCGCTCTCGGTCTGTCTGTTGCGCTCCAGCAACGCAGTGTCAATGTTCGTCCAACGACTTGGTCCAACGCTCCAACGTTCCTCCAACGAAGTCAGACGCCTGTTTGCAAATCAGTATCACTTAGCCAATTTTAGACCGCTCCTGGTCTTTTTGTTGCACTCCAGCAACGCAATGTTAACATCCGTCCAACGACTTGGTCCAACGCTCCAACGTTCCTCTAACGAAGTCAGACGCCTGTTTGCAAATCAGCATCGCATAGTCGATTTCAGATCGCTCCTGGTCTGTCCGTTGCGCTCCAGCAATGCAATGTCAATGTCCGTCCAACGACTTGGTCCAACGCTCCAACGTTCCTCCAACAAAGTCAGACGCCTGTTTGCAAATCAGTATCGCATAGCCGATTTCAAACCGCTCCTGGTCTATCCGTTGCTGTTCATCAATAGCGAAATGTCGACGCACGCCCAACAGCTTGGTCCAACGCCTTCGCCCATTCCTCCAACGTTGTTGGTCGTTCATGCATCGACGCAGAGGCCACTCGTAACTTGACTCTGATACACACTGTCACAGGGTTAAATTTTTACCACCCAAAAACCCAACCATATGGTGGACTAGTTGCATCGACCACTAGCAGCCCCGTGAATGTCCTGCGACGCAGCAGAATTACCCTGACATGTTTGTAATGCACACACGTTCCTGCAACGTAACACAACGGAAATACACCAAAACACTACCGAAATACACCCACGCAACGGTACACACACATTTACGGGAAAATCCAACCTTGTATTACATAACTCGGGTTACAAGGAACCAATTACAACACTTAGTCTGTAAATTCGCAGTCATTCACTCAGCCCCTCAAAAACAGACCATACGTTACAATTTATAGGCAAAAATGGTAGTTGACAGCCCTAACTGCATAGGCAGATAGATGACACCTGTCCCGACATGTGTCAGCACCTTGGGAGTTGATTTTCCTATCTGAAAACCAACCAAAAACCACCAGAAACTACCCAGAACTGCCCAGAACCGTCTGGTAACCAACAATCCAACAGCTTACTACAAGCTCAGCATTCTTCCAACATTTTTGCATCGTCCTAGCATCTACCCATTGCTGTTTCGTCCCAAAATTAGCCAACATCGTCAAATGTTTTGCCATGCCACTTGCATGGGTGGAACGCGTTGTTACACCCAACGATTGCCAACGTTCCGTGTGTATTTCTCGCACCAAAATGCATCACCGCTCAACGATGCGTCATGCCTCTACATGACTCAGCCCACAACGTAGCGTTGCACCTACGTTGCACTGTTTTGCCTCGGTACCGCACCCAGGTCTTCTGTTCGTCCCGTGACTCCCCACGAAACCTCCAATTCTGCACCCTCTACCAACGCTGCTAACGTCTGTCCTTGTTTCCCAACAGCGCACCATTTTGCCAATGCCTGTCCAACAGCTTGGTCCAATGCCTCCCTGTTCCTCCAATGCATGCTGCCGCGTCTTGGCTCTCATTGCCTTGGCCGCGTGCCAAGGTCTTCCACACTGCCATGCACCCACATTGCACCGATCTTAGCATTGCACCTAGGATCTGTTTCATTACATCGTTATGCCCAACGACGTACAAACGCCGTATGTATTTTTCGCACCAAAATGCACCGTCGTTCCCAACAGTCTGTCATGCCGCACACATGACACTGTTTACAACGTATCGTTGTGCCTCTGTTGCACCATTTTTTCTCGATACCGCACCAAGGTCTTCCTCATTGCCCAAAACCCGCCGGTGCTGTGCCACAACACTGCTGCTCACCGATAGGCACCAAGTTGGTGCCCTCCTTACCAACGAACCCATCCGTGCTGCATGCACTATGTCCAGTAGCAAATCGCACCAAGTCGATGCTGTTTGGTCCTCTAGCATTGTTAGGGTCTAACAGTTATCCTAGTCATCTCCCATATATACATTTTTTTTTATCTACATAATTATATCTCTCTCATATATCAATACAATTGTCTCATGTTTTTTCAATATTCCGTCTATCCGAAAAAGGGGTGCCCCTAGTATCATCCGAAAGAAAAAATAATATATATATATATATATATATATATATATATATATATATATATATATATATATATATATATATAAAGGACTGCAGCATGATAGCTGTCACGCGTAGACAGCTGCCACGCGGTAACGTCTGCTTAAGGTGGTAGAAGGTGTGTGTTTTCATGCGCCCTCGGTTCCAGAAAAATCCTTTCCTTTTTTTTTTGGCTTTTCCTTTTCCCGACTGTATTTGGATTGGGTTTTAGACAGGCACCTAGGGTTTTCTAGGGTTTTTAGGGTTTCTTTATTCCCCATATTTCCTTATAAATAGGACCTTTATTCTCATAGTTTATTCACTCAAATATTTGGAGAGAAACCCTCCTAGAGAGTGATTCTTAGCTAAAGTCCAATTGGTAAACCGTCTGTGAGAGAGAAAACACTTGCGCATCGGGTATCTTGGTCAGAACAGGTATGTTTTTAGATTTTTATTTTCTTCATTATTTTCTTATCGTACTCTAAATTCCTGCAAGCTTAAATATGTAAACAATCGTCCAATGACTCAATGAAAACGTCGGAACGAGGTTTTTCATTTTTAAGCTTAATCCTCAAGTGTTAGGTAAGGATGTTTAATTCCTTATTTTTACTTTTTTTTTTTATTCATTGACATTGTTAATAAAAAAATAACAAAAAATTAAAAAACAAAAAATAGAAAAAATCAAAAAAGTAAAATAATAAAAAATTTAGTTTGTTAGAATTAATTCCTATAAACCTTAGGATGAATTCAATGATTCGATAAATCGAGGAAGAGGTTTCCTTGCCATTGGTTCAATTCTCCAAATAGAGTGGAATTTAAAAATGATCGGTTTTAGGAAATCTCTTCCCTCGAAAACCTTTTTTATGGGATTCCGCCTAAGTTTTAGAAAGATTAATTCCGATAAACTTGTTTATGTGACTTTGCCTTAATTCTCGTCTCCATAAGATTTGAGGGAATTTCAAATCCGGTTTTCTTTGAATTAAATTGGGAAAATTAAGAATTCCTCACATCCTCGTAGTAAGCAATATAATATCTCACAACATCTAGTGAATTACTTTTTGTATCATTTAGATGACATGCCTAGGACATTTTCACCACCTACACTTCTTCTGTTTCATCACATATAGATTATTCTAGATTTCATAATTCATGTTACTTTTCATCGTTTAGTATACAACAAGTACACCACTTGTGCTTTTCATGTAATCTACTTATACATATTAGATATCAAATCTCTGGCACATATAATTATATTATTTCATGTATTCTCCTAATTTATTCCCGTACTCATGTCATTTGCATTGGCACACTTAAATTAGGACTATTTTGCATAAAATTCATACAATTTGTTTTTTTTAGGCCATTACATTTATAAAATTAAATACATTTTTGCATAAGTAAAAATAAATTTATGTCACGCTAGTTTAATATTATCATGATTTGTATCCGCATTCATACCTTCATACTCTTTTTCACTTATTTTAGTTTATCTATTTAAATCAAATAAATTTGTCAGAAACATACATAAAATCATCCCTTGGGGACCATCTTTCTCAAATCCTTTAATATTTGATAAGAGGTCCTACCGAGGGAATATTTCAAAGCACCAAAAATTTGTCTCGTCTTAATTTGAAGGAAAGATTTTCCAAATAAAATAAAACATTTGGACTTAATTAAATATAAGGCCCCGTTTGGTAACCATTTCCATTCCAGAAATTCCCATCCTATTCCCAGATTTTTTGGAATTCTATTTAGGAATAGCGTTTGGTAATTTTTGTTTCCGTTTTCATTTCATTCCCATTTGAGAATTGTGCCCACTTTTTTTTCTTAAGAATTGAGAAACAAAAAAATTGTTTCTTATTATTCCCATTCTATTCCCAAAACACACAGTACTGTTCATCCACCGGCCGACCACCGTCCACCGCCGTTTGCCGCCGCCGGCGCGCGGTCATCTTCGGCGACTGTTGCCGGTCACCGTCCGGCTGGAAAACTTTTCGGCCACTGTCACCTACCCGCCACCGCTGTCCGACCGTCGCCGGTGCTGGAGCCACCGTCGTCCGGCCGTCACCGGCGTCGGAGCCACCGCCGTTCGGGCGGTGACGGCGCCACTGCCGTCCGGCCAAAACAGAAAAAAAAAATGATTTTAGGATAAAATCGTTACCAAACATAATTCTCTTCCCAAAACAAAAAAAAAAAAAAAATATCGTTACCAAACGCAATTCTACTCCCAATAAGAAAATAAAATTCCCATCCCATCCCATCCCATTCCCATCCCACTGCTGGAATGGAAACAGAAACGGTTACCAAACGCCACCTAAGGTACCATATTCGGACAGACATTTTAGGGCCCCTAATACCTTCCTCGAGAGTAACCGACCCTTGAGCCCTTGAAATGAATATTTGGTTTGACCATGTTTTTGGAGTCAATTTTACTTAGGCTTTTTAAATTTGTTTTCTAAAATCTCGGTGACCTAACACACCATTTAAATCCAATACTAGATAGCAATTCCTTATTTTTAAAATATCTTAAGTACTTTTTTGAGAAAACCGGTGCTTTTAAATTTTTTTTTTCTCTTTTGTGGAATTATTATTATTATTATTTCATATTCTTTTTCTTTCAGAAAATCGAGGTGCGTCAGCTGGCGACTTCGCAAGAGATAATTAGATGGTCGAGCCTAATACGTCTAAATAAGTCCAACTAATCCAAGGCTGAATGTTATATTTTATTTTGTTACCTTTTTCTTCCACTTGCAAATAGATTGTGACGCGTTTTTCATTTTTGCACATGTATGTTATCCATCTCCCATATTATTGTAGACCCTCCGACACAAGTATAGTTGTCTTGTATCCATATTGTCTCGTCGGGATTCTATGTTACAAGACATAAAAGGGGTTTTTATATTTGATAGAATGATGATGTCTTGGGGAGTCCTAAAAACCAAATGCATTCAAGTTAAATTCTAATACCGATGATAATTAAAAGAATTTTCATTTGTTTGATTGGGCATTAGTGGAATTTAAAACTTCGAACTCAAATGGGATTTAAGGCTATCTAAGACACATGTGAACTAACAAATGGGCTTGTTATAAGAGAGGGACAAGACAGGAAAATTGGTCTCAAAAAAGTAATTTTGGTTCCCCCCATCCGCAATCCAGTCTTCACTCACAGTTGGCTTATAATCATTCCAAGATGGTATCTGAAGGCAATCTCAAACTTCTTTGTATGGTACAGATAGCTCGGATGCAAGAAACCATCGATATATTGATGAAAAAGTTCAATGAACTAAGCCAACGACCTCAAATAGTGCCTATTCCTCTCTCTAGTGGAACTCCTGTGACTGTACCGAATTCTAAATTGCCAAATAGAAACCCTTCAAGTTCTGAGGACGAAGAACTCAGTGCCGATTCGATACTCTACTAGCCTACACATCTTGGTATCGGTCTACTATGGGCATTAGATGGGCCCGCATCCCTGTACTTATGGAGTGCCAACATATCCTAGCTAGGTGCATATCTATCAGGCCTCACCCGAAGGCTCGACCCCTTCTTCACCACAGATTCTCATTCACCTGGAGAGAGTTGTTGCTCTACCCAGTGATCTTAATGCCAGTAAAACAGTCCTGGCCATTGAAACCAAATACAAGGAAGAAGAGAATGGAACCCCTCCAAGCTAGGTTCTTAAAATGGAGAAATTTGAGAGAATTGTAGAGGTGTTGAAAAGAGAAAAACCCTCTAGAAAAGCGACGTACAAGGAGCTGTCAGTACCACCCTGGGTGGTGTATTCGAAAAACTTCATAGTTCCAGAATTCACGAAACATAATGGTACTGGTTCCCTAGAATGACATGTCAGCGTCTACAAAGAGGAATTGAGAATCCATACTCGAATGAAGATCTTTGTCCGAAGATGTTTCATTGATTATTGAAAGGACTGACTCTTGGCTAGTACATGACTTTAAACCTGTCACAGATTAAAACGTTCAAGGATCTGGTAAAGGCCTTTGTGAGTAGTATGTGTACAATAAAGATACCGCACTGGATTTTAGTACCCTGTACTAGAGAGTGAAGAAAAAGAATAAGAGCTTTCGGATGTACACTACCTGGTGGAGGGAAGAACTTGCCAAAGTCGTCCCTAGACTGAGTGAGAATGCTCAGTTAGATATATTCAAATCGATTCAGATACCACCATTGTATTAGGGTCTATTGAGTATAGTTGTGGCTTCTTTCGGCGATACGATTAAATAAGCCGATGTGATAGATGAAAGAATAAGGAATGGAAAGATTGAAGGGACCTCGCTTGATCCGACAAAAAGGTCAGCTCCACCAAAGAAAAAAGAGAATGGGGTAACTGTAATTGTTTTCCCCTTGCAAATCCCTCACTAAAACAACCCTCATGTTTCCCATCCCCAAAATTATCCAACCCAAAGCAACCAATAAAGTAACCGTCTCTTTCAAAATTGCTAAAACCAAAATTACCCTTAGAACTTGCCATACTCCCAAAATCGTCCACACTACTACCAATACTAGAATGTACCTTCCCCTTACCAAAACCAAACTCCCCAAACTACCTCCAAGCCTACCAAACACTCACTTACCATACGCCCTCTTATCAACCAAAATACTCCACCTTAAATTCCTAACCATACCCTCAAGCTAGGAACCCAATACGACCCGGGCTTGTTGATCCTAAGATTTTGATGGACAATTAAAGGTTGATGTTTTTGGTGGAACTAACGGTTTGATTAAGTGTTCCAGTTTATTAGTTCCAAATGATGAATATATGATGACAAAAATGATAAAGGATTAAGAGGTTGAAGAATTTAAAGAACCTAGGGAAAACAACTCAGGTTAAATTTTAACTCTTAATATCCCAATTAAGATTACACACGTCACAAAAAGATTTTTAAATGATTTTTATAAATATGTGTGTTTTTGATAGGATCCTAATTAGTTAAATTATTTGCTCCTATATGTAATTGAAAAAGAAATATTAATAATTGATTAAAATTGAATTTAAGTATTTAGTGGAGCTAACCGAGAAAATAAATCGATTAAAGGGACGAAAATGTCAATGAAAATGGATTAAAAACGAATTGAGAGAAGTGTTCCAGCATTAGTAAGTCGACAGGTAAGTCGACTGGAACATAGATGGAAAAGTCTCTGTATCTCTCGATCGATAGGTAGGTTAACATGCGCTTAAATATGAACTCTCTGTATCGATAAGTTGATAGAGCGTCGACCTGAAACAAGATATATAACTCACTGAATCTCTAGGTTAATAGATAGGTCGACCTGTAGGCTGTGGATTTTTGGCTTGACTACATCCTGAATCTAGTGGTTGACCGGTAGGCTATGGATTTCTAAAAGTAGCCGTTACTAGCAGTTTTATGGTTATGATTCACGAGATATATTAGAGATTTAATGTTATTTAAGATATGCAACATATGTTATGATATCTCTATAGATTTGATTCATTAAGTTTGAATATTTCTCAATTTGGTACATGTAATTCTTTCTATCCTATTTAATTGTGATTGATAAATATTTAGAGGACTTAATTGAGAAGTTTAAAAGCTATAATTAAGTGATTTGAATCAGGATGAAGTCTTAATGATATGAGGGGTCTATAAGAGCAATTAAATGTCATAACAAGTGGGACCCAGCCGTTAGAGAGCTTATTTTATTCCCATTTATATAGACCTGCGTTTTTCATATTAGAAGAGAGATTAAGAGAATTATATTGAGCTTTTCTAAGAGAAATCATATTGAGAGAATTGTGAGAGCTTTTCTAAGAGTTATTCTTGAGAATTATTTACTGTGGATCATTGCTGCTACCGAATCTGAAGTGACATTGCTATAATTATTCTTTTGGTGAATTCCGGGTGAGATCTTTCCAAATTATTTTTTTGATTTTTTATTGAAAAATATTTTTGAAACAATTTCTTAAATAAATCTGATTACGTGCTCAATTACGTGCTACCCAATTTTTGTTTAAAATAAGATTTTGAATATCTCACTTTTCTATCACTAGTTTTGAGATATTAATTGAGTTCTAATTTATCTGGGGTGGTAGAAGCTCCGAATGAGAAAAATCACTTATCAATTTGTACTTGGTGGGTTGAGTGACGGATTGAATACTATTGAGAGTATTTAATCTAAGGGTAGCTGGTTTTAGTTTCTTCTTGTAAAGAGATTGAGGTAGTAATTCTTCCTAGATTGAATTGATTTATGAGCAATTTTTAACGGTTTAATCCTTACTGGGTAAAAGGATATTTGGAATGTTTGTGAGGTTTTGATTCTTTATCCTTAGTTTAAAAAAAAAATTAGGTTATTCTTGAGCCTGTAAAAAGTAGAGGTTATTCCTGAGCCTGGAAAAAAGAATTTGTAAAGGTTGATTCTGAGCCTGTGAAAAGAATCTTTGTGAGGGTTTAGTTCCTACCTTTAAAGAAATATTGACTTTAGTGGGTGCGACTCTCCGTGGGGGCTCGGAGGACGGGATTAGTCAAGAGTAGCTTGGTGAACCAGTATAAATTTCTGGTATGCTGCTATCTTTACATTATTTATTTTTGTTGTTTGGTGTGCACCTAATTAATTTTATATTTCTGTTGTGATATAAAAATAATAATTAATTTAGGATTAAAATTAATTATTTGAATTTTTGAAGTATTTTCTCTAATAATTTTTTATCTTCCCAATTCACTCCTCTCTTAGGTGGCTCACTAGGCTAACAAGGCTATCTACCTCGTGCCACTGGTGGACACTTTCAGAATAATGAAAAGGAACCACCAAACCTACTAGTCTCTATCACTAAACTATACCAAAACTATTTGAAGCAGGAGATGCTGACGCCCTTTCCATCCTACGAGCCTAAGCCTGGGTATAAAGTCGCTTATTGAAATGCTTTCTGTGAGTACCATTCGGGAGCCAAAGGATATGAGACCGAGCAGTGAAAAGTCTCAACAAGGTCCCGTGGGATTACGAGATCATCGCTAAAACTAAAGAAAGAAAGAAATTGCCAATTTCAGCAGGATAAACTGATGGAATCACTCGATCTGGGAGGGCGTATAAGCCACAAGATTTTATCAGGGTTCTCGTGAGAGAACCAAGAGGAGCTCCAAAGAAGCCGATGTCAGAATATATGGATTAGGACTTCCTAAAGAAGATGAAGAACTCAGAATACAAGATAGTGGAGCAACTCAGCAAAGCGCCTGCGCAAATATTGATGCTCTCGCTACCCCTATCCTTGGAAGTACATAGACAGGCACTGTTAAAGTCCTGAATAAAGCTTACGTGCCAAGCACGATCCCTCTAGAGAAATTTGTCAACCTAGTCGATTAGGTTCTGGGATCTAACACCATCACTTTTACCGACGACAAGATTAACGAAGATGGAACGAGTCAGAATAAGTCTCTGAATATCATAACTGTTCGCTATAATTTCACACTTGATTTTACTTGCAAGTGCACGAGGTCAAGTTTTAATATAGTAGATATTAAGATTGAATGTCATCCTCTAGGATATGTGTTAGGATTAGTTGAATACTGTAATTGACATAGCTTAATAAATATTATCTAGACGGTTCAAGAATTGTTTTGAGTTTGTCAATCGAAAACTAATTTAAACCTAAACAACTTTGGATTAAATCTATTAAAATGGATTACCTAGGGATTAATTTCGTTCACTAATACATGTTTGATTTTGTTTAGTTTACAATAACAGTGTTTATCTTATCCGACAATCTAGATATCGTAAACTCACTCATTACCTCTCCCGAGTGTAAAGTGAGTGAATATATACCTTGTATCGATGCCGATATCCCTATATAACATTTAAACGAGTACATGAGTCTTGACCCAACCTCATGGATTGCACACATTCTAATAATCTCCCGATTCATTAGACCGTCGTGTTATGTTTAACCCTATTCCGAATCCGGAATTACCTCTCTCAAGTGTCAAACCCCGTATTCTCAAACCAACCCTCATACCATACAAAGCATATCAAAGATGTAATAAAACGGTAAACACAATCGAATTTAGACAAACAACCGTTAAAAAAACATATATTCAATCAAACATGCATTTACATGAACTATATCAACCCCTAGATAATATGTAATTAGCCAACCATGATCACAGCCAAATATAAATTTAAACAAGAGAAATACTTCATCATTCAAGATACAACGTTTAAATACAAAAAGAGAAACACAGATAGAAAGGCAAATCTGAAGAGTGGAGTGTTCCACTCTCGCCAAAACTGTTCCGAAATTGTTTCTTCTTCCTCCAAATGAGCTCTCATCTTCCAAGTCTGAATATTGGCTCTAACACAAGTGTAAAAATGTTCTGAATAATGGTAGGAATGGGTGTACATAAACTAGGCTAAAAATATCCTAAAAATATCACCAAAAGATCTAATCCAGTTAACTGATTAGCCGCTGCAGCAGTGGTAATGTAGTGGGCGTTCTGCCATTCCATCACTGCAGTGGTGAGGGCTACCGCTACAGTGGTGGTTGGGAAGAATTTTATTAACCTTTTCACCACTGCAGCGGTCAAGGGTTTGTAGCCCCTTGACATTGGCGCTGCAGCGGTAAGACTGCAATTGCTGATAATTGATCTTTTTCATCATTTTTCTACCGATTTCCTACCAATTATCAACCTTTTACATCCCTATACCTGATTTATATAAAAACGTATATAAACACTTTAAAATATTACAAAAACACTCGAAAACTACCAAATTCGGCTTGAGAATAGATAGGTATTTTCAACCTATCAAATATCCCCAAACTTGGAATTTTGCTAGTTCTCGAGCAAAACACCCTAACACTAAAATAAACTATCGCTACTAATTAACTAACCTCAATACTAAAAACGAAAAAAAAAAAAAAAAAAAAAAAAAAAAAAAAAACATAAATGAATGAGAAGTAACGACATGTGAGTTCCGAATTCAACTAATAAACCAAAATATTTTTCCCTCAACGACCCCTAATTAAATCAAGTTCAGGAATAAAACACACCACCTGGTGTTCTAGAATTTCAACACTCACTATCAGTAAAGGCCATTCTAGATCCATTCAAAGTGTATGTGTGAAAATTCAAATATACAACTATCCAAACACCGGATTGGATTATTCACTAACTAAGCTCATGACTTAAACCATAAAAGATTAGGAAATCTATATGCCAGATTGGGTTCTACTCTCCACTAATGTAGTCTTGGAAGCTCAAAAAGATCAATAGGACTTGGTTCGGCTTTTGGTAAATGGCCAAGGGTATATTAGGAATAGAAAATAGGAAAACGTTATAACTCAACGATACTCGAGGCGCAACACTTAACGCTCAATCACCCTCGTAACCCCAAACATTTAAAACACAACCCTGAACAAACATTTAAAAACGATGCACTCACTTGTCAAAACAAAGAAAAATAAAACTACATGTACATATGTTTTTTTTTTTTTACAACCACACCCCTAACTTATTTGATTTGTACAATTAAAGGGGTGTGGGAATATGTTAGAAAAATGACAAGTGAGTACTCTAATACCGAACCAATCAAACGTTCTCCCAAAACCCAACCGTTCACTTCAAGAAGCATAAACAAATGCTAACTTGATTTTAACTCACATTGTGCCTTTGGCTTAGCGACTTAGGTTTGGAAAAAGTTTTATTGGCCAGGATATTTGTTACGTGTTCAGAATTAAAACAGCTTATAGGCTTTGACAGGGTAACGAGGGATAAACATATAACAAGGTAAGCGTCAAAGGCTCAAGCGATAAAAATGAATGCCTAAATCATGTCTCCTGAACTACCTCGCCTAGGATTTCACCTCAAGTTTCCCCCAATCAAGTTCTAGATTCCATAAAATTGTCATGAACTTGCTACTGAATAATCGGCGTCAAATCGATTGAATAGCTATACATTGAGTCTACGTGATAGTGCAATTTAGGATCCAAAATGACTTTTACAACATACATGAATGGGCATTACCCCTTATCTCGATATACAACTAGGGGATAATTTTCATCATCGGGTAATGGCCCAGAAGAACTAAAAAACTCAACATACAATTACTACATCATACATAAATATAACTATACTAATTCTATACACTAAAACTAAACATATATGCATACATTGCACTAAGTATTCACAACATTACATTTTACATTTAAACATGCATAAACAAAAAAAAAAAAAAAAAAACACTACAAAATAACTTAAACTAAAAAAATTGTTTAACAACTATTAAAGTCTACAAGCATTCATCAAAATGTCTACAAACAATAAAAACTTAACATACATAAAACATTTATGACAACAAAACAAAAATATCCCAATACAAAACAAAAAACATCTATCTTGCAAAACAAAAACATTCATATGCATCCCCCCCAAACTTGAACTGGTCAGTGTCCACAATAACCCATTAGCGATCCCAATAACAGCATATAGAATGATGACAAAAATAGGTTGCGAACACGTACCTGGGAGGTGAATGCTTCGACAGAAGCTTCATCAAAAGTGAATGGGGCTTCTTTTTCAAGTAAATGACATAACGGCTTCACCGTATTAGAAAAGTCCTTTATGAAATGTCGGTCGAAGCCGACATGGCCCAAGAAGCTTCGGACTCCCTTCACATTGATTAGAGGTGGAAGTTTCTCGATCGTCTCAATCTTCGCCCTATCCACCTCAAGCTCTTTAGAAGAGACCCGATGGCTTAAGATAATCCCCTCCTTAGCCATAAAATTACACTTTTCTCAATTGAGAACTAAGTGTTTCTCTATACAACGGTTGAGAACAAGCGACAAAATGTATAAGCAATGGTTAAAGGATGAACCAAAGACCGAGAATTCATCCATGAAAACTTCTATTATGTCTTCCACCATATCCGAAAAGATAGCCATCATACACCGTTGGAATATGGCCGGAGCATTACAAAGACTAAACAGCATATGACGGTAAGCAAATGTTCCGTACGGACATGTGAAGGTTGTCTTATCTTGGTCTTCCGATACAATGACTATCTGATTGTAGCTTGAATAGCCATCAAGAAAGCAATAATGGTTATAACCGACAAGACGATCTAGTATTTGATCAATGAATGATAGAGGGAAATGATCATTCCTAGTGGCTTTGTTGAAACTTCTATAATTGATACACACTCTCCATCCAGTGATAGTTCATGTAGGAATTAGATCATTCCTCTCATTCTTCACTATCGTCATTCCACATTTCTTGGGAACTACTTACACCGGACTCACCCATTCACTATCCAATATAGCATATATAATTTTGACATTCAATAGCTTCAACACCTCGGCTCAGACCACCTAATTCATCAATGGATTTAGTCTTCTTTGGTGCTTAATGGAAGGCTTAAACAAGTCCTCTATCAAGATCATATGCATGCAAATTGTAGGACTAATTCCTTTAATGTCGGAAATAGACTACGTGAAGGTGGTTCTATGCTGTTTCAAGATACTTAGCATCTTGTTTTCTTCCTCTTGAGTTAAGGATGATGAGATGATGACTGGATTGATTAAGTTCTCCCCCAAGAAAGTATACCAAAGGAGATCCGGTAATTGCTTGAGAATTAACTCACCATGAGGTGGATTTGAGGGTTCGCGAGAATTAACTTCATCTTCAATGGTCTCCACTTGAATCAAATCCACTACGTATTTAGGTATAGCTTCCAAATATAGAACGTAGTCCACAACAACGTCTTTCGTGGTTGAGCCATTTTCACCAAAATCCCCCATAGATAGGGAATTTGTGATAGCATGCTCCAATGGATCCCGATCCAAATTTTCATGAAAGAATTCCCTAATGCATGAGTCCACAACTTCAACGCGATTGCATGTTAGGCATTCATCCGAAAAATTCCTTGTCTTGAAAATATTGAATTTCACTTCATCTTCATTCACCCTTAACGTTAAGTTTCCGTTACCTTTCCTATGGCAAGAAAAGGTCTCCCAAGAATGATAGGAATCTCCTGATCCTCCTCCATTTCCAATACGACAAAGTCCACCGGAAATATGAACTTGTCTACCTTTATTAAGACATCTTCAATTATACCCTTTGGATAGGTCAACGAGCGATCCGCCATTTGGAGAGAAATCGTAGTCAGCTTCGTATTACCAAGCCCCAACTTTCGGTAAATAGATGATGGCATTAGATTGATGCTCGCTTCTAGATCACATAGCACCTTGTCAAAGCGAGATTTTCCAATAGTGCACGGAATTGTAAAACTCCCGGGATACTTCAACTTTTGAGGCAACGTTCTTTGAAGTATCGCACTATATTTCTCTGTCATCTTGACCTTCTCATATTCCTCCAACTTCTTCTTCTTTGTCATAATATCTTTTATGAACTTCCCATAATTGGGAATTTGTTCCAAAGCATCCGCAAAACGATATGTTAATATGAATTTTCTTGAAGATGTCAAGAAATTTAGAAAATTGGGAATCCAGCTTCTTCTTCCGGAACCGTTGAGGATACTATAAAGGCGTAGTGAGTATTGGTGGATTATCTAGAAATGAGATTATTCCCGAAATCACCCTTTGTGCTTCCTTCTTTTCTTCAACGGGAATGACTTTCTTTTTCTCCTCAATTTTCTCATCAATTTTATCAACTTCCTCTTCAACTTTATTCCTTAGCTCATCCTTTTCAACATCAAGTTTCTCTCTCGACTATTTTTCCGTTGGCTTACTTGCTTCGACTTCTTTTTCGCTCCTCAAGGTAATTGTTTTGTACTCCCTCGGGTTAATCTCCGTATTAATTGGAAACTTCCCCTTGGTTTGCTCTTTGATAGAACTAGTAAGTTGACCAATTTGAGTTTCCAACAACTTCACAATTGAATTCGTATTGGTGCACGTGATCTCAATATTGTCAACCCTCGTTTCATGTTTGTTGAGCCGGTTATGCGTTTCACGCATAATAGTTTAAGTCGGAATATTGTTGGCGGGCCAAAAGGTATAGGCCCGATTTTTGATAAAATGACACTCTTCAAACTCACTATCCACTCCTGGTTGTGAACTACTTGCAACATTTTCCATTTCTCGACTGGACGAAGGATCTTTGGTAGAGAAGGCGACTAGTTGTTCCATGAGCTTAGAAACTTGGATCGACAAGGTAACAAGAGGATCGGCCTCATGAATTGAGCCTACCTTTCATCCCATATTCCTCTCATTAGGCCATTGGTAATTGTTAGCCACCATTTCTTCCAAAAGTACATTTGCTTCATCCGGAGTTTTTGATAACAATGATCCTCCCGAGGTGGCATCCACAATAGTTCTAGTCTGGCCATCCAACCCGTTATAAAAGAGTTGGGTTTGAAACCAATCCTAGTACCCATGTTGGGGGCACTTTTGCAATAAGTCCTTGAACCTTTCCCAAGCTTCAAATAGTGGCTCGAAATCCCGTTGGAGAAATTATGCTGTCTCACCTCATAGCTGCGATGTCTTCGAAGGTGAAAGAACTTGGTGAGGAACCTTTATGCTAGGTCCTCCCAAGTATTGATGCTCACCGGTTGGATTGACTGGAACTAACCCCGTGCTCTATCTCGAAGTGAAAACAAAAACAACCTCATCCGGATCACATCCTCAGCAACCCCGTTTATCTTCACCGTATCACAAATTCTCAAGAATGTAGCAAGGTGGATATTTGGATTTTCGTGGAGATTCCTTCCGTTTTTGTTTTTCTGAACCATGTTGATTAAGGCGGGTTTCAACTTAAAGTTATTTGCTTGGATCGCATGCCTCCAAATCCCATAATAATTTTCAAACATCACAGGCTAATAATAGTCCCTAAGGACCTGTTGTTGAACTTCCAGTTCCGGCAGCTGTTGCGACAGCACATGATGAACCGCGGTGGTTGTTGAGGCATATGATCATCACCACCGTCGGCCATGGTTTAAGTTTAGTTTCTTTACTCTCTCCTTAATCTCCTCAATGTACGCTCGATCTCAAGACCAAGAGTCAAGACTAGACTCAGGCTATGTCGCATACACTGCTTGTGATCACAACAAATGAAAACAATTTTATAAACAAATTGAAACAAAATAAAACAAAAAGAATGTCAAGATTAATATTGCACTACATGGTAGTAATATCAACCAAATCACTACAACTTATCCCGGATAACGGCACCAAAAACTCGTTCGCGATAATTTCACGCTTCATTTTACTCGCAAGTGCACGAGGTCAAGTTTTAATATAGTGGATCCTAAGATCGAGTGTCGTCCTCTGGGATATGTGTTAGGATTAGTTGAATACTACAATTGACATAGCTTAATATTATCTAGACGGTTCAAGAATTGTTTTGAGTTTGCTAATTGAAAAATAATTTAAACCTAAACAACTTTGGATTAAATCTATTAAAATGGATTACCTAGGAATTAATTTTATTCACTAATACATGTTTGATTTCGTTTAGTTTAAAATAACAGTGTCTATCCTATCCGACAATCTACGTATCGTAAACTTGCTCACTACCTCTCCCGAATGTAAAGTGAGTGAATATGTACCTCGTATCGATGCCGATATTCCTATCTAACGTCTAAACGAGTACATGAGTCTTGAACCAACCTCACGGATTGCACACGTTCTAATAATCTCCCGATTCATTAGACCGTCGTGTTATGTTTAACCTTAGTCCTAATTTGGGGTTACCTCTCCCGAGTGTCAAATCCCGTAGTCTCAAACCAACCCTAATACCATAAAAATCATATCAAGGATGTAATAAAATGGTAAACACAATTGGATTTAGACAAATAATGGTTAAATAAACATATATTCAATCAAACATGCATTTACATGAACTATATCAACCCCTATATAATATCTAATTATCCAACCATGATCACAACAAAATATACATTTAAACAAGAGAAATACTATACTTCATCATTCAAGATACAACATTTAAATACAAAGAGGGAAACAAAGATAAAAAGCCAAATCTGAAGAGTGGAATATTCCACTTTAGCCAAAACCTTTCTATTAGGCGATAAGCCGATATATCCAGGTGATAGACAAGAATAAAGGAAATAAATGAAGACCTTTTTGTCAAGCGATAAGTCGATATGTCCCAGTAATAGATGAGGAGAAAAGAAAGAAAATATTGAGGCTTCTGATAGGTGTGAAAAACCTATCTATTTCTAAACTGGATTTGTTAGTTCTCAAGCATTTTAGTTATATTTAATTGTGTTTTAGTGTGTTTTAGTATAGAACAGGTGAAAGGACATCAAAAGGCGAGAAACAAGTGAAAGCGATGGAGAAACGGTGAACAAAATGTGCAAAATAGGGTTTCGGTGAATGAAGACCACCGCCTAAGCGGAAGTTCCACCACTTAGGCAGAAAAGAGGTAGAATGTTGGAGTGCTGAAGGGTTGAACCACCGCCTAGGCGAGAAAACCACCGCCTAGGCAAGAAAACAACAGAATATCTTGCCAACAGCCACTGCCTAAGCGGAAAAACCACCGCTTAGGAGAAGTCATCGACAGGAGTTAACCGACTTAAGTCCACCGGCTAAGCGGTGAACCACCGCTTAGGTGGTGACATTCTGCACAGAAATATCTGTTTTCAGATATTTTGAAGATATTTCCAAACCTTGCCTATAAAACCCATTTCTCCACCAAATCTAAAAAAGGTGAGGACCCCTTAGACGTGAGAAGAGGCTCCGGTTGTTCTTTGGGAGCTCTCTTCCACCTTAATTAGATTAGATTAGTTTAGGAAGTAGATTAGATTAGTTGTAAAGAGTGTTCTTGGACAATCCTTGAAGAGCTAGAAGAGGAAGTTCATCAACGAAAAAGAGGAAGCTCGGGAGGATCGTTCTTTGGCTAAAGTGGACTACTCTACTTTGAGATTTGGCTTTTCTTCCCTTGTTTCCATCTTTGTATTTAATGTTTATAGTTGGTAATGACGATCTCCTCTTGATTTATGTTGTATTGGCTAAGAACATGTTAGTGTAATTTAGAGATTAGCTAGGGAAAGGTGTAGTTGTGTAAATACTCGTTTGGTTTAATATACGTTTCTTTAACGGTTGTTGTTTTAAGTCCGATTGTGTTTATCATTTGATGACGATCTTAATATGCTTGTTACGGTATTAGGGTTGGATTTGAGAATCTAGGGTTTGACACTCGGGAGAGGTAACCCTGGATTCGAACTAGGGTAAACACATCGTTATGACCTAACGACCCAGGAGGGCGTTAGTTAGTGTGCAATCGATGATGTTGGGTCAAGACTCACGCGGCCTAGAGTCATTAAGACATCGAGGGGGACCTCTTCGTCAACACTAAAGTCGCTTATTCTCTCGTCTTACACACGGAAGAGGTGGCGGAGGAGTTTACGAACCGAGATTGTCGGATACCTAAACTCCGTTATTGTTAACCGAACGAAATCAAACGTGTATTAAGTGAACAAAATCAATCCCTAATTAATCAACTTAGTTAGAATTAACCCACTAATTGTAGTTTAGCTTAGTTTAATTTTAATTCACGTCTTCTGTCGTTAGGATAACACGAGACTACGTCAATTGCGGTATTCAATTCAATTATTCACACTTTTCTCTGTGGGAACGATATCCGATCTTCAAAGATACACTATATTAAAAATTTAGACCTCGTATACTTGCGAGCGTAAGTAGGTGTGCAAAAAATTGCCCTACTAGCTTCCTATTATGTGTTCGACGTTGTGAATGCTACTTTCGTGAATGAAGGAGGACACGAGTTGGTACCATTATTGTCTAACACCGTAGCCTTAATTGCCAAAGAAATGAAGTCCCTAGGTTGCATTCCCAAGAGAGGATAGGTTAAAAACTTGGATGGAATAACAAATTCGATAGAAGTCAATGAGAAGATAGATAGATTCGGGCTAGGATATGAGCCAACAAGTAAAGACAAGTTAAAATTCTTCCAAAAGAAAAGGGATGAATTCTCGAATAGCCCTGCGATGGAGATCCCACATATTCGGATCACTTTTCCCTATCTGACAGAAACCATAAAAATGAAAAAGAAACTATAAATTTTGAGTTACACCCTGCGAAAGTATTGATCGAGGAAGCTGTGAATGTAATCTTGGGAAAAAGAGGCAGAACCATGTCATGGGTTCGATATTTGGATATAATAGTCATGCATTCATTAAACATAGGATCATAGTACATTGTCGTATAAGCAAAATACTTTAATTCATCCAGAGCGTACTTAGTAGTATTTGAGAAAAATTAAAGAAAATAGATATTGCCTTTATTTTTTAGATTTTTGGCACCTCCATCGGTCAGACTGCTACCCATGTGACACTGATGACACTTACCTGGATAAAGTCTTCAATATAGTGCCTGAGGTGATAGTATTGATTTGTGTGGTGACCCAATCCTCTAGAATGGCACACATAGAATATATGCCAATTAAATAGTGGAGATTGTGGGGTGAATTTATTACGATCATGGGAGGCTCGAGTGGGTTCAAAGCTTTGGCGAGGTTGGATAGGGTATTGCTGAGGGTTTTTATGGTGGGATGGGTACCTAACAGGGATGAATAACTAGCTCTTGGGTTAAACTAGAGTCCCAATTATCGGAGCTACGTATATAATTTCAATTTTCCTCGTAGCGGACTCACTACCTGACATACATTGCCCAATTTCCTTGATAGACTGATCCATTGATCAATCCAATTCCACATTTTGAATATTTGTTGTCGGAATAAGAATTCTTGGGGTTCTGAATGCTGCTCTATCGATTCACTTTTTACCCAAGTAGGTGTTTCTGGTTTTTCTAAAATTGTTTGAGTACCAGTGGCCCATGCATTTGTAGAGTTTTAGCTGAGTTGATCTCGTCCTTGAGTTCTATTCATATATTTCCTAATTAGTATTATGATTGTGTACTTCTTTCATTGTTTTGGAGTATGTTACCCAATAAGCCTTCTCACAGTTTCACGATGTAATCCATTCTCTATGAGGGGGTTTGGGATCATCTTACCAGATTCCTTTGTTGTCGTAGTCTTTAGTTGGCTCCTCCAATTTTTTTATCTGAGCATTGTCATCTTTTTCTTTAGGCAGCAGTGACTAGACTTCATCTTTCATCCTCCTCGATAGTGGGGCATAGTTCATCTGGTCTATTGCTCATTTCAAAGAGAAAACACTTTCCTCATCTAGGCAATATTAATCGTACTTGGAGTGATCGAGTTTGAATCCATTTTTGCGGTCTAACAGGTGAATCTTAGATGGCTTTTAGCGAAGGCTATCTTAAGCAGATCAAATTTTTTAATCTTAGTAGATAGTTAGAGATTTGTTTTAACTTTTTATGAACTGGTACGATCATGCCATGTTTACGAAAATCCTAAGGAATTATAATTTTCGCATACCTCCAAAAATATGGCCTTATTTGAATAAAAAGAAGTACATTTGAATATCACAATCTGTGTTTTCTTTGTAGGTTCAATCTTTGAAATTTACTAAATCAAACCCTAATCAAGTGTTTAAACTTTTATTAGGCCATATAAAATGATATTTCTTTGTCTGACAAATTATAGTATTAATTAAGATAGGACTTCCATTTTCCCCTCGTGATATGTTCGTAGTCATTTTAGGGAAGGTTTGTTTTACTTCAAACGAGATCACGAAAAACAAATCCTAGGTTGGCTATTCCATACTTTATTGGTCCTAAAGATTTATTTTTTTATGGATCTAAACAAAATAAAGATGTATATGGGGTTCATGACTTTTCTTCTAACGCATCCTAGGAAAGTTCGGCTTTCAGATCTTCAAACCTACTCGTCCGGACATCACCTATGTCGTCCATCAAGTCAGCCAGTTATTGTCCCCTCCTCAGACCACTTATTACTCCGTTTTTCTTCACTCGATATGTCAATGGCGTCTTATTTCACTGAATTCATTTTTCTACCTAGTCTGCTGCTACTTTACAGGCTTATTCTAATGTCAACTGGTTCAGAGATCCTACTAATAAACATTTAACCATTGGTTACTGTTTCTTTTTATGCAACTATCTTATTTTCTGGTGCATTAAGAAACAAATCATGGTTGTTTGCTCTAACACTGAACCTGAATACCGTGTCATCATTAGTGCAACACAGGAACAACTTTGATTTGTTGGCTCCTCGCTAACATGGGAGTCTCATCCCTTACTACCACTGTTCTACATTGTGACAATATAAGTGCTATTCAAATTGCCTATAATGACATTTTCCATCAGAGTACAAAAGACATTGAGACTAATTACCACTTCGTCAATCACCACATTCTCCAGAATATTTTTCGCCTTCATTCTGTTAATTCAGTCGATCAAATAGTAGATATTTACACCGAGACTCATCCACCCAAATGCTTTCATAATCTGGTTTTCAAACTCAAGTTCATGTCTTATTTATAACCTTGATTTTGAGAGGATGTTAATATATATATATATATATATATGCACACACATAGAGAAAGAGATATACAGAGAGTTTATACACATAAGGTAACTGGGGTAAAACCAAAACCCTAACCCTATCAATGTTATACTAGTCACCTCCTATGTATAGACTCTATATATATCTTTGTAATTATCCATGTTCTCCCAATATTTTACCTCTCAATTATTATAATATCCTCAACAACCACGAGGATCATTTGACTAGAAAAACACAAAACAACAAACTACATGGAAAACGAACACTATTTGATCCCCATTTTTGGATATTAGACAATTTATGGGTCTGATTTTTAAAATTATAGGGCTATTTTGATTATGATTTATAAAGTTTTGAGTTTGATTTTGTGAATATCAATGAATAAATATAGAGTATAGAGAGAAAACATGGGGTTTATTATACGTGAATGAATGAATACAAGAATACTTAGAAAAGAGAAGTTATATAGGCATACAATGGAAAGATCTAGAAAGCGAATAAAATACTATTCTACCCTTAATAATAACAATACCAACAACAACAACAACAACTACTACTATTACTACTACTTCTTTAATATTCCCACTTAAACTTACAATGTTGCTGCAAGAAGCATCAAGGTTTGCCAACCAAAAATCAAAAACGTAAAATAGAATGTGACTTTGTAAACAAGTCAGCAATTTACAGGATAACACGAAAGGCAAAGTAATAGTCCCATGTTGAAGGTGATGACAAATGATATGACAACCAATATTGATGTGCCTAATTCGTTCATGAAAGATTGAATTGTGAGCAATCTGAATAGCACTCTTGTTATCATAATACATAGGAGTGGGATCAGAAAGAGAAACACCCATATCTGCAAGTAACCAACGCAAACAAATTATTTCGGTGGTAGTGGATCCCATCGCACGATTTAGAAATAATGTCCTACTTCTTCCTCTTCCATGAAATTAGAGAATCACCCAAAAATATACAAAAATCTGTGACAGACGACACATGTAACTCTAAAGACGAGGTTAATGGAAGTAAGAGACTTTGAAATAGGGTGGCCCAAAAATACCAAAGGATACGACGAACAATATCCCAATAAACTATAGTAAGAGAGGACAAATTGATTGACGATGGGAATAGAGTGGGCACTGTTTGTGGGAGTAATAGTAAGATAGACTAAACGACCAACAATAGTATGATATAAGGTAGGATTTGACAAATGGGCACCATTAGAAGGTGAATAGTGAACATTCACCTCTATAAGAGTATTAACGGACCAAGTATTAGTAAGACGAGCATGCTCAAGAATTTCAACTTCATATTTAGACTGAGAAAGAAGGTAGTCTTTTGGAGAAAATGCTACTTTGATACCCAGAATGTAATACCCCAAAAAAATTTATTTTATTTTATTTAAATTAAGTTAAATATTTTTTTAGGGTTATTTTGTATATTATGAAAATTTATGGTATAAATAAATATTTGATAACAAGTGTAATTTTGGAGTCTAGTGATAATATTATATAAATTATACGGATGCTTTTGTAATTACTTTGCTTAATAATAATATTGCATGAATTATAGGGGGTTTGTGTAATTAGTTTAAAAAGTTACTTTGTGTTGGAAGAAAATTGAGCCACCACATGTAAAGTTGGTTTACTCATGCTTGCACCATATATATATGTGTGTGTGTGTGTTAATACAAATGAGGATAAGGACGGACTTCATAAAGAATTATAAAAATGGGTAGAGAGAGGATTCACAGCAGAAGAGACGAACATGAAGAAAAGAAAAATTAAAAAATAAGAGAAAAAAAAAAGTATTTCTTCTGTGGATTATTATCAATTTTGAATTTAAGGTAGAATTCTTGATGCCTTTAATATTTGTATTTAATCTCTCTCTATTATGTGGTTCATATTAAAATTGTTTTAAATTTTAATTGTTAATTTACATGAAATATTTAGGATTATTATGTGAAAATTATGTGAGAAATATGTTTATACGCTCTTTGTGGGAATTGGTTAGACACACGTACTAAATAGGTTAAAATTCTACTAAGTTTTGACTCACAACCCCATAGTATTTGTTGCATGATTAATGAAAATGGAAATGAGCCAGAAATTATAAGTGGATTTGGATTAAATTTTGTAATATTTTTATTTATTGTTATTGTTGTAAACTTGACTCAACTAATTGATAAATATAATTTTCAACATAATTTGTAAAATTTCTCAAATTTTTATAAAAATAAAATATTGGTTATTTAATTTTAGTATTAATTCTCTTTGGGAAAAATCGCTTGGCGGCCATCACATAGAAAGTAGCATAAAGTCCTTAAGTCCTTCATTTAAAATTGACGAGATAATTCTGACTTCAAGATTCCAATCCCATCAATATCATCATCGGTAATAATCATGTCATTCACATATAAAGAGAGTAGAATGTGGCTTGCAGTTGTAAACTATATAAATATAGCGGAATCATGATTACTTGGGTTAAAACAAAGATAAGTAATTTCCATAGAGAACTTCTCAAACCAGGCTTAAGGTTCTACTTTAAGAGCATGTAGAACTTTCTTGAGTTTAAAAACTTCTCCATAATTATGATCACAACTAGGAGGAGGAGTCATGTAAACTTCTTTTCAAAGATAGTCATTCAATTAGGCATTTTTAACATCCATCTGAGAAATATGCCATTGACGAACAGGTATGATGGCAATAATAGTATGTATAATTGTGATTTTCTCTACCGGAGCAAAGTTCTCATCATAATTCATAGCATATTGCTGAGAAAATCTCTTAGCAACCAGTCGAGTTTTGTATCGCTCAACTGAACCATCTGACTTGGTTTTAATTTTGTAGACCCAAGGAGAACCAATTGTACTTTTACCACGAGCCAAGGTAAAAATGAAGCATTCGTCTTGTGTAAAGCAGAGAGTTCCTCAGCTATAGCCTGTTTTCAAAGGGGATCAATTACTACCTCTTTATAGGATAAAGGCTCAAAGAGACAGGGTAAAAATGAAACAAGAATTTGAAAAGCAGAAGTAAACAAAATTTGGTATATTAGTGGGCTTACAAATGTGCTGTGGATAGCGAGAAGGAGGATCCACAGTCTGAGAAGGTTCTTGGTCGGCCATAGGAGGAGAGGTAACACTCGAAGTATTAATACTTGCAAAACTAATAGTGCAAACGCTACAAGAATAATGTTGAGAAAGAGTTACAATAGGAACATGAGGTTGAGTTGCAAGAGATGGGTCAATATTTGTAGTGCATGGGTTTTGAAAAGATAAACTATCTGTATCATCAGAGAAAGGATCAATCGAAATGAGGTCAGATTTAGTCAAGTTTTGTGTACTATCTGGAATAAAGAAGAAATGTATATGCTAAAAAAACACAACATGACATAATATATATAGTTTTTGTGCAACTGGGTCAAAATAACAATATCCCTTTTGTCTATCACCATTATCTAGGAAGACACAAATGATGAAGCGAGAAGATAACTTACTATGCTATACTCGGTCAAAGAACAAAACAAGTATACCTAAATACTCTTAATGGAGAATAATTAAGAGTATGACCTTACCACTTTTCAAATGGAGAAGATAGACATGAAGAATGAGAGAATAAGATCTTATCAATTACCGCACACTCTCCCACATTGGTCTGGTGTATTCATGATTAAATTCAATATTTAATTTCTAAAGTGCTCTCCAAGACAGTTGACTCCTACTTGACAAGGAAATAAGATATCTCCTCTTACCAACCGGACTAGCACTTTTTGGATTAAAATTTGAGGGCATATTGGAAAATTCATACTAAAAAATTAATGACAACATCAATTTTTGACGGTTTACTGACATGAAGGGTAATTGCAATGTGGAACCAATGCAGCGGGTAATGCAGTGTAATTTTGGAAAAAGTAGGAAGTTTGTGTGCCATTTAGACGAATTTTAAGGTAGATAAATGTAATTATTCCTAAAATAAAATTTATTAGGTAATAATGATTAATGAAATGACAAAAGCTAAGTGGTGATCAAGTGGGAAAGTTTAAGGTTTTGTTTGGGACTCACCGATAAAAGGTCAATTTCCAAACGAGACAGGGTGTTCTAAAGAATGCAAAGACAAATGCAACAAAAAAGCCATTTGTTTTGAAGGCTTGGGTTGTCCCCGTTTCTTTTTAATTTCCAAACGAGACAGGGTGTTATACTTATTCATTTATTTCCATTATTAAAAATAAAATACATGTGAAAAAATATTTCCTTGTATAAAATTATGATTAATATAAAATTTTACAATTAAAAATAACTTATTTATTGAAAATATAAAATATAAATATTATAAATAATTTTTTTTAAAGTATATTATATGTTTCAAATAAAAAATTAAATATCATTAAATTCGAGATAATAAATATATTCTAAAATACAAAAATAAAAATAAAGGTAAACTTATCATACAAATTTCATCATTTGAAAAAATTCATTTTAGCTTTTAACAACACCATTTTCCTAACTTTTTAAGTAATTAAAAGAAAGAGAAGTCTAATTGTGATTTTTTTCTAAAAAGAAAAGAAAAAAAGTCGATTAGCAAACACACTTATATCAATTTATTCTTTATGGAATTCTTTTTGAAAGAAGAAACACCCAAAAAAATCGAAAATTAAATTGAAGTAGGTTGGGAGTTACAACTGTAAACCATCAAACATGTCATGAATTCCAAACAACTTTGATGATTTGCTTTAAATTTTCTGATGAACAGGAAGAAGTTTAAAAAAATAATTACTAATATAATATATTAATTCGCTTGATTAGTGTGTATGGATCAAATAGTCTTTGTTTATTGTTTTTTATAAGTTAAGTTTTAAGGTTTGTTTGGTTATAATATAGATCATAATACCATTTATTATACTCATTGTAAAACGACTTTTTCCTAACAAAAGACCAAGATTTGAGTTTTATTAATAATAAAAAAAATTTACTTCTCAAACTTATCCAAGTAACATAATATATATATATATATATATATATATATATATATATATATATATATATCCATGAAAACAAAACCTGTCTTTTCTATCAATTCGAAAAATGTGTATTTTTTATTTTTATTTTTTTCTGATTTTTATTCATACTTTGAGAAATAAAAATACTAAAATAAAATAGTTTATAAAAAATGCCATTGGCATAAAATGCCTCTCATTAGTGGAAAGTGAAAGTGGAAGGGAGGATAAAGTACCTATCTTTCCATCATTTCATGGTTTGGTCGAAAAGAAGGTTAAAATATGCAACTTTACATTTAAAATATTATCACTTGGGAAGAGGAACACAACAGATGAAGCATCAACAAATTAAAATGGCATTATGATATGTTAGGGGGATTTTTCTTTGTTTAGTATTAGACAAATGTGGCATGACCCAAGTTGTGTCCACACCAAGACTTGCTATTTTTAAATCATAATATTCCATTGTTGGATTTCCAACTTCATTTACTTATTTCTAATAGGTACGAGGATGATTCCAACTTTTTTTTTTTATTTGATTTGCTAGCTGTAAAGCTTCATAGATGCCCCCAAGAGGAGCAATTACAATGATATACACAACATTTTATTTTAAAACAAGTATTTTTGGGAATCCAAAACTTTCCTTTTACCCCCATGAATATTTTTTTATATGAAAATATTTTCTACCCAACATTTTATTTTAAAACAAGTATTTTTGGGAATCCAAAACTATCCTTTTACCCCATGAATATTTTTTTATATGAAAATATTTTCTACCTATAAATAAGAAAACTATTTTGTCAAAAAAGAAGTTTAATTAACCATAATTTTTTTTCTAATTTTTGGACTGAAATATAACAATTTTACCGTTCTCTTTCCATATTCTTAAATAAAATAAAACACTATTTTCAAATATATAAATTTTCAGGATATTACATGGCACTTATTAAGTTGAAAGTCTTGAAAATTCAGTTGCAAGATCTGTTAGATCATGAGTTTATTAAACCAAGTGTTTCTCCTTGGAGAGTTCCATTATTGTTAAAAACATAAAAAAAAGTAAATGCCGATAATTTGAGGATGTGTACTGATTATCGACAACTAAACAAAGTGACTATTCGTAAGAAATATTTGTCGCCTAGAATTGATTATTTATTAGAAGAGTTGCAAAAGGCCAAGGTATTTTTTAAAATAGATCTTTGATCGGGATATTACCAGTAGAAAATCAGAGACAATAATGTATTGAAAACGATGTTTCATACAAGGTATGGGCATTATGAATTTGCAGTTATATAATTTGGGTTAACGAATGGCCCAACTGCATTTATGGATCTGATAAATAAGATCTTTTAGCCTTAGATAAGTTTATCATAGTATTTGTTGATGATATACTGATTTACTTCCAAAATGAAGAAGTGCATGCAGAGTATCTCAAAATTGTACAACAGATTTTAAGAGAGAAATAATTTTATGCTAAGTTCAGTAAATGTGAGTTTTGAATAGATAGAGTTATATTTTTTGGGCATGTTATCTCAGGTAATAATATACAAGTTAGCGCAAAAAAAAAAGTGATTAACTTAACAATGATATGGATTTGTAGTTTCTTGAGATTGGTAGTTTATTATCATAGCGTTGTTAATGGGTTTTATATTATAGCTACACTATTGACTCATTTCACCCACAACAAAGTTAAGTTGAGTGGACTGACAAAATGTGAAGAGTTTCCAGGAGTTATAGAATAAATTTATATCTGCGCTTATATTTTTGCTCTCTACGAAAGGTGGTCATTTTATCACATTAGGGTTTGAATTGCGTATCGATACGACATTGTCCTGTGAGTACGCTCATTGGTCATTAAAGATTTATGAACATAAAAATTACAATAAATAATTTGAAATTAGAGGTAATTGCATTTTCTTCGAAATTCTGGAGATGTGTTCTTTACAGCGAGACTTGCGAGATATGCACTGATCACTAGAGTTTAAAATATTTGTTTACTCCAAAAGAATTAAATTTGAGACAAAAGCGTTGGATACAATTGTTCAAGGATTATGATTTTACTATTCATTATTAGCCTGGAAAGACTAATGTTGTAGCAGATGCATTAAATCGAAAATCGACAAGTTTGCTTACGCATATTCAAGTCATTCATACAATTTATATGTCAATTTGAGATCCCTACGAGTCTAGTTGGCAGTAGTTCAGATTGCATAATTGCTTGCGACTTTGACCTTGAGACCGACGTTAATTGATCGTATTATAAGAACATAGAAGTTAGATGAGCAATTGAAAAAGATCGGGAATGAAGTGAAAAATAGACATGGAACCAATTTTCTCATAAGATAAAACGATGATCTTGATGTTTGGGGATAGGTTATGTGTGCCTAATAATACTGATTCAAATAAAGACAAAAGAACACAGTTCAACGTATGCAATGCATCCAAGGGTTACCAAAACGTATCGGAATTTGCAAGAACATTACTGGTGGAATAGAATGATAAGAAATTGTAGAATTTGTTTCCATGTGCCTTATCTATCAGCATGTCAAGATGGAGCACCAACGTCTAGAAGGGTTATTGCAAATTTTGCCTATTCCAGAATGGAAATGGAAATATATCACGATAGATTTTATTTTGGGATTGCCCCGTACTTAAGCGAAACATATTTCATTTAGGGTGATTATTGATAGACTTACAAAAATCAGTTTATTTTCTTTCTATAAAAACCATATACTCGATGGACAAGCATACAATATTATACATTGATGAGATTATTAGGTTAGATGGCGTGCCAGTTTCCATAGTGTTGGATAAAGACACGAGATTTACATCAAAAATTTTGGCCTAGTCTTCAGGCTGCTCTGGGTAGGGGTGTGCAAATTACCAGAGACACGATTAGCCAAACCCATACCTATCCGAACAGGCCCAATCTGAAGAGAAATTGACTAGATTTGGTGGAAATCGGCCCACAATTATTCAGGCCCAAAAAAAATGAATCGATGGCTAGATTAGAACCTTTCAAATCGGATTACACCCAGTCCGATCCGAACCTAAAACAACGTCATTTCTTCTAGTATATAAATATACCTCATTCCAATGAAACCCTAGCCACATCACTCGTTTCTCTTCTTTCATTTGACTTCTGTAGTACAGAGCTACTCTTCTCAAGCTCTCTAGAAGATGACGACGATGGTGCTTCATCCTTTCAGATCGACGACGATGACGGTACTTAAGAATCGACGCTGCTTCCAGATTAGAAACAATGATGATGCTTCTAGATCGACAATGAAGATGCTTCCTGATCTGCGTTGACCCTAAATCTGCCAGATCGACGCTTCTTCCATATGTTGGCGATGATATTATGTATGTTTATTGTTTCAATCTCATTTTTTATTTCTTTATTAGTTTTAATTCATTTGGTTTCGATCGATGCTTTTTCCATTTGTATGTTTTTAACTGTGTTGTGATCGATTTTGATCTCCCAGATCGAAGACGACGATGATTTGAAACTTGTGTATGTTTTCAATTTCATTTGTTGTTGATTTCGTTTCGTTTCTCTGTGATTGCATCGAAATACCGACCCGACTGAAGTACCAACCCGGTTTGGCTTGGGCGAGTCATCAACCAAACCCGATCCAAAACTTCAAAAATTGGTTTAGTTTTTTACTAATCTGAGAATTTTGGATTGGCCCATTTCAACCAGCGAGACCTTATCGATCCAACCCGTGTACATACCTACATTTATGTACGAAATTAAGATTCAACACAACTTTTCATCCTCAGAGTGACAGCTAATCAGAGCATATAATTCAAACATTTGAGGATATGTTAGAGGGCTGTGTTTTAGAATTTCTTGGTAACTGGGATGATCATTTGACTTTGATGGAGTTTAGACAATAGCTACCATTCAACAATTGAAATGAAACCATATGAAGTATTATACGGCAGAAGATGTAGAACTCTAGTCTATTGGATTGAAGTTGGAGAATAGAAATTGTTGATGCTCGACATGCCCAAATACAAAACAATGAAAGCGATTCAGGAAATACTAAGAATTGCTCAGAGTCAGCAAAAGAACTATGCCAACAAGCGTAGACATGAATTGGAGTTTGAAGTAGGCGATTATGCAATTTTATGTATATCTCTGTGGAAATGAATAATAAGATTTGAGAAAAAGGTAAAACTAAGTATGAGGTACATCAGGCCGTATGAGATTCTAGAAAGGTCGGTATAGTTGCACAAAGTAGCTAATAGCAATTATTTTGCTACATCGCAAGTGTACAGGATCAAGTTTTAATAGTATAGAGTGAGTAGAATATCGTATCGACAGGGATTGGTTTAAATCATCAGTAAGTACAACAATTATCGTAACCTAACTATATTTAGGCATCCAAATTTAAGATTTGTAAAAAGTAAAAGTAAAACAAATAGAATATCAAAACCAAAGTAAAATATGGACTTCTTATGTTCAATTGTTCTAGGGGGGTTGACATCACTTTGTTAAACGATGCTAATCAAATTCAAGCTTGTTAAGTAAATTCATGCCCAATCATGTACCATGGGTGTCTAAATTAACCTTACTTCTTCTCTCGAGTGCCAAGTAAGATAAATTGTATAATTGCTCGAATTAATATCTCTATTTAACTCAACTAATTATCTAATCATTAAGTCTCACCCACCAAATGACTACCCAAATTATATTAGCCTCTCGCACTCAATATAATAAGGATTGTATTTCTTCGATCTCAATATGCAAGATTACCTCTCTCAAGTGTCTAATCTTGCACATCCATGATATCTAATTTACCTTTCGCATAAATTAGCAAATACGCATAAAGAAATATAAATGATCGAAACATGAAATTCAATTAACAAAATCTTAAAGTCTCAAGGCATAGTTCATACAAAGTTATTCAAATCCCCCTAGATAGAAACTCTAACTCAATATAATGGAATCCATGACTAATCTTTTCAAGAAATTCATAAATGCAGACATGTTCAACACAATATCATAAATACAAAAATTTAATACAAAGATTAGGGTGAGAGAAAGAAATAGAAAACTCTTTGTGGAGATGACTTTCAAGGTTTCTAATCTTCAATAATCTTCAACTCCCAGTTCTCTATCTAGAAATTTTAGGCCTCCAATTGTGTTTTTCCCCAAAATCTAGCCACCAATATTGTTTTTCTCCCAATTTCTCCACTCCCTTTTGTTTGAGGCATGAAGTGGTATAAATAGGGCTCAAAGTAGGGTTTTTCATGTTTTCACACTGCAGAAGGGCGCTGGAGTGCACCTTTTACCATGGAACGCTAACGAAAACGCATTGGAGTGTTCTTTTGGCAGTGGTTCAAGCAATTCTGATACATGTTTGTATTTTGGTCATAATTGTCTCATTTGAACTCCAATTAAGGTAATGTAAAATGTTATGGAAAGATAAGGAAGATATATACAACTTTCATGTTTTGAGTGTTTTAATAATCAAATTTAATTATGGTCAAAATTGGTCTTTAAGTTACTATACCTATACTACTGACGAACTGTTACAATCCAATTTACCTCATTTTACCACTTTTTCTCTTTTTCACCCAATTATTTTTGATTCCTACAAAATAATATAAAAAATACATTAAACTAACAAAAATGTTTGAAAACTCACAAATATTTGAACTAAAAAGTATTTGATTTGTTGGTAAATAACCTCCTTATCAGTAGCCCTACCGCCAAAGTTGTCTAGACTGCACTATATTTTTCATATTTCAATGCTCAAGAAATATGTGTCAGACCCTTCGCATGTGTTGACTTCTCAGCTAATTTAATTGAAGGAAGACTTGTCATATGTTAAGGAGCCAATACTAATTCTAGATCATAAAGATCAAGTATTGCAAACAAAAAATAATTCCGTTGGTGAAGGTGTTACGGCACAGTCATTCTATAGAAGTGGCAAAATGGAAGAAAAGAGATATAAGGAGTAAATACCTGCCTTTATGTGTTTATCCAAAATTTCTTTTGGGAAAGAACAATTGTAATACTAGATTTCATATGTGCATATTTTTATTTTCATTTTATAACATTTAAAAAAAAATTGGGTCTAATATATTATTTCTAATTTTACCTGGATTTTTTTTGTAGTTATTATGATATTTAAAAAAAAAATAGTTTTGTGAATTTTTTTTTAGGGATTAATACGTTAATTTAATTTAACTTTTAAAAAATTTGGGGGCCAATTGCTATTTAAAAATATTAATTTTAACTTTTGGGTTTAAATGATATTTAAAAGATACAAATAGGGGAGTTTGTGTAATTTTTATATAAAAGGGACACATGGCTACACCTCCATCCAAGACTTAGAAAATGGATAAAGATCAAGCCACATGTCAACAGTTACTTAGGTAGTGGATATGATCAACCATTGTCTTATTCTTATATATAAAGTATAATAATAAATAAATCAAGAGAAAGAAAAACAAGCAAATACTCAAGTCCTCTCCTTTGATCATTTCCTCAACTTTCTTGACATTTACTTTGGGTATCTTGTTCCTATCTTTTTTTACAGGTAAATTAAACTATATCTATACCTATGATGTATATTCATAGATATATATGATAGTATATATATTGGGAATTTATTAGTGTATATAAATTATGGGATGTTTTTGTTAAATTAAAAAAAAACAAAAACTAATTAAGTTTAATTTAAATCGTTCAATTATTGATATTTTATATAGGCAGTTAATTAGTTTATATTGAAATGAATGTAATTTTGTTTATGATTAACTTTAGATTATATTTTTTGATTTTTTTTTTAGTTAGCCTGTTATAAGAATTTAGTAGGTTTAATTTCCATTTTAAAAATTACTAAAATTATGGAGTGAATTTCTATTTTATACTTAAATAACTCATATTTGTAGTGAATTAGATTATTAATTCAAGTTGATTTCTAATCATAATTGAAGAATTTATTTTAATTACTTATTTAAAGTTAATTTGAAAAGGTTATGTTGGATTTTCTAAAGATTTATATAAATTTTGAAAAATATTCCATGTATTTAGTTGTCTCTCATTTCATGCATGTCATTTCATATTTAATTTATTTAGGTAAATTCTCAATTTTAGGTCTTATAGTATATTAGGTTCTCAGTTGACGCCGTCTATGTCAATTTTTCGACTGTAGTGTGTTAGCAGTGTAATTATCAAGATGAATGTATTATCTTCTATGTAAATTCTCAAATTATATTTTCGTACTAAATTATGAAAAAAAAAATAATGATTTATTAAAATTGACAGATTTATAACGTTAAATGGATCAAGTAAATGGTTAAATGTGGAAAATAATTTTTATTTTTATACTACACTTCCATAGTTTGGTCTTGATAGGAAAGTATGTCCTGCAGATTATTAGTCTTTACAGGATGACATGTCTTGTAGGACATTATGTTGTGACCTGACATGAAGGCTTGTCCTACAAGTGTGTTATTACCTGACAAGACGGCAAATCATGCAGGTAGTTGATATATATTGTTGTTGTTGTTGATGATGAAAATGATAATTATCACTATGATATGGTGGTTTTTACCATATATTGGCTCTTACGATTGGAGATATTAAATGACTCTAACACTAGTAACCTTAGATTGCATAGATATATAGGTTACGGTACCGTCATAACTCTCGATCATAAGGTAAAACAATCTTATGGTTAGTATAGAAATATGTGTGTGGTATTTTATTGTATAAAAATAATTGGATCAGTTAATTTAAATTTAGTTATTTTAGTTTGATAATAACTATGGGATTTTGATGCAGCTCATTACATGGTTATATTCTGTTTTGATAAGTGATTTTAATAAATGTACTTCATCCATAAAGTGTTTTTATATTATGAAGTTAGTACAACAAAAAAATATTTTATCTTAGGTACTCCAAATAGAGACGAGTCCAATATTGGCGTTAGATAAAGTCAAAGAGTGGTGTGGCTTTTGAGGCTGTCAAGGTAGTTGTTGATAATGAGTGATTTAGACTTTTGTAGGTTTGTTATCGCATAGTTGGATATGTATAATCCCTGAATTTTGATTTGGTAAAAAAAGAAAAAAAAAGACAGTGAGAGAGAAAAAAAAACAATGTCAGTTGTTAGTTAGTTGTATATTTATTTTTGGTTGGATAATATCAAGTGCTTACACCTAGCCTTGGTCGTGGGGCTAGGGTGGGGTATGAAAACATGCACAGGGGAATATGGTGTAACCACCTCTATTTGTTAAAGGAATGATCTTTACATTGAATGGTCCACAATCTAGCACCTACAAACTCACACTTAAGCACAAACTAATTGTCCCACTACTTAAATTGTCCTACAAAGTTTTACCCTTTTTCTAGATACTTGTAATTTGAAGTGTTAAAATTACAAGTGTTGAATATATTAAGTGCTGAATATATTAGTCATTCAGTTTTTTTTTAATACTTTTAACTTAAAAAAAAATATTTATGTAAAAAAATTTATTCCTTAAATAATTTATATAACTTTATTTTTTTTTAAAAAAATCTCTCTGCACAACTTTCTCTCTCTATTTTTTCTCAATATTATATTTTCTCCATCTATAAATTCTTGTATATAATTTTTTTCATGAGATTTTATAGTATTAGTGTAAAATGTTGGTTGTGATAATTAGATATTCCATGATATTAAGTGATAAGTGCTAAAATCAACAACACGGTTTTGTTAAAGGAAGGTCCATCGCCAAAGCAATTGGGCTAGCCCAAGAGCTTGTCAAAGATTTGGGTAAGGATATTCATGGTCGTAATGTTATGCTCAAACTCGATATGGCTAAAGCTTATGATTGAATCGAATGGAATTTTTTAATTGAGGTGCTTAATCGATATGGTTTCAGCTCAGGTTTTATTGCTACTGCCTCTAGTTGTTTTGACTAAACTTATTTCTTAGTGGTGTTTCAAGGGGTCTATAAGAGTTGGTTTCCTGCTTCTAGAGGATTGCGTCAAGGCGACCCTATTTCACCCTTATTATTTATCTTGGCTCAAGAGGTTCTTAGTCAGAATATCTATCGATCCATGATAGATGGTCGGGTCCATTCTTTTGTAACTAAAAGATGTTGTCCTCTGGTTTTCCACTTGATATTTGCAGATGATACCCTCATTTTCTGCAATGTAAGTTCTCGTAGTATTAGAAATCTAGTGAAGGTGCTTGAAGAGTATTAGTTAGCCTCCGGTCAGCTTGTGAGTGCTCCAAAAAGTAATTTCTATTTACATCCTAACTGTCCTAATACGCGTCGTTCGGCTATTGGTTTGTCCACAGGTTTTAGTCAAAGTGGTTTTCCTTGTACATATCTTGGAGTACCCCTTACCTACGGCCATCTGAAAGCGATTCACTTCGCTGGTCTTATCGAGAAAGTGTTCAAGAAAGTTGATGAGTGGAAAGCTAAGCTTCTTTCTAGTAGAAGTAAACTTGTTCTGCTAAAGCATGTTCTATCTTCATTCCCTCTTCATCTTTTAGCATTCACTTGTGTTCACAATAGCCTTCTAGAGGATATGGAATCCATGTTTGCGAACTTGTTTTGGGGCCACTCGGATTCAGGAAAAAAAGGCACTGGGTGGCTTGGCAGAAGATCTATCAAGATACCTCTATAGGCGGTCTTGGTCTTCGGAAGCTTAAGGATATGAAGAAGGCTTTCTCTCTCAAACGGATTTGGTCTTTGCAGAAAGGGAATTCTTACTAGTGAGACTTTATGCACTCTAAATATACTAAAAATCTTCCGTTATCTCTGTGGACAAATCAAATTGGGAGTACTAAAATGTGGAAAGATATTTTATCGGTTACAAATATTTTTCTGCAATTTTCAAGATGGAAAGTCGGCAATGGCGAGCTCACTAGCTTTTGGCATGATGATTGGGGCCTTGGTATCCTAGCTAATGATCTTCATTTTACCAACTCGTTGTCTTTTGTAAAAATATTATTATAGGACGAGGAATGGAATTCTCTCTCTATTCTATCATCGGAATCCGATTCTCTCAATTGATCATTATTCTAATCTTTGGAGTTTACGTGTTCTTTTGAAGATTAAGATTTTCATTTGGCAGCTATTGAAGAACAAATTTGCGGTGGATGATATCATTAAGAAAATGGGAGTTCTTTTGGTGTCCGGTTGTCGTTACTGTTTCTTTAGATCAACTGAGACTATTCAACATTTTTTTCTGGACAGTGAGGTTGCTACTAAGGTTTGGCGGCATTTTAGCTCCTTCTTTAATATTTTGTTTATTCCTCAACCTTTAATCTACCGTATTAAGTTGTGGTGGAGTAGGCTAAAAAGGAGTTCTCAATTTCATAAAATAGGGGCGTTGATCCCGTCGCTGATTTGTTGGGAGATTTGGTTAAATCGGAATCGTGCTATCCATGATGAAGTTTCTATGTCTGATAAATAGATTATTACCAAAGTTAAAAACTGGATTAACGACCCTAGGTCACGTGAGTCTTACCCCAACGTCATCGATTGCCCACAATCCAACTCCCTCTCGGGTTATTGGATCATCACGTTGTTTACCCTAGTCCACATCTAGGGTAACCTCTTCCGACTGTCAAACCTCGAATTCTAAATGTATCTATCTGTGCATAATAAACTAACAATACGACAAACACAATCAAACATCGAAGAACAAACATAAACGCAACACCGAAATCATACGAATCACATATTTATAAATATATTGTTAATCCTAAACAATCCACGTTTAACTAACGGCCATAACCGTATTTACAATAAAGCACAAGATAAACATGCTCACAAATTCCTAAGTTAAATAAATAAAGGAAAAAATCGAAGAACTTAGCCGAGTCCGAAGATTTGTCGCTAAGAACGTTCAATAATCGCTTCGGCATCTTCTTCTCCTTTAGGATGTGATCTCTCCCTCTAAAACTCCTCAATCCATCCTTAGATATGTTCTAAGGGTGGTAGCATGCAAGAAAGGCCGAAAATGAGAGAGGAGAGGGGATTATATAGGCTAAATATCTAAAAAATATCCTAAAAAATATCTAAACTGTGCAGAGGTCACCGCTGCGGCGGTGGGTATATCGGTTGGTTGATCGCCTAAGAGGTGAAGACAGCAGTGGACTTGGTGACCATCCTGCATTTTCACTGCCGCGGTAGTGGACTTTCAGTAAGGATAGGTGCACTTTTCATTTTCACCACTGCGGCGGAGGTCTGGACGCTGCGGCGGTAGGCTTCTTTTCAGAATCTTGCCGCCTTACTTGTTTTTTCACCGTTCTTTAACCGTTTTTGGTTTGATTTGATCATTTATGCTCCGTTTGCCTACCTTTTCACCCCACACACCTGATTTATACAAAAAGAATAAAAACTAATTAAAACATAATAAAAACACTATAAAAAATACTCTAAAACTAACAAAACTGGTTTGAAAATATATAGGTAGATCACACCTATCAGTCAGCATTGCACAGGTCACTTACAAATAAAAAATATATTTTTTTAGGTGTTCACATCTCATTCTTTTTTTAAAAAAAAAAAGAGAGAGAGAGAGAGAGAGAGAAAGAAAGAAAGATAAAGTCGTTTGATTATTGAGATTCAGATAACTAAATGTTATTGTTACTAAAGGATTGAAGTCCTATTATGATAGTTTTTATGATTCAATTAACTTGGATGTTTATGTAGACAAGCGTTGTGTTTTAGATATGTTTATTGTATAGTAGTCAGGATCAATGGTGGACCAAGATAATGAGTGGATGAAATGAGAAACAATGAAAAGAATATAAATGATCAAGAGAATGTCAATCAGAGACATGATTAAGAAGACATTATTGAAGCAAAAAAAATTGTATTATTACGGTAAAACAACACTTAAATTACTAAATTCTTGATAACCCAAATAGGATCACTCACTGTGCATCAAATCTATTTGATATGCATAAATACGAGTGATTATGTACTTATAAATGCTTGAAATTTGCCTTAGAATATGATAAAAATATAAGTTAGTTAAAATAAGTCAACTGGACCTAAATTCCGTTAACTAATTGTAACCTTATGTTGATTTTTTTTTTATTCAAAACCTAAAAATTGAGATAAAACAATTGACTGGATTGGAAACGATCAACAGATTGATTCAGGGACCAGAGATTTCGTGAAATGAAGCAAAACGGTCAACTGGCCAAAGAATTAGGTTGACTGATTATTATAGGTCCTCAAAAGTATTTCAAACAGTTAACTGACTATATAAAGTGACTAACTGATTTTTGGATGTTCCCATAAATCTTATGAATGATCTTCAAATGGTCGATCGATTGTTAAACAATCGTCTGATTTGGGCTTATTTTTTAAACTTTTGTGAACGTTTTTTTAAAGATCTTTCACCTCGTTTTGACGATTAATATTTTTAAATTATTTTTTAAATGTTCTAAAAGAATATTAATTGTTTAGAAATAGTTTTCATGTGTGAAATCAAGGGCTTTACCAGAAAATCTATTTTGGTCCTTAATCATTCCAATTTCATTGTCTTTCCGGTAAAACCTTGAGTCCCAATCTTTGGGATAGATATTTGAATAATCATGGTGTAAGACCCAATTTTTGCATGTGCATATTTTTAATTGTATTTTATAATATTTAGAAAATAGTTGGGTCTCTTGTAATTTTTCTTTGAAAGCTTTAGGGGTCATTATGATGTTTAAAAACCTAGTTTGAGAAATGTTAATTACAATTTGGCTTTTAAAAGTTTTGGGGATCAATTGTTATTTTAAAAAAATTAATTTTTATCTTTTGGATATAAATGACAATTTATAATTATTGAGGGAGAGGTTAATACAAAATAATACTAGTAATGATGATAATATGATAAGGTTAAGAAAAATGGGAGAATCGTGGCTTGGCATATTATGTGTGTGAATCTCTCTTTACATATTTTTCTTCACATCCTTTCTTGGTTCTCTTTCTCTTCCTCTCTTCGAATCTCTCCCTTGTAAGACAACTCTCTCTCTCTGCCTTTCTCTTCTCCAATTATGTGAAATTATATATATATATATATATATATATATATATATATATATATATATATATATATATATATATATATATAAGAATTAATATAAATAAAATACTTTTGAAGTGTTGAAATATGTATTGTAGACTTTTAATTCTGTTTTCTTTAAGAGAAACTGAGTGATGACCATGGGAGATCAGGTCGTTACAAATGGTATCAAAGCCAGGTCATAGATTTTATAGATTTGGTGTGCCGTATTTGTAGTGGACCATAAAAAGTGAGTATATTGTCTTCTATAGAAATTGTCAAATTATATTTTCATACTGAACTGTGAAATATAAAATATTTATTAAAATGGTAAGTTTTATAGCGTTAAATAGATCAAGTGAAATTTTTATATGTGGAAACTGATTTTTATCCAATTATGCCATAATGTGGTTTCGACAAGAGAGCATTTTTTGCGAGATGTTGTTGAACCTGACAAAAGAGTATGTCTTGCAGGTCATTGATATATTATTGTTATAATTATCAATATGATATGGTGGTTTTTTTACCACGTATTGGGATTATTAGTACGATATATGATTTTTTACCACATGTTGTTGACTATTAATATGGTGGAATTGAATACGGTACTGACTATCAATATGATGGAGTTGAATATTGTATTGACAATATAATGTAGTAAAGTTGAATATATTGTTGATTATGAGTATGAAGTTGTGAGACCTGACAGGAGGGTACATCTTGCAAGTTGTTGAATATGTTGATAACATGATAATTTATACCATGTGATTGATATATTATTGATTATCAGATTCTACAGCTAGTTGAGAAGTATTGTGTGGTATTGTTATATAAAAATAATAATGATCAGTTGATTTAAATTCAGTTTTCTATTATGATAATATTTATGAGATTTTTATACAACCGTGTGACTGTATTTTTTTTTTCAAAGTGAATTTTGATAAAAGTACTTGATTCATAAAATATTTTTGTATCATTAATATAGTACACCGCTAAAATATTTCATCTTGACGTTAGGCAGAGTCAGAGGGTATTGTGACGTTTGAGGTTGTCAAGACAGCTGTTAAAAAAAAGTGCTTTGAACTTTTTGTAGTGTTATTACGAAATAGATGGTTATGTATAATCCTTGAATTTTGAGTTGGTAGTTTATTTTATTTTTTTGAAAATCAATGTCAATTGATAGTTAGTGTATATTTGTTATTGGTTGGGTAATATCAAGTTGAGGTCATACCCAACCTCAAGCATAGGTCCCGGGGTGGGGGTGTGACAGTTTTTATCTAAAATGAACAAATGAATTAAATATATTGTTGTTTATATTTAAATAAACAATAGTATATATTTGATTCATTATTAATGGAAATGAAGCCTTTGTTCTACATCTAAAATATCCGCATTTGTTTGTTTGAGGTAACTAAATTTTGGAACAAAATTTCTTTTGGGGGGAAAGGATTGTATGGATTAATTTTTGCACGTGCATTTTTATAATTACATTTTATAACATTTATAAAATAGTGGTGTCTATTGTAAATTTTCTTTTAAAGATTTAGGGGTCATTATGTTGTTTAAAAACCAACTTTTGAGAATTATAGGGGTTAATATGTTAATTACAATTTAATTTTTAAAAGCTTTGGTGGGCCAATTGTTATTTTAAAAAAAATAAATTTTTATCTTTTGGGTATAAATAATAATTTAGAATTATTGAGAGGGACATTAATATAAATTGTAATACAAAATGATAATGGTAATGATGACAATAAGATAAGGGTAAGAAAAATGGGGGGAAACGTGGCTTGGCATAATTAAGACCAAAAAAAGAAAAGGAAAATTCAAGGACTGCGATAACTTCTCTCATGACCAAAAGGATTGGATATGTACAAAAAAGTTAGGCGGTGGAAGAGAGTGTGTGTGAATCTCTGTCACATCATCTTTTCGGCTCTCTCCCTTGTACGCCAACTCTCTCTCTCTATCTCTCCCTCCATGTATGTGTAATTACATAGACATATATAATACTATATTTATATATGTATATGTATAGAGTGTGTTGTATGTGTTTACTATATATATATATATATATATATATATAAGAATTAATATAAATAAATTAATTTAGAAGTGTTGAAATATGTATTGTACACTTTTAGTTATATTCTTTTTAAGAGAAATCGAGTGACGGCCCTAGGAGATCGGATCGTTACATTTGGGGCATGAATTTGGACATTATATAAGCTGAATTCAATGTTAAAATAGTTGTTGAAATTTGGGTCAAGTAATGAGAGATTTTGGAAAAATATTTCGGGATTTTTTAAACAAAACTAACTATTAGAAGTTTATCTTATTTTATCTATATTCAGACCTGCGTTTAAAAAATAAATAAATTGGGATATATGTGAAATAGATTTTACGTCTTGAGCTTGAATATTCTAAAAATCCTGAAAAATAGAAAGAGAGAACATTTAAGATCAAAAGAGATAAAGAAATAGAGGTTTAGAAAATCTGGGAATATTCAATACACTCTTGAAGAAATTGGTGGAAGTTCTTATAAGGAAAAATATATTTAAGATATTTTATGAAATTTCAATTCAAAATAATCTAAGGATTTTAGTGAGATCTTTATGGGTTATGTTATAAATCTTTATGTGATAATTGTTTGTGCTCCATACTGAGCTTAATTGGTTTATCATTGTGATTATATCTTGAGTTTATTTCTAAAATCAAATCCAAATTTAATAAAAATTATTTTCTAAAAAACTCAAAAATATTATTGTTGAAAATCATTTTCTAAGTTAAAAAGGATTTGAACTAACTGGTATATGTGATTCTGTGGTACACTATGATAAAATTCATATTTGTATAAAACATGAATACCGATTGTTTATCTATATTATTATATACACTTATATCACCTAGTTCGTGTTATCAATTGAATTAATCCTTATAAGTATTGTAGAAGCTCTTTCTGAGGAAACAATTTTTTATTTTATTTTTTTGTATTATTGTGAGGTTGTAACTCAAACCTAAGTGTACCTGGTCTGGATGACAATGTGATTGAGTATAAAGGGAATTTACTCAATCGGAATTGTACGGGGTTGATTCTCACCTATTAAGGGGATCGAAAGGGTTTGGTGGATTGAATTCCCTACAAGAGCTTAGGGAAGTAGACGTACGCAAAAGTAGCTTGCCTAGTTACTATAAAAAAAAAAATTGTGTCACTTGTCTCTATCCTTATATATTTGTGTGTGTTTAGTATATGGTTTCATAAATTTGATTAAATTTTTAAAATTACCCAATTAACCCCTCTTAAGTAGATCTTTGGGCCAACAATTGTACCAAATCCAAGTTAGTTGAATAGGCTTAACATCCTAGATTAATCGACCACATGGCACATCACATGAACACCACACTAGCTTAGGGGTAATCCATGCACATACCTGTATTTTTATCGACAACAACTATGTTTTTTGGAGAGTCAGAATGACAACGTTCTAGCAAGCTACTAATTGTGATGCTTGGAGGTTATTAAGAATGGTTCTCAAGTTTCAACGAGAGATTTTAAACATTATCTATAAATGTTCAAGTAATTAACCTTTTATTATGTGGTTTAGATTTAAATGCATGTATATTAGGATATCAGGTTGTAAATCAGCCAAGGAGAAGTAGGATACCTTGAAAATCACAAATGAGTGAACGAATCAGGTCAAGGAATCCGAAATCATTGCCTTGATCCATCGATTTGAACTATTAAGAATGAGTGATTCAAAGTCGATCCCAGATATATAAATCAGATTCACCAACATATGCAACAGTTTAAGTGCAATTGAAAAATCATATTCCATGCATGGGAAAGTTCAAAAAATTATAAGGTCATTATCCAAAGCATGAGATCCCATGATGATATCGTTTCAGGAAGCCAAGAATCTAAACACGTACACCATTGATGAGCTCATTGGTAACCTGGTGACACACAAGTCTTCTATCAGGGGATATGAAAATGAGTCAAGCTCTATCAAATGAAAGTCAATTGCAATGAAGGCACAGAAAGAGGATCAAGACGATGATCAAGTGATCTTAGACAATGATCAAGAGCGAGATCTATCTCTTATGACAAAGAACTTCAGAAAGATGTATCATCCCACTTTCCGTGATAGAAGAAACTTCAATTTCAACTGGCAAAAGACAAGATGCTTCCAATCAGGCTATCCCAAGCCAAAGAATGACAACAAAGAAAGTCACAAAAAGAAATCAAAGGTAAAAAGAAATTTATGAAGATTACATATGATGATTCAGACTCTAGAAGCTCCAAAACTTCAAGTAGTGATGAGAAATCAACAATGTTCACACTAATGAAAAATGGAGATGATGTATCTGATTTAAGTTCCTCTAGTCCTTATCCAATTAATTTTCATGACTTATTTAATGCGTATCAAGAACTGTTAAATTATTACAAAAATCAATCATCTAAAATTATTGCCTTACATTTCTTTCTTTGAATAAACAAATTGGAAAAATGCAAAACTGAAAACTCTTCTCTTAAAAAACAAACTTCAAAAAATAACTCATATGATTTCGAAAATGAAAAAAAGAAGTTGAAATAAAAAAAAATAAATTGAAGTTTGAAACTCTAATGTTTTCAAATTTACACAATTCGAGAATAATCTAATTTTTTAACCATAGTGATCTAATTAATACTACTCTAATTTTAATCTTGATTATTATATAGTCAAGTGATAACAACAAAATTAAAATGTTATCCACACAGAAATATAAAGAGTGGAAGCCAAAAAAAAAAAAAAAGGTAACACAAAGATTTTTACTTAGAAAATGCTCCTTAGGTGAAAAACCACGACGCCGTATATTGACAATATCCAAACTAATGGAAAAGTTTGGTGGTACACACGACTAAACAACTTCCGCTTCAAGTCTGAAGTGTGATCTCTTCTTTTTGTCTTACTCCCACAGGGCTTGTTTTATGTCAAGCTAGTGTCAGCTCACTCACGTCATCGAACTCCTCACTCGAGTCATGTCCTCGACATCTTTCAAATACTTCTGATCTCCTCGACCTTGACCCTGCTTGGGAACTTTTATTAGGATGCTTGTTTTTCACATATATCACAAGACTTTAATCTTCATGTGTTGTTAGGCGATTAAGTGCAATATCAGACATGATTCTCAGTTATTTTGGTAGTGGAAGTGGTAGTGGTTTTCAAAAACTCTTGATTTAATTAATCTTTGAGAGATTCATTTGAAAAAGTTCGACTTAATCTGAGAGTTTTTGAAATGCTTAGAAAATGTTTTTTTTTTTTTAAATTACAAACGCTCTACAATATTCAACACATGAAAAAGGGGGCTACAATCTGTGTTTATATCCCACAAATAGAAAACATTTCTAGTATCTAAAATCCCTGACAGGAAAGATTTGAAAGTTAAATTTGGATATATCATCAATGCGGTACTGCCACAATTCAGACGATTGAGCTTTTGGAGATGCATCGTACAAACGGTTAATAAGTCGCTCAGACAAAATTTGCGTCCATTTTTCAAAAAAACATCTTTTTGTTTACTTTTAACTCAAAAAAACAAATGTGTAGGGTTGTTAATATAGTTATATATATACATAAAAAGATTAAACTTGCCTTATTGTAACTGGACAAAATGCAGAATGATGTTCTCTAAAACCAACAAACGACAAGTGTATTCTTCGATAAGAGAGATTACATAGACCATGGTAACTGTCACGACCCGGTTTCTCAGGGCCAGACTATGATTTCTCCTATAGAGAAATTCCTCACCTAAAACCGACTCGTCAACTCTCCAATGTACAACATTCGGCAAATTTATTATAAATGGCGATAATTCTTGTTGCCAATTTTACGACGGAAATTTCTAAAATCTAAGAGTCACCATTTAAATATCACCAATTTAAAACAATTATCTATTTTATATTTAATCCACTAATTTTTTGCAATACACAGCGACCAATTTAAAAGTCTCGAGTTTATAATTTAAATCTCCATTTTTCTTCATATTTCAACCAAACAATTTATTATCTGATTATCTCAACACCATTTTATATTAAACCGTATATTTAATTATTACAACAATTGCGATAATCAGTATTACCGTTTTCTCCAATTACAACAATAAATAATAATTACAATTATTACAACTCGAATTTCAAATAAATTCTTCTCTCCCTTGTTTTCTCCTAGCCGACCCTGCAAATCCAAAAACTATGGGATTGTGAACTTACGCTCAGTAGAACTCCAATCTCTCTAATATGTGCATTTAATTAAACACATGAAACTACGTAATCATGCTCGTCACATAAATTTCACATCGTACAAATTAATTCATGTAATATAGCAGGTAGAATTTCCACGATAATTTATCAGATAATTTCACAGAATGAGATAATTAAATGCATATATGAAAAGGGATAGGAATTCTACCTTTCCCGAATTTTCCGCTGACCGCGAGATTGGATTTATAATTTTAGTAGGGTTATTTATGTAGTGTTTTTTTTTTTTTTTTTTTTTTTTTTTTTTTTTTTTTTTTTTTGTCTTCCTTTCTTTTCCCGCTTCTTCTTCATTTTTCTTTTTCTGTTTGTTTTTCCCATTTCTGCTTCCTGCTTTTGTTTCAACCAGCTGCCAACCGTTCCTACTTCGATCACGCCATACACCGCCAGACCACAGAACAAAACCCCCACACCCAACCCCCACACCTATTTGACCGAACACCCACACACACACTTCCTTCACCGCCGGTGATGCCACCAGAAGAACAACACCGTCGAACTGCTCTCTCTTTCTTCCTCTCTCTACACTCCATTCCGGCAACACCCTACACTACCATGCACACACAACACACACTCATCACACACATACACACCGCAGCAGCAACCCACACATACACAACCACATTACAGCTGAACACGGACACACCCATAACACAGACCCACCGGACGAACAACGACGATCAGCAACACACACAAAACACATAGCAGCACATACCCCCGTTCACGTACCCACAACTAAATATACACATACCCACAACCGACAACAACGAGCACATGCAAACACCACAAACACTCTCACTGTCCGACTGAATGACATACCACGCACGAAATCCGTTCGACGACCGACGTTCACAATCGACGACAACCACACACACGCCATCAAAACAGCACACATACACACAGTCACGAACAACGCATGTACCCACAGCCTGTGACACACACCTACACATATGCACATTGGATCAAAACAGAGGAATACACACACATGATGAACGACGGAGACACACACACTGTTGGCAACCTACTGAAGAACACACACCCACTGCGTTTCGATTTTTCTGTTTTGAATTCTCGCCGCCGGCGAGTTTTCTCTCTTTAATCCACCGCCGGAGAACTCCAGCGACTCACCTACGACCGGAACACCGCACACACACACATAGAAATTGGACTCCCATACACACCCAGAACACACAAACACACACAAACCCACACGATCGCCGACCACCGAACACTCACCAGCGAACCCACCTCCGAGTCTCTCTTTTCTCTGCCATTCTCTGTTTCTGTTTTGTTTTCAGATTTCTCCTCCTTTTTGAGAATGCAGATCACAATTTGCATGAGGTATTTATATGCATAAGAGTAGTGGATCAATTTTGATCCTAGCTTGCCACGTTGATCGGATCTCGAATCTTCCTCTCCCTTCTCGGTTCTCCGGCTGACTTCACGGCACACATACGCACGATATGTATATATATATTTTATAAAAAATCTTTTGATCAAAATACTCTTTCCTCCCCCAATTTTGTTAAAATCTTCTTTTCGGTCCAATTTTCACATTTAACACTTTCTTAAATTGCAATTCCACCCAAAAAGTTTTTAATTCAAAAGTTAAATGCTAATTTGAATTGAATGTTTTCTATATTTTCAAATTGACCCCTAAAATATTTGAATCAAATAATAAATTACACCATCTATCCCGTTATTTTCAAAATATTTTAAAACGCGACTTAAATTATACGTATAACGAAGAGCGGGGTCTTACAACTCTTCCCCCCTAAAAGAAATTTTGTCCCGAAATTTTCGTTCAAATAAATGGAATTAAAATCTCAATCAAAACAATAATATTTCAATCAAAACAATTAAAAGTCAGATTCGCATCGCATGGTCATATTAGTCACACTTAATTAATAACAGTCAATTCACTTTCACACATCGCAACATTTTCATTCGCAGTAACTCTCCTTATAACCGACTAATAGGGTGCACCTAGCACAACCAATCATCTATCGGAAAAAACCTCATGTTTCTCAATACTTCCGTTACGCTACTCTGATAAAATTATAATAAATAACAATATAATTTAAACACATTATCCTAGTGGATTGGGTCTATCTTATTCCGATAATAATTTTTTTTCCCTAACCAACATGTATTTATTCCATCCAGTTAACCGATTTGCAACCCTATTTCCGTCTAGCATTTCAACCAACAAGTTCACAACCAATATCGTAAGCAACCATATTCCTAAAAAATTCAACAAATTCGTACACGTTTATTAAAAATCACCACAATCTAACTTTAAATAATAAATTTTTCGCAATACGTCAAACGGATCATCTATAAAAATTCTCTTCATGCCTCTATATTTAATCAAATCCCTAACAAGGCCAAACGTCTTAATCCACATAAAACGTCTCAGACATATAACCACATATAAATATGTATCGAAATGCATAATTACGTCCCAACTACGAAAATCCCATATGTCACAAAAATCAACCATTGTCACCATATATATAAAAATATTTAATTAATAAATTTTCTAAAATACTTACTGACTCTAGGATAATTTGCATTATCTTTCCCCCGAGAAATCCCAATGACCCCCACATTCCGACTCCGCCTAATGTTAGTAGTGGACCCATACATACAACTGAGTTATAATATTTTTTATTTTTTATTTATTTTTTTATTTTTTTATCGGTGTATTGTCTTCATAGTAATAAAATATTTTATGGATCAAGTTTTTATTAAAAACCACTTCCCAATATAAAATGTACCCACATAAGGCTATATTCAGACCTCGACAAAAATATCACCAACTCACTGTCAATATCAGAAATCTCAACCAAATATCTTTAATATAAAATCGATTTCAAATCGACTAATCAACTCATGTATATATCATCTCAAATAATAATATAATAAACTCATAATGTAAATATCTCATACCATAAGAAAAAATCATTTTTCCTGTCACCACAGAATCAACGTCTATATATATATATATATATATATATATATATATCAGACCCCAACTAAGCAGTGAAAATCAACCAAATAATTCAACTAACCATATAGTATAATGAAATCAGAACATACCAATCCAGTATAAAAGAATATGTATAAATGTACTCAACCCAATCACCACATTCGACAAAATACCATATACGACACCACATCACACCATACCACACCACACCACCCTCTGATTAGTCATAGGATCGTTTTAACCTTACGATCGGGAGTTGCAACGGTACTGTACCATCCGTAGGATTTGCCTTCCTAACGGGACATAACAACGCTCTGCCGTAGTAGATAATCAATGCTCTGCCATAGCAGATAATCAACACTCTGCAGGTCTATGCCTAGTAGATAAACAATGCTCTGTAGGACTATGCCTAGCAGATAAACAACGCTCTGCTGTAGCAGATAATTAACGCTCTGCCGAAGCAGATAATCAACGCTTTACTGTAGCAGATAATCAACGCTCTGCCGAGGCAAATAAATACTATGGCATCGTCCAAATCAACAACATCATCAAATTAATAACATCATTATCAAACAACAACTCAATAAATAATCAACGCTCTATCGAAGCAGATAAAATCAATAGCATCGTCAAATCAATAATAATACCGTCAAACTACAAATCAATAGAAAATCAACGCACATCAACCTCTATCTCCAAAAATCGATTTTATCCAAATATCATTTTTTTTTCACCCTCTTTTTAAAACTAACTAGATTCAACAAATCATTTTTGACTTTCTTTAAAAATAAACGTAATGCACATTTCCCAAAACACCCAAAACCACTTGATCCATATAAGTTAGAAAATCGTCCAGTTTTAAGTAAACACATTTTTTCATCATATATATATGAAAATAGATTTACTAGAAGACAATATACACCTTTAATTTAATAACTCCAATTTAGCGACAATATTTTTTTCAATGCTCCAAAACTAACACGACACTCACCTAGGCTTATTTAACTCATCAACCACCAGCTCAGATGTTAATATGTTCAACCTTATTAATCAACCCTCATTTCAAATATGAATATGTTTAAATTATTATTTCGTGGTCATCTAAGATGTTAATATGTTCAAAATAAAATTGTAGGGGCCAAAGTGAAATAATGATAATAACACATTGGTGCAAAGTGCCCAATCTCCCAAAAACATAACGGAGACGTCAATGCCAATATATATGTTATTTATCCCACCGCTAGATATTAATATTTATTATTATTATTATTATTATTATTATTATTATTATTATTATTATTATTATTATTATTATTATTATTATTATTATTATTATTATTATTATTATTATTATTATTATTATTTCCCACAACCACACATAAGAGTTCATTCACTATTACATATTAGTACCAAATAAAAGGCCCAATATTTCGTTCATAAACTTCCAAGAATTTTATTACTTAACCGAATAAATTTTTCAACACATCAATGATTTATGCAAATATTACAGAGCGTAATTTATTATCAGTTTCAATTTGTCAAATTAATGCAAATACTAACAGTTTAATATGATCGCATTGAAACAACATGGATCACATTGTGCAATTTGGTTAACCAAAAGGTCCACATAATCACAGTTTATTATGAACGATGGGTATTCTAACCCCGGTTCAACGTGCTCGCAAATCTAAATTCTGAGTTTACAGAATCTATATCCTAAGCTCCGATACCAAACTTGTTACGACCCGGTTTCCCAAGGCCAAACTATAGTTTCTCCTATAGAGATATTTCTAACCTAAAATTGACTTGTCAACTCTCTAATGTACAGCATTCGGCAAATTTATTATAAATGGCGATAATTCTTGTTACCAATTTTACGACGGAAATTTCTAAAATCAAAGAGTCACCATTTAAATATCACCAATTTAAAACAATTATCTATTTTATATTTACTCCACTCATTTTCTGCAATACACAGCGACCAATTTAAAAGTCTTGAGTTTATAATTTAAATTCCCATTTTTTTTTCATATTTCAACCAAACAATTTATTATCTGATTATCTCAACACCATTTTATATTAAATCAAATATTTAATTATTACAACAATTGCGATAATCAGTATTACCGTTTTCTCCAATTATAACAATAAATAATAATTACAATTATTACAACTTGAATTTCAAATAAATTATTTTATCTTGTTTTCTCCTAGCCGACCCTGCAAATCCAAATATTACGGGGTTATGAGCTTACACTCAGTAGAACTCTAACCCCTCTAATATGTGCATTTAATTAAACATATAAAATCACGTAATCATGCTCGTCATATAAATTCCATATCGTACAAATTAATTCAGGTAATATAGCAGGTAGAATTTCCACGATAATTTATCAGATAATTTCACACAATGCGACAATTAAATGCATATATGAAAAGGGTTAGCAATTCTACATTTCCCGAATTTTCCGGTTGCCGCGAGATTGGATTTATAATTTTAGTGGGGTTATTTGTGTAGTTTTTTTTTTTTTTGTTTTTTTTTTTTTGTTTTTTGTTTTTTGTTTTTTCCGTTTTTGCTTCCTGTTTTTGCTTTAACAAGCTGCCGACCGTTCTTGCTCCTATCATGCCACACACCGCCGGACCACAAAACAAAACGCACACACCCAACCCCCACACCTATTTGACTGAACACCCATACACACATTCCCTTCATCGCCGGCAATGCCACCGAAAGAACAACACCGCCGAACTGCTCTATTTTTTTCTCTCTCTACACTCCACTCCGGCAACACCCCAGACCACCATGCACACACAACACACACTGATCACACACACACACACACCGCAGCAGCAAACCACACATGCACTGCCACATCACAGCTGAACATGGACACACCCATAACACAAACCCACCGGACGAACAACGGCAATCAGCAACACATACAAAACACACACATACACACAGCAGCACACACCCTCGTTTATGTACCCACAACTAAACATACACATACCCATAATCGACAACAACGAGCACATGCAAACACCACATGCACTCTTACTGTCCGATCGAACGAGACACCACGCACGAAATCTGTTCGACGACTGATGTTCACAACCGACGACAACCACACACACGCCATCAAAACAACACACACACACACACACACACAGAGTCATAAATAGCGCATGCACACACAGCCTGTGACACACACCTACACATATGCACATTGGATCAAAACAGAGAAATACATACACATGATGAACGATGGAGACACACATACCGTTAGCAACCTACTGAAGAACACACACCCGCTACGTTTCGATTTTTCTGTTTTGAATTCTTGCCGCCGACGAGTTTTCTCTAACTAACCCACCGCCGGCGACTCACCTATGACCGGAACAACGCACATGCACACATAGAAATTGGACACCCACACACACCCAAAACACCCAAACATACACAAACCCACACGATCACCGACCACCGAACACTCACCGGCGAATCCACCTTTGCGTCTCTCTTTTCTCTACCATTCTCTGTTTCTGTTTTGTTTTTAGATTTCTCCTCCTTTTAGAGAGTGGAGATCACGATTTGCATGAGGTATTTATATGCATGAGAGTAATGGATCAGTTTTGATCCTAACTTGCCACATTGATCGGATCTCGAATCTTCCTCTCCCTTCTCGGTTCTCCGGCTGTCTTCACGGCACATACATGCACGATATGTATATATATATTTTAAAATCTTCTTTTAGGTCCAATTTTCACATTTAACACTTTCTTAAATTGCAATTCCACCCAAAACGTTTTTAATTCAAAAGTTAAATGCTAATTTGGATTGAATATTTTCTACATTTTCAAATTGACCCCTAAAATATTTAAATCCAATAATAAATTACGCCATCTACTCCATTATTTCCGAAACATTTTAAAACACGACTTAAATTGTACATATAATGAAGAGCGGGGTCTTATAGTAACAGTCATAAGGTTTATTTTTCACCATAATTTTTTAACCGAGTGATGGCTTAGTTGCGCACCAACTAGTTAGCCGCTTGTATGGTTCCTGGATAACCACTGTCACACCTACCCAAACGCGCACACACACCAAAAAATAGTATGCAACACAATGTTTATAGCTGAACCCAACCCGATTTTATTACTCAGTCAAAATAAGGAAACACATATACAATTTTTGGCCTAAGGGTGGCAAGAACATCAACTCAATTCGCTACTGTTTACAAATCCAAAAATACACTATTTATAGACCACAATGTTGTGGACAACCCCAACTTCTAGGCAAACATGTAAGAAATTGCTCTATATATTCTAGACAAGTGGCACAGGTAGTTTACTTGGCCAGTTTTCTATCCAACCACCAAAACTGTCCCAAAACTACCTCACATGATCACAACATGCCCACAAAACTTCAACACCCAACTGTTGAGCAGAATTTGTCATTCCATTGCATTTTGTTGCACTGTTGTGCCCAATGATTTGCCAACGCCGTATGCATTTTCCTCACTAAAATGCATCGTTGCACCCAACAGTGCGCCATACACATGACACTTCTCACAATGTAGTGTGTGTCTATGTTATGCATCTTGCCTTGGTACCAAACCAATGTATTACATTGGTTCCATGCCTGACCCATGAACCCCAATTTTAGCACTATCTACTAACGTCACCAATGTGCGTTCAAATTGGCCAACGACGCACCATTTTGCCAACGCGTGCCCAACAGCTTGGTCCAACGCCGCCCTGTTCCTCTAATGCATACAGCTACACCTTTAACACTAGTTGTCTTGGCCACGTGGCAAGGACGTACTTATTGACATGCCACCCACATAGCACTGATCCTAACTTTGAGTCGAGGATCACCAACACAGTGCCCCACAACCGCTAATGTTATGCCACAATGCCACTGTCCATCAACGTGTCGTGCCTCGGTTTGTGCCAACCCCTTATTTTGCACTGCATGTGCCATTTCTGTTAGCGATATACACCAAGTTGGTGCCTTCGTTATCAACACATTTGTTTGTGCTGCATGTACCGTATTCGGTAACAAAGTGCACCAAATCCGTGCAAGTTGGTCCTCCAACTTTGTTAGGGGCTAACAGTAACTCACATATTAGAAAAATAAAATATAACTTGATGAGTCATCGAACTAAGCCAATCACAAAAACCAAGGACTTACCATAACATATATGGTTAAGGAAAGAAATTTATAAGGCATATTTATCTTAAGTGTTTTGAGTTAATTATGTTAATTTTAAAATTTAATTTGATTAATTCATTTATTAAAATTTCAAGATTATGGAGTTAATTATAAATATATGTAACAGTGTAATTAATATTGTTATATTATATCAATTTAGAATTATATTTGATTATTAATTAGTAATAGTACAAGTATTATATTAATTGATATTTATAGTAGTATAATTAAGGATAAAAGTGTAAAGGAAGGAAAAAAATATAAAATGTCAACCATAGAAAGGTGGGTTCGCCAAAAGTACCTCAAAGACGTTTTTGGCTGACCATAGTTTTCTGCGGTTTGACCTCTCTCATTAATACATCTTTCTGCTTACTAGAAAAAACGTGTTTTCATTTGTAAAGAAAATTCTAGATATTAAAGTTAAATCATAACTAATGGGACCTTCACAAGTAATTTTGTTGGGGAAAAAAGCTACTATAAACATTCAAATTGATGGATTTCAAATATCTTTTTATTTATTTAGGTTCTTCATTTTTTTTTTTTTTTTTTATCAATATTCATTCCAAAGCCTTCGATTCAAACTATAAATGTATGTTTTCTATTTGTCAATATCCATCTCTTAGCGATTTTAAATTCAATTTATAATTTCTAATGTAAACTCTTTAATCTAAAAGAAACCATAATGAAATTAACTATGAAATGTATCATATCCCATATATAGGTAGTCAACATTGATTGTTTTTAGCTATTCTCTCTCAAATAAATATTCCAAGTTATCAAAAGAAGTAGATGCCTCCAAAACTTTTGTTGTGTTTTGTTTACTGGGAGTAGGTTTTCATGTATGATGTGTTTTATATTTTGGAAAAAGGAGTTCACACAATTAATTTTGACTTTGAAATTGTATCATATAAAGAAAAATTTCATATATATTTTTTTTAAACTTGGTTCTTTTTAATTTCACAATTTATATATTTATTAATTATAAAATTGTAAGATATAAAAAAAAAATTGTTAGTCTCATTAATTTTCAATTTTTAAATTTATTGTTTTATTTTAAATTTTGTATATTATGAGAATTATGAGGTATAAATAAATACATGATAACTTTTGAGGTTATAGGTGTAATTTTGGGTTTAACAATAATATTACATAAATTAATGGATAAAAATGTAATTGTATTTTGTTTTGTACTAGAGGTGTAAAGTTATGATATGGTGGATGTGCGTTATGTTGAAACGTGTAGGTGTGATATGAAACGAAAAAAAATAGAGGCAAGAAAAATAAGGGTAAGAAAGAGAATATGGGTCCCACCATATATATATATATATATATATATATGGGTCGGCGGGCGGGTGTGTGGTGTTTAGAAAGGGTTGTAAGCAAACAATCCAAAAAAAACAAAACAAAAAAAAAAACAGAATATGCAAAGGAGATAAGAGGGGAAGAGGAAGAGAAATTGAGAAGAGAACAATAGTTTTTCTGTACTCAATTATAATTTCTGATTTTAGGTAGAATTCTTAGTCCCTTTAATATATGTGTTTAATTTCTTTACTTATTGTATAATTTATATTTAATTAGTTGTTTAATTATAATTATTGATTTTGATGAATTATTTATGATTGTGTATTATGTGATAATTATGTAAGAAATATGCCTACGTGTTATTTGTTGAATTATTAGTTGGATACACCTACTAAAGGGGTTAAAATTCTATTGAACTTTAGCTCAAAACCCCCACAGTATTTGTTGTAGAATCTCTGAAAATCGAGCTACGCTAGAAATTATATTTGAATTTGTATTTAATTTTGTAATAATTGTATTTATTGTAAAATTGAATCAATTAATTAATAATTATAATTATCGACATAGTTTTTTAAATTTATTAGATTTACAGGTGCTGAAATATTTATTTGTAGAATTTTAGTTTAATTTTCTTTAGGAGAAACCGAGTGGTGACCATAGGAAATTGGGTTGTTACTAGTGATATCAAAGTTTAGGTTGTAGATTCTTTAGTCTTGGTGAGTATCGTGTTAGTAGTGGAGCATAGAATAGGTCGTTGAATTAAAAGGACGATTTGAAGGTGAGTATACTATCTTCCATGTAAATTGTCAAATTATATTTTCCGACTAAATTGTGTAAAAGAATAAGATTTATTAAAATTTATAGTTTCATAAAGTTAAATAGATCAAATGAATTTTTATATGTGAAAATTGTTTTTTTTTTTTATTTATCTTGTTAGGCCACAGTGTGATCCCGACAAAAGAGCATGTATTGTTGGATGTTGTTAGACCCGATAGGATGGCATGTCTTGCAAGTGGTTGATATATTATAATTGTGATTATCAGCATGATATATTAATTTTTATTACGTGTTGTGATTATCAGTATGATGTGATTTTTACCACGTGTTGTGATTATCGGTATGATGTAGTTTTTACCACTTGTTTTGATTATCCATATGATATGATAGTTTTTATCACGTGTTGCGATTATCTTTATGATGTGGTTGAATATATTGTTGACTATCAATATGGTGGAGTTGAATATGGTATGGACAATACAATGTGACGAATTTGAATATATTGTTGATTATGAGTATAATGTTGTGAGACTTGACAAGAGAGCAAGTTCTACAAGTAGTTGAATATGTTGATGATACGGTAATTTATACCACATGGTTAATATATTGTTGTTGATTATCATATTTTATGGCTAGTAGGGAAGTATTGTGTGGTATTTTATTATATAAAAATAATAATGATCAGTTGATTTAAATTCGATTTTCAGTTATGATAATATGCTTGAGATTTTTATACTACTATGTAGGGATGATCATGGGCCCGGGGGCCGCCCATCCATGTACCCTTTGTTTTAGGGCTTGGACTTGAGTTTTAAACCCATGGGCAAGACTATAACTTAGATTTCAAGGTCCGATCAAGTTTAGGGCCGGGCCTAAAAGGTCATTAATATATATATATATATATATATATATATATATATATATACATACATATATATATACATACATACATACATATATATATAGCAACAAACTCTAGTATATAAGATTTTTAAAAAAAAAACCTTAATTCATTTCATTTTAGTGTGGAATGTGGATAAAGGTATTTTTTAATTTTTATTTGTTATTTTAGTGTTTCTGTTTTAAATAAATAAAAAAAAATTATAGGACAGGGCTTGGGCTTGATTTTTTGGTAGGGTCAAGCTTGGGCATGAAAGTAGGGTCTGATCATAGGGTCAGGCTGGGCTAGGGCCTAGTATTTTTCTGTAATACCCTAGGCCAACCTGAGCCCGACCCATGACCACTCCTATTACTATGTGACTGTATTTTTTTTTTTGAAAGTGAATTATGATAGAAATACTTGACCAACAAATTATGTTTATATTATGAAGACATTATACCAATAAAATATTTTATTTCAAGTAATTCAGGTACAAATTGGTCCACTACTAATGATAAGTAGAGTCAGACTGTGGCATAATTGTGGAGACTGTTGGGGGTAGTTGTTTACAAAATAGAAGTTTGGCCTTTTGTAATAGAAAAGTTGTATACATATAGTTAGTGTATTTTAATTGACTAGATGTGATTAGTGTGACAATTTTGGTATATTAAAATTTAATTTTAAAACTTTGAGGGGTTCACAAGTTAATTTAATTTGACTTTAAAAATTTAAGGCGGCCAATTCTTATTTCGAAATATTAAGCTTAAATGATTGTTATTACGTGTAACCAATGTGACCATGCAATTCTCAATCATTTTTCTAAACAAAAATTTCAAGGATAAAGTGTAGTTAAGGGGGGTAGATTGTAATACCCTGAAAATTTATATATTTGAAAATAATATTTAAGTTTTGGGTTTATTTTTGTATATTGTGAGAATTATAAGGTACAAATGATTATGATGTGGTGGATGTATTGGTATGTTGAAACATGTAGATGTGATATTAAAAAAGAAAAAAAAAAAAGGCAAATGAGATTGGAAAAAATGATATGGGTCCCTCTATTTATATGTTGGAGGGTGTGTATGTTTAGAAAATGTGATGAGCAAACAATCTGAAAAAAACAAAACAAAACCCAAAAAAAAAAAAAAAAAAAAGGGGAAAGAGGGAAAGAGGAAGAGAAATTAAGAAGAAAACAATAGTTTTTCTGGACTCGATTATAATTTCTAATTTCATGTATTGTAGATACTGCATTTTGTCCCGCTCATTTTTATTTTGAAAAGTATCAAGTCTAAAGCACAAAATTGGACAAATTTTAAATTGATGTTTAAGGGACAAATTTCTGCCTTAAGAAAAGGTGAAAAACATAATACTAATAATAATTAAAAAAAAAAAACATAAATCGTCAATTCAATCGAACTTCGATATAAATAAAAGTTTCTGGTCAATTTTGAAATTTTTAAAAGTTAATGGAGACTAAAATAACAAAATTAAAAGTGGATTTTATATGGATATCACTTTTAATATGTTTGACTGTTTCTTCCTTTTAATTTGTGAAAATTTCACCAATTACCATGATTTCATGTATTGACCCCTGAAACTTTCGTTTTTACCCGTTTTGTCAAATTGATGACCAAAAATATTTGTTTAAATTTTATTTTTAAAGTTTTAATTTCCTAAATCAAAGTAATAAAGCCTTGATTAGCCAAATAGGTGCTCAAGACACTAAGATTACTAAGAGCACACCTTCCAAGCCCAAGAAAAAGCATAAAATTCCTCTATTGGAGTACCCTTAGCCAAATTGGGAGCTTCCCAGGAAAGATAGACATTAATGTCAACAATTAAATGAGTATCTTATGGAAATATTTCATCAATAGAATGTCAGCATTTTGCTATAGAATGACATAATGCTTAATCTAGTTTGATTAGCACGCGATTATTTAGAATCTCATCATTTCCCATAAGTAATTAGTGCCTAAACCTAGTCTAAGTAACCCTTCATCATGATAAAACAATTAAGAGCATTTAAGGGCATTAAATGACATCATTAATGATGCCTTAAGTAGCAAATTTTTGGGAAAGATTTTGTTCAAAAAATTTCATCATTAAGAGAATCTCATCATTACCTAGCATAGCCTAGTAGGCCTTTATTATTCCATAACATTAAATGGAATTAAATGCAACAATTTGCCTATAAAATAAGGCTATTTTTCTTAAGGGCAAAGGAGGAAGATCAAGACTTTATCTCTCTCTTTAAGCTCAAATTCCCTCTTACATTTTCTTAGTCCCTAAGTTTTTCATCTCTCAAACAACTCAAAAAAATCTTCCAAAAATCCTTCAAAAGGTCATCTTGACACTCTTTTACAAAGAGTTCAAGAATCCTCACAAGAACAACCAAACAAAGAAAAAAAAAAAGACAAAGAATGAGAAGAAGGTACTATACTCAAAGAAATACCACTTCCTTAAGTTAGGTAAATTTTCTTCATCCTCTCTTGTGTTTGTCTCTTTGTTTTCTTTGGTTGTGTGTACATATTATCTTTGTCTTGTGCTGAGAACAACAAGAATCAAAAGTCTATATCATTAAAGTATATTGTTTTTTTCATATTTTTCTTAAACAAAAAAAAAAAAAAAAAAAAAAGCAAAAGAAAAAGAAAAAGGAATTTTACATAGAAGGATTTTTTATTTTTATTTTTCATGAAAGATAATTTGTGTTCTACTCTAAAATGGGAATTAGTGTATTAACTAAAATTGAAAGAAATTACTTTGACTAGTTTGAACTTAAAGATTTATTTAAACTTAGATACTGTCTTTGGACAGGTGTCATGGGGTGTTTAACATCTTCCCCAAGCATAAACAACCCTCAAACTTTAAAGTAATCTCTAATTAACACCTAGTATTTTTTTGAGTAAAAACTTGGGCCTCTAATTAAGACCTAGTATTTTTTTTAGTGAAAACTTGGGCCTTTTTAAAGTAAAAATAATTTTAAAAACCCTGATGACCTAGCACACCATTTAACTCAATATTAGGTGGCAACTCCATTTTTCAAATAAATCCCGACCCAAAGAACGTTTTTCAAAATCGGCACCTAGAAAAGCGCCTGAATTTTTTATTTTTTATTTTTTTTAAATGAACAGATTTTGAGATAAAGGAAACAAATAGAGTTTTCCTCGTATCGCATCTTTTCTTTTATCCAAAAATCCAGAGTGTGGCAGGTGTCATACTTAACCCCTTTAATATATGTGCTTATTTTCTTTATTTATTGTATAATTTATACTCAGTTAGTTATTTAATTATAATTATTGATTTGGATGAATTATTTATGATTGTGTATTATATGACAATTATGTGAGAAATATGTCGATGTGTTATTAGTCCAATTGCTTGGATGCACCTGCTAAAAGGGTTAAAATTCTATTGAGTTTTACCTCACAACCCCATAATATTTGTTGTAGTATCTTTGAAAATTGAGCTGCGCTAAAAATTATATTTGGATTTGTGTTTAATTTTTGTAATAATTTTATTTATTGTTTATTATTGTAAAATTGATTCAATTAATTAATAATTATAATAATCGACAAAAATTGTTAATTTTATCAGATTTACAGGGCTGACATAGTTATTTTGTAGAATCTTAGTTTAATTCTCTTTAGGGGAAACCAAGTGGAGACCCTAGGAAATTGAGTCGTTACATGCCATAAGATAAAATGGAATTGATATGGGAGACATACCCGAAATTAATTTAATAGTGAACTCAATTTTCTTATCTACTGGCAATCTTGACAATTGTTTCTAGGAGTACATCTAAATAGTCCCCAACCACTTGGATACCTGTCAATTGTACCTCATTATGACTGATATTATGCATATCGCTAAATATCCCTAACATCCCTTCTTTAATAATTTTATGACTTCTAAGATTGAAATCAAACTGGTAGAAGTAATGACTCTATCCTCAAAATATACAAACTTTGTCTCGCCTGGGACTCAAAATGTAGTTTTCTTTTAAAGCTGTCAGTTGTGACATAATAATCAAATAACAAAATCCATAGTTAATATCATATCATAATTGTGGTACTCAGGGGCAATAAGTCTAGTGCTAATTCTCTATCACTTTTATTGTATTCGCAACTTCCACGCATATATATACATACATACATACATATGTAAATCTCGAACATATCACCAAATCTCAACCTTGTTTTAAACCTTTTATATCTGACATCCTCAATTCTCACAATATTTATATCAAATCAGACAATGCATTGAATTTGACTACTAAAATTGTGATCTCCCATGGTCAAATTTATAATTTCCTTTCTTGAGCCTCAATCGGAATATTAAAATTTTAACATAATCTTGGCGCCCATACCCCATATATAAATATCATGCATTATATGCCAATAACCAATAGAATATATGTAATTCAATAACGATGCAATGAGGCCCATGTTTTACATTTAAAATATCTCAACATATTCCTACGAACAATGATGCATAAAATGTCAACAATAATGCATAGGGCATATGTATTACCTACTAATAAGGTAATATGAACAACAATGAATATAATGTACTATTGGACACATATCCACTACCCTCTAGTCAGGGAAAACAAACAACCTTTACTATGATGTAGTACTTGATGCATATGTACTACCTACTAGTACGGTAAAATAATTTCAAACTCACGTTTTAAAATTTATATTTATTACTCGCAAGTACACGAATCAGATGTAGTAAAGATTAATGTAAGTGAGGACGATCCCATGCGAATTGCTATGAAAGGAAAAATACTTAATTCGTCCAAATTGATTTAATTATAATGTAGTTGAAGATGATTTTTGTTTTATGACTATATATATATATATATATATATATATATATATATGAAATATTTACTTTAACTAGATTTAAGATGGAAAAATACTAGGATTTTAGAATCCACCAATGTATATTTAATTAGTTATTTTATTATGTTAACTCCAAATTTTGAGCGATAGTTTTAGATCCAGATCTTACTACCCTCTTAAAAATTTAAAAATTAAACCCGATGTAAATCTTAAGTTAGTTTTTTTTAATATTTAAAAAACAGTAATTCTTAAGTATTATGTGTATACAATTTAATGAAAAACATATGATCAAAATATGTTGCTTATTTAATGAAGATCCAAGCATTAAATAATCCATAACAATAAATGATACAAGATATAAAACATGAAATCATTTATTTAATTAAAAAAAATCATAAAAGTTGAATTGCAATTTGTTTGGAATCAACACAACATAAAACTTAGTTAATTACACGTGGTTTCATCCTTAATCTTAGTATAAGAAAAATATGGAACCAGGTTAGAAATTATGGGTTTTGTATTTCGAAGATTATGTACTTTTCATATTTTTTTTCTTTAACTTGGATTTGTGTAACGAGTGTTCCTAACCTTTTGGAAGGAACGCTCAATAGGATTTATCATTTTTCAAGCATGATCTATCGATAATATTTAATTCCTACATTAATCTAATATAAAGTGAATTAAAATTGAGGCATAAACTATCAAGTTTAGTAATAAATATGTGTGAATACTGTTATGTGACTGTTAATTTTAGATGTCACGTGCTAAATTTAAGGAAGCAATTGAATTTAGAAACAAAATTTATTTTGATAATAAATCCAATTATAACAGTGCAAACACAATTCATCATCACACAATTGTTAAAAGAATCTAAAATTAAATTAAAAATTTAATGTTACATAATTTCAATAATATAATACCATAATCCTAATTTGATCGGAGGAAGTTAACCGCTCATCGTTATGTAAAATGGTGTTTTCTTTGAAATAATCCTAAAAAATATCGTTTTACACTTTGTACCCCTAAAAATCTAAGCTTCATCTTGTCCATAATAAAAATAAAAATAAAAGAGATATTTACAAAATATCTAAGAAATATCTATCAATTAATATCTTATATGTATTTACGTACCTTTCTAACTCTCTCCCAAGCCTTATATCTATAGGCAGAAAATATCTTAGATATTTTGGGGGTAAAATGGACAAAACCCAAATTAAGAGGGGGTGAAACCGTTATTTTAAATAGTGTTGGAAAATATCTATGGGAAAAACGTAAAGGGGCCAAAATAATTGGGGTGCAAATGGCCAAGTTGGGCGGCAGTACTGTACGAACTCGGTACAGTACTATACCGGACTTGGTACTGTAGCGGACTCAGTACTGTAGTAAACCACAGAAATTTGAACAAAAACCAAATAAACCAGAATGAATCGTTTGATCCTTTAACAATATTAAAAGTTGATTTATTTTATATGGTTTTTTAGGTTTTTGAAAAATGAACAAATGACATTGAGTTGTAGTGAATCGGATAAAAAACGAGCAAACCGCAGCAAACCGAAAAAAAGACGAACAAATGGGATCGCAACAGTACCATTGGTGGCGGAATATGATGTAGCTACTTTCACCGCAAGTGTACGGGTCAAGTTTTATAGAATAGTGAATGAGAAGAGTTGTCGTACCCACACGGATTGGATTAAATTGTTGCTAAGTATCGCGATTATCATAACCGAACTTTATTTAGGCGAAAAAATTTGGGTTTTTGTTTTAAACATATACTATACTAAATTAATAATTAATTAAACTATAATACTAAATATATTATATGGGAATAGATTATCTAGGGATTAACTTTGTTTACTTATACGTGTTTCATCTAATCTAGTTTACATTAACGGTATTCAAACTATCCGACAATCTAGGTATCGAAAACTCACTTAGTACCTCTCCCGATTGTAAAGTGAATGAATATGTGACTTTGTCAACGCCGAAGTCTTCCTCGAGTGTCTATACGACACTTGGTCACATGAGTTTCGCCCCAACCACATGGATTTCACACTTTCTAATACCTTCTCGGGTCATTAGATCGTCGCATTGTGTTTAAACCCTAATCTGAATTCGGGGTTACCTCTCCCGAGTGTCAAATCCCAATTTCTCAATATATCTTAACAAGCATATAGAAGAAGTGAAATATCGGTAAACACAATTGAATATGCAAGAGCAAACATTAACGAAACACGATTTACTCAAACGACGTTTTCATAAACTATATCAATCCCTAGAGAATATACGTATAGCTAAACAAGATCATAACCAAATATTCATTCAAATAAGAGAATAACATCATTTTACAATTACAAAATTTAAGAACAAAGAGAGAAACAAGGGAGAATAGCCATTATCTGAATAGTGGAGTATTCCACTTCCGCAAAAACCACTTCGAGATCGTTTCCTCTTTCTCAAATTGATGTTCTCCTCTTTTGATCTTGATCTTGAGCTCAAAATTGTCCCAAGTATGTGATCAAAATGGTGGGAATGGAATAGAAATGGAAAGTGGGAACAAAATATCTAAACAAATTTGTAAAACAGTTTACAGTTAGGGGTTCTTCGCTGCAGCAGTCAAAAGCACCGCTGCACTGGTAGGGATGTTGGCAGGCTCACCGCTGTAGCAGTGGGAAGTCTGTGGCATTCTTATCTTTGACCGCTGTAGCGGTGGACATGCCAAATGTTTTCTACATTTTGACCACTGCAGCGGTGGAAGTAGTGCCCTTTTATGCTTTGTTTGGCCTTCTTGCTTGTTTTCCCACCGTTTCTTCTACCGATTTGCTCGTTTTCACTCCTAACCCCTGTTTTAAACAAAAATAAATAAAAACAAATTAAAACATTACAAGAATACTAAAAAACTACCAAATTCGATTTGGAAATAAATAGATAAATTTCACCTATCAACTGTCATCCTACTTGGCCACTTGTACCCCAATTATTTTGGCCCTTTTATGTTCATGCCTCCAAATATTTCCAACACTATTTGAAATGTCAGTTTCAGCCCTCTTAATTTTGGTTTTGTCCACTTTACCCCCAAAATATGTAAATATGAGGCTTGAGAGAGAGTTAGAGAGGTACATATATACATATAGAATACTAATTCCTAGATATTTCCAAGTTATTTTGTAAATATATCTTTTATTTTTATTTTTAGCATTGAGAAAAAGAAACTTAGATTTTTAGCGGTACAAAGTGTAAAACGATATTTTTGAGGATTGTTTACAAGAGAACACCGTTTTGCACAACGATGAGCAGTTAACTTCCTCCGATCAAGTTAGAATTGTGGTATTGCATTATTAAATTTATGTAATATTATATTTTTAATTTAATTTTGGATTTGTTTAAATAATTGTGTGACGATGAATTGTGTTCGCACTGTGATAATTGGATTTATTATCGAAATTTTTTTTGTTTCTAAATTCAATTGTTTCGTTAAAATTAGTACTTGAGATCTAAAATTAGCGGTCACATAATAGTATTCACAAAGATTTATTACTAAACTTGATGATTTATACCTCGGTTTGAATTCACCTTAGATTAGATTAATGTAGGAATTAAATATTGCTGATAGATCATACTTGAAGAATGGTAAATCCTATTTTTTTTAGTATTCCGCCCAAAAGGTTTGGAATGCTCGTTTACACAAATCAATGTTAAAGGAAAAAAAAAATATTAACTACATAATCTTCGAAATACAAAACCCACAATTCCTAACCTGGTTCCATATTTTTCTTATTCTAAGATTTAGGATGAATCCATGTGTAATTAATTGAATTTTATGTTGTGATGATTTAAAAAAAAATTTCAATTCAACTTATATATATATATATATATATATATATATATATATATATATATATATATATATATATTTAATTAAATAAATAATTTCATTTTTTATATCATGTATCATTTATCATTATGGATTATTTAATACTTGGATTTTGATTAAAAACAAGCAACATATTTTGATCATGTGTTTTCCATTAAATTGTATGCACATAATACTTAAGAACTACTTTATTTGTACATCTAAGAATCTAAACTTCCTCTTCTCCACAATAATTATAAAAATAAAAGAAGAACAAATAACAATATTTATCAAGTGGACATTTTGCCTTAGCAAATGGTTTAGTAGTATGTATAAATATATTTACATTGGTCCCAAGCCTCGTATTTATAGGCACAAAAACAAAACATATTTTGGGGGTAAAATGGACAAAAAAGGGAATCAAGAGAGGTAAAAATGGCATTTCAAATAGTATTGGAAAATATCTGGGGGCAAAAATGTAAGGGGGCCAAAATAATAGGGGTGTAAGTGGACAAGTGGGGTGGCGGTACTGTAGAGGAATCGGTACTATAGCTGTCTCATTTGTTCATTTTTTGTTCGACTTGTTGCAATTTGTTCGTTTTTTATCCGATTGACTCCAACTCAACTCCATCTTTTCATTTTTCAAAAACCTACAAACCATATAAAATAAATCAATTTTTCATATTGTCAAGGGATCAAACGATTCGTTCCAATTTTTTTGGTTTTTGTTCAGTTTTTTTTCGGCTTAGTGTGGTTTACTCATTTTAAATCCGATTTGCCCTAACTTGCTTTTTATTCTATTTTCTTTGGGTTTTTTATTTGGCTTGGTTTACTCGTTTTTAATCTGATTTGCCCCAACTCAACGTCGTTTTAATCCATTTTCATAAACATACATAAATAAATTAATTAATTCTATTTATAATAATTTACACCATTCGAATGATTAACAAACCTACGTTTAAAGGTATAAAATCACACAAAATGAGGTGCGATTACACTCCCAAACCTAACTTTTGCTAGTCCACGAGCAAAATTAATATAATAATTAAGTTAAAAATCCATTTTTGGAGGGAGCTTGATTGAATTTAGTCTATGAAACAAGCCTTTAAACCCCTAGGTTACCCATAGTGGACGAGTATAGTCTCGTGAGGGTTTACAGTGATGCTACCCACGAACATCCAAAAATTCCTAGTATATATATATATATATATATATATATATATATATATATTATTACTTTTTTTAATCACAAAAAGTTTATCAATCTAGTCTAGTGCTGACATAATGAGTTGAGATCATAAAAGTGTTACTAAAATAATTATTGATTTGATAACACGTGATTTTTAACAATATATACTTTTGTACCCATAACATGCATCCAACTCCCTTTTATAATGAATTTAAAATAAGTAACTAGTCAACTAATTTTAAACAATCAAATAACATTTTTCTTGAAATAAAAATATATTTTTGTATAAAAGAAAGTTAGTATTTATGCAAAAGTCAAAAAATAAAATATTTTTAAAAATCAGTGTTATGCTTCAATAATTATTTAAAAAACTCAAGTTTTTATTCGACATATATGTTATCATAGAATGGTTTAATAAAATTAATTACGAAATAAGGTAACAAAAGTAATACAATCATGTAACCCCCAAACCTAAATCTCGCATTGTCCTCAATGAGAAAAGTACGAAATTAATTGGTAAGGAAATATACTACTTGGTGTAACTGATCTGTATGGTCTAACTTAATGATTGTAAATCTGTCTGTCACATCACTAAAGAAAGCTCATAAAATTAAATAAAAGTAAAAACTAAAATCTAAAGCAACAATGGGTTACCTCCCACTCATAGCTCAATTTTAACGTCTTTAGCCAGATGATAAGTGTCTTACCTCCACTAATCGTAGTGGAGTAGCCCGTTGTTTACCATCTATTGAGTTACTTTCCAATCGATGAGGGATTTGTTAGAGGCGACACTCAAATTCCTCAACTTCTTTCCCGGATCGAATCCCATTTCTTTTCTATGGGTCTTCGTTGGTAGTCTTTTTACTAAGACTCCAAATAGAAGTTGAGTGCAGTCAACCCATTGAATTAGACATGAATTATGTTGGGTTGACGACTTATCTATTGCATCAAAAAGGTATATCGTGATTTTGGGATGTGGTGGTAGAGGAATAATGGATGATTTAATCAAAGGAAGATTATCTAGATGTGTAAGACCTCAATCGTAGCACGTACGTCATTTTAATTGCATTTTAGAGTAATTAGAAAAATTCGGAGTAAATTGTGTTAATTAAAATTCAAATTAAAAAGTTTATGGGTCAAATTTTAAAATTAGAAACACTTATTCTAAACTTGGGATTCAAATTGTCATTCAAGTTAATAAATTAAAATTTTAGGGGTAAAATTACAATTTGAGAAAATCATAAAAGTTGAATTGGATGTAAAATGAAGAATTAGAGAAATCGGCCGGGGGGGGAGGGGGGGGGAGGGGGGGAAGAGTAATTAGACAATAGTTATTATATAAAAAAAAATATATACATATAAACTTATATATGTGCTTAGCCGTGAGAACAATCCGGAAACGGAGAGGAAGAGGGAGACGTGGCATTTTCAGATTCAATTTTCAGACCACTACTTACATGCATATATATATATATATATATATATATATATATATATATATATACATGCATACAGTGCATTTCAGGGGAAAAAAGAAAAGAAAAAATGAGAGATCTGAAAACAGAGAAGGAAGAGAGAGAGAGAGAGTAGGTACGGCGGTCTGGGTTTGGACCGACGGTGCTATTCGGGCGTGGGTGTGTGTTTGTCGTCATTGGTGAGTGTGTGTGTGTATTGTTCATGTATTCTGTGCAGCTCGATGTTGCATGGGTGTGTGTGAAATCGTCATTGTTTCTCCGGCGATTATGTGGGATCGTCGTTCGTCCGGTGGTGGCGGTGATCGTGAGTGTGTGTTTCGTGTGAGTGTGCCCTATTTTATGTTTGTGTGTTTTGGGTGTGTGTGGGTGTCCAATTTCTTTACGTATGTGCGATGTTCCAGTCACAGGTAAGTCACTGGAGTTCACCGGCGGTGGGTTAGAAAGAGAAAACTCGCCGGTGGCGAGAATTTAAAACAGAAAAATTGAAACGCAGTGGGTATGAGTGTGTTCTGATCATCGTTTGTGTTGGTGTGTGTTCTGTTTTGAGCAACCGTGTGGGTGTGTGCTGTTGTGTGTGTTTTCTGTATGTGTGTACGTGATTGGCATGTGGTTATGTGTATGTGCATGTGTGTGATCAGTGTGTATGGCTTGGCGTGTGTGTTTAGTTGTGGGTATGTGTGGGGGTTGTTCATCAAGGCGTGTTGTGTGTGCATAGCGGTGTGGGGTGTCGCCCGAGTGGAGTGTAGAGAGAGAGAGAGAGAGTAGTGGGTATGTGTGATTTGTGTCGGCTGTATGTGTGTGACCCTTCGGTTGGGTGTTTGTGTGGGAGTCGGTCGTCTGGTCCGGCGGTAGGAGTAGATGATCGACAGTGAGGAGTTGTCGTCGGCAGCTGAGTAGCAAAACAGAAACAGAGCAGGAAATGGGAAGAGGAAGCGCGGGAAAAGAAGGAAAAAGAAAAAGGAAGGAAAAAGAAAAAAAAAATTACACAAACCACCCCACTTAAAACATAAATTCAATCTCTCGGTCGGTGAAAAATTCAGGGAAGGTAAAATTTCGCACTTCTTTAATATATACATTTAATTGTCTCAATATAAAATACATGTTATCATTATCGTTGAATTTAATGTTATGTGTTCGCATGAAAAATGTTGAAATGACGATAAGAAATAGTGAGACCGTTTACACGAAGAAATTCGATATAGTAAATTTCATAATAAAGCGCGGGGAATAGGAAATTATGAAATTTAGGGTCTACAATTCATGATTAAGTTATGTTTACATAAAAAATCTATTTAGGCCCTGTCGCCATTAGGTTCACAGGTACCGGAGTTCTAGTTGAGGCTAGTCGGTTAAAGTTTACGAAAACGGATAATCAGGTGAGTGCACTGTCTTCTTGCCAAATTATATATATATATATATATATATATATATATATAAATGTGTGTGTAAAATGATTTTACTCGGACTGTATGATTTTAAAAATGATATAGATCAAGCAGGTTTTGGGTGAGTTTTCGGGATGCGAATTTTCGTGATTTTTTTTAAAGAAGACGGAAAAAATGATTTTCTTTGAAATCAGACGATTTTTAAAAGAAAGTGAAAAATATGATTTTGGATTAAAATCGGTTTTGGAAATAGAGAGTGATGTTTGAGATTTGACGATGTTGATTAGATGATGTTATTGATTTGTGATTTGATGATGATGTTATTGATTTGACGATACTATAGTATTTATCTGCTTCGGCAGAGTAATGATTATCTGCTTCGGCTGAGTGATGGTATTGATTTGACGATGTTATTGATTGGATGATACCATAGTATTTATCTGTTTCGGCAAAGTGAGATTATCCGCTTCGGTAGAGTGAGGTTATCCACTTCGATAGATTGATGTTTATCTGCTTTGGCAGAGTGATGTTAGATATTTATCTGTGTAGAGATTATCTGCTTCGGCAGAATGATGGGTGTTCGTAGGAAGGCATATCCTACGGATGGTACGGTACCGTTGCAACTCCCGATCGTGAGGTTAAAACGGTCACTATGGCTAGCCAGTGTGTGTTGTGGTGGAGTGGTGGTTTGAGATGTGTGTTTGAGATATGGTGTTTGACTTATATTTGGTGATTTATTATTTATTATGGTGATTGGTATGATTTTATACTAGATAGATTTGGATGGAACTTATTTATATCGCTTTATTTTCACTGCTTATATACTGGAGATTTTACGAGTTATGTGGTGTTTATATACTTACGCTTGATTCATTTAGATGTTGTAGAATGATTTATTATTATAAAGTGTTTTTACTAAAAAGGCAGTACACTCGCAGGTGGAGCAAATTTATGAGTCGGTCCCCTACTGGCACTAGTTAGAGTTATGCGTGTCATGCGATAGAGTGATATGGGAGTATTTTGAGACGAGTTGTCAGAGGTGAACTTAAGAGAGGTTCATGAGATTTATTTTGTTCTTATTTTTGGGACAGGTGTGTCCCTATAGTACTAAATTTTGTATATGTTGTATAGATGATTTTATATTGTTTTATGTATATTGTCTTTTTATGATTTGGTTTGACGGTCAAGTGATGTCATATCGACGTCACATCGTCCCCACGGTGACGAGTGTCTGGGGTGGGATGTGACAAGATGTGTCAATAGTGGTTGGATCTCATATTCCCTTTGATTTTCTACCCTAATCTCTTCCATGTATGTATTTTCATTTTTAAATTTCATCCACTCATCATCACTTTCGTATACAACTATTTTCTTTGCCTTACTTGATTGTGATGGTTGAGCTAAACATGGATCAAGCTCGGGATTAGATCGTTAATATTCTTCACCAGTTTCCTCACCTTCCCAATTGTCAAACCCATGATTACTCTTCGCATTTTCTTTTGTTCAATGATTCTCCTAACTTGGGCTTCATCCATGTCTATTTTCTTATATTTCTTTTTCAAAGATTGTGCTCACCTTTTTAAGATTTGGTTTTGCCCTTCTGAGATCTCATATTTCTTTACTAACGACTGGTGGTTCTTTTCTAAGGTTTGGCGTTGTTCTGCTAAGGCTTGGCGGCATTTTGCTACGGATTGTTGCTCTTCCAATAGTTTTAGGATTTGTTGAATTTTGGTGGGTTTAGAATTCCTAGCTCGTTGAGGAAACAGTGGTTGGCTTTAGGATTGGTTACATGATTGATCGTCAAAGTACGTATCTAAAGGTTCACTATAATAATATTGATTCTATCCATAATTATTTGAATAATGATTATATTCGGTCGGTGAACAGTATGGATCGGGATAAATACTACTATAGGAACATGTGGGGTTTGAAAAATTGTAAGGGAATTAATCGGTAAGATGAGCCGGATTTTGACTTATAGTACACAAATAGGGTTAATAGCACTTTACCCCCTATGGTTTTGCTAATTTTCATTTTACCCCCTATGGTTTGGAAATCGCCACTTACCCGCGTGTGGTCAGATATTTATTACACTTACCCCTACATCAGGGGGGTAAGTGATTCGAAAATCTAACCACAGAGGGGGTAAGTGGCGATTTTCAAACCATAGGGGGATAAGTGCAAATCTGTCAAACCACAGGGGGTAAAGTTTAATTAACCTTACACGGATATGGATCGGGTTGCGGTTTTGGGATTTTAGAGTGTTCTAATTTCTCAATCAAATTGGTTAATCTCCTTAATTCCACATCTATTGTCCCTAGTCCCAATTTTTTTACACAATTAAAATCAAAATTGTATAAACAAAAGAGGATGGTGGCTTAGTCTGCCAATTCTCAAAAGAAAATATAAATAAAATAAAGATTATGGGGTTCAACTTTCCTGTCTAGCAAAAATTAAAGACAATAATTTAAAGGGTAGAGGTTTTAACCTTCCTATTCCATAGAAATTAAAGACAACAAATTAAAGAGTAGGGTTTTTAACCTTCTTGTCCAACAAAAATTAAAGACAATAAATTAAAGAGTAGGGGTTTTAACCTTCTTGTTCAATAGAAATAATAATAATAGTAGTAATAATAATAGTAGTAGTAGTAAAAGCAGTAGCAGCAGCAACAGTAGGTAGTAGTAGTAGTAGTAGTAATAATAATAATAATAATAATAATAATAATAATAATAATAATAATAATAATAATAAAACTAGTAGAAGAATTAAATTAACTTGAACTTCAAAAACTTGTTGTGGACCAAAACTATGTTCTGTCCTGTTTTAAAATTTATCACTCGCAAACACACGAATCAAATGTAGCAAAGATTAACGGAAGTGAGGCCGATCCCACAAAGGTTTCTATCAGATGGAAAATAATTCATCCTTCCAAGTTGAATTAATTATAATCTAGTTGAAGATGATTTTTGTTTTATGATTAAAAAAATGAAAAACTAAATAGATTGTGAAATAATTATTTTAACTAGATTTAAGATGGAAAAATACTAGGATTTGAAAATCCACCAATGTATAATTAATTAGTTCTATTATTGTGTTAACTCCAAATTTTGAGTGATAATTTTATATTTGGATTGCAATTTGTTTAGAATCAACACAACGTAAAACTTAGTTAATGCATGCTAACTAGTTACTTGTTTTAAATTCATTGTAAAAGGGAGTTGGATACATGTTGTGGGTACAAGTAGATATTGTTAAAAATCACATTCTATGAAATCAATAATTATTTCAGTAACTCTTGTATGATCTCAACTTATTATGTCAGCATTAGACTGGATTGATAAACTTTTTTCCATTAAAAACATAATAAAAAAAAATCTATTAATAAATTAGGATGGTGTTTGCTTACTAGGACATTTTAAGGGTTAGGATTGCTTTTCATTTAATGGACGGATGAGATCAATGCTGAGTTGGTTGTGGGTGAGTTGCTTTTTTTGGTGCTGACTGAGCCAGAGGTGTACAGTTCAATTCTCGCCCCTTTCTTCTATTCTTTCTATTTTTTGTTTTGGCTCCAAATTAGTTCAAGATCCAGCAGTTCAACCCCTAACCATTCCATCCTCAAGATCCAGTCCATTCATGCTCAAGATCCAGTCCTTTCATGCTCAAGATCCAGCCCTAAAACCGTCACTTACCACCACTATCGTCGTCCCTCTTATTCTCTTTCTCTCTTCCGTTGTCATTCACTTGTTATAAAACCGTTCCATCACAATCCTCTTCATCCTCAAGATCTATCCCTAAATCCATCCTTTGTAGCCGCCATCATCATCCCTCTTCTTCTCTCCCTCGCATCACACGTCGCCATCGATCTTGCCTTCGAAATCGTCAAGTAGGTCTTCAAAATCGTCGATCACTGTTCTGGTTACCTTCGAAATCATCGATGTTGCTGTGTTTCTCCGATTGTGATTGAATTGGTTGAGTAAATATTTTCACACCCTCTATCTCAAGAAATCATCCACTGATTCTCACCCCTTCATCAGGTACCGCTGTCCATCGTCGCCGTCGCCTTTGTGCCTCAATCAAGTACATTTCTGTTGAACACAAATATTGATTTTTTTAGAACAAAAACCACTTCTTTGATTCTTTGATGGCTTCTGTTATGTGTTAATTCTTTGGCCCCCATTTGTTTAGTGTTTCTATTCTTAGATTTCTGTATTTTTTTTTTATTTTTTTTTGCCTCGTTTGAATTCGTCCTGATTTGGGAGCGGCGACAATGTCTGGTCTCCTCATCCTCACCACCCAGCCCCTGCAGTACACCCAAACAATTTCTCCATTTGTTTAGTGTTTCTGTTCTCAGGTTTCTATTTCCCCCCTTGTTTGAATTGGTCCTGATTTGGGAGTGGCGACAATCTCTGGTTTCCTCATCCTCACCACCCAGCCCCTGCCTCCTCCGCCTCTCGCCTCTTCCCTCTCCCAAGTCTATTTTATTTGTATAGATAACCAAGGACATGTTAAGTACAGATAATCGTATTTGTTTCATTTGTTTAGTGTTTCTGTTCTAAAAAAACTGAATTGTCTTATTCCCAAATTTCTGTGTTTAGAACAAAATCATGTACCAAATTTCTATTAATGGTAAAAAACATTATGGGAACAGAAATTGAAGTCTGGAAATAGAATCGCTAACAAAGGCTACCTTAGAGTCTGTGGTTCTGTTTAATGTTTTTGCTTAGCCTTTGTACCCTTTTTGTGTGTTCAGTGAAGTAGAAACACTTACACTTGCATTCTTTTTCTTTATTTTATGAACACAATGTTGATTTTCTCATATTCATGTTGATTTTCTCATATCTGGAAAAAAATAATCTCTTCTTTGATTCTTTGATGGCATTTGTTTAGTGTTTGTGATTCTGTGTAATGTTTCTGCATAGCATTTATTTCATTTTTGTGTGCATTGCTTAAGGGCATTTCAAATTTGTATATTGAAACACAAATATAATTAGTATTGTATTAACTTTTTAATAAGATAGTAACTAACAAAAATTCAAATGAATAGTATATAATGAAAAGAAATTAGAATTAGAATTAGAATAGCACCCACCATAAGCTGGGAAGACAAGGAGGAAGTAGACTTAGCCATCTTCTTTATCTGATTTGATTGATCTGATTGTTGTATGTGCTTGAAAAATGAAACTGCAACTATAAAATTTAGTATAATATTCCCTATAACGTTAATATTACCTCAATAGTTGGGTAGAACACAAGAGCCTCAGCAATGTTGGGCATGCATGCTTCAGTAGGATTCTATCTTCCAGACACTTGTTTTAACATAAAAGGAGTCAAAATTAAGTAACAAAAGAATAAAATGGAAGTTTTAAGCAATGCCATCCTCTTCCAAATATCAACTTCAAATAATTTAAGCATATCTTACATGAAGAAGATGATCATCCCAACTTCCCATGAAGAAGTTCCAGCCAGGGAAAAGGGTCAAATGTAAGAAAATTCAGGGATTTATTGAAAAAATGGGGCCTTTGACCAAACGAAAGAATTCTTTAGATAAATTTTGACCAATTTAAGGACTTCCATTTAGCCAAAATATAACCTGAGAAGCATAATAATGGATCTAGATTTCATAAACAAACTGCATTCATTTGACCAAGATCAAAACATAAATTGGTGACCAAAGCCTAGATTGGACCCTATTGATAGAGGATTCTAGAAGTAGCAGACTAGAATAACAAAGTAGCTGATGATAATGAGTTTGTTAGTTCACTATGCAATGCCCACAATACTGATTTTAGTTTTTGCAAACAACGATCAGGACCCTAATGATAGAGGGTTCTAGAAGTAGCAAACTAGAATAACAAAGTAGCTTATGATCATGAGTTTGTTAGTTCACTATGCAATTACCACAATACTGATTTTAGTTTTTGCAAACAACGATCAGGTGGATCATATTTATAGCCCAAATAGAGAGGGAGAGAGAAGGCCATTTCCATATTCTAATTTATTTCTTAATGTTGTTTGAATTGGCCACAACTGAGAGTCGATTCAACTTTATTTTTCAACTAATTAATCAAGTTGTTCTAATTGTTCTATTATCATGCATCAAGATAAGTTTAATTATGGGAATAGATAAGTTTGATTTCTTAATGTATTCATATCAACTTCATCTTCATGTTAATCTTAAACTTTACACCATTTCCTAAAGGACTGCAAACTATAAATCAAGTTATTTTGTATGAGAAATGCTATTGCATATTAATGGTTGAAGTTGCCACTACTACCAATTATTTATGTTGATGTTTTTGTTTAATTGTCTATATATTAAAGTCTATCTTTTTCAGCCTGTGCCTTTAGGCACGGGTAATGGAAGTATTCCTAAAATATCTATTCCCATATAATGTAAAAAAACATTTACCATAATTAAAAATTCCAATATCCACGTCTATCAGGTTACTTTGTGATTATCTCAGTACTACATAAATGACCTAACATCCTGTGTTCTACACATGTTCATTTCAAATTTGTATATTGAAACTCAAATATAATAATATTTGTGTAAATGTGTGTGCATTGCTAAAGGGCATTGGGGTTCATAAATTGATGTAGAATGTTATTACTGAGTTTTGTCAATGGCCAAGGTTTAATGTGATGATATGATATACAACTATAATAACTTAATAAATTTTTAATGTTGTTCAAGTTGATTTTCCTATTTCTTTAAATAGAAAAAGAAATAGAACTTATCCTATTCCTATATTTTATTTTTTTTGTGAACTATTATGAAATTTAACAGTCAAATTCGTTAATTGTTTAGTTTTCCTCAAATGCAAGTTATAAAATTTCCTATTGCAAATCATGATATTAATTCAATAATTTCTTTGATCAAGCGTTTTAGTTTTTTTTTTTTTTTATTAAACGGATAACAACACCGTTTATGGAAATGTAAGTTTATACATTCAATTACATTGATTCTTTTGCCTCTTTTATGTAATGGAAACTCATATTTATATTATTTGATTTTCAATTCAAAGGTAAATGGAGATTTGGAAGAAACATAAGACATACAATTTTATTTTATTTTTACTATGTTTAGATTAACCCAAAATAATATAGGTTGCTTATATCTTCGTAACTCATTGAAATTAGGTACGATTTATTGGGAAAGAAATGTGGGGATTGTTATTCGTGAATGAGCATGAGTACAATGCAATACAAGTTTCAAAGGTAATTTCTATGTGAATATCACTCACTAAGTAACAATGGATATGCAATGTTCATTAATACATTATTATTATTATATTCATTATAATTGACATATCTATTATAAACTAGCGAAATCAAATAGAATAAGAGAATCAAAATGCAAGTGCAAAGGGAAAGGAAAAGGTGAATGAAACTTTCAATGTGGTATGTCATTTGTAACATTTTTTTTTATGTCAACATGGAATTGTATATTGTTTTAATAAAAACTAATTTCTTATAAATTTGTGAGATGTGAATTAAAGATCAATAAAAATGGAAAGAAGAATTATTTGTTTTATTATTTTACGTATGTGCATGTCCTTCAAAGTTTAGTATGTAATATATTGAAATGATTAAATTTAATTTCTTTCGCCCTTATATTCGTTATAAAAGTGTAACTTATTAGATGACGATATCTATTAATAAATTTAAATTGATTTTTTTAGATTAAATTTAAAAAAAAATGAACATGATTTTTTTTTTTTTTTTTATTAATGTTAAAAGATATCTAAATTTTTAAAAATCAAGTCAATAGCTTTTTAAAAGTTTTGCGATAATCTTCAAATTTAATATTAAATCTTTTTAATTCATAAATTTAAAGTAATATTGTCAAATGTTAAATGAGAGTTTTATTTTTTGATTTTAATTAAAATAGGTAACCATCGAAAACAACTTTTCCAAAGCCGCAAAAGCCCAACGAGCACATAGGGAAAGAGAAAGATATAACCGACAATTTGCTGGAGAGTCATCTATGTCTGCACCAAAACGTAGAATTATTGTGCATCCTGATATTAGTACAATGACTTCTTTATGTTCACATATACAAGTACATGTGGATATAAGTATTGAACAAAATACTATGCCTGGAATGAATAACAGAATTACCTCCACCATTAATCCTAGAGAACAAATTATGTTGTCAACAAACGTTGATGATATTATAGCAACTGAAGAGATGGATTTACCACAAGATAATTTTCGGTAACTTAATAATAAATTTGAAGTCATATTATTTAAAAATCTAAAAATGCATAATTCACACGCATTATTTTTTTTAAAAATAATTTTAGTTCTTTTATATATGTAGGCCAACTACTACAGAAGAATATTTGTATGATAAACAAGATATTGTTGCGTTCGAAAATTCTTTTCCAATTAACCTTCCTACCCATATAAATTCAAGTCATCATTATCTCGGACCAATGGATGTTATTTGTTCATATTGTTCTACGTTACATTGGATGGATGAAAGATTGACAAAGTCATTGCTTAGGCGTCTTTTGTTTGGTACATGTTATTTGCAAGGAAAAGTTAAATTACCTTAACTCCTTACGCACCCTCGGACGCTTAAATCGCTATATGATGGTAATGATGAAAAGTCTAAATATTTTCGCTACTACACTCGGCAATATAATGCAACAAATGCTTTTACGAGTCTTGGTGCTAAGTTGTATGAGAGGGTTCTCAATGGTAGGGATCTGAACACGTTTGTGATACATGGGCAATTGCGGCATAGGATTGGAGCATTAATTCCAGACGTAGGAAGAGATGTAGTTTACTCTCAGTTGTACATTTATGATCCTGATTCTGCCTTCAATATTCGATGTCTTAGAAATCCTAATTTGAGAAGTGATGTTTTGCAGATCATACAAAATTGTTTGTATGAAAATAATACATTTATTGACAAATATCGACAGACATACGCAATCTTAGATCAATTAAACGTTGAAGGTCAAAATTTGCTTGTTCATCTTCATTATAGTGAAACTACAGATCACAGACATTATAATTTGCCCACAACAAATAAAATTGTGATTGTAATTCCGGGAGATGGATCCGAAACAATTGGAATTAGAGATGTTTTACATTTAGGAGGTGGTAATGAATTTATGCAAATTAATGAATGTCACCCAACGTATTTGTTGTTGCATTACGTTCTTCTATTCTGTTTCGGTGAGCTTGGTCGGGAACCAGAATTTAAACAATGGGATGTGACACTAGGTCAGCACACCAATGATAGATTAACACAACAACAATTTTATAGTTATCGTCTATTTGAGCAACCAACAGAGTATTCTACAATTCTTAGAGAATGAAAACTATTTCAAGAATTTATAGTAGATGTTTGGGCAGCAAATGAGCAAAATCAGTTGAATTACTTTAGGTTAAATCAAGACAGGCTGCATATTGTACTTTACAATTATCTTAATGATATAGTTAATGAAGGGTTGGAGCCAAGACAAGTTGGTTAAAGATTTATTTTGCCATCATCATTTATTGGGAGTCCCAGACATATGTTTGAAATATTTCAAGATTCAATGGCTATAACTCGGTTCAACTGTCACCCTGATATCTTCCTTACAATGACTGCTAATCCTAATTGGCCAGAAATTATTTCAACTTTGTTACCTCATCAGAATCCAACAGATCGTCCAGATTTAGTTGCCCATGTTTTTGAGTTGAAAAGAAAAGCTTTGATGAAATAAATTGAAAACAATAAAGTCTTTGGGAAGAAGGTTGGTCACGTTTTTAAAATAGAATATCAGAAGCGAGGTTTGCCACACATGCACTTATTGATATTCCTTGATGGTCCAGACAAAATTCGGACATGTGCACAAGTTGACAAAATCATTAGTGTTGAATTTTCGGACCCAATTGAAGATCCGACTCTTTCCGAAACTGTAAAGAAGTATATGATGCATGGACCATGCGGTGCTTGAAATCCTAAGGTGCCTTACATGGAAACTAGTAGATGCACAAAGAGATGTCCACATGATTTTACTAAAGAAACTACTATGGGCCAAGATGGATATCTAATTTACCGTTGACAAAATGATGGTAGAGTTTATATTGTGAAGGGATAAGAAGTTGATAATAGAGATGTTGTACCGTACAATCCTTATATTTCTAGAATGTTCGATTGTCACATTAATGTTGAAGTTTGTTCTAGAATAATATGTGTGAAATATATTCACATATACGTTTATAAAGGAGATGATAGGATAACAATGATGGTAGGAGAAGCAAACAAAATCAAGCAGTATCTCGATGCGAGATATATTGGACCAACTGAAGCAGCATGGAGATTATTCGGTTTCATTTTACATGAAGAACTTCCAAATGTTGTTCGATTAGCACTTCATTTACCTGGAATGCGCCATGTGGTATTTGATCCTAATGAAGAAATCGATTCGATTATTTCGCGAGCTCAAAGGTAAGTAACAACACTTACTGTTTTTTTCTAATATTGCGCATTACATGAAGATACATGTGTTTATACATATCAAGAGTTTCCACAGCATTTTATTTAAGGTATGGAAAGTAAGACAACATGGGTTTGCAATTGGAATAATGTACTTTTCATCTCCAAATTCTGGAGAAATATTTTATTTGCGATTACTACTGACTGTTGTCAAAGGACTGCAATCATTTAAGTGCTTACGTACATTTAATAATGTTCAACATTCGATGTTCAAAGCCGCATGTGTCGCAAGAGGACTTTTAAAAGATGACGGAGAATGGGTATAATGTCTGCAGGAGGCATCAATTATGAGCACGAGATATAAATTAAGGATATTATTTTCTGTCATACTCTCACAATGCAACCCGGTGGATCCATGTAAGCTGTGGGATCAATTTTCACCATATATTTGTGACGACCTGTCCCATAAAATTCGTACAAAATTTGGATTCTCCAATCTGACGGACGTTTAAATTGAAGATTACAGTTTGTATCTTCTAAATAAACTTTTTCAAGAATCAGGAAAGAGTTTAGTTGATTTCCCATCCATACCCAAACCTATTCATAATTGGAGTACGGTTGTTGATAACAGACTAATATGGGAACATCGACAATTAGAAAGTATGGCACTAGATTTGAATGTCCAAGTTAATATTGATCGCCTAAATAATGGTCAATGATCTGCTTATGATTCAATTATGTCTTCGTTACTCGATAATAAAGGAGAGACATTCTTTTTAAATGGTGGTGCTGATACTGGAAAGACTTTTTTGTACAACACAATTGCAACAAAATGCCGTAGCCTTGGTTATGTGGTCATTACTGTTGCTTCGTCCGGTATTGCATTACTACTTCTGCAAGGAGACAGAACTGCATATTCTACGTTTCGCATCCCTTTAAATATCCTTGAAAACTCGGTTTGCGGATTTAGTAAGCAATCATTGTAGGCGGAATTGTTTAGAGAAACTAAATTAATAATTTGGGATGAGGTCCCAATACAGCATAGGTATTGCATTGAATCGGTAGATCGCACACTTCAAGATATAAGAGATAACACTAATCCATTTGGGGGTATCACTGTTGTCCTTGGTGGAGATTTCAGACAAGTATTACCCGTTATACCCAAAGGCGTTCGTTAACAAATTGTTTGCTTAGGCGATCTAACCTTTGGAAATTCATGAAGGTGTTAACTCAAGATCTCAACATGCGCTTAAGTAGCACAAATACTGAAAATGATGAGTTTGCCAAGTTTTTATTAGAGGTACTGCTTATTTATTATATGTAGATAAGATTTTAACCAGCTTAAACATTAATTTTTTTTTATTTTATTTTTTTAAAAAGATTGGAAGCAATCCATGTGAGATAATAGAATTCTCATCAAACATCCACAAGTGCCAAACATTGTTTGAACTCATCTCAATAGTTTACCCATAATTGAATGTTGTTGGAACTGTTACCCCGACATATCTCACTGAGTGATCTATACTTTCGGCCCGAAATGACAATGTTAGTGCGATTAATTCAGCAGCATTGGATAGTTTTCCTGGAGAAATGATCATATACTTGGCTGCAGACAAAATATCATAAGATGATGAGGTTGATCATCAAATTACTAATCGTTATCCCAATAAATATCTAAATTCGTTAGATCCTTTAGGACTTCCCCCATTCAAATTAAATTTGAAAATAGGTTGTCCGATAATGTTACTGAAAAATATTTCACCTAACGATGGACTATGTAATGGGACTCGATTGATGGTTGTTAGATGTGCTTCCCAAATAATTGAGGCTAGGATTTTAACGGGGGATAAATCTGGAAATTTTGTATTTATTCCGAGAATATCTTTGACTCCTTTGTCTTCGAATTTTCCTTTTCAAATGACAAGACGACAGTTTCCTGTTCGCTTGGCTTATGCAATGACAATAAACAAATCACAAGGTCAATCGGTAAAATTTGTTGGGATAGATTTGACTACACCAGTTTTTAGTCACGGACAACTTTATGTTGCCTTATCTAGATGTACATCTTTCAACCGATTAAGTGTACTTTTACCTAAAAATGGGCCTCAATCCACAATAAATATTGTTTATCCAGAAGTTCTAATATAATTAGAACAAGTATTGTATCGGTATATTACAATTGCATATTAAGACTATTGGGGAACATTCTAGGCGAAGGCGGAGTAGTACTAACATTTTTGAGCTCTATTGTTTAATTTTTGTCCTATATTTTCAACTTATTTTGTAACTTTACTTTTGTTATTCTCATTTAATTCAAACACCCTTCGAGTATTTATCCAAAACTTTTGTTGTTTATATATCAATTATTCAGTTGTATTTGTTTCTCAGTTATCTTTGTAAGTTTTTATACTAATATATTGGTTATTTGGTAGTGATATGTTCATTTCAAAATCAGTTGTCTTTTTCTAGTCCGTGTCTTCAAGCATGGGGTATCACTAGTATATATATAAATTAGGAATTTTTGGATGCTTGTGGGTAGCATCACTATAAACCCTCATGAGACTATACTTGTGCATTAGAGGTAACCTAGGGGTTTAAAGACTTGTTACATACGCTAAATACAATCGTGTTCCCTACAAAAATGGCTTTTTAATTTAATTATTATATTAGTTTTGCTCGAGGACCAGCAAAAGTTAAGTTTGGGGTGAGATTGCACCTCATTTTGTGCGATTTTATACATTTAAACGTAGGTTTGTTAATCATTCGAATGGTGTAAATTATTATAAATAGAGTTATTTTATTTATTTAGGTATGTTTATGAAAATGGATCAAAACGGCGTTGAGTTGGGGTAAATCGTATTAAAAACGAGTAAACCATGCCAAGCCAAAACAAACCAAACAAAAATCAAAGAAATTGGAACAAATCATTTTGATCCCTTAACAACATAAAAAATTGATTTATTTTGTATGATTTTGTTGGCTTTTGAAAATAAAACAGAATGGCATTGAGTTAGGGCAAATCGGATTAGAAACGAGTAAATCACCCCTAGCCGAACATAAATCAAAGAAACTAGAACAAATCGTTCGATCCTTTAATAATATAAAAAATTGATTTATTTTATATGGTTTTGTAGGTTTTTGAAAAATCAACAAAATGGCGTTGAGTTGGAGTGAATCGGATAAAAAACAAGCAAACCGCAAAAACCCGAACAAAAAATGAACAAATGTGACTACTATAGTACTGATTACGCTACAGTACCGTTCTGCTACAATACTGCGACCCACTTGGCCATTTGCTCCTCTATTATTTTGGCCCCTTTTTATTTTTGTCCCCAGATATTTTCCAGCACTATTTGAAATGTTGTTTTTACCTATCTTGATTCTATTTTTGTCCATTTTACCTCCAAAATATCTTTTATTTATTGTTCCTATAAATATGAGGCCTGAGACCAATGTAAAAATACACTTATACTTATTAATAAACCATTTGCTAAGAGAAAAATACCACTTTGCAAATATTGTTATTTGTTCTTCTTTTATTTTTATAATTATTGTGGAGAAGAGAAAGCTTAGATTCATAGATGTACAAAGTGTAAAACAGTATTTTTTAGGATTGTTTCCAAGAAAACACTGGTTTACACAATGATGAGCAACTAACTTCCCACAATCAGGTTATAATTGTGGTATTGTATTATTGAAATTATGTAATATTATATTTTTAATTTAATTTTGGATTTGTATAAACAATTATGTGACAATGAATTATGTTCGTACCGTCATAATTGTATTTATTATTAAGAGAAATTTTGATAATAAATTCAATTGCTTCATTAAATTTAGTACTTGAGTTCTAAAATTAACGGTCACGTAATAGTATTCACATGGATTTATTACTAAATTTGGTAGTTTATGTCTCAATTTTAATTCACCCTAGATAAGATTAATGTAGGAATTAAATATTACCGATAGATCATGCTTGAAGAATGATAAATCCTATTTTTATGAACATTCCATCCAAAAGGTTAGGAATGATCGTTTATACAAATCCAAGTTAAAGGAAAAAAATATAAAAACGACATAATCTTTGAAATACAAAACCCACAATTACTAACTAGATTCCATATTTTTCTTATACTAAGATTGAAGATGAAACCATGTGTAAAATGGTGTTCAAGTGTAAAACGGTGTTTTCTTGGAAACAATCCTCAAAAATATCGTTTTACACTTTGTACCCCTAAGAATCTAAGTTTCATCTTCTCCATAATAAAAATAAAAATAAAAATAAAAGAAATATTTACAAAATATCTTGAAAATATCAAAGAATTAGTATTTTTTTTATGTATATATATATACATTTATAACTCTCTCCCAAGCCTCTTATTTATAGGCACAAAATATCTTAGATATTTTTTGGGTAAAATGGACAAAACCGAAATTAAGAGGGGTGAAACCGATATTTTAAATAGTGCTTGGAAAATATATGGGGGCGAAAACGTAAAGGGGCCAAAATTGCAAGTGGCCAAGCGGGGCGATGGTACTGTAACAGACTTAGTACTATAGCAGAATTGCTACTATAGCAGTCTCATTTATTCATATTTTCTTCTACTTGTCGAGGTTTGCTCGTTTTTTATTTGATTCACTCCAACTCAATGCCATTTTGTTCGTTTTTTAAAAACTTTTAAAACCATATAAAATAAATCAATATTTGATATTGTTAAGGGATCAAACAATTTGTTCCAATTTATTTTGTTTTTGTTGGGCTTTTGTTCGAATTTTCATAGTTTACTCGTTTTTAATCCGATTGCCCCATCTTAACGCAGTTTTGCTCCATTTTTATAAACATACATAAATAACTCAAATTACTTTATTTATAAAAATTTACACTATTCAAAAGATAAACAAACCTAAATTTAGGGGTATAAAATCACACAAATGTGATGGCCAAATGCGGCGCCATCACATTTGTGTGATTGCTCGCAATTATTTTGGCTCTTTTACATTTTTGCCCCCAGATATTTTTTAGCCTATGTCAAATGTCTTTTCCACCCCTCTTGATTCTATTTTTGTCCATTTTACCCCCAAAATATCTTAGATTTTTTGTGTCTATAAATATGAGATTTGGGAAAGAGATAGAGATGTACATAACTACATATAATATATTAATTAATAGATATTTCTTAGATATTTTGTAAATATCTCTTTTATTTTTATTTTTATTATGGAGAATAGGAAGCTTAGATTTTAGGGGTACAAAGTATAAAATGGTGTTTTTTAGTATTGTTTCCAAGAAAACACCACTTTACACAACGATGAGCGACTAACTTCCTCCAATCAGGTAAGGATTGTGGTATTGTATTATTGAAATTATATAATATTATATTATTAATTTAATTTTGGATTTGTATAGAAAATTGTGTAACGATGAATTATGTTCGCACTGTCATAATTGGATTAATTATCAAAAGAAATTTTGATAATAAATTCAATTGCTTTAATAAATTTAGTACTTTAGTTCTAAAATTAACGGTCACATAATAGTATTCACATGGATTTATCACTAAACTTGATTGTTTGTGCCTCGATTTTAATTCACCCTAGATTAGATTAACGTAGAAATTAAATATTGTCGATAGATCATGCTTGAAGAATGATAAATCCTATTTTTCTGAGCGTTCCATCCAAAAAGTTAGGAATGCTCGTTTACACAAATCCAAGTTAAAGGAAAAAAATATGAAAGCGACATAATCTTTGACATACAAAACCCACAATTTCTAACTTGATTCCATATTTTTCTTATATTAAGATTTAGGATGAAACCATGTGTAAAATGGTGTTTTCCTGGAAACAATTCTCAAAAACATCGTTTTAGACTTTGTAACCCCTGAGAATCTAAGTTTCCTCTTCTCCATAAAAAATAAATAAATAAAAGAGATATTTACAAAATATCTTGGAAATATCTAAGACTTAGTATTCTATATGTATATATGTACATTTCTAACTCTGTCCTAAACCTCATATTTATAGACACAAAATATCTTAGATTTTTTGTGGGTAAAATGGACAAAATCGAAATTAAGAGGGGTGAAACCAACATTTCTAAAAGTGCTGGAAAATATCTGGGGTCAAAAAACGTAGAGGGGCCAAAATAATAAGGGTGCAAGTGGCCAAGTGGGTTGGCCATACTGTAGTGGACTCGGTACTGTAACAGCCCCATTTGTTCGTCTTTTGTTCGGCTTGCCGCGGTTTGCTCGTTTTTTATCCGATTCACTCCAACTCAACGCCATGTTGTTCGTTTTTTAAAAACCTACAACACTATATAAAATAAATCAATTTTTGATATTGTTAAGGGATCAAACAATTTGTTCTGATTTATTTGGTTTTTGTTTTGCTTGTGTTAGGATTTCCATGGTTTACTCATTTTTTATTCGATTTGTCCCATCGTAATGTAGTTTTGCTCCCTTTTTATAAACATACATAAATAACTAAAATTACTTTCTTTATAATAATTTACACTATTTAACCCCGAATTCGAACTAGGATTTAAACACAACGCGATGATCTAATAACCCGGGAGAGAGTTAGAGAGTGTATAATCGATGACGTTGGGTCAAGACTTATGTGACTATGTGTTCTAAAAAAATGCTAGATGGGGACTTCGGCGCTAACGTGAAGTCACATATTCATTCACTTGTCACTCAGGAGAGGGAGTGAATGAGTTTACAAAATAGAGATTGTCGGATAAGTCAAACATCATTAACGTAAACTAAATGAGATCAAACACATTTAAGTAAATGAAGTTAATCCCTAGATAATCCATTCCCTTAAACGTCTCAAAATAGTAATATAGTTTAAATTGATAAATTAGTATTTTAGTATTAGTATATTATTAATTATAAACTTCAATTTTTATCGCCTAGATAAAATTAAGTTATGATAATTACGGTACTCAACAATATTCTCAACCAAACACTGTGGAAAGGATAACCCTTACTCTTCCCACTCTACTAAAACTTGACCCGTACACTTGCAGTGAAAGTGGCGACGTAATATTCCATCACCAAGTTTTTGGCGCCATTGCCGGGGATTGATTTTTAGATTATTGTTGATATTGTAAGTAAAAAACTTGGTGGCGGAATATTACGTCGCCACTTTCATTGCAAGTGTGCATGTTAAGTTTTAGTAGAGTGGGAAGAGTAAGGGTTATCGTTTCCATAGGGATTGGTTGAGAATATTGTCGAGTACTGTGATTATCATAACCTAATTTTATCTAGGTGATAGAAACTGAAGTTTATAATTAATAATATGCTAATACTAAAATACTAATTTATCTAATTAAACTATATTATTATTTTGAGACGTTTAAGGGAATGGATTATCTAGGGATTAACTTCATTTACTTAAATGTGTTTGATCTCGTTTAGTTTACGTTAATGATATTCGACTTATTCGACAATTTTTGTTTCGTAAACTCATTCACTCCCTCTCTTGAGTGACAAGTGAATGAATATGTAACTTCGAGTTAACGCCAAAGTCCCCCTCTAGCATTTTTTAGAACACATAGTCACATGAGTCATGCCCCAACGTCATCGATTGTACACTCTCTAACTCCCTCCTAGGTTATTAGATCGTCGCGTTGTATTTAAACCTTAGTCCGAATCCGAGGTTACCTCTCCCAAGTGTTAAACCCCGTATTCTCAATATATCATAACAAACATAATAAATAAGGAGAAACGGAAAACACAATCAAATAACAAAGAACAACTATTAACGAAACATCGATTTGAAAATCACATATTCATAAATTATAGTAATCCCTAGAGAATATCTGCTTAGCTAACGGCTATAACCGTATATATAATAATAAACAAGCTAAACATGTTCAAACCATAATCCAAAGTTAATAAATAAATAAAGAACGAGAGAAACTAGTCGTAGTCCAAAGATTTGGCGCTAAAACCGTTCCGAGATCGCTTCTCCATCTTCACAACGTGTTCTTCTCCTTCAGATTTGGTGGAGCATTTCCATAAAATCTTTCAACCTTATTCTAACCCTAGGAGCTCTTTAATGACCAATATAGAGGAGAAGAGGAAGATATAGGGCTCAAAAATATCTAAAGTGTGTGCAAAGTCACCGCCGCGGCGGTGGGTTTCACCGCCGCTGCGGTGGTTAAGTCGGTTTGATCACGACCTTAGTGGTGGAAGCAGAGAACTCTCTGTTGTTTTAACGCCTTAGTAGTGGGGTCACTGCCTCGGCAATGGGCTTTCAGCAAGAAAATGCCTCTTTCTGCATATTAACCGCCGCAACGGTAGTCTGTACGCCACGGCGGTGGGTTGCTTTTCAGAATTTTGCCTCTATACTTGTTTTCCCACTTTTCTTCCACCATTCTTGATCTGATTTGATCGTTTATGATCCGTTTTCATTCTTTTTCACCCTAGACACCTGTTTTAATACAAAAAGAATAAAAACATATTAAAACGTATTAAAATATTATAATAACACTCGAAAACTAACAAATTCGGTTTGGAAATAGATAGATAAATTATACCTATCACTATTCAAATGATTAACAAACTAAATTTAGGGGTATAAAATCGCAAAAATACTGTGCGATCACATTTGTGCGACTGCTACAATACTGAGTCCACTACAGTACCGCCGCCCCACTTAGCCATTTGTACCCCAATTATTTTGGCCCTTGTAAGTTTTTTCCCCTAGATATTGTCCAGCCTATGTCAAATGCCATTTCCACCCCTCTTGATTCTGTTTTTGTCCATTTTACCTCCAAAATATCTAAGACTTTTTGTGCCTATAAATGTAAGGCTTGGGAGAGTGATAGAGATGTACATAAATACATATAAGATATTAATTGAAAGATATTTCTTAGATATTTTGTAAATATCTATTTTATTTTTATTTTTATTATGGAGAATAGGAAACTTAGATTTTAGGGATATAAAGTGTAAAACGGTATTTTGAGGATTGTTTTTAAGAAAACACAGCTTTACACAACATGAGCGGCTAACTTCCTCCAATCAGATTAGGATTGTGGTATTGTATTATTAAAATTATGTAATATTCTATTTTTAATTTAATTTTGAATTTGGATAAACAATTGTGTGAAGATGAATTGTGTTCGCACCATTATCATTGGATATATTATCAAGAGAAATTTTGATAATAAATTCAATTGCTTCGTCAAATCTAGTACGTGAGATCTAAAATTAACGATCACATGATAGTATTCACAGAGATTTATTACCAAAATTGATGGTTTATGCATCGATTTTAATTCATCCTAGATTAGATTAATGTAGGAATTAAATATTGCCGATAGATCATACTTGGAGAATGATAAATCTTATTTCTCTAAGCGTTCCACCCAAAAGTTTAGGAACACTCGTTTACACAAATCCAAGTGAAAGAAAAAATATGAAAACAACATAATCTTCAAAATACAAAACCCACAATTCCTAACCGGATTCCATATTTTTCTTATACTAAGATTGATGATGAAACAATGTGTAATTACTGAGTTTTATGTTGGGTCGATTTTGAACAAATTGCAATTCAACTTTTATGGTTTGTTTTTAATGAAATAAATTATTTCATCTTTTATTTCATGTATCATTGATTGTTATGGATTATTTAATACTTGAATCTTTATTAAATAAGTTACATATTTTGATTATGTGTTTTTCATTAAATTGTACACACATAATACTTAAGAATGACAGTTTTTTAATGATTCAGAAAAACCAACTTAACATTTACATCAGGCTTAATTTAAAATATTAAGACAATAGTAAGATCTAGATCTAAAACTCACTCAAAATTTAGAGTCAACACAATAATATAACTAATTAATTATATATCAGTGGATTATGAAATCCTAGTATTTTTTCATCTTAAATCTAGTTAAATTTATTATTTCACAGTTTATTTAATTTTTCATTTCTTAAACAACAAAACCAAAATCATTTTCAACTAGATTATAATTATATTAATTGGGACGGATTAAGTATTTTCTCTCTTATAGTAATCTTATAGTAACTTAGTTTTTGTTCGCATCAAGTTTTTGGCACCGTTGCCCGGGGATTGTGACGGAAAAAACTTTGAAGTCCAAGTTAATTTAATTCTTCTACTAATTATATTATTATTATTATTATTATTATTATTATTATTATGCTAGACATGAAGATTAAAACCTATACTCTATAATTTATTGTCTTTAGTTTCTACTGGAATGGAAGGGTAAACCCCCTACTATTTATTTTATTGTCTTTAATTTATTGTCTTTAGTTTCTACTGGAAAGGAAGGTTGAACCCCCTATTATTTATTTTATTGTCTTTAATTTCAACTAGAAAGGAAGGTTAAAAACCCTACTCTTTAATTTTTTTTTTTTTTACTTTCTGTTAAGAATCAGTAGGTTGAGCCTCCATTCTCTTTTATTTATTTATTTTATTGTCTTTCTTTTCTATTGAGAAACACCAGGCTGAGCCTCTATCCTCTTTGTTTATATAATTTTGATTAATTTCCAAAAATATAAAAATAAAAAAATGCAAAACTTTATGACAGACAAGTTTATAAGCATTCAGTCAGGCCATACAAATCAGTTATACCAGGTAGTATCTTTCCTTAATAATTAATTTTGTACTTTTCTCATTGAGGACAATGCAAAATTTAGGTTTGGGGGGTAAATGATTCTATGCCTTTTGTTAATTTATTTCGTAATTAATTTTATCAAATCATCCTATGATAGCATATATGCTGAATAAAAACTTGAGTTTGCTAAATAATTATTGGAGTATTGCACTGATTTTTTTTCATTTTTCGACTATTGCATAAATACTAACTTTATTTTATTTTAAATTTAGTACATGAGTTGATTTGCTAAATTTTGGCATTATAATAAATTATCCCCAGAGTTTAAATGTAAAAAAAAATAATTAAAAAAAAAATGTATATAAAAAATTTTGCTTTAATAAAAAAAATATATTTTAATAATAAACTTTCGTTGAGTAACCGAAGCCTTTTGTCTCAGTAAGCTTTGAGTGTTCACGTAAAAAGAGGGGAGCAAATTGTTAAGACAATAAGTGGCTCATTAACTTCAAAGTCTAAGTTGTTCGAGTTATAGTCTGAAGGGTACCTTAACACTTAATACCCTGAGCCAACTGGATTGGAATCATTAGCCCAACACTCGCGATAGGGGCATCTTAAAAATCCCAATGGGATTAGCATTAAATATTAAAAAAAAAAAAAAAAAAAAAAAAAAAAAAGAAAAAGATATACACAAATATATTTGTATATCAGGGAAAACGTTATTTGATTATTTAAAATTAGTTGACTAGTTACTTGTATTAAATTCATTATAAAAGAGAGTTGGATGTATGATGTGTAAACAAAAGTAGATATTGTTAAAAATCACGTGCTATGAAATTAATAATTATTTGAGTAACTCTTGTATAATCTCAACTTAATATGTTAGCAGTAGACAAGATTGTTAAACTTTTTGTTATTTAAATATATATATATATATATATATGTGTGTGTGTGTGTGTGTGTGTGTGTGTGTGTGTATAAAAATAAATAAATTTAGAAATAAAATTTTTGGGATGTTTATGGGTAGCATCACTGTAAACCCTCAGGAGACACCTAAGGGTTTAAAAGCTTGTTGTATACACTAAATACAATCGTATTCCCTATGTAAATGGATTTTTCAATTAATTATTATATTAGTTTTACTGGAGGACTAACTAAAGTTGGGTTTGGGGATGTGATCGCACTGCATTTGCGCGATTTTATACCCTAAATTTAGATTTCTTAATCGTTCGAATAGTGTAAATTATTATAAATAAAGTACTTTTAGTTATTTATGTATGTTTATAAAAATGGAGCAAAATTGCATTAAGATGGGGCAAATATGATTAAAAACGAGTAAATCATGAAAATTCGAACAAAAACCAAATAACTAGAACGAATTGGTCGATTCCTTAATAATATAAAAAATTGATTTATTTTATATGGTTTTGTAGATTTTTGAAAAACAAACAAATAGAGTTGAGTTGGAGTGAATTAGATAAAAAAAAAAAAAAAAAAAAAAAAAAAAAAAGCAAACTGCGACAAATAGAATAAAAGACGATTAAACGGGGCTGCTATAGTACCAAGTCCGCTACAGTACCGCTGCCCCACTTAGCCACTTACATCTCAATTATTTTGGCCCTTTTACGTTTTTGCCCCCAGATATTTTCCAGCCTATGTCAAATGTCGTTTCCACCCCTTTTGATTATGTTTTTGTCCATTTTACCCCCAAAATATCTAAGATTTTTTGTGCCTATAAATATGAGGCTTGGGAGAGAGATAGAGATGTACAAAAATACACATATTATATTAATTGATAGATATTTTTTTTTAGATATTTTGTAAATATATCTTTTATTTTTATTTTTATTATAGAGAAGAGACAGCTTAAAATTTTTGGGTGTACAAGGTATAAAACAGTATTTTTGAGGATTGTTTCCAAGAAAACACCACTTTACATAACTATGAGTGACTAACTTCCTCCAATCAGGTTAGAATTGTGGTATTATATTATTAAAAGTATGTAATAATCTATTTTTAATTTATTTGTATAAACAATTGTGTGACAATGAATTAAAACGTTATAATTGGATTTATTATCAAGAGAAATTTTGATAATAAATTCAATTGCTTTGTTAAATTTAGTACGTGAGATCTAAAATTAACAGTCACATAATAGTGTTCACAGAGATTTACAACTAAGCTTAATGGTTTTTGTCTCGATTTTAATTCACCCAAGATTAGATTATTATAGGAATTAAATATTGCCGATAGATCATGCTTGAAGAATGATAAATCCTACATTTCTAAGCGTTCCACCCAAAAGATTAGGAACGCTCGTTTACACAAATCCAAGTTAAAGGAAAACTAATATGAAAATGACATAATCTTCGAAATACAAAACCCACAATTCTTAATCTGATTCCATATTTTTCTTATACTAAGATTGATGATGAAACCATGTGTAATTAATTGAGTTTTATGTTATGTTGATTCTAAACATTTTGCAATTTAACATCTATGTTTTTTTAATTAAATAAATGATTTCATCTTTTGTATCATGTATCATTGATTGTTATGGATTATTTAATGCTTGGATCCTTGTTAAACAAGTAACATATTTTGATCATGTGTTCTCCATTAAATTGTATACACATAATACATCAGAATTACTATTTTTTAAAGATTCAGAAAAACCAAATTATGGTTTACATTGGGCTTAATTTCTGAAATCTTAAGAGGATAGTAATATCCGGATATAAAATTATCGCTCAAAATTTAGAGTCAACACAATAATAAAACTAATTAATTAAACACCATTCGATTCTTAAATCCTAGTATTTTTCCATCTTAAATCTAGTTAAGTTAATTATTTCACAGTTTATTTAGTTTTTCATTTCTTAAATAACAAGACCAAAATCATTTTCAACTAAATTATAATTAAATTAACTTGGATGGATTAAGTATTTTTCCTCTGATAGCAATCCTCGTGGGATCGACCTCGTTTCCATTAATCTTTGCTACATTTGATTCGTGCACTTACGAGTAATAAAATAAATATTAAAAAAAGACAGAACTCAGTTTCAGTTCACATCACTTGATATTACCCAATCAAATATAAATATACAACTAACTAATAACTAACATAGTGTTTTTTTTTAATATTTTACCAACTCAAAATTCAAGGGTTTTACATATCTAATTATAAGATCTATAAAAATTCGAACCACTCATTACCAACAACTTCCCTGACACTATCAAAGGCTAAACTACCCTCTGACTCTATCTAACAGAAGTAGTGGACTCGTATCTAATTGGAGTAACTGAGATAACATATTTTATCGGTATACTATTTTTATAATATAAAAATAATTTATGGATCAAGTACACATATCAAAACCACTTTCCAAAACAAAAAATAACCACGCACTAATCGTTATCAAAATCCCACAATTATCATCAAACTAAAATAACTGAATTTAAATCAATTGATCCACTTATTTTTATATAATAAAATACCACACATATATTTTCATACTAGTTATAGGATCTTTTTACCTCAAGATCAAGAGTCATGGAGGTTGTTGGCGATATTTTATTTGCTTCGAATTTCTCGCAAGTGCACGAGGTCAAGTTTTAATAGTATAAGAAGAGTAGAGTTGTCGTATCCACAAGGATTGATTTAAATTGTCGTTAAGTACCACGATTGTCGTAACCTAACTTTATCTAGGCGATCCAATTTTAGGTTTTTGTAAAAATAGAAAATTAAACTAAAATAATAACTAATTAAACTACAATATGGAATAAATACTAAAATGCTAGGAATAAATTATATGGGAATAGATTATCTAGGGATTAACTTCGTTCACTAACACGTGCTTGATTTAATCTAGTTTACACTAATGGTCATCAATCTATCCGACAATCTAGGTGTTTAAAACTCACTCACTACCTCTCTCAAGTGTAAAGTAAACGAATATGCAATCGTGTCAATACCGATATCCCTATCTAGCGTCTAAACAATTACATGAGTCTTGCCCCTACCTCACAAATTGCATACGTTTTAATAATCTCCCGAAACATTAGAACGTCGTGATGTGTTTAAACCCTAGTGCGAATCCAGGGTTATCTCTCCCGAGTGTCAAACCCCGTATTCTCAAATCAACCACAATATCACAACAAACATAATATGAAAGTAAAAGAATGGTAAACACAATCGAATAGGGATGAGCAACCGATAACAAAACATTGATTTACTCAAACATGTATATTAGTGAACTACATCAATCTCTATACAATAAATGTTTAGCTCATGGACATAACCAAATATTCAACTAAAAAAACGATATATACATGATCAAACAACCAACAAGATATTAGAAATAAAGAGAGAAATAAGGGAGAATAGATAATATAAAAAAAAATGGATGGTTCCACGTCCGTAAAATCTGCTCCGATCTTGTTCTCTCTTCTCCAAATGTGTTTTTCTCTTGCTTGGTCTAGTTCTAAGGATCCAAAAACTCCCAAAAAACGTTCTTGGCCAAGTAGGAATGAGGGGTTATAAGTAGAAATAAAAAATATCCTAAAAATATCTGAAAAATGCTTTCCAGCTGGTGTCTGGTCGCGGTAGTGAGCAAAATCTTGTTGTAGCGAGTGGAAGGTAGAAAATTCACTGACGGAATCTCGCTACAACGAGATATGGACAGTGCTTGGTGCCTGATTCTTATTTTCACCATAACTTTCTCGTATGAACTCCAATTGAGGTGATTCAAAAACCTATAGAAAGATAAGATGTAGATATACAACTTTCATGTTTTGTGATTTGCAAAATCGGATAATATCATAGTCAAACATGGCCTTGAAGTTATAGAACTTTCACGTATTTTGCATCGTCTCTCCCATAACACCTTATTTGAATAAAAACAAATAAAAATGAATTAAAACACTTATAAAACACTCGAAAACTACCAAATTTAACATGGAAATATATAGATAAAATTAATCTATCAGTACTGTAAACTGTATATCTATGCAATTTAAGGTTTCCAGTACTGGGGCCATTCAATATCGCCAATTATAGGAGCTAAAATATGGTAAAAATCACCATATCATACCAATAATCACATCATGTGGTACAAACCAACATATCATACTGATAATCATTATCATCATCATCAATAACAACAACAACAATATATATCAACTACCTGCAGGACTTTCCATCCTTTCAGGTTACAACACACTCGTAAGATATGTCCTCTTGTCGGGTCACAGCACCACATCCTACAAGACATGCTCTTCTGTTAGGTCCAACATCTCACAAGACATGCTCTCCTGTCAGAACCACACTATCACGTAGTAGGATAATAATAAAAACGACTTTCCACATTTAACCATTTCATATGATCTATTTAAGGTTATAAATATGTCCATTTTAATAAATAAAACAAATTCATAATTTAGTACAAAAATATAATTTGATAATTTACATAGAAAATAATATACTCACCTTGATAATTACAAGGCTAACATGCTACAGTCGAAAAACTGATGTAGATGGCGTCTTCTGAGAACCTAATACACGATAGGACCAAAAACTAAGAATTTACCGAAATAAATTAAATATGAAATGACATGCATGAAATGCGTGACAACTAATTAAATGCATTATTTTTCCAAATTTTTATAAATCTTTAGGAAATCCAACATAACCTTTTCAAATTAACTTTAAATAAGTAATTAAAATAAAATCTTCAATTATGATTCAAAATAAACTTGAATTAATAATCTAATTCACTAAAAATATGAGTTATTTAAGTATAAAATAGAAATTCACTCTATAATTTTAGTAATTTTTAAAATGGAAATCAAACCCGCTAAATTCTTATAACAGGCTAAGTCAAAAAAATATCAAATATAATCTAAAGTTAATTGTTAATTCTAAGATTTTGATGGACAATTAAATGTTGATATTTTTTGTGGGACTAATGGTTTGTTCAAGTGTTTCAGTTTATTAGTTCCAATGATGAAGATGCGATAACAAATTATGAATGGATGCTAAATGATGATGAAAAAAATGATGAAGAATTAAGAGTTTGAAGAAATTTGAGAAAACAACTCAAGTGAATTTCAACTCTTAATATTCCAATTAGGAACACACATGGCACAAAAGTTTTTATTGTTTATGTGTGTTTTGATAAGATGAAATTATTTGCTCTTATGTGTATTTGAAAAGAAATATTTATAATTAACTTAAATAGAATTTATGAGGTTAGTGGAGCTTATTTAGAAAAGAAAATGGTTAAAGGGAAAAAAACGTAAATAAAAAGGAGTTCAAAACGAATTTAGAACAGAGATCCAGCATGCATAAGTCGACAGGTAGGTCGTCTGGACAAAACAGGTAAACCTCTATGTATCTTAAAGTCAATAGGTAAGTCGACCAGTCAAGAGAAATTAAACTCTTTATATCTCTAAGTCGACAGGTGAAAAGAAATTAAACTCTTTGAATATCCAAGTCAACAGATAGGTCGACCGATGAACGCAACAGCTTTGGCTTGGCTACATCCTGAATCGAGCGATTGACTAGTTGGTCAACTGAGGGCGTAGTTTTAGGATAATGTGGATTCCGATTTCATATCTAAAAGTAGCCATTTTTTGTTGGGATTTTTGAGATATTTTAGGGATTTTAGGATATTTAAGATATGCTTCATCTATTATTTAATTCCTATTGATTTGGTTCATTACATTTGATTGTTTCTCATTTTAGTACATAAAATTGTTTCTATTCTATTTAATTGAGATTGAGAAATATTTAGGAGACTTAATTGAGAGATTTAAAAGTTATAATTAAGTGAATTGAACCAAAATGAAGTCATAATGATATAAGGGGTCTAAGTGAGTATTTAAGTGTCATGACATATTAGAATTAGCCGTTAGAGAGGTGATTTATATCTCATATATATAGACCTGCGTTTTTCATATATCATTAACATAGATTAAGGGAGCTTAAAGAGTTGAGATCATATTGAGCTGTTATAAGAGATATCATTCTGAGATTTTGTGAGAGTTATTCTAAGAGACGATCTTGAGAATCATTGGCAATTAATCTTTGTTGCTACCAAATTTGAAGTAACATTGCTCTATTTATTTTTTCTGTAGATTCCAGGTGAGATCTTTCCAATTACTTTCTATTGTGCATTACTTGTTTAATTTTTAAAAATTGATCTTTAGAAATTATTTCTGATTTTTATTGAAGAAAATATTTTATAAACAATTTCTTGAATCTGATTACGTGCTCAATTATTTGCTACCCATCTTTTTTTTAAAATCAAAATTTTAATCTCACACTTTACTATCACTAGATTTGGGATATTAATCGAGTTTTAATTTATCTGGAGTGGTAGAAGTTCCGAGTGAGATAATCTGCTTATCAATTTGTATTGGTGAGTAGTGCAACGAATTAAATACTGTTGTGGGTATTTAATCAAAAGGTAGCTGGTTTTCAGTCTCTTCTTGTAAAGAGATTGATGTAGTAATTCTTACTAGATAGAATTGATTTTGAGTGAATTTTGTAAAGGTTCCATCCTTACCTAGTTAAAGGATAGTTGGAGTGTTTTTGTGAGGTTTTGATTCTTGAGCCTAAGGTATAAAAAGAATTAGGTTGTGATTATCTCTGTAATAGAATTAGGTTATTCTTGAGCCTGTAAAAAGTAGAGGTTGTTCCTAAGCCTGTGAAAATGAATTTTTAAAGGTTGATTCTGAACTTACGAAAAGAATCATTATGAGGGTTTGGTTCCTACCTGTAAAGGAATCTTGAGTATTAGTGGGTGCAAATCCCTGTGGGGCTCGGAGGACTAAATTAGCCACAAGTAGCTTGGTGAATCAGGATATATCGGTGTGTATTGCATTAGTTATTTCTTTTATTTTATCTTGTGATTGTTTAGGTGTGCACCTAGAGATTATTATACTTATCCGCTGCTATAAAGATAATAATTAATTTTAGGATAAAATTAATTATTTGATTTTTGAAGTGTTATTATTTGGATTAATTTTTTTAATACTACCCAATTCACCCCCTCTCATGGGTAGCTCACTAGGTCAACAATTGGCATCAGAGCTAGTTTTAGCTCGTTAGGCTTAACATTCTAGCTAAATCGACCACGTGCACACACCATGGATAATATTTTTTGTGTATCTTCTCTTGATGGTGATAGATTCTTATATAACAATGTAATTTATGATTCTTGTGATTCGTGTGATAGTGATGGAGATGATGATAATAAAAATATCCATATTATTATGGAAAATTAGTTTTACTCATACTACTTTTTACTAAAGAGAGCTTGAGTTTAAAAAGAAAAATCACTTCTTTTGAAAATTGTAGAAAAAGTGTCCAAAAATCTAAAATTTATTTGGATGATTATTGTGGTACAAAAGAGTTTTTGGACGTTATTTTTGAAATTAATAATTTGCTCTCTAAAATGGATTCTCTTGAAAATGCAAACAGAGTTTTAAAAAATAATATTGAGATGATTTCTATACAAAGGTCAGATCTTGATTCAAAAATCGATTTACTTAAGAAAAAATTTGAAAAATCAAAATTCGACCTTAAGACTATTTCAAGAGATTCTAAAAATGATTTTTCTAAGTAGAGTAAATATGCTTCATTATCTCATCTTTCATCACAAGCTAGTGATAATTATGTAACTATTGTTAGAAATGATTCTTATTTTACATCTCGTGCTTTCTATGATAAATCAGATTTGAGATGTTATTATTGTAATAGAGTTGGGCATTTTAAAGTATCATATCCATTTTGGAACCCTAAGTTTATGTCTAACAAGGACGGATCCAAAATGAATTGGATACCGAAGAGAACTATTAAAATGTCTTGTGCAGAATTACATAATGTCGGAAGTGAACCTAAAGGATAAAACAAAGAAGTTATATCAAAGTTAATACAGAAAGTCACCAAGGATCCACAAGCAACTCATACAAAGCAAAAAGATGCACCATAGACAAAATGTGAAGTTGCAAAGAAGCCACAAGAGAAATTTGCAAAGAGAAAAGTTGTACAAAATCCAAGATGGAATATCACTAGGAAGCCACAAGTGATACGTGTAAATGGAATCATCAATGAATCAAATGAAAAAAATCAAAGGAAGAGAGGATACGAACAAGCCAAGAAGAATTGCGCTATGAGCTCAAATGAGGTAAAAAATAAAGTCGCCCCTGAGGATATAAGAGGTACTCCTAACCCTTCGCATTTTAAATTTATTAAATTTGTTAAAGAGGGAGAGTTCCGACTTACCAAATAGGTAAGTTGGTAATTGTTTCTAAGATCTATTCTAAATGAGTCATTCTCCTGTTGTCGTAGAAACATTCTATAGTGATTATGACAATCATATTTAGTTAGAAGGTATTAACATGTTTTTATGTACTTATATCAAATAGTGATCATGTGTTAATTTTAAAACATGTTATGTGATTTAGAGGATCAATCGAGTATTTGTGATCTTACTAAATAATACTAATTATTTGTTGCATATGTTTTTTAGTAGGATTATTTGTATAATGTGCTATCATTCATGCTATTTACTTTTATACAAATAAGTTCATTTGAGCTAAGTTTTTTTTATTAATCTTAATTTTTTAATATGCATGTTATTGATTGAGATATGATTCATGTTCTTGAGCGTTAATGATTATTGTTGAAAAATGGAGCTGAAATTTTTATGAAATAAGTATGCATTATATTGATAGCTTCATAAACTATTATTAAGAGATGTTTCATGTCTTAGTGCTTCAAAGATTATATTTTTCTCCTTAAAATGAATTAGTTTGTTTACACTTATATAGTGGGAGATTGAATGTTAAGAATGATGTTTTTTGTGTGGATTTTGATGAATTGAGTAGACTTGATATTTATCTATAATAATGATTCACATACTGTTGATGTTTTGTGCCTAAAAGTTGATTTGTTAAAATGAGTTCTGATTTTTTTAAGTTGAATTTATAAGTTGATTCAATGTGCTTTTAATATATATATATATATATATCCGGATGTAATTACTTTAGGTTTACTCTTTCAAGTATATTATGTGTTTGCCTAAAGTAGAATTATTGGTTGTGTTCCCCCCTCTCTAAATTTTGTTTTTGAAGATGATAAAGGGGGAAACTTTGTTGATGTTTTTATTAAGAGGGAGTTTTAGTTAATGTTTTATTAAGGGGAAAGTTTATTTTTAAATTTGTGCTTTATTGATTATATTTTTTTAAATCTTCATTCTTATGCTTAAAAGAGGTATAAAACTCGTCATTGGATTCAAGGGAAGTGTGGTTTTATTATTGTTTTAAAGATAACATCAAAGTTAATTGTCATCATAAAAAATGGGGAGATTGTTGATCCTAACATTTTAATGGACAATTAAATGTGGATGTTTTTTGTGGGACTAAGGGTTTGTTCAAGTGTTTCAGTTTATTAATTCCAGTGATAAAGATGTGATGACAAATTATGAATGGATGCTAAATGATGATGACAAAAATGATGAAGAATTAAGAGTTTGAAGAAATTTGGGAAAACAACTCAGGTGAATTTCAACTCTTAATATCCCAATTAGGAACACACACGGCACAAAAGTTTTTATTGTTTATTTGTGTTTTGATAAGATGAAATTCTTTACTCCTATGTGTATTTGAAAAGAAATATTTATAATTGACTTAAATGGAATTTAAGAAGTTAGTGGAGCTTATTTAGAAAACAAATGGTTGAAGGGGCAAAAACGGAAATAAGAATGAGTTCAAAACGAGTTTAGAAAAGAGATCCAGCATGCATAAGTTGATTGGTAGGTTGACTGGACAAAACAAGTGAAGCTCTTTGTATCTCTAAGTCGATCGGTCAAGAGAAATGAAACTCTTTGTATCTCTAAGTTGATAGGTAGGTCGACCGGTGAAGAGAAATGGAACTCTCTGAATCTCCAAGTCAACCGATAGGTTGACCGATGAATGCAGCAACTTTGGCTTAGCTACATCCTGAATCGAGTGGTCGACTGGTTGGTCGATTGAGGGCGCAGTTTCAAGATATTGTGGATTCCGATTTCATATTTAAAAGTAGCCGTTTTTTGTTGGGATTTGTGAGAGATTTTAGGGATTTTATGATATTTAAGATATGCTTTATCTATTATTTAATTCCTATTGATTTGGTTCATTAAGTTTGAATGTTTCTCAATTTGGTACATAAAATTGTTTCCATTCTATTTAATTGAGATTGAGAAATATTTGGGAGACTTAATTAAGATATTTAAAAGCTATAATTAAGTGAATTGAACCAAAATGAAGTCATAATGATATAAGGGGTCTAAGAGAGCATTTAAGTGTCATGACATATAGGAACTAGCCATTAGAGAGGTGATTTATATCTCATATATATAGACCTGTGTTTTTCATATATCATTAACATAGATTAAGGGAGCTTTAAGAGTTGAGATCATATTGAGCTGTTATAAGAGATGTCATTATAAGATTTTGTGAGAGCTATTCTAAGAGACGATCTTGAGAATCATTGGCTATTAATCTTTGCTGCTACCGGATCTGAAGTAACATTGCTCTATTTTTATTTTTTTTTGTGGATTCCGGGTGAGATCTTTCCAATTACTTTATATTGTGCATTGCTTGTTTAATTTTTGAAAATTGATCTTTAGAAATTGTTTCTAATTTTATTGAAGAAAATATTTTATAAACAATTTCTTGAATCTGATTATGTGCTCAATTATTTGGTACTCATCTTTTGCTTAAAATCAAATTTTCAATCTCACACTTTTCTCTCACTAGATTTTGGATATTAATCAAGTTTTAATTTATCTGGGGTAGTAGAAGTTCTGAGTGAGATAATTTGCTTATCAATTTGTATTGGTGAGTAGTGTGACAGATTAAATACTATTGGGGTATTTAATCAAAGGGTAGCTGGTTTTCAGTTTCTTCCTGTAAAGATATTGAGGTAGTAATTCTTACCAAATAGAATTGATTTTGAGTGAATTTTGTAAGGGTTCCATCCTTATCTGGGAAAATGATAGTTGAAGTGTTTTTGTGAGATTTTGATTCTTGAGCCTAAGGTATAAAAAGAATTAGGTTGTGATTCTCCCTGTAATAGAATTAGGTTATTCTTGAGCTTGTAAAAAGTAGAGGTTATTCCTAAGCCTGTGAAAATGAATTTGTAAAGGTTGATTCTGAACCTACGAAAAGAATCATTGTGAGGGTTTAGTTCCTACCTGTAAAGGAATCTTGATTATTAGTGGGTGCGAATCTCCGTGGGGCTCGGAGGACTGGATTAGCTAAGAGTAGCTTGGTGAACAAGGATATATCGGTGTGTACTGCATTGGTTATTTCCTTTATTTTATCTTGTGATTGTTTGAGTGTGCACCTAGATCTTATTACACTTATCCACTGCTATAAAGATAATAATTAATTTTAGGATAAAATTAATTGTTTGATTTTTTAAGTGCTATTATTTAGATTAATTTTTTTAATACTACCCAATTCACCCCTCCTCTGGGTATCTCACTAGACCAACATTAATCATAACCAAAATTACATTCATTTCAATATAAACTAATTAACTGCCTACATAAAATATCAATAATTCTTAACGATTTAAATTAAACATAATTTGCTATTTTTTTTTTTATTTATTTAACAAAAACCATCCCATATTTTATATACACGAATAAATAGCCAAAAAATATGTTATTATATATATTTATAAATATTCATCATAGGTCTATATATAGATGAATTTACTTGTAAAAAAAAGACAGGAACAATAAATCCAAAGCAAATGTTAAGGAAGTTGAGGAAATGATCAAAGAATAGGACTTGAGTGTTTTCTTTTTTATTTCTCGTGATTTATTTATTATTATACTTTATATATAAGAATAAGACAATGGTTGATCATATCCACCACCTAAGTAATTGTTGACATGTGGCTTGATCTTTTTCCATTATTCTAGACTTGGATGGAGATGTAGTAGCCATATGTCCCTTTTATATAAAAATTAGACAAACTCCCCCACTTGTATCATTAGAACATCATTTAAACCCAAACGTGAAAATTAACATTTTTTAAATAGCAATTGGCCCCCCAAATGTTTCAAAAGTCAAATTTAATTATCCTATTAACCCGTAAAAAAATTCTCAAACCTATTTTATTGGCCCAGTGAGCTATCCAAGAGGGGGTAAATTGGGTAGTATTAAAAAATTATCAGAGAAAATACTTCAAAAAATTCAAATAATTAATTTTAATCCTAAATTAATTATTATCTTTATATCACAGCGAAAATATAATATCAATTAGGTGCACACCAAACAACAAAAATAAATAATGAAAAATAGTAGCACATCAAAAATTTATATTGGTTCACCAAGCTACTCTTGGCTAATTCAGTCCCCCCGAACTCCACGGAAAGTCGCACCCACTAAACTCAAGATTCCTTGAAAGGTAAAAACCAAACCCTCACAAAAATTTTTTTTACAGGTTCAGAATCAATCTTTACAAATTCATTTTCACAGGTTTAGGATTAACCTCTACTTTTTACAGGCTCAAGAATAACCCAATTCTTTTTGTACCTTAGGCTAAAGATTCAAAACCTTACAAACACTCCAAATATCCTTTTACCCGGTAAGGATTGAACCGTTACAAAATTGATCACAAATCAATTCAATTCAAGAAGAATTATTACCTCAATCTCTTTACAGAAAGAGACTGAAACCAGCTACCCTTAGATTAAATACTCCCAATAGTATTCAATCCGTCTCTCAACTCATCAATTACAAATTGATAAGAGATTTTTCTCACTCGGAGCTTCTACCACCCCAGATAAATTAGAACTCAATTATTATCTCAAAACTAGTGATAGAAAAGTGAGATATTCAAAATCTGATTTTAAACAAAAATTGGGTAGCACGTAATTGAATACGTAATCAAATTTCTTCAATAAATTGTTTCAAAAATATTTTTCAATAAAAAAATTAGAAAACAATTTCAAATATCAAGTTCCAAATATAATCAAGCAACAATTAATAGAAAGTAATTTGGAAAGATCTCACCCGGATTCCAACGAAAGAATAATGATTAGAGATAGCAATGAAACTTCAGATCGGTAGCAGCAATAATCCACAACAAATAATTCTCAAGAATAACTCTTAGAAAAGATCTCACAATTCAATCCATATGATTACTCTTATAAAGCTCAGTATAATTCTCTTGATGTCGCTCTTAAATGTGAAAAACGCAGGTCTATATAAAAGGAAATAAAACAAGCTCTCCAACGGCTAGTTTCTACTTGTTATGACATTTAATTGCTCTTATACACCCCTTATATCATTAAGACTTCATTCTAGTTCAAATCACTTAATTATGGCCTTTAAACTTCTCAATTAAGTCCTCCAAATATTTCTCAATCACAATTAAATAGGATAGAAAGAATTATATGTACCAAATTGAGAAATATTCAAACTTAATGAACCATATCTATAGGAATATTATAATATATGGTGCATATCTCAAATAACATCAAATCCCTAATATATCTTGTGAATCTTAACCATAAAACAGCTAGTAACGACTACTTTTAGAATGAAATCCGAAATTCCACAAAGTTCTAAAATAGTGTTATAAGTCGACTGACTAAGGATCACTAGTCGACTGCTCGATTCAGGATGTAGCCAAGCCAAAAATCCATCGCCCATCGGTCAAACAATCTGTTGACCTAGATATTCAGAGAGTTTCATTTCTGGTCACAGGTCGACCTCCCTGTTGATTTATCGATTCAGAGAGTTCACAATTTAAGCTCAAGTCGACCTACCTGTCGACCGAGAGATTCAACAACTTCATATTCAATGAATCGGTCAACTTACTTGTCGACTTACTAATGCTGGAATCCTCTCCTTAATTCGTTTTGAATTCATTCTCATCGATGTTTTTGGCCCTTTAACTGATTTCTTTTCTTAGTTAGCTCCACCAAATACTTAAGTTCAATTTTAGTTAATTATCTTTATTTCTTTTTCAATTTCACATAGGAGCAAATAATTTAACTAATTAGGATCCTATCAAAAATACACATATTTATAAAACTTATTTTGTGTCGTGTGTAATTCTAATTAGGATATTAAGAGTTGAAATTTATCCTGAGTTGTTTTCCCTAGGTTCTTCAAATTCTTCCACCTCTTAATCCTTCATCATCTTTGTCACCATCTTTTAGCATCCATTCATTATTTGCCATCATATCTTCATTATTGGAACTAAATATCAACCTTTAAACCATTAGTTCCATAAAAAACATCAATCTTTAATTGTCCATCAAAATCTTAGGATCAACATATTTTCTTTTAAATACCGTAATAAACCCTAAAACATTTCAGGTAAAATTAAAAATAATATATTAGACCCAAATATTTTCTAAATGTTATAAAATGAAATATATATATATATATATATATATATATATATATATATATATATATATGCGTGTGTGTGTGTGTGTGTGTGTGTGTGTGCGCGTGTGTGTTGATCCCAAGATTTTGATGAACAATTAAGTATTGATGTTTTGGTGGAACTAATATTTGATCAAGTGTTTTAGTGATTTAAAGTTCCAATATGAAGATGTCAAAGTGAATGGATACTAAATGAAGATATCAAGATGATGAAGAAGTATTAAGAGTTTGAAGACATTAGGAAAAATAATTCAGCTAAATATAAACTCTTAATATCTCATTTAGGAACACACACATGGTAAAAAATGAATTTTATCTTTTATATGTATTTTGGTTGAGTACATTTATTTGCTCCTATTTGAATTAAAAAGAAATATTTTTAAATAACTAAAATAGAATATAAGAGTATTAGTGGAGTTCATTTGAATATAAATATGGATAAAGGGGTAAAATTGTAAAAGAAATTAAGTTAAAAACGAGATCAAAGAAGAGATTCAGGAGGGGGCAGTCGACTGAGGAGTCGACCGGAGAAAGAAGATGAACTCTCTGAATCTACGAGTCGATAGAGCGGTCGACCGGTGGAAGCTTGGAAAACTCTCTGAATCTGCGAGTCGACTGAGGAGTCGACCGATCAAGTGCAAGGGCTACTTCCAGTATCCTTCAGTCGACTGGGCAGTCGACTGAACGCACAGTTTCAGGATATTGGTTGATCCGATTTTAAATCCAAAAGTAGCCGTTTTTTGTTAAGATTTAAAAGAGATTTCGGGGATATTCTTAACATTTGAGATATAGTTCATATTCTAATTAAATCCTTTCAATATGGTTCATTAATTATTAAAGTTTCTCAATTTGGTACTTAAAATGGATTCTATACTTATTTGTTTTGATTGAGAAATACTTTGGGGATTTAATTGAGAGTTTTAAAAGTTGTTATTAAGTGAAATTGAACCTAAATGAAGTCATCATGTTATGAAGGGTCTATAAGAGTATTTTATTGTCATGACACTTGTAAACTAACCATTAGGAGGTTGATTACATGTACCCTTATATAAACCTGCGAAGTTTCTAAGAGAGCAAATCATTCTAAGAGAAAAAAATTAGTTTATATCTTTTTGAAAGAGCATTTATAAGAGTTATCATTCAACGATACTGTGAGTTGTTCTAAGAGTGATTCTGATAATCAACTGCGATCAATTTGTGCTGATACCGAAATTGAAGCTACATTGTTTTTATCATTAATTCTGTGGATTTCGGGTGAGATTTTTTCATATTGATTATTAGTTGTTTATTATTGTATTTTGGAAATTGATCTTAGAAATTGTTTTTGATCTTTAAAAAAAAATCTTTCAAATAATTTCTTGAATCTGATTACGTGCTCCAATTTGCTACCCATATATTGTTAAAATCAGATTTCTGCATCTCACATAATTCTATCACTAATTGGGATATTAATTAAGTTTATATATATCTGGGGTGGTAGAAGTTCCAAGTGAGATTTACTTATCAATTTTTGTATTGGTGAGTTGTGACAGGTTAAATATCATTGGGGATACTTAATCAAGGGTAGCTGGGTTTCAGTCTCTTCCTGTAAAGAGATTGGGGTAGTGATTCTTCCTAGATAAGAATTGCGTGTTTGTGAGTGATTTTGTAACAGTTTAATCCTTACCGGGTAAAAGGATATTTGGAGTGTTTTGGTGAGGTTTTAATTCTTGAGCTTAAGTGTTAAAAAAGAATTATGTTATTCTTTAGCCTGTAAAAAGTAGAGGTTATTCCTTAGCCTTTGAAAATGAAATTGTAAAGGTTGATTCTGAGTCTGTAAAAGAATCGGTGTGCGAGTTTGGTTCCTACCTTTAAAGGAATCTTGGTTTTAGTGGGTACGACCTCTGTGGAGCTCGGGGGACTGGATTAGCCAGTTGTAGCTTGGTGAACCAGTATAAATCTCTAGTGTGCTGCTTTCTTAATTTGTCTATTTTTGTTGTTTGTGTGTGTACCTAGTTGATTGATTAATTCTATTGTGTTATAAAGATAATAATTAATTTAGGTATAAAATTAATTATTTGATTTATCGATTTTTATTCTGATTATTTTTTAATTACTCAATTCACCCTCTTCTTGGGTATTCTACTGGGCCAACAATATATATATATATATATATATATATATATATATGCACATAAGAAATCATGTCTTTTACATCCCCCGTATTTTAGGATTTTGATAGATTCATGATAGGGCAAATTCTACTTTTGATCCTCTAACAGTAGACTAATTTCTATGTGGTCTGATAAGTTAGGTGCATTTCACTTTGAATCATGTATTTTTAATTACAGTTTTAACTAGTAATTCCATCTAACTTAGTTGACAAATTAGATTGAATAATGGTAAATTTATAAATTTATATTTTTTGATTTATATTTGTTTTTTGTTTTTTTTGTTTTTTTTTTTTTACTTATTTTCTATTTCTTTTTTTCTTCTTATTTTTTGTTAGCTATTTTTCCTTTGTTTCACCGTTTTCTTTATCCTCTTCACTGTCGTTCAGACCCATCAATGCCTTCCTTGAATGCTCAAATTATTTTCATCATCTTTCGTGAACATAACTGATTAGTTCAAGGAAAATTTATCCATGGTTATATCAAGTCAACACATCTCATCTGCATCTCCCTTTTCCTCTCACACCCATTTGTCATCAAAACCCATAGAGAATAGATGATCATGCCAGTGGCGAAACATCTTCCGATATGCACTCCAAAGGCTCACTCCTCATCAAAATCTAGAGTCCGATCATACAACTTTGTAACACCTTACTAGCTGCGAGTCCTCGTATTTTTACTGGTAGAATAAGAGCTTACTCCTATTGGGGACCTAATTTGCTAGTTTTGCCTTTATGGGTACCTCTATGATGTATTTCCTAAATGATTCAGCAGATACTTTCGGTGAAACAAGAACCCATTAGACAATTAATAGAGAGCGATAAAGAGAGAAAGAGAGAGAGAAACAAAATGATGTAGAGAGTGAAAACAAAGAAATCTACATAGAGAGTAAGAAAGAAGCTATGTCGGAGGAAGATATGGAAAGTAAGGGATCTGTTGTTCACAGAACTGTGTTCTGTCTCGTTTTAAAAATACTTGCAAGCGTACGAATCAATTGTAGCACAGATTGACGGAAGTGAGGTTGATCCCACGAGAATTCCTTATAGGAAACTTAATCTATCCAATTTAATTTAATTATAATATAGTCCAAGATGATATTTATTTTGTGAATAAGGAATGGAAAACTAGATAAACAGTGAAATAATCAATTTAATTTGATTAAAGATGGAGAAATACTAAGATTTCAGAATCCATCGATATATAATTAAATAGTTCGTAATTTTGTGTCGACTCCAAATTTTTAGTGATAGTTTTAGAAATTAATCTTACTATCCTCTTAAGATTTTAGAAATTAAGTCCGATGTAAATCTCAAGTTGGTTTTTATTTGTATTGAAAATATAAGTTTGTAAGCATTATATGTATACAAATTAATGGAAATACAATACAAATCCAATCATTTAAATAATTCATAACAATCAATAATACATGATATTAAAGATGAAATTATTTATTTAATTGAAGCAAAAACCATAAACATTAATTACAAATTATTTGGAATCAACACAATATAACAACTTAATTAATTACATATGGTTTCATCCTTAATCTTAGTAAAAGAAATTAGAAACTCAAAATAAAAGAAAACAAACCCTTAATTTTGAAGATTGACATCCTTCCAAGATGAATTTCTCTAGTAAAAATTATGTATGAATTTGCTCCCAACCCCAATTCATATTTATAGGTAAACTAAAGAGTCTTGGAGGGTAAAATAGACAAAAACCGAAGTAGGTGGGATGGAAATGATATTTTAACACAACTGTCAAACGTTAAAGGGGCATAAACGTAAAAATTTCTAAAATTTAAGGAGGGCTACCGACATAGGCCAAATTGGGCGTCTACTGTAGTGGCTCAGCTATTGTAGCAATTCCATTTGTTCAGCTTATCGCAGTTTGCTCGTTATTTATTTGATTCACTCCAAATCAATGTCATTTTATTCACTTTTCACAAACCTACAAAACCATATAAAATAAATCATTTTTTGACAAATTTAATAAATCGAACAATTCGTTCCGATTTATTTGGTTTTTGTCAGCGTTTGTTCGGATTGGCGTGGTTTACTCGTTTTAAATCTGATTTGTCCCATCTTAACAATGCTTTGATCCTTTTCATAAACATACAAAAATAAATAAAATAACTCAATTTATAATTATTTACACTTTCTAACGATTAACAAAGTTTAAATGTATAAAATCGCACAAAATGAGATGCGATCACACCCCCAAACCTAACTTTTGCTGGTCCTCGAGCAAAACTAATATAATAATTAAATGAAAAATCCATTATCGTAAGGACCATTATTCCATTTAGCATATTCAACAAGCCTTTAAACCCCTAGGTTACCCTTAGTGGATGAGTATAGTCTCGTGAGGGTTTACAGAGATGCTACCCACAAACATCCCAATTTTATTTTATTTTTAATCACAAAAAGTTTGTCAATCCTGTCTAACGCTAACATATTATGTTGAAATCATACAAGAGTGACTGAAATAGTTACTGATCTCATAACACGTGATTTTTAACAATATCAACTTTTGTACCCACAACATAGATCAAATTCCCTTTTATAATGAATTTAATACAATTAACTAGTAAACTAATTTTGACAATCAAATAACATTTTCCCTTAAATAAAAATATATTTTTTAATATTTGTTTTAAAAAATATATTCAAGTAAATATTATTCTTTAAATAAATGACTTGTGCATTGCTAACTCCACTGGGCTTTCTAAGATGTCTATGTAGTGAGCGTTAGGCCAATTATCTTAAACTAGTTGGCTCAGGGCATTAGAAGTTAAAGCACCCTTTAGACTTAAAAACTCGAACAAATTAGGTTTCGAAGTTAACGAGCCATGTTGATCCCATGATTTTGATGAACAATTAAGTATTGATGTTTTGGTGGAACAAATGTTTGATCAAGTGTTTCAGTGATTTAAAGTTCCAATAATGAAGATGTCAAAGTGAATGGATGCTAAATGAAGATATCAAGATGATGAACAAGTATGAAGAGTTTGAAGAAATTAGGGAAAACAATCTAGGTAAATATAAACTCTTAATATCCCATTTAGGAACACACACACGGCATAAAATGAATTTCATCTTTTTTGTGTGTTTTGGTTGAGTATATTTATTTGCACCTATGTGAATTAAAAAGAAATAATTTTTGAATGACTAAAATAGAATATAAGAGTATTAGTGGAATTCATTTGAATATAAATATATATGAAGGGGTAAAATTGTAAAAGAAAGTAAGTTAAAAACGAGATCAGAGAAGAGATTCAGGAGGGGAGAGTCGACTGAGGAGTCGACCGGAGAAAGAAGATGAACTCTCTGAATCTACGAGTCGACTGAGAGGTCAACCGATAGAAGCTTGGTAAACTCTCTGAATCTGCGAGTTGATAGAGCGATCGACTGATAGAAGCTTGGCAAACTCTCTGAATCAGCGAGTCGACTGATAAAGTGCATGGGCTACTTCCAGTATCCTTCAGTCGACTGGGCAGTCGACTGAACGAACTGTTTCTGGATATTGGTTGATCCGATTTTAAATCCAAAAATAGCCATTTTTTGTTAAGATTTGAAAGAGATTTCGAGGATATTTTTAACATTTGAGATATAGTTCAGATACATATTAAATCCTTTCAATATGGTTAATTAATTATTAAAGTTTCTCAATTTGGTACATAAAATGAATTCTATACTTATTTGTTTTAATTGAGAAATACTTTGGGGATATAATTGAGAGTTTTAAAAGTTGTTACTGATTGAAATTGAACCTAAATAAAGTCCTCATGTTATGAAGGGTCTATAAGAGTATTTTATTGTCATGACACTTGTAAACTAGCCGTTAGGAGGCTAATTACATATGCCCTTATATAGACCTATGAATTTTCTAAGAGAGCGAACTATTCTATTCATTCTAAGAGATAAAATCAGTCCATATTTGAGAGAGCGTTTATAAGAGTGATCATTCAACTATACTGTGAATTGTTCTAAGAGTGATTTTGATAATCAACTGCGATCAATTTGTGTTGATTCTAGAATTGAACTTATATTGTTTTTATCATTAATTTTGTGGATTCCGAATGAAATCTTTCCATATTGATTATTACTTGTTTATTATTGTTTTTGAAAATTGATCTTAGAAGTTATTTTTGATTTTTTAAAGAAAATATTCTTTTAAACAATTTCTTGAATCTGATTACGTGCTCAAATTTGCTACCCATATATTGTTAAAATCAGATTTCTACATCTCACATAATTCTATCACTGGTTGGGATATTAATTGAGTTTATATATATCTGGAGTGGTTGAAGCTCCGAGTGAGATTTACTTATCAATTTTTGTATTGGTGAGTTGTGACGGGTTAAATATTATTGGGGATATTTAATCAAGGGCACCTGGGTTTCAGTCTTTTCCTGTAAAAAGATTGAGGTAGTGATTCTTCCTGAATAAGAATTGCGTGTTTGTGAGTGATTTTGTAATGGTTCAATCCTTACCGGGTAAAAGGATATTTGGAGTGTTTTGGTAAGATTTTGATTCTTGAGCCCGGGTGTTAAAAATAATTAGGTTATTCTTTAGCCTGTAAAAAGTAGAGGTTATTCCTTAGCCTTTGAAAAGAAAATTGTCAAGGTCGATTCTGAGCCTCTAAAAGAATTAGTGTGCAGGTTTGGTTCCTACCTTTAAAGAAATCTTGGTTTTAGTGGGTGCGACCTCCGTGGAGGTCGGGGGACTGGATTAGCCAAGAATAGCTTAATGAACCAATATAAATCTCTGGTGTGATGCTTTCTTAATTAATCTATTTTTGCTATTTGTGTGTGCACCTAGTTGATTGATTAATTCCACTGTGTTATAAAGATAATAATTAATTTTGGCATAAAATTAATTATTTGATTTATTGATTTTTATTATGATTAATTTTTTATTACCCAATTCACCCCCTCTCTTGGGTATTCTACTAGGCCACACATAGTAGGCACACTAGGTGAGGGGCAGTCTATGCACCGACCACCTTTGTTTGCAAATGAAAGTTACTCGTTTTAGAAAGACATGATGATATCCTTTCTTTAGGCTACAAATTATGACGTGTGGCTAACAATCAAGGATGGTCCATTTATTCCAATGGAAAACGGAGTTGAAAAGAAGAAGGAACAACTCACTGCTTCCGATAAGTAGAAACTCTCTATTAATTCTCAAGTTATCAATATTCTCTTTTATTCTTTAGGTACTAATGAGTATTCTAGGGTTTCAGGTTGTAAGTCCGCAAAGGAGATGTGGGATAAACTACAAGTCACCCACAAAGGGACAAGTCAAGTAAAGTAGTCAAAAATCAATGCGCTTATGAGAAAATTTGAGCTGTTCAGGATGGAGAAAAATGAATCGATTCATGAGATGTATACTCGTCTCAACAACATATGCAAGAGCATGAATCAACTCGGAAAACCATACTCCATGGAGGATAGAGTACGAAAGGTCCTAATGTCCTTGACGAAAATATGGGAATCAAAAGTGATAGCAATTGAGGAAGCCAAGGATCTTGGCAAATACGACATCGATGATCTAATTGGTAATTTGATGACTCATGAATCGGAAATCAAAGGCTACGAGGATGATACCGAAAACAAGGAGAGGAAATCCTTGGCACTAAAAGTTAAAAAAAATTGAAGAAGGGGATGACAGTGATGATGAAAGCCTTGATAATGAGCAAGAGAAGAATGTATCACTTCTCACAAACAATTTTAGAAGAATGACTCGGCACACATTCCGTGGGAAAAGAAATCTCAACATGTCCAAAATGGAATGCTACAACTGTTGTAAAATCGGTCACTTTCAAAATGATTACCCTGAATCGAAGAAGGATAAAGAAAATGAGAAGAAAAAGAAAGAAAAGACGAAAGCAAAGAAGAGTAAGAAGAAATCGATGAAGGCTACTTGAGATGATACTGATTCAAGTAGCTCGGAAGAATCAAATAGTGAAGATTCATCAATGCTTACTTTAATGGCCACTGGTGGTGAGGTAACCGATTGTTCAAGTTCTTGTCTTTTAAATTTTGATGAATTATTTGATATTTATCAAGAACTTTCACATTATTATAAAAATCAGTGTTCAAAAATAAATGTCCTTCAAAGTACAATTAACACATTAAACAAGAAAATAGTAGATTATGAATTTGAAAACAATAAGTTGAAATATAAATTAATGGATTTGCAATCAATTGTTTTCAAATTTACCGGCGGTGAAAACAATTTGAAAATGCTTTTGGGAAGTTCACGTGGAATTTTTGATAAAGCCAGTGTTAGATTTCAAAAAAAATCTTAAACAAAAACGCTTTCATAAATTCTTTTCTGAAACCAAGGATCTTGTTAGATGTTTTAAATGTAATGTATAGGGCATACTATTCGAAGATGTTTTGCAAAACTATTTAATTGTAGAAAAGTTTGGGTTCCAAAAAGAACAAAAATTGTTCCGACTAACAAGATCAGACCCACGTAGGCTGGGTACCACTTAGGAACTATTTGCGTGCTCCTTGGAGGTTATTCTAAAAGCATCAATAAGCAAGGACAAATGGTTCCTGGATAGTGGTTGTTCTCAACACATGATCGGAGATAAAAGTAAATTTACATCTTTAACACCTAAAGATGGAGGTCATGTAACTTTCGGAGACAACGTAAAGGGTAAAATTATCAGTATAGGTATCTTAAATAACCAAAACCAAGGTAATGATGCAACAAATGAGTCTCAACAAGAGGAGGAACCTAAGGAGAAGGAGTCGACTTTACCAAGAGCTATAAAGAAAGTATCAGGGCATTCAATTAATGAAATCATCAGTAATTTCAAAAAAGGTGTAAGTACTCGATCTTCTCTTAGGGATATAATTAATCTTGATTTCTTATCTCAAATTTAGCCTAAAAATATAAATGAGAAGCCAATTGATGAATCTTGGATTTCCGCAATGCAAGATGAATTAGTTCAATTTGAGCAGAACAAAGTATAGTGTCTTGTTCCGAGACCGAATTTTCATTCAATCATTGGTACTAAATGGGTATTTAGAAACAAAAAAGATGAATTCGGTATGGTAATTAGAAATAAAGCAAGATTAGTGATACAGGGCTATAATCAAGATGAAGGAATTGATTATGATGAAACTTACGCTCATATTACTAAACTAGAAGCAATCAGAATGCTACTCACCTTTGCATGTTCACGTAATTTTAAGTTATATCAAATGGATGTAAAGAGTGCATTCCTAAATGGCTTTCTAGCTGAAGAAATTTATGTGGAACAACCCTCGGGATTTGAAAGTGACAAATTTCCCGATCATGTATTTAAACTTTGCAAGGCTTTGTATTGGCTCAAACAAGCTCCGAGAGCTTGGTATGAGAGACTTAGCCGATATTTGATCAAAAATAGTTTTCGAAGAGGTATTTGTGATATAACACTATTTGTAAAGCAAACTGATTTTGATATTCTATTAGTACAAGTATATGTTGATGACATCATTTTTGGATCTACTAATAAGGATCTTTGCCAAGATTTTGCTAAGATAATGCAGGTTAAATTTGAAATGAGTATGATGGGAGAGATGAATTTCTTTTTGGGATTGCATAAGCAAACCAAAGAAGAAATATTTGTGAACCAAGCTAAACACACCAAGGAGCTGTTAAAGAAATATGACTTGGAAAGAGCTAAAGAGTACAAAACTCCCATGACAACGGCTACAAAAATTAAAAAAGATGATACGGGAAAAAGCATTAATGAAAAGATGTATCAAGGTATGATTGGTAGCTTGTTTTATTTAACTGCTAGTAGACCTGACATTATGTATAGTGTTTGTCTTTGTGTTAGATTTCAGTCTTGTCCTAAAGAATCGGACTTGACTGCGGTTAAGCGAATTTTTCGTTATTTAAAGGAGACGACTAACCTAGGATTATGGTATCCTATGAAAAGTGATTTTAAATTGGTAAGTTACTCCGACGCTGACTTTGTCGGATCATCTCATTTGTTAGGACATGCTTTGGTTTCTTGGTCAAGTAAGAAACAAAAAACAAAATTCTATAGCCTTATCTACTACTGAGGCTGAATACATGGTAGCTGGTAACTGTTGTGCACAAATTTTATATATTAAGCAACAGTTAAATGATTTTGGAGTTTGTATGGAGGAGGTCCCCATCTTTTGTGATAATAAAAGTGTTATATGTCTAAGTAAGAATCCAACACAGCACTCACGAACTAAGTATATAGAGATTAGACATCACTTTATTCGTGATCACATTCAGAAAATGGATATTATTATTGAGTATATTGATACCTCCAACCAACTTGCTGATGTCTTTACCAAACCACTAGCGGAAAATTAGTTTGTGAAAATCATTCGTGGTTTGGGAATGGCTAGGCATAATGATGTTTGTCTAGAATGACTTACATGTTTATTGTTTTCTCATTCCCTACCTAAATTGTTTTTTGAAAATGACAAAGGGGGAGAAATGAGTGATGTTTTATTTAGGGGGAGAATTCTAAAATTGTGTATTTTAATCAAAAGGGAGAAATTTAAAAAATTATGCTTTATTGAGTATTTTTATATTGTGAATTATTAAACTCTTCATTATAATATTTAAATGAGTTAAATAACCCGTCCTCAGATTCAGGAGGAGTGTGGTTATATTTTATTTTTAAAGAAAACATCAAAGTTAATTGTCCTCATAAAAAAGGGGGATATTGTTGATCCCACGATTTTGATGAACAATTAAGTATTGATGTTTTGGTGGAACAAATGTTTGATCAAGTGTTTCAGTGATTTAAAGTTCCAATAATGAAGATGTCAAAGTGAATGGATGCTAAATGAAGATATCAAGATGATGAACAAGTATGAAGAGTTTGAAGAAATTAGGGAAAACAATCTAGGTAAATATAAACTCTTAATATCCCATTTAAGAACACACACACGGCATAAAATGAATTTCATCTTTTTCATGTGTTTTGGTTGAGTATATTTATTTGCACCTATGTGAATTAAAAAGAAATAATTTTTGAATGACTAAAATAGAATATAAGAGTATTAGTGGAATTCATTTGAATATAAATATGGATGAATGGGTAAAATTGTAAAAGAAAGTAAGTTAAAAACGAGATCAGAGAAGAGATTCAGGAGGGGAGAGTCGACTGAGGAGTCGACCGGAGAAAGAAGATGAACTCTCTGAATCTACGAGTCGACTGAGAAGTCAACCGATAGAAGCTTGGTAGACTCTCTGAATCTGCGAGTTGATAGAGCGATCGACCAATAGAAGCTTGGCAAACTCTCTGAATCAGCGAGTCGACTGAGAAGTCAACTGATAAAGTGCATGGGCTACTTCCAGTATCCTTCAGTCGACTGGGCAGTCGACTGAACGAACTGTTTCTGGATATTGGTTGATCCGATTTTAAATCCAAAAATAGCCATTTTTTGTTAAGATTTGAAAGAGATTTCGAGGATATTTTTAACATTTGAGATATGGTTCATATACATATTAAATCCTTTCAATATGGTTAATTAATTATTAAAGTTTCTCAATTTGGTACATAAAATGAATTCTATACTTATTTGTTTTAATTGAGAAATATTTTGGGGATTTAATTGAGAGTTTTAAAAGTCGTTATTACGTGAAATTGAACCTAAATAAAGTCCTCATGTTATAAAGGGTCTATAAGAGTATTTTATTGTCATGACACTTGTAAACTAACCGTTAGGAGGCTAATTACATGTGCCCTTATATAGACCTACGAATTTTCTAAGAGAGCAAACTATTTATTCATTCTAAGAGATAAAATCAGTCTATATTTGAGAGAGCATTTATAAGAGTGATCATTCAACTATACTGTGAACTGTTCTAAGAGTGATTTTGATAATCAACTGCAATCAATTTGTGCTGATTCCAGAATTGAAGTTATATTGTTTTCAACATTAATTCTGTGGATTTCGGGTGAGATCTTTCCATATTGATTATTACTTGTTTATTATTGTCTTTGGAAATTGATCTTAGAAATTATTTTTGATTCTTTAAAGAAAATATTCTTTTAAACAATTTCTTGAATCTGATTATGTGCTCAAATTTGCTACCCATATATTGTTAAAATCAGATTTTTGCATCTCACATAATTCTATCACTAGTTGGAATATTAATTGAGTTTATATATATCTGGGGTGGTAGAAGCTCCGAGTGAGATTTACTTATCAATTTTTGTATTGGTGAGTTGTGACGGGTTAAATATCATTGGGGATATTTAATCAAGGGTAGTTGGGATTTAGTCTCTTCTTGTAAAAAGATTGAGGTACTGATTCTTCCTGGATAAGAATTGCGTGTTTGTGAGTGATTTTGTAACGGTTCAATCCTTACCGGGTAAAAGGATATTTGGAGTATTTTGGTGAGGTTTTAATTCTTGAGCCTAGGTGTTAAAAAGAATTAGGTTATTCTTTAACCTGTAAAAAGTAGAGGTTATTCCTTAACGTTTGAAAAGGAAATTGTAAAGGTTGATTCTAAGCCTGTAAAAGAATCGGTGTGCGGGTTTGGTTCCTGCCTTTAAAGAAATCTTGGTTTTAGTGGGTGCGATCTCTGTGGAGCTTAGAGGACTGGATTAGCCAAGAGTAACTTGGTGAACCAGTATAAATCTCTGGTGTGTTGCTTTCTTAATTTATCTATTTTTGTTATTTGTGTGTGCACCTAGTTAATTGATAAATTCCGCTGTGTTATAAAGATAATAATTAATTTAGGCATAAAATTAATTATTTAATTTATTGATTTTTATTCTGATTAATTTTTTATTACCTAATTCACCCCCCCCCTCTTAGGTATTCTACTGGGCCGACAAGCCATTTATTATCTTAACAATTTGCTCCCCCATTTTAACGCGAACACTCAAAACTTATTGAGACAAGAGTCCCAGTTACTTAGCGGAAGTTCATTATTTAGATAGAAAAATTTTATTATTAACGAAAAAAAATTATATACAAGTTTTCTTATTTAAACTCCAGGGATAGGTTATTATCACGCTAAAATTTAGCAAATCAGATCATGTATTAAATTTAAAATATAAGAAAGTTAGTATTCGTGAAAGAGTCAAAAAATGAAATAATTTTAAAAATCAGTGCTATGCTCCAAAAATTATTTAGCAAACTCAAGTTTTTATTCAACATATATGCTATCATAGGATGGTTTGATAAAATTAAGTAAAAAATAAAATAAATAAATAAATAAATAACCGAAGGAATACAAGCATTTATCCCCCCAAACCTAAATTTTATATTGTCTTCAATGAGAAAAGTACAAAATTAATTGGCAAGGAAAGATACTACCTGGTGTAAATGAACTGTATGGTCTGAATGTCTGTTCCTCTCTGTCACAACACTAGGTTGTCTCCCACTTAGTGCTAAGTTTAACGTCTTCAGCTAGACATTTCTATCAAAAAAAGGATTAATCTTGATAAACGGGATCTTCGAGGACTGTTTCCTCAACTTCTGAATTTTTTAATTTCAAAAATAGTTTTAACATTTGGCCATTAACTTTGAAAACATTACCTTTTTTTGGATTTTCAATTTCAACAGCTCCGTGGGGAAAAACAGTACGAACGACATATGGACCAGACCATCAAATGTGCAACTTTCCAAGGAATAGATGTAAACGAGAACTGTGTATAAGGACCTTTTGACCTGGAAAGAAAGATTTCTCAAAATATTTTTGTCATGCAAAATTTTTGTTTGAGCCTTATATTGTTTTCCTCAATTGTATATGACGCGCCCCATTTTTTCTAGAGAAAAAGAATAATAAATAATAAATAAATTTAAGGATACGAGTTTTTCAAGTGCCGATTTCCTCAAAAAACATATTTAGGCCGTTTTAAAAAATAAGGAGTCGCCACCTAGTATTGGGTTTAAATAGTGTTCTAGGTTACTGAATTTTTAGAAAAACAATTTAAATGACCTAACTAAAAATTTACTCCAAAAAATGACATGGTCAAACCAAAGATTCATTTAAGGGCTCGGGAGTCGATTACGCTCGAGGAAGGTGTTAGGCACCCCAAGACGCCCGTCCGAAAATGGTACTTTATGTCCAATTAGTTTAGTCCGAATGTTGTATTTTATTTTAAAATTATTTCTCTCTTATAAAATCTTTTTGGTATCTTCACAAATAAGGTAGGATAAGTTTTTGGATTTTTGCTCTTACGGGAGGATCGACAAGAACTTCCTCGTCTTTGGATGTAATCATTTTTTATTTTTCAATAATACACTTTAGGGGCTCTTTCTTTTCTTAAAAAAAAAAAGGATTTTTGGGAAGGTTCCCCCGGTATAATCTCTTATTGAATATTAAGGATTCGACAAGGATGGTCCTCGGGGGGTTTTATGTATGTTTCCGAGAGACTACTCTATCTAACATCTAAATGAATTTTATTTTTTATGCAAAAGTGACTAATAAAAAAAACTAAAAGATTTATTTTAAATATTTCAATTCAAACTGATATGAATTCGGGAATCGAATAGGAAAAACTACGTGAATTAACGTGATTATGCGTGGTAATGATTTAATTAAAAAATATAAGTGGTGCACATGTCATGACTAGATGTGAAAAAGTAGTGTGGATTTGTAAAAAAATAAAATAAAATAAAAAAACAAAAAAAACTATATGTATGAAAAGTGTAAGTGGTGAAAGTGTCCCAAATATGCTGTCTAAATGATACAAGAAATAAACATACTAAGTGGATGCAAAAAAATCTACGTTGAGTTTGCCCGAGTAATTTAAAGAAATCCCGTTTTGAAATTCTCCCAAATTCTATGGATAGGAAAATCGAGGGAGGTTCGTGGAAATAATTTTGTTGAAATTAATCTTTATGAAACTTAAACAAAATCCCACTAAAAATTTCTTGAGGGAAGAGATTTTCTAAAACCATTTGTTTCTAAATTCTGCTCGAGTCGGGGAATGGAAACGAAGCCACGGAAAACTCTCCCACGATTTATCGAATCGTCGGATTCACCTTAAGGTTCGTAAAGATTAATTCCTACAAAAAAGATTTTATTATTTTTGAATTTTGTTTAATAAATTTCTTTTTAGGGTTTTGATAACAAGAAAAAAATACATAAAATAAATAATAAAACATCATTTACCTAACGCTCAAGGTTAAGCTCAACGCGAGAAACTCACCCCTGCATTTTCATCGGATCATCGGACGACTTATTTTTTTTTATATGAATTACAAACAAAATAAAAAAAATACATAAATAAAAAAACAGCGGGTGTCCTCATCTAAACGCTCAAAGATTCAGATTGAGAATGGAAAACCTCATCTTGACATTTTTCATCGAGTCATCGGACAAATAAATAAAATTTGTAGGAATTTAAATTTTTAAGAGAATAAAATAAACTTAAAAAGAATTAAAAAAAAAAAAAAAAAACATACATGTTCTAGGCCAAGAATCCTGATGCTCGGGCTTTTTCTCTCTCGCAAACAGTTTCCTGAAAGGTTTTACGCTGAGAATCACTCTCTAAGGGTTTTTTTTTTCTCTTAATTCCTCAATGAATAAACTAGGAGGATGAGGGTCCTATTTATAGAAAGGGATAGGCCTTGAAAAACACGAGAAAACCCTAAAAAATTAGTTTTGGCAGCTAAACTCAGTCCAAATTAGACTGGGAAAGGGTAAAACCGAAAATAATTAACAAAAAGAGAGCTCTAGGGTTGTGGGCCCGTGAGATCACGCGCCCATTCCCCTACCAAAGTAGTCAATGACACGTGGCAGGCGATGTTCTTTTTCTCTCTCTCTCTCTCTCTCACGTGCACACAGACATGGTAATAGGAAAATTGTCCACTGTTTCATGTACACACACACAATGCTAAAAAAAGGTACCACCCTTATTCATCTTCTCTCTCTCTTAGTGTGACAATTGGGCCCTACCTATTTTGACTTTTCTCTTTCTCTCATTTCCCTTCTCTCTCACGCTTCTCTATTTCTCTCCATGTTTTCTCTTTCAAATTACACCCCCCTCTTTTTTCTTTCTCAAATTCTAAATTGTTTCCTTATATTTTGATTTTCTTTTTCTTTTTCTTTATCAATTATTTTGTGTTTTCTGGAATAAAATAAAATAAAAAAAAGTTAAATAACACAAAGTTAACTATAAAATAAAACATAGAATTTTTGCGGGGTAGTCAAAATGTCGTTTCTACCGTATACATCATTCTGAATTTTCTCTAACTCATTTAATTGGAGTTTCCTCTGAATACCTGCATGGTTTAGAGAAAATATCAATGGTTTGATAGCCCAATATGTTTTATGCTCTAACTCAACAGGTAAGTGACATGCTTTTCCTTAAACAAGTCAGTAAGGAGACATTCCAGTAGGGATTTTAAAAGTAGTTCAGTAAGCCCACAATGCATCAAATAGTCTTAAAGACCAATCTTTTCTTGTAGGGTTAATCATTTTTTCAAGAATTTGCTTAATTTTCCTATTTGAAATTTCTACTTAACCATTTGTTTGAAGATGATAAGGAGTAGAAACTTTGTGAGTTATACCATATTTTTTCACCAACTTTTTGAAATGCCTATTACAAAAATATTTTCCCCCATCACTAATGATAGCACGTGGTGTACCAAACCCAGAAAAAATATTTTCTTTTAAAAATTTCAGCACAACCTTATGATTATTCATCTTATAATAAATTGGCTTCACCCACTCTGACACATGGTCAATAGCAATGAGAATGTACAGGCTGCTAAAAGAGTTAGGAAACGGACCCATGAAATCGATACCCCAAACATCAAATAACTCAACAATAAGAATTAGGTTTAAGGGCATCATATTCCAACGAGAAATGCTTCCTAATCTTTGACATCGATCACATGAGCGACAATATGCGTAAGTGTCTTTAAAAATAGTAGGCCAATAAAATTCGCACTACAAAATTTTTGCAGCGGTTTTCTTTAAGGAAAAATGATTTCCACAAGCATGATCATGGGAAAATGAAATAACACTTTGTTGTTCACTCTCAAGAATACATCTTCGAATGATTTGATCATGGAAATATTGAACAGATATGGATAATCCCAAAAGAATTTCTTTACCTCAGTCAAAAATTTAGTTTTATCTTGGCGACTCCAATGATTAGGCATATGACCAGTGACAAGATAATTAACTAAATCTGCAAACCAAGGATTTGGGGATATAAACATGAGTTGTTCATCAGGAAGAGCTTCTTTGATAGGAAAATTTTCATCATCAGACTCTACTATCAACCTAGACAAGTGATCAGTAACAACATTTTTAGATCATTTCTTATCACAAATTTCTATATCAAATTCTTGCAACAACAAAATCCACCTAATCAAACAAGCTTTAGAATCCTTCTTGGAAAGAAGGTATTTTAATGCAGCATGATAAGAATAAACAATGATTTTATAACCAATCAAGTAGGCTCAAAACTTGTATAGAGCAAATACAACAGCTAGCTATTCTTTTTCAGTGGTGGAGTAATTCAGTTGTCCATCAATGAGAGTTTTTCTGGCATAATAGATCACATGCGGTAACCTATTCATGTGTTGTATTAGAACAACATCTATAGAATAATTAGATGCAACACATATGATTTCAAAATAGAGGTTCCAATCGAGAGGTCGGATGATCGGAGCAGAGGTTAACAAGTGTTTCAGTTTCTCAAATGCTTGAAAACATGAATCATCAAAGACAAAAGGAGTTTCTTTCGCAAGAAAATTACACAAAGGTCGAGAACCCTTACTAAAATCTTTCATGAACCTGCAATAAAAGCCAACATGACCTAAAAATGACCGAAATTCTTCCACTGTTCGTGCAGGTGAAGATTACAAATTAAGTCAACTTTTGCCTTATCAATCGCAATTCAATTTTTTGAAATAACATGACCTAGAATAATCCATTTCTTAACCATGGAATGACATTTTTTGCAATTTAACACAAGATTTTTCTCTTTGCATCTAACCAACAGTAATTTCAAATGGTGCTGACACTTATCAAAACTAGACCCAAATAAAGAAAATCATCCATGAAAATATTGAGAAAACGCTCTACCATATCAGAGAAACACTCATCATGCATTTTTGAAAAGTATCCAGAGCATTACATAAGCTAAAGGACATATGTTAATAGGTGAAGGTTCTAAACGGACAGGTGAAAGTGATTTTTTATTGACTTCAGGGGCAATGAAAATTTTGTTATAACTAGAGTAACCATCAAGAAAACAGTAATATGAATGACCTTCCAATCTCTCAAGCATTTAATCAATGAAGGGAAGTAGAAAGTAATCTTTTCTGGTGACAACATTCTGTTTTCTGTAGTCAATACCAACACGCCACCCAGTTTCACTCGGCTAGGAATTAATTCATTTTCAATATTTTTTACTACTGTTATACAAGATTTCTTAGGAACCATTTGAACAGGGCTGACCCACTCACTATCAGAAATAGGGTAAATAATACCCACATCTAAAAGTTTAATCACTTCAGCTCTAATAACTTCTTTCATATTTGGATTTAAATTTCTTTGGAACTCTTGACTGGTCTTGGAATTATCTTCCAAATGAATTTTATGCATGCACACTCATGGACTGATACCCTTAATGTCTCCAATTGTCCACCCTATAGTTTATTTATTATCTTTGAGGACATTGATCGATTTATCTTCCTATTCGTTATTGAGGTCAGATGCTATGATAACAGTCAAGGTTTCTTATGGTCCTAAGAATGCATATTTTAGGGTATCAGGTAAGGTCTTAAGGTCCAACTATGGTGACTCAAAATTTGAATGGATAGACTCGGTGGGTGTAACATGGTCAATTTTGGCATTCCATTCATCAATATCCATTAATGGTATAGATTCTAACAAAGAATTTATATCACTAATTGAATTTTCAACATTTATGCTCATGCCAAACTGCGTTAAAAAAATTCAAAAGGGCCATTTCTATTCATTTGTAGGAAAAAATTGTTGGTAACAGACTCAATCATATTCACTTCACACAAATCATCCAGTTCCATACATTTATTGGCAACATTAAATACATTCAATTCAATAGTCATATTTCCAAATGATAACTTCAAGACACCATTAAAACAATTAATGATTGAATTAGAAGTATCTAAGAATGGTCTACCTAGGATGATAGGAATTTGGGCGTGCAAGTCTTTAACAGGTTAGGTATCAAGAACAACGAAATTCATAGGAAAATAAAATCTATCAACCTTGATTAAAACATCTTCTAGGACACCTCTCAGAACTTTCATAGACCTATCAGCTAATTGAAGTGTCAATAGTCGCTCATAAACCGAATATAACAACAAATTCACACTCATACCCAAGTCAAGTAAAGCTCAACTAATCTCTTGATTGCCAATTACACAAGATATGATTGGATAACCAGGATATTTGTATTTGGCAAGAGTTTTGTGCTAGATTATAGAGCTTACTTGTTCAGTCAAGAATGCCTTTTTTGGAACATTGGTTTTCATTTTCACAGTACAAAGATCTTTCAAGAATTTTAAATAGGCAGACACATTTTTTATAGCATCAAGGAAAGGGATGTTAATACGAACTTGCTTAAACACCTCTAATATGGCACTATATTGTGTACCTTTCTCTTTTGAAACAAGTCTTTGTGGAAATGAAGCTTTTAGCAGGTAAGGAAATTATTGATTTTCGATCGAGTGTTTGGGTTCAGAATTTTTAGGTTGGCTCTTAGGACTCTCTTTCTCAAGTTCAGGTAGGTGATCAAGTTTGATGATAAGTTTTCCCGACCTAGGAGTAGTAATGGATTCAACTTTCTCATTAGGGTTCGATAATCCTACCTAAAATTGACCTTTTGGATTTGGGACGGGTTAACTTGGGAACTTTTTTTTTTTTCTCTTTCCTACATCAATTGTTAGTTGATCCAATTGCATTTCAATTTTGGAGATGGATTGTTAGGTTGACTGCATGAACTGTTGTAATGTTTCCTCTAAAGATGGTTTTCTTGAAGGGTATGATGAAGTGGAATGGTGGAAGTTTTGGTTATGGGTGTTAACTTGAGGTCCTGGTTGGTTCATTGCTAATTGATTCTGTCTCCATGAGAAATTTGGATGGTTTCTCCAATTTGGATTATATGTGGGAGCAAATGGGCTATCAAATGATTTCCCATAAGAATGGATTGCATTGGCCTATTCAGAATAGGCTTCTTGGAAAGTTGGCAATAATAAACATAACTAAGCAGTATGGGACGGATTTTGACATAAGGTACATATCTCAGTTTTAGAATTCATGCTTTGGCTCAAGACTAATGCATCAACTTTTCTAGTCAAATTTGCTAAACTAGTTTTTACTTCATTATCATCTATCACCTCATAAATTTCTCTTCTCTTTGGTGCATTGGGTTTGACTCTAGAATCTAGACAGTTCCACTGTTGAGAATTGATAGACAGTGTTTCAAGAGATTCTCAAGCTTCCTGCCCATGTAAATGCAAAAAATTTCCACCATGAATAGATTGTATTATTTGACGATTTAAAGGGGCTAAACTGTCATAAAAATACTTCACAAGACTCCAGATTTCAAAACCATGGTAGGGACACTTTAAAATTATATCATTAAATCTTTCCCAACATTCATAAAAATTCTTCACCCCTTTTTTGGTAAAATTCAAAAATTTCTCTCCTAAGGTGATCAGTTTTTAACATGGGAAAGAATTTAGACAAGAATTTATTAACAAGTTGTTCCCAACTGGTAATTATTCTCGGGAAAAGAGTGTTCAACCAGGGTTTTGCTTTATCTTTTAGAGAGAATATGAAAATTCTAAGCTAGACAAATTCATCAGAAAAGTTTTGGAATCGGAATGTGGAGCATATCTAAAGAAATTCCTTAATGTTTATGTATGGATCTTCTCTTTCTAACCCATAAAAAGATGGAAAAAGTTGGATGATGACCGATTTGAGCTCAAAGTGGGAAGCAATTGTTTGTGGTAAAACTATACAAGATAGAGAGTTAGCTGAAATGGGAGAGAAATATTCAAGAAGAGTTTTCTCTAGTGTTGGTGGATTTCCACGTCCTTCCAAGTTCTCAACATTTTCTTCCATTTTTAAAATTTCTTGTGCAATTCTACTTAACGATAATATTCTCCTAACCAAAATGATTCTTTGAATTTTGCTTCCAAGCATAAACTACCTATATCAATTTTTATTTTTATTTTTTTGTTTTTTGTTTTTAACAAATGAAATAAAAAATAAATAAATTAATGAGGGGTTTCAACCTTTCTTTCAAACAGAAATTAGAGGCTGAAAATTGAAGACAGTAAAAAAATAGTATGGGTTTCAACCTTCATTTTAAGCAGAAATTAAAGACTGTAATTTAAAGAAAATAAAAAAATAAAACAGTATGGATTTTAACCTTCCTTTCAAATAGAATTTAAAGACAAAAAATTAAAAATAACAAATAAAATAGTAGGGGTTCCAACCTTCATTTCAAACAGAAATTAAAGACTAAAAATTAAAGATAATAAAATAAATAGTAGGGGTTTCAACCTTCCTTTCAAGTAAAAATTAAAGATAATAAAATAAATAAATAAAAGAGGACCGTGGTTCAGATTACTGATTCTCAACAGAAAAGAAAAAAAAATATAAAGAGTAGGAGGTTTAAAATCTTGTCCAATAATAATAATAATAGTAGTAGTAGTAGTAATAATAATAATAATAATAATAGTAGTAGTAGTAGTAGTAGTAGTAGTAGTAGTAGTAGTAGTAGTAGTAGTAGTAGTAATTATTATTATTATAATAATGCTAATAATAATAATAAAACTAGTAGAAGAATTAAAATAACTTGGATATCAAATTTTTCGTTGCAATCACCGACAACGGCTCCAAAAACATGTTGTTGACAGAACTGTGTTCTGTCTCATTTTAAAAATACTCACAAACGTACGATTCAATTGTAGCACAGATTAACGAAAGTGATAGGTGTGATCTACCTATATATTTCTAAACCTGTTTTGTTAGTTTTAGAGTATTTTTTATAGCGTTTTTATTATATTTTAATTAATTTTTATTCTTTTTGTATAAATCAGGTGTTTGGAATGAAAAGGTAGGAAAACAGAGCGTAAACGATCAAATCGAACCAAGAACGGTGGAAAAACGAGCAATGAGGCAATATTCTGAAAAGAAGCCCACCGCAGCGACGTCAGATCTCCGTCGTGATGGTGAAAATGCAGAGAGGGACAATTCTTGCTGGACATCTACCACCGCAGCAGTGAAATCCACCCTCGCGGCGGTGAAACTGCAGGATGGTCACCAATTTCACCGCTGTGGCGATCACTTAACCAACATACTCCACGGCCGTGGCAGTGAATCCCACTGCCATGGCAGCCACCTCTACATAGATTAGGGATTAGTATAGAATAAAGAGAGAGTACGGGGAGTGCTCAAACAAATCCGACGGAGAAGATTACTACGCAGAGAAGGAGAAGCGATCAATTGACGGTTTTAGCGGCTGATCTTCGAACTACAGTTAAGTTCATCTGTTTCTCATTTTATTTCTTAACTTCAATAATTGTTTGATCATGTTTAGCTCAGTTTTCAATGTATAAATGTCTATGACAACAAGTTAAATGTGGATTATCTATGATATTAATATTATTTATAAAAACGTAGTTTTGTTTGAGTTTTTGTTTCTTTAATAATTGTTCTTCGCTATTTTGATTGTGTTTACCGTATTATTTGTTTATTATGCTTAGATAGATATATCAAGAATTAAGGGTTTGACACTCGAAAGAGGTAACTCTAAATTCGAACTAGGGTAAACACAACACGACGATCCAATAACCCGAGAGAGAGTTAGATTGTGGTTAATCGATGACGTTGGGGCAAGACGCATGTGACCTAGGGTCGTTAAGACATTGAGGGAGACTTATTCATTGACACAAAGTCTCTTATTCCCTCATCTTACACTCGGGAGAGGTGGCGGGGGAGTTTACGAACTGAGATTATTGATAGGGTAAACACAACGCGACGATCTAATAACCTGGGAAGGAATTGGATTGTGTGCAATCAATGATGTTGGGGTAAGACTCACGTGGCCTAGGGTGGTTAAGACGTTGAGGGGGATTTCTTCGTTGACATGAAATCTCTTATTCTCTCGTTTTATACTACGGAGAGATGGCGAAGAGTTTATGAACTGAGATTGTGAAATAGGTCGAACACCATTATTGTAAACTAAACGAAATCAAACGTGTTTAAGTAAAAGAGTTCATCCCTAGATAATCCATCCCCTAACCATCTTGTATTAGTATAATTTGTATAGATTAAATTAGGTTATATTAGTATTAGTATTAATTAATTTAAAACTATTCTTTTTAGCCTAGATAAAGTTAGGCCATGACAATTGCAGTACTCGATAATAAAGATAACCAATCCTTGTGGATACGATACCCGATCTTAAAGATCACATTATACTAAGACTTTGACCTTGTATACTTGCGAGTAGTCAATACGTGAGCGTGTAACAAACGCTCATCGTACAAGTTTTTGGCATCGTTGTCGGGGATTATGTTTATCGTTTATTATTGATATTGTGAGTAAATGATCCGATTTTACTTTAGGCATTTCTTTTGTATATAATTTTTGTTTTGTACTTTTATTTTTATTTCTTTTGTAGGGTACTTGGCGATGTTAGATCGACATGTATTGATTCATTCCTTTCAATGTGATTCCAAGCTATTTATAGTGTTGGTGCCACGCACATAAGCCGGTGAGGCATGTCGTTGAAAGATCGAGCCATCCAGTGCAATATCTCACCAAGCTTGAGGGCGTTTTGAGTATTTTGGACCGAGGACATTAAACCACGCGCTTCTTGGGAGGCAACTCAAGGTAAAAAATAAATTAAATCCATCACATCCGACTTGATTTGGAGGCAAGATTCTCTTGCCTCCAAGGTACGTGTTCTAAACCCCCTTCGTCAGCATGCTTTAATTTCATATGTTGAGATTGATGATTGGGATCGCCGAGGACACTGTTCGTTTTAAGTTCGGAAGTGATATGTAGTATAGTATGTTAAATGTTTTATTGTTTTCTAGTGTGCATGTTTGTTTAGGATAGTTTGTGTTTGTTTGTGTTGTTGTTGCATGCTGAGTTTTGCGTTCATCTGGGCCATTACCCAATGATGATATTACCGCCTGGTTGTTTTCAAGGTCAAGGGTAATACCAATACATGTGTGTTATGTGTGCTCGACAATGCGTTTTGGTGAAAATTATTGTAGATCCTAATTTGCACGAGCACATAGACTCAATGTATTTCTATTCAATTGATTTGAGGACCATTATCGATTAGCCAAACTAATGACAATTTAAGGATTCTAGAACTTGATTGAGAGAAACCTTGAGGCGAAATCCTAGGCAAGGTAGCTCAGGAGACGTGATTTAGGCATTCGTTTTGTCGCTTGAGCCTTTTTAAGCCTACCTTGTAACATGATTATCCCTCGTTTTTTCAATTTTGAACACACAAACAAATACCCTAGCCAATTGATCTTTTTCCAAACCTTTATCACTTAACCAAAGGCACAAATTTGAGTGAATCAAGCTAGCAGTTGCAAATGCTACTTCATGTGAGCAGTTAGGTTTAGGGCGAACTTCGGATTAGTTCGGTATTTGAGTACTCACTTATCATTTTTCTTTCATTTTAACCACACCCGTGAAATCATACTAATCGAATAAGTTTGGGGGTATGGTTCGTAAAAAAAAATAATAATAATAAAAAATAAAAAATATTTACGTTTCTTTTGACAAGTGAGTACGTCAGTCTAAAATGATTGTTCAGAATTGTTTCCAATTTTTCTACGAGGGTTCGAGAGTAAATGTGCCAAGCGTTGAGTCTTGGGTAACGTTAATCCGTTTTCTATTCCAAAATACCCTTGGCCAAAAATACCAAAACTAAACTAAGTCCTTTTGATCTTTATGAACTTCCAAACCTACATTAGTGGAGAGTGGACCCCAATTAGGCATACGGAAATCCTAGTCCTATACGGTCTAAGTCATGAGTTCCGTTGGTAGATAATCCAATCCGGTTGTTGTATAATTGTATTATTGAGTCTTGCACTAACACGTTAATAGGATCTAGAATGACGTTTACCATTATTGCATGTCAAAATTCTAGAACAACACATGATGTGTTTTACCGCCTGAACTCGATATGACTGGTAGTTGTTGAGGAAAAAATGACTAGGTCATTAGAAGAAGTCAAAACTCGCATGTCGTTAAGTTTAGATTGTTTTTAGGTTGTTTGTTATTTAATTTAGCTGTGTTTTTTATTTTCATGTGTGTGTTTTGCTCGAGGACTAGAAAAATTCCAAGTTTGGGAGTATTTGATAGGCGTGATCTACCTAAATATTTCCAAACCAGTTTTGTTAGTTTTAGAGTATTTTTTATAGCATTTTTATTATGTTTTAATTAGTTTTTATTTATTTATTTTTGTATAAATCAAGTGTTTGGGGTAAAAAGGTAGAAAAACGGAGCGTAAACGATTAGATCGAACCAAGAACGGTCAAAGAACGGTGGAAAAACGAGCAAGGAGGCAATATTCTTAAAAGAAGCCCACTGCCGCGGCGTCAGACTTCCGTCGTGGTGGTGAAAATGCAGAAAGGGCCAATTTTTACTGGACATCCACCGCCACAACGGTGAAACCCACCGCCGCGGTGATGAAACTACAGGATGGTCACCAATTCCACCGCTACGACGATCACTTAAACGACATACTCCACCACCACAGCGGTCACCTCTGCACATATTAGATATTTTTTTGAGATATTTTCTCTATTTAATCCCCTCTCCTCTCCTCTCCTTTGAGGACCCCTGGCTATTAGAGCCCTTAGGACTTAGTATAAAATAGAGAGAGTATGGGGAGTGCTCAAACAAATCCGAAGGAGAAGATTACCACGCGGAGAAGGAGAAGGAAAAGCGATCCGTGGACGGTTTTAGCAGCTAATCTTCGGACTACGGCTAAGTTCATCTGTTTCTCCATTTATTTCTTAACTTCAATAATTGAATGACTATGTTTAGCTTGGTTTTCAATGTATAAATGGTTATGACCATGAGTTAAATGTAGATTATCTATGGGATTAATATTATTTATAAAAACGTAGTTTTGTTTGAATTTTTGTTTCTTTAATGATTGTTCTTCGCATTTTGATTGTGTTTACCGTATTGTTTGTTTATTGTGCTTAGATAGATATATCAAGAATTCGGGGTTTAACACTTGAAAGAGGTAACCCCGGATTTGGACTAGGGTAAACACAACGCAACGATCCAATAACCCGGGAGGGAGTTGGATTGTGGGCAATCGATGACGTTGGGGCAAGACTCACATGACCTAGGGTTGTTAAGACATTGAGGGGGACTTCTTCGTTGACACGAAGTCGTGTATTCCCTCGTCTTACACTCGGGAGAGGTGGCAGAGGAGTTTATGAACTGAGATTGTCGATAAGGTAAACACAACGCGACGATCCAATAACCCGGGAGAGAGTTGGATTGTGTGCAATCAATGACATTAGGGTGAGACTCACATGACCTAGGGTCATTAAGACGTTGAGGGGGACTTCTTCGTTGACACGAAGTTGCGTATTCCCTCATCTTACACTCGATAATAATGACAACCAATCTCTGTGGATACGATACCCGATCTTAAAGATCACATTGTACTAAAACTTTGACCTCGTACACTTGCGAGTAGTCAATACGCGAGCATGTAACAAACACTCGTCATACAGGAACCGAGGTCGATCCCACGAGGATTGGTTATATGAAACTTAATCTATCCAATTTAATTTAATTATAATATAGTCGAAGATGATGTTGATTTTGTGATTAAGGAATGGAAAACTAGATAAACAGTAAAATAACCAATGTAATTTGATTAAAGATGGAGAAATAATAAGATTCTAGAATCCACCGATATATAATTAATTAGTTTTTATTTTTATGTTGTCTTTAACTTTTATTGATAGTTTTAGAAATTATTCTTACTATCTGCTTAAGATTTTAGAAATTAAGTCCGATGTATATCTCAAGTTGGCTTTTATTTGTATTGAAATATAATTTCTTAAACATTATATGTATACAAATTAATGGAAAACATATAATCAAAATATATTATTTATTCTACAATACAAATGCAATCATTTAAATAATTCATAACAATCAATCATACATGATATTAAAGATGAAATCATTTATTTAATTGAAGCAAAAACCATAAACATTAATTACAAATTGTTCGGAATCAACACAATATAACAACTTAATTAATTACATATGGTTTCATCCTTAATCTTAGCAAAAGAAAATTAGAAACTCATAATAAAATAAAACAAACCCTTAATATTGAAGATTGACATCCTTCGAAGATGAATTTCTCTAGTAAAAATTATGTATGAATTCGCTCCTAACCCCAATTCATATTTATAGGCAAACTAAAGAGTCTTGGGGGGGTAAAATAGACAAAAATCGAAGCAGGTGGGATGGAAATGATATTTTAACACAATTGTTAAAAGTTAAGGGGGCAAAAACGTAAAAAGAACTAGAAGTTAAGGGGGGCTGCTGACATAGGCCAAGTTGGGCGGCTACTGTAGCAGTCCTATTTGCTCGTCTTTTGTTCGGCTTGTCACGGTTTGCTTGTTTTTTATCCAATTCACTCCAACACCATTTTGTTCACTTTTCAAAAACCTACAAAACCATATAAAATAAATCATTATTTGATAAATTTACATTAAGAGATTGAACAATTTGTTCCAGTTTATTTGGTTTTTGTCAGCTTTTGTTCGGATTGGCGTGGTTTACTCATTTTAAATCCGATTTAGCCCATCTTAACACTGCTTTGATCCATTTTCATAAACATACAAAAATAAATAAAATAACTCTATTTATGATAATTTACACTATTCGAACAATTAGCAAACTTAAGTTTAAAGGTATAAAATTGCACAAAATGAGGTGCGATCAGGATCCAAAATCAGGCAAACTATTACTCATATTCTTACATTGAGGATGTTGACCTTAGATGTTTTTATAGATAATTTAACATTGATTTTTTATAGATTTAATGACTTTATTGAATGATTTCAGAATTAAGTTCCATTTGCGTAAATAATAAAATGTTGAATTTCAAAGATATTGTTTGATGACGATTTTCAAAGATAATATTTTACAAAGGACTCGATATGGTTGCAAGTGAAGACGTTAAAAAAAATTTGGAGCAAAAAGATTATTAGTATTTCTAGGTAAAACAACTCAATACTTTTATCCTCTTAAAACAACCCGATTAGGATCGCACACGACACCTGAAATTGATTATTTTATGCATATCATCGTAAAAAGTGATAAATTTAAGTTTCTAAATATTTTTCATAAAGTAGTAATCAAGAAAATGTTTAAAAATAAAAAATAAAAAATTTAGGGCCAGATGGTTGACTGACCAAATGGGCGGTCGACTGGAAGAAGCAATACATGGAATGAGACGCTCTTGGTCCGGACATTTGATTGACGAGAATATTGATCGACCAGTCAGATCAATAGTCTTTAGGATTGACTTCGAGCGTAAACTATCGATAGCCATTATGGCCGAGCGACCGGTCCAGGGCGCCAATGGTAAAAAATTGAACCATTGCAAGGAAACCGGTTAACTGATTGAGAAATTAGTCGACCAAGGGGTCAAAAATCAATATGTTTGGCTGATTTCTTTTTGAGGTCATCAACCTAAATCCTATAATTTTGAACATTATAAAATTTGATTTTAAGGAGATTTGAGTATATTTCATATATCTATCATGTATTTTGAAGATCTTATTAATTAGTCTTTATATTAATTGATTCTATGAGTTTAATAAGTAAAACTACTTTTAAGGGTTTTGAATTAAAAAACTTTTGGAGACTAAATTGAGCTTTTCAAAGAGTATTTTTAAATCAAATATAACTTATTTGAAAGAGTATCTCATATGGGCTCTATATGAGACATTAATGGTCTTACATTTTGAAAAATAGCCGTTATAGGCATAGTTTGAATTCGATAAATATGGACTTGCATTTTTTAACTTAATAACAATCAAGAGCAAGAGTTTTAATCAGCCATATTCATAAAGAGGGTATTATTTTGCTAAGAATATTTTTTAGAGAAAAAGTTAGGCTTCGAAGTAATCGTTATTCTTGTTATATTGGATTTGAGTCTTCGTATGATCTTCTAAAAGAAATCCCGGTAAGATTGTTCCTCTTTACTTGCTCAAAATTAACTGTGCTTTAATTGAGTTATATTCTTTAATTGAGCTTGTATTATTTTTCTGCGAAAAATAATTTTCTATTTAGAATATTTTGAAAATCTTGTAAAACAGTTTTAACTTGTGAAATCTATGTTATATTACATTTGTTCTTAAATTGAGTAAAATTAGATTCGTATTCTCACTTAGATCTATCACATAGCATATCGAGACATTAATCAAGCATATATTGTATTGAGGTGGCAGAAACTTCCGTAGGAATAAACTTAATATTTTTTATATTTGTGGGTGTGAGAGAATTAAACACATTTGGGTCGGTGTCTAATCAGGGTTTAGGTTTGATTCTTAGCCTGCAAAATAATTATTTTTTTATTTTGCTTATAATAGAATTAAGCTAGTTTTTAGCCTGATAAAAAGATAAATAGGTTTGATTCTTAGTCTGCAAAATAATTAGTTTCTTCCTGAGCTTGGTAAAATGAAAAATGTAAAGGTTTGATTATGAGCTTGGGAAAAGAATCAGGTTAGTCTTTATCTTGTGAAAATGATTATAAGGGTTTGGTTCCTATCTGAAAAATAAATTAGGGTTAGCGGATTGCAAAATCCCTGTAGAAGCTCAAGGAACTAGATGTAGGTAAGAGTAACTTGTCGAACCAGGATAAATCTGTGTGTTCAATTTATTTATCTCTATCCGTTTGGTTGTGTATTTAGATAAATACATTTCCGCTAAAAACTTAAGATAATAATTGGATAGGGAAAATTAATGATTACTTGTTGGGTAATTTTATCTATGTAAATTTTTTGTAACTACCCAATTCACCCCCTCTTAGGTAGATTTGTAGACCAACAGAGGAAGACGATGACATTCAATGGTGGTCATGGTTAACCCCTTGTTTTGCTTTCACCAACAATGCCATGTTCATCGTCGCTCAATAAGCTACCCAAGAGGGGGGATGAATTGGGTAGTATTAAAATTTAATCCAAATTAATAATAACACTTCAAAATTCAACCAATTAATTTTATCATAAAATTAATTATTATCTTTATAGCAGCAAATATATGTTACCAACTAGGTGCACACCCAAACAACATAATATAAATAATATAAAGAAACAAAGTAGAACACCACGATATATCTTGGTTCACCAAATTACTTTTGGCTAATCCAATCCTCCAAGCCCCACGGAGATTCGCACCAACTAAATTCAAGATTCCTTTACAGGTAGGAACCAAATTCTCACAATGATTATTTTCGTAGGTTCCGAATCAACATTTACAATCCCTTTTCATAGGCTCATAAATAACCTTATCTTTTTCCCAAGCTCAAGACTAACCTAATCCTTTCACATGCTAAGGATTAACCTAATTTTATTACAGGGAGAATCACGACCTAATTCTTTTTATACCTTAGGCTCAAGATTTAGACGTCCCAATTACTCCAAGTATCCTTTTCCTAGGTAATGATGGAACATTTACAATTCACTCATAATTGATCCTAATTAGGAAGAATCACGCTTAAGCTCTTTTCAAGGGAAAAGAGTAACCTAACCTTTTTGTACTCTAGGCAAATATCAAAACCTTAATCTTTTTACTGGAAGAGATCGAAATCCAAAGCTACCCCTGATTAGATATTTTCAATAATATCTAATCCGCACACAACTCACCAATTATAGAATTGATAAGTTTTTTTCTCACTTAGAGCTTCTACCACCCTAGATTAATTAATACTCAATTAATGTCCCAATACTAGTGATAGAAATAAAGTGAAGAAACAAAATTTGATTATAATAAAAAAAAATGTTGGTAGCACAATTAAGCACGTAATTAGATTAACACACAAATCGTTTTTAAAAGATTTTTATGTTTTTCAAGTTCAAAAATGATTTTTCAAAAAAATCAATTCTCTCACTAGGAAAACACTAATGGATTGCAAAATAGATCGCTAAATAGCTTAAATTGATGACGTCAAATAAATTAACACTTTAACTCAAAAACTTTAACTCTAGAATAATCTCACAATGTTTTTCAGTATAATATCAAAATGATAACTCTTAGAAAGCTTGACACATATGGACCTCATATATCATATATATTTATAACGGCTATATTTAACCAACAATATAACTTTTAAAACTCTCAATTTTGTCCCCAAAATAATTTGATCTTAATCAGTGAAAGTATAGAAAGAATTATATTTAAATATATGGACTAAAACGTAAGATCAAAATAAAATCTCTTAAATCTTTCCCATATTTTAGGTCCAAAATATTCTCCACCAAATACTAATAATTAAATTCAAAATTCGCAGGTTTAAATATAGGGATTTCAAATATATCTTATAACGACTACTTTTTAAATACTATGTCATTAAATGACACCCCAAGACCCCATACATCATATATGCTCAAAATAGATATTTTGTATTTAAAATTATTCTTGGAAAATCTCATTTTGATCCTTAAACATTTTTAAATCGAAATTCATCAAAATATAAAGTATTAAAGCACTTTAATTAAAATAACATTTAATTAAATAAACCAAATTAATAGGGATAATAGAATAGATAGATCATATCTCAATTAAGTTTAGATTACCAAGATATCTTTCATATCCTAACCATAAAACGGCTAGTATTTGAATAAATCCCGAAATTCCACAAATCCTAAAACTGACCATCGGTTGACCGGCCAACACTCATCGGTCAATCGCCCAATTCAGGACATAGCCCAAGCCAAAATTATTTTGCCATCAGTAGACTTACTTGTTGACCGGATGATCCAGAGACTTTCATAAGTCGACCTACCTGTTGACTGAAAGATCTAGAGAGTTCATCCTCTAAGCACAGGTAGACTTACCTGTCGACCGGACAATTCAGAGAGTTCCATAAGTCAACTTACCTATCGACCGAATGATCCATAGAGTTAGCCTTATAACCACAGGTTAACTTATCAGTCGACTGACCATTGCTAGAATACTTCTCTCAATTCGATTTTAATTCATTTTCTTTGACGTTTTCACCCCTTTAATCGATTTATTTTCTCGATTAGTGATAGGTGTGAAAAACCTATCTATTTTTAAACCGGATTTGTTAGTTTTCAAGCATTTTAGTTATATTTAATTGTGTTTTAGTGTGTTTTAGTGTAGAACAGGGAAAGGACATCAAAGGGCGAGAAACAAGTGAAAACGGTAGAGAAACAGTGAACAAAATGTGCAAAATAGGGTTTCGGTGAATGAAGATCACCGCCTAGGCGGAAAAGAGGCAGAATGTTGGAGTGCTAAAGGGCTGAACCACCGCCTAGGCGAGAAAAGATCATATTGATATGCCAGCAGCTACCGCCTAGGCGAAGATCCGACAGAAACTTAACCGACTTAAGTCTACCGCCTAAGCGATGAACCACCTCTTAGGCGGTGACACTCTGCACAGAAATATCTGTTTTTAGATATTTTGAAGATATTTTCCAAATCCCTCATTTTAACCTCTTTCTCCACCAAACCTCAAAGAGCCTTAGACGTGAGAGGAGGCTCTGGTTGACATCTTGAGAGCTCTCCTTCCACCTTAGTTAGATTATATTAGTTTTAGGAGGTGTTCTTGGACAATACTTGAAGATCTAGAAGAGGAAGTTCATCAACGGAGAAGAGGAAGCTTGGGAGGATTGTTCTTTGGCGAAAGTGGAGTACTTCACTTTGAGATTTGGCTTTTCTTCCCTTTTTTCCATCTTTGTATTAAATTTTTATTGTTGATAATGATAATCTCCTCTTGATTTATTGTTGTATTGGCTAAGAACATGTTAGTGTAATTTAGAGATTAGTTAGGGAAAGGTGTAGTTGTGTAAATACTCGTTTGGTTTAATATACGTTTCTTTAACGGTTGTTGCTTTTAAGTTCGATTGTGTTTATAATTTGATGACGATCTTAATATGCTTGTAATGGTATTAGGGTTGGATTTTAGAATCTAGGGTTTGACACTCGGGAAAAATAACCCTGGATTCGGACTAGGGTAAACACAACGTTACGACCTAACGACCCGGGAGGGCGTTAGTTAGTGTGCAATCGATGACGTTGGGTCAAGACTCATGCGGCCTAGAGTCGTTAAGACATTTAGGGGGACTTCTTCGTCAACACGAAGTCGCGTATTCCCCCGTCTTATACTCGGAGGAGGAGGCGAAGGAGTTTATGAATTGAGATTGTCGGATACCTAAACTCCGTTATTGTTAACTAAACGAAATCAAACGTGTATGAAGTGAATGAAATCAATCCCTAATTAATCAACTTAATTAGGATTAACCCACTAATTGTAGTTTAGCTTAGTTTAATTTTAATTCATGTCTTCCGTCGTCAGGATAACACGAGATTATGTCAATTGCGGTATTCAATTCAATTATTCACACTTTTCTCTATAGGAACGATATCCGATCTTCAAAGATTCACTATATTAAAACTTTAGACCTCATATACTTGCGAGCGTAAGTAGGCGTGCACATTCACGCCCCTACCAGTTAGCTGCACTAAATCCTTAAATTCAATTTTAATCAATTATCTTTCTTCAATTTCACATAGGAGCAAATTTGTTAATTAATTACGATTCTATAAAAAAAAACCCGCATAATTGTAGAAATATTTTGTGTCGTGTGTAATTCTAATCAGGATACATTAAGAGTAAAAATTTAACCTGAGTTATTTTCCCTAGGTTTTTTAATTTCTTCAAACTCTTAGTATCCGTCATCTTTGTCAGTCTCTTTACTATTTAGCATCCATTTCAACTTCTTTATGATAATATTTTCATTGGAACTTATAAAGTGAAACACTCAATAAAATCGTTAGTTCCACCAAAAACATCAACATTTAATTGTTCATCAAAATCTTAGGATCAACAGTTATCATGTTCGTCAACAATTGTCCTAAATAGAGACACGGTTTCAGAATCAATAATGGCAAGTATTTGGCTAGGATCATGGGAGAGATTCTCATTTTATCAATTAAAAGAGAATCATCGTTTTAGGGCTTTCTTCCTTAACGTAAATATTTAATTTGAAATGTTTAATGATGTCTTGATCTTCATATGATTATTAATCTAACTTTTATTCCATTTTTGGGGGGCAAATTATATTTTAAACCCTCAAACTATTGACACATTTCTAAGTAGTCCTCCTAAATTTATGCGTTTCATTTTAAACCTTCTACATATGAATAGAGTTGTAAAAGGTCATTCTGTTAGAAATTTCATCCAACTAATAGAATTTAGAGGGAAAAATTGTTATTTCATTTTTTTTTTTCATTTTTTTTAAAAAAAAATCTAATTTTCTTTTCCTTTTTCTTTTTTTTTTTTTTTTTTCTTTTTTCTTTCTTCTTCATGTCACCAACCTTTATTTCTCTTCTATTTATCTCTTTCTCTCTCTCTCTCTCTCTCTCTTTCTCTCATCACCTCTCTCTCTCTCCACCACCTTCTTTTGCCACCACCACTACCCACGCCGTCGTCACCACCCGGTGCCTCCAATGCCGCCAACAGGACCACCCCTGTTACGGGGAGAATCACGTCCGTAACAGAGAGTAAACCACCCTCGTAACAGGGGTGAACCACTTGCAGACACCGCAATTTATCCTGCTCAGTCAGTGTCAGATTAAGTACAAGTTCAGATAAACTGTAAACTTGGGTTTAAAGGGAATGAATTTCTACCGAAGATCACACTATATAATATACAAAAAAAAAAAAAAAAACCAAAAAAACATGAGAAAAACACAAAAACTGTGAAATTTGATAAAATGCAATTAATTAAAAGTTTTGGGTCAACCTCGAAATTCCCATAATTTAAGGGGGTCTAAAATAACTTTATTAAAATTTGATTTTCATTAAATCATCTTTAGTATAGATAAAAATTGGCCACTACCCTCAAATTATAGGATATTTCAAACAAATTACTCTAGTTACCTACCCTGACCATTAAACATTTACTTTCACTAAATCTTGTCGGTTTCACACCAAAAACATTTATTTCTTTTATGAATATTACATCAAACACCACCGAGAAACCATCCAAGAGACCTTAATCAATGCTTGGAAGGGTCATGACAAGCCCTAAATCACTAAGGTGATTAAGAAGCTAGGCTTGATTTGGAATTACATTAAATCCAAGTTGTTTTGACAAACCACCCTAAGCCCAATGAATTAAGGTCCTAGCCATCCTTAAAGGACCACAAAAGATGTCTTGAAATGACCAAGGAACCTTCCTAGAAGTTTCCTACAAAATATCTAGGAAGAGAACCAAGACACTTAGAATGTGACAAATAGTTATCGAAACTAAACCAATTTGGTTCGCCACCTAAGTTAGGCATTGAATGCCCATCTCATCAAACATTAAATGCTTGGGATGATATGGATAGGCCACATTCAATGTATCTATATATTTTGATCAAAATATCTTAGAGTTAACCGAAAATCTTGAAATATGACCACCTGTTACCAAAAACAAATCAATTTGGTTTGCCACCTAGCCAATGCATTAAATACACATCCTATCAAGAAATAAATGCTTGGGATGACATGGAAGGGCCAGGTTCAAAGGAACTAGATATTTTCACCAAAATATCTTAGGGCAACTAAGGAACTTGAAAACTAATCGTTCGTTACAAGGCAAGTTAACCCGATTCAATCTGAAACCAACTGGATGAGTACTCACCAAGCAATGACTCATCAAAGAGCATTAAATGAAATGGTGATGTATCAAGACTAGGTTCAATGTATTTGGAAAACATTAATGACAACTAAACTGAAATAGTGAAACTAACTAGTACTTAGCCCCTAAACCAAACTAGAAGTGTCACATCAAGCCATTAATGCACCCATGTGCAACCCATACGATTGGAGAAAGAGGTAATGATTAGTAATGATTTTGGCAATCATTAGCAATGATTGCTAATCATTACCAAATCTAGGAAAATATTTTGTAATGATTACCAAATCTAATAGAATCTTTCCTTGCACCTAAAATTTGTTCAAAGCTGAACAAAACCAAAACAAAAGGCCAAGTCCCCTAGGCTAAATACTGCCTAAGGAATAGCTTGGACATTCCTACTCATTAATAAATGTGCAGCATCCTAGGCCTATAAATAGGGGGCTTGTTTTCATAAAATTCAAGTCTTGCAGGCCTAACTTCCCTCTCTAAACTCGAGCAACTCTCTTAGGTCCTAAGTCTCTTAAGCAATTCTCTTGAATAATACATTGTTATTTTGATGAAATCTAGTCTCGGAGGGTGTTCTTGAGGTTTTTAGAGCAAGAAATCAAGAGAAAGACGACCATCAATCAACACCAAGCCAAGAGGAGCAAGGAGGAAAGAGAGATACCTACTTAGGGAAGACCACTTCCTCTAAGTAGGGTATTCTTGAGGTTCTTGGAGAAATAACTCAAGAGATCAACGATCTCCGATCAAGGATCAACCAATAAGATCAAGGAGGAAAATGAGGTAATTACTTAGGGAAGACTGCATCCCCTAAGTAGGTATGTTTTCTTCAAAACCCTTTGTTCTTGGTTTAATCTTGTGTATGTTGCTTGTACATAGAATAATCATGTAGTTCATACACTTTAATTTCATGTACATGACACACAAAACCCATAAACAACTAAACAAAACTTAGTTATTGCTATAATAATCAAACTACGTCCAAATCATACAAAACTATTTCAAGAACATCAAGAATGTCCAAGAACATGTTAGGACCCAAATCATCTAAGAACGTGTTAAAAACATGTAAGGATTCAAACAAAACTACAATCACACCATCAGTTGTGCATACTTTCTACTATTCTCTCAAAAACTTTAAACCAACTCTTTAGTAACTGTTAATAATATACATAATTAAGGTTGTGATTCAGGTTATTCACAACTTAAAAAAAAATTAAAAAAAAAATAGCTAACTAAGGTTGTGATTCAGGTTGTTTACAACTAAAACCAACCCAACTTTCATCTTAACAAGAATGAATAACGTTTGACCTCATCTTTGGTAACCACTCAAAGTACATAGGCAACCCATGTGCGGGTTCAAACGCATATCCAAATAAATTAGTCTTAGTCTGCATATCATATAGTTTTCATATTTACATTTCTATCTATATAAACTATTATTGGGTGTCAATTACTAGTATTAGCTGTAGTATTTACTTATCATTGTATCATGTAAAAAATACATAAAAGAGAAAAAACTATTAAAAAGGGAATCATTTTTGTTTAACTAAATCAAAGAAAACAACTTGGATATGTTTAACAGTGAGTATTTATTTAGACCAATGTACAGTTTTACGAGCGGGTGTCTTGGGGTGCATAAAACCTTCCCCAAGCATAACCGCTCATGAACTTAAAGAATATCTCTGGTACACAAACCTTGGGAAATCAAAACACATGCCATTTTAAAAGAAAAAATAAATTTCTAAAATCTCGGTGACCTAACACACCATTTAACCCTATGCTAGGTGGCGATTTCGTTTTCAATATAAAATCCCAACCCAAGATGTTTTTGAGAACCGACGACTAGAAAAATCCTTGAAAAACCATTTTCAAAATGAATGGATTTGGACGAATTAGAGAGGGAATAATGAAACTTGTTTCCTCTTCTTCTCGATCTCTATTTTTTTCGCTATCAAAATCCGAGGTGCGTCACTACCCCCGTAACAGGGGGTGGCTCACCCCCTGTTACGGGTGGAATGACCCTTGTAACAGGGGTGATTCCCCCCATAACAAGGGGTGGTCCCATTGGCGGTATTGGTGGTGGCAAAAGAAGGTGGTGGAGAGAGAGAGAGAAAGAGAGAGAGAGTTGATTAAAAAATGAAAAAACTATGAAATGGCAATTTTTCCCTCTAAACTCTGTTAATTTAGATGAAATTTTTAATAGAAGAGTCTTTTAAAACTGTGTTCAAACGTAAGGGGCTTAATATGAAACGCATATACTTAAGAGGACTACTTAAAAATGTGTTAATAGTTAGAGAATTTAAAATGTAATTTGCCATTTTTTAAAATGATTGAAGTTTTTATTTTGTTGAACCAACATGTCTTATTCCCTCCACTAACAAAGATGGGAGAAATTGGGAGAGATTGAATGAAAGAAAGCGGTGAAGATTGGTTTGAATAGTGGTGAAGAAGCAATAGCAGAGGAGTAGTATAGAAAAAATATATATAAAAAATAAAATGTAACAATTAAATTAAAAAGAAAGACTAACTAAAATTGTAATTAAAATATTCAATTTAGAATAAAACGTATCAAATTTATTGCATCAAGTACAAATAGTTAGGAAATTCAAAAATGAAATTTGTCTCATCATGAGAGATTTGGCGAGGCTGGCAAATGTTTCCTTTAGCTTGCAGAGCTGTTGGGCCGAGGATGCATTCGACAGATCTATACTGAACTGCTCGGCCTTTTGGGGGCTTTAATAATGGGGCAACGTAGATCGACGTTTTGGGTTGAGCTGTTCATAATCATTCTTGGTCAAGTTGTCCTTTAGTGGGCCTGTCTAAGTTGGATTATACGAGTTGTGATCTACTTGGGGATATACCTAGGGTTGGAAAAACAGGTAATAGGTCATGTAACAGGTCATTACACGATAACACGAAACACGATAAGACCCAAACACGAACATGACACGATAAGCTTATCGTGTCAGACTACCCAAACACGAACACAACACGAAAATTATCGTGTCGACACGACACGACACGATAATTTTTCGTGTTACACGATAACACGAAACCTATCAGGTAAACACGACACGATAAGATCTGATAGGTTTTTATTATACATTAATCTACCCATTACACGTTAACGACCTGTTAACCTGTTAATTTAAAACCATCTTAACAAATTATTATGTATATTAAGTACTAATTTGTAATATTTGATAATTTGGGGGGTGTAAAAATAATTTATTAAATTAACGGGTAACCTATTGGGTCACAGGTTATCGTGTAACATGAATACACGAAATTCTTATCGTGTCTTATCATGTAACCTATTGGGTTATCAGGTCAACCTGATAACCTGCACTATTTCTTATCAGGTTATCGGGTTTGACACGATAACGATTCGATACCTGATAAGAAAAACCTAGATCTGCTAATTTCGTGTCGGTCTCGTGTCGTGTCATCGTGTAAATACTTGTTTTGCCAGCCCTAGATATACCCTCCTTAACATGACTTTTTTTGGGGACTAAAACTTAGAGTTTGTTTAGTAACGACTTAATTTTTAAGTGCTGAAAATTAAATATTTAAATTTTAAGTACTGAAAATTTAAGAAAATTGTTTGATAAAATTGTGCTGAAAATTTAAGTGCTGATTTTTTTATTTTTTTTTGTTTGATAAGTGAAAATTTTGATTGCTGAAAATTATTTAATTTATATAACTACCTTTGAATCAAGATAAATAAATAAATAAAATATAATAATTTTCATCAAATTAAATAACCATAAAATTCTATAAATTTTGTAATCATTATTAAGTTAAACATGTTTAATTTCTATAAAATTCTTAAAACAGTGTTTCAAAATCAAAATCAAATGGAAATATCATTCGGCAATGCAAAGAAATTGTTATTAGAAACAAACATATCCTAAGATTGAGAAACATATGAATCACTATCTGAAAAAATCATCGTACAATCCTCGTCATTTGGTTCGCACTCACCGCCGTCATATGAATCACTATCTGAAGAAAAAAAAACGTTCTTGTGTTTTGTTGCCAAAAATTTGTTCTGGAAAGCATGAGGACATAGGTGTTTTCTGTAGTAATGTTTCAGTTCCCAAATTTCTATTTCTATTATTCCCAAGTTTGAATAAAAACAGAAATCAAGGAACAACACCAACATCTTTCCATTCTGCTCCCAAAGACATGTTCTAAAAATTTGAGAACAAAATATATATATATATATATATATATATATATATATATATATATATTTTCATCAAAATCGACAAAATTTCTCTCTACATCTAACCCTAGAAATTGAAGAGCTTCCACTATCCATTGCCGTGATTGCAAAATCCAAACCACAATCCATCAAAATCTCATGCAAAACCTTCGAAATTCAATGGTGCAGTGATAGGTGTGAAAAACCTATCTATTTCCAATCCGAATTTGTTAGTTTTCGAATACATTTATAGTTATTTTTATTATATTTTAATTAGTTTTTATCTTTTTGTATAAATCAGGTATGTGGGGCAAAAATATAGGAAACTGGAGCTAAAACGATGAAATCGAAACAAAGCGGTTCGAAGTTACGGTGGATAAATAAGCTCGGAGGCTAAAAGATTAAATAGGCCCAGTGCTTAGGCGTCTAGACCACGCCTAAGTGGTGAAGAAGTTGAGAAGAGCAAAATGTTACTGACGGACGACCGCTTAGGCGAATTTTCCTTTGCCTAGGCAGAAATCCAGCAAAAGACGCAGATGGGCTACTGACAGCTACTCGCCTAGGCAAAGTTTTCTTCGCCTAGGCGGAAATCCAATAGAATGTTCTCCCAGTCCACTGCCTACTTCACCGCCTAGGCGATCAGACCGAACCAACCTAACTTCGCCTAGGCGAAAAATTCACCGCCTAGACGGATTTGCCCTGCACAGTCATGAGATATTTTTAGATATTTTGGCTATAAATACCCCATCTCCTCCCCCTTGGCCGGTGACTCTCTTGCCCCCTTGGATTTTTGGGCCCCTTAGGCTATATCTAAGGATATATTTAGGATTTTTAGAGGTGGAGCTCACATCCCGAAGTGGAGAAGACGACAAATCAATCGTAGAGCGTTTTTAGCGGTTTATCTTCGGACGAGACTAAGTTCTTCGATTGTTTTTCCTTATTTCTTTATCTTAGGATCATGTGAGTATGTTTAACTCGATTTATACGTTTATGCGGCTATGGCCATGAGTTAAATATGGATTGTAGTAGGGATTAACACTATATTTATAAATACGTTGTTTGGATGATTTCAGTGTTTCGTTTGTGAATGTTTTTCGTAGTTTGATTGTATTTATCGTATTGTTTGTTTATCATGCTTAGTTAGATAAATGGAGAATACAGGGTTTTGACAAACCCCAGATTCAGATTTGGGTAAACAAACACTATGATTTTATAACCCAGTCGGGGTTTGAATCGTGGACAATCGAAGACGTAGAGCAAGACACACGCTACCTAGGGTCGTTAAGATATTGAGGGGGACTTCTTCGTTGACTCGAAGTTGTGTTATATCCCTCGTCTTACACTCGGGAGAGGTGGCGAGAGAGTTTTAGAACGGAGATTGTCGATAGGGTAAATATAACGCGATGATCCAATAACACAGGAGGGAGTTGGATTGTGTGCAATCAATGACGCTGGGCAAGACTCACATGACCTAGGGTCGTTAAGACATTGACGGGGACTTCTTCGTTGACTCAAAGTCATGTATTCCCCCGTCTTACACTCGGGAGAGGTGGCGGTGGAGTTTACGTACCGAGGTTGTCAAATAGGTCGAACACTGTAAACGTGAGTAAATCGGAATTGAGCACGTATTTGTAAACACGTTAATCCCTAGGCGATTCTTCACCATAAAACATATTAGCATATTAGTGTAGTTAATTTATGTTATATTAGTATTAGTTTAATTAATTAAATACATTTGTTTTTCGCCTAGATAAAATTAGGTCACGACAAACGCGGTATTCGATAGTAACGACACAAATCCCTGTGGATATGATAACCCGATCTTAACGATCACACTATACTAAAACTTCGACCTCGTATACTTGCGAGTGTAAGTAGCGGCGTGTTTCACGCCCCTACCATGCAGCACATAACATCTGTAATTCGGCATTCAATTCTTTAAAAATTAAATCTACGAAGCTGAAGATACAAGTAGTGTGTACCTTTACAGGATGAAAATTTGAGCAACTGCTCGATGACCTTCCGATCCACTACCGCTGGACCTTCGATTGTATCCATCCCCATTCCTTACGCTGCCCCTATTGAGCCCATAACCATTGTGGCTGCCATAACTGTCACTACCACTCCTCTCAATCAGAGCTTCGTTGGGACCGGTGACATCCACCACTCTGGTTTTGTCATCCTCCATGGTAATCGAGAACTCAACCGACTGACCTTCGCGCAAGGTACGAAAGCCGTTGGCTTTGATCACCGACTAGTGGACGAGCAGATCTACCCTTCCATTGAGCGGTTTGATAAATCCGTAGCCATTCTGGTCGCTGAATCGAACCACGACGCCTCTAGATCTTTTACTCTCCTCCGCCATTGATTGATTTCAAACCCTAGAAAACCTATAAGTATTGAAACCGATTGAACGCTATATATGCTCAATTTTTCATCTAAATGTGGAGATCAAGAAATATATAACATGTAATATGTGATTTTTGTGGAGAAAGAGAGATCAAAACAATCCCTAAATCATACGATTCATATGAGCGCTACACCTCCTTCCGATTCCCAATTTTCTCCAATTGCTCGAGAAATTACTTCTCTCTTCGCCGAGAATAATTCGCCGCTCCTCCTACTCGCTTCTCTCTTCGCTGCTGAGAGTGTTTGGCAAATGAAAAACCCTATAAGATATAAGAGTAAAACAGTCAGGACGCTAATTTTTTTTAAGGAGAAAATTCTGAGCGCTTTCAGCAAACAAAAAAAAAACAAATGAGTGTTTGCTGAATTTTTGGCTTTATATTTCATTTAATTTTTTAGTTAACTTAATTAATTAAATAATTTTAATTATATTTATCAAATACACTTAATTAATTAATTAATTAATTAAGTGTTTAATTTTGGTGTTTATTTTTTTTTATCAAACATTCTCTTAGCTTTTGATTTAATCGAAGTCCAATCCGAAGAAACCGGCGCACAGGTCATGTATGGAAAGCAAAGAATTGGTCGGTTTGACCGAAATTACAGGTTCATGTTCGTAGTTTAACGCGTAGCGACAGATGGGGAATCGTGAGTAGCATCTGATGTTTACGACGGAGTGGCATGAATTAACGATTGAATGAGAACTCCGCCTTCGCTACTTTCGCTGGCAATTGACTCGGCCCGTCATAACTTCTCTCATATCTCAGATATCTCATTCTTACCCGACCATATTCTTGTTGAGCTCTTCTTGGTAAATATTTATGTTTCTTTTTACATATCTAAATGTTTTCTTTGTCTATCTAATTCTTGTTCAACTTCTGATTGCGATACTTGGTACGAGTTTGGTCTTATCTATGCCGTATGAATTGTTGAATTATCTTATGTCATTTTCCTTTTAATTGAGAAATATGAGATAATAACTTAATCCTTTTGTCTTAAATCCGGGATTCGCTCTTGTTGTGAATTTTCTTACCTTCTTTTTTTGAACTTGCTAATTGTTTGATTAGATTAGGTTAAATTAATCCCTGGGCATGTACGCTAGCTTGGTCAGCTTCGAGTTGAATGGTTATATGAAATTTTTGTCTCCTTTCCTTTCTTCTTTTTAGATGGGTAATGTTAGAAAGAATCAGAAATGATAGAAATGTTAGGGACGGAAACATGATGAATGAAGTAATTTTGAAGAATAGTTGTCAGCATTCAGCAATAGAGTGATGGCCTTCCCGGTCATGATAGTTTCTCTTCTTTCCTGTTTTTTCCAATTCCCTAATAATGTGGCTATTTTCATCCTTAAACTTCTCTGCAATCAATTATCTTTGATTACGAGGAATCCTTTAAAGCAATTATATGTCTAATCTTTTCTCCTAATCAATGTCACATGTAAGTTTCCAGAAAGAAGAAAACCTATGTTTTTTGTCAACCTGTATCACTCTTTTGTACTTCGACTGACCGGTTTTTATGCGCCACCTTTCTGTACATGCTCCACTCTACTCTCCCAAAAGGTAGGTTTGACTATCTGGAGACGGATCTTTCTACACCTTGGCTGAATATGTCCACTGAGTACTGACACTACAATGATGACATATAGGCACAAATCTAGTGTGTTGAGGTTTAGTAGGAACAAATTTACTAATAGTAGAACTAACACGCTTTGGGAACCTAGATCTATTATGGCCCTCGACATCACATCGGTGACAAGTAAGAACCCTCTCAATCTTCATGTGTCCTATCTTGTGAGGTACTATACATGGTCTTATCTATGGGCTTGCTAGGGTTTATGAATATGGTGGTGGTAGAGGTAGGGGTATTATCATAGTTGTCAAAACCTAATACTCTCTAATCTGGCACACTCTTCTCGATGCTAAGTATGTTCCCTAGATTTTCAGATCTCGCCGCCATTTTTCTAAGGTTCTCTTGAGCGGTTAAAACCTCATTCTCTAAGAGTCTAACTTTCTCCCTTAGGTCTTTCATTACCTTGGCATATTCACCACTTTCTTTATTCAGAACGGCGATCTTCTTACAATAGATAGCCTATTGAGTCTATAAGTAGCATATAGATATGGAATCCTCAAGGTCTCCCTTCAATTCATCTCTATCATCTTCACCTCCGCAAGCTTAGTTTTGAGGACCATTTTGGATTGTGTCACTTGAAAGCTCTTTAAATAGCTCTCTGTATGCTTTCCTTAACTCATAACAATCTTCATCACTGTCATAAGAATCAGAGACATGTAGTGCATCAGGTAGCTCATTAAAATGTTCAGTCAAGGTCTTGAGCTTACCTCCTCCTTCTTCTTCTCCTCCTCTTTCTTCTTCTTCTTCTTCTTCTTCTTCTAATCTGAGTCCTCCAGTGATTTTTACTCAGAGACGGAGTTATCTCATGTCGTTGCTAGTTCTTTCTTCTTTGCCTAGGCATTGTTGGGACATTAATCAACAACATGCCCAAAAACTGCAAGTGAAGCAACAACATGCCCTCTGTTGGTTTCGGCACATTTTTACCGTCGACTGTTCTGTGGGAGAAGTTAATGTGACTTGAGTAGCAAACTACAAAAATGTCTATGAACAATAAAAACTCCATCATGCTAGCTTTCCCATATGTTGCCCCATTAAAGAATGGCAGTTGTCTTATTGATGCGCCTTCTCTCAGTTCTAGATCCATAATATAATCAATTAAAGAATTGATCTAAACAAAAACAGGGGCAAAAAGAACAGTCACAATTAAAACTGTGCACTTACCTATCATGTTCATGAAAGGAAACTAACCCTATGTGAATGCAGCAGAATTTAAGAATTACATTTGCTAAACGGTATTTATGTCATTCTTGTATTATTTAAGGTTTCTTGTATTGTTTCTTAATTTCTATCATAAATAGATGTAGAGGCTAACACAATTGTGAAATCTTCTCATTCTTTCCTATTCTCTTGCTACTTCAACATGGTATAAAGAGCAGGTTCCGATTGGGTATTACGCCTATAAGGTATGTTCTTCCATTTCAATCGTTGTTTCCTTTTCCCCATTTTCCCCTTTTTTCTTTTTCCCTCTACCCCATGTTGTTACCCTACCTAAGCTGCCCACCACGCTGTTGTTGCCTTCCGAGGCCGTCATTGCCGTCCCAGATCTACAGCCAACACTGTCATTGCCCTCCCAGATCTACGACCAACACCGTCATTGCCTTCCGATGCTGCTGACCATGTAAACCCAAACCGGCAACATCTGTCCCTGGATTTGCCAACGTCGTCGTTCGTTGCGCTAGCCTCCACCATCGTCGCTGATGCTATCGCTGCCCAGATCCGAAGCCCTACCACCATTGCCGTCCACATCCGACATCACCAACGTCGCCGTCGTTGTACAGATTCAAAGTTCCAATCCCCTTGTCGGCCAGATCTGTAGCCTCCAACCACCTACACTGCCGCTGCTGCCACCTCTGACTAGATCCAACGCCGCGCTTCCTCAATGTGAGCTGCCTCAATAGCTAAATCTCTCTTTTATTTTTATTTTTTAAAAAAGAAAACACTTAAAAAACATGTCTCTCTTTTCAACCTCTGCAATTTTTTCTTGCTTGTTTGTTTTCCCTTGTCCATTTTGGTTTTGGTTAGTTGTCGTATTGGTGGTCACTAATGTCAACGATTTTACCCCAACCGTTAACGACACGCAAGTTAAATGAGACTAAGGTGGCATTTGGGTAAGGTATTTGACAAATCCAAGGGATTTGTAAAATGATGGGATTTCAAAATCCTGGATTTTGAAATCCCATCATTTACAAATTCCTTTGTTTGGATAGGTGATGTATTTGTAAACGGAATTTCTAAATTTGGACGACCGCAATGGAAGAGGAAATGCTAGCCTTACATTAGAATGGTACTTGAGATCTCGTCTCACTTCTGCCTGACAAAACAATCATTGGATGTAAATGGATGTACGTAGTCAAAGTTCTTCCGGATGGCACCTTTTATTGACTCAAGGTTTGCTTAGTTGCAAAAGGTTATACTCAGGTATACGATCTTGATGACTCTGAGATTTTTTCTCCCACTTCCAAGCTCGCTTTTGTTCGCTTGTTCATCTCTTTGGCTACCACCTTTTGTTGGCCGTTACATCAGCTCGACATCAATAATGCTTTCTCAAATAGCAATCTGACTGAGGAAGTATACATGCAGCAACCTCTTGGGTTTGTTGCTCAGAGTTTGGTTTGGTATATTGCTTGAAGAAATTCATTTATGGCCTCAAGTAGTTTCCTCGAGCATGGTTTGGGAGATTCAATGAGATGATAATTGAATCTGGTCTTCGACGTTGTGGAGTTGATCATTCCATGTTCTATAGGTACAATAAAGTCGGGACAATATTATTGATTATGTATGTGGATGACATCGTGATTACTGGGGAGGACTATCGTGGTATTCAGGAAATCAAAAAGGTTTTGCATAATTTAGAACTAAAGATTTGGGTCAGTTGAATTATTTTTTGGGGATTGAAGTTGCTCGATTGAGTCGAGTTATTTACCTGTCTTATTGGAAATATGTCATTGATTTGTTGAGCGAAACATGAATGCTAGCTAAGCCGATTGGCTCGCCTATGGATCTAAACACCAAATTATTGGCAGATCAAGGCGTACCACAGATAGATTCAACGCAATATAGATGGTTAGTTGGGAAGTTGAACTACCTGACTGTTAGTAGACTAGATATCTCCTTTGCTGTTAGTGTTATCGGTCAGTTCATGGATCGTTCCATGATTTGTCACTGGAATGTAGTGATTCGTATTCTCCGTTATCTGAAATAGAACTTCAGTTACACTCAAATAAAAGGCTATGCAGATGTAGATTGAGCTAGATCACCCTTGGATCGGAAGTCTTCCATAGAGTATTGTGTGTTTGTTGGAGATAATCTTGTCTCTTGAAAGAGTAAAATGTAGATAGGAGTGGCCAGGCCAATTGCAGAATCGGAATACAAGGCAATGGCTCATGCCACTTGTAAGCTAACTTAATTGAAATATTTGCTGGAAGCATTTGGATTTGAGCACTATTCAAAGATGGACCTGGTATGTGATAATCAAGCAGGATTTCACATTGCAGCTAACCCAGTCTTCCATAAGAGAACAAAACACATTGATGTCGATTGTCACTTTATTCGAGAAAAATTGTTGCAGAAGTTGATTGAGACAAAATATGTGAATTCCACTAGCTGATTTATTTATTAAACCGTTAGGGGGTTTAAGAATAAGGTACATTTGTAACAAGTTACTATCATATTATATATATGCTCCTGCTTCAGGGGGGAGTGTTAATGGACATTTATTTCATTCTTGTATTATTTAAGGTTTCTTGTATTGTTTCTTAATTTCTATTTTAAATAGAGGGAGACGCTAACACAATTGTGAAACCTTCTCATTCTTTCCTATTCTCCCGCTACTTCAACAATATTTTTACTTTTAACAATTTAATTCCTAGCCTTGAATCAATTTGCGATATATGCGAAATAGTAAAACAATTAACCTAGTTGGATAGATCAAAACCTTTGAAACATGCTTCAACATCTAGTCAATTGTCTGTCAGTCTTACATCTTCTTTTCCTCATCAAATATCCCGAGCACGATCTTCATGTTGCTTTAGATTTCAGAATAGTGACACAAATGTCTCGCCTATGATGGTATTCGCAGAGAAATATATTGATCTTAATGGTCCTTCAAATCTCCATTTGTGGTTTAGATCTACAGAATAAAGGGGACTAGAAAAGGTATATCTTCCATGGATTGTGATATCGAACGAAGGAAAACACAAGTGTTGAAGAAGAAGACAAGGGGGTAATTATCCCTTAAGTTGGACGGCCCATGAGCCTCTTTTAGGCTATTATACTGTCTAGTTGAAAAACGTAGACTCCTCTTTCTCTTATATTAAATTTTGGCACTCGAACCTTTTTAAGCTATTCGACATACTTTCCTATTCTTTTTGAAAGACAATTAAGATCTCAATCTCTTTCTGTTGTTTGACCTATTAGTTTCATATCAAAAGATGGATTGTGAAAATTAATTAATAGCTTGATCTGTAATTACATAATTAGAATTACTCCAATTTTATTTTTGTAAATAAACTATTTCTTTACTGTATTCCCGCTAACTATGTTACATTTGCCAAAATTCCATAATTGTATCCAGTTCATAAGAATTTAATCAGAGAATCAACTCAGTTATAATTACATTGTAATTCAGTCTCTTTATCTCCAAGTCCAGAAAGAACTAATAGGGCATGGATAAAGTCAAACCTCCTAGTTTAATCATTTGAGCCAATTAATGATATAATTCACCTTTGATACCAATTAGAATCTAATTTTAATAATCACATTGCTTTGGCCAAAGATTTAATTGAATTAAATCATATTTAATCACATAGGACATTTCGTTTTCTGATAAAGGGTGATAGATCCTTTATTGCATACTTGAATGTCTATATTCATGATTCTTGATTCATGATTCACTATACCCAGTGAGTAACTTTAATGGTTCGTGACTAGAATACATGATTTAGTACTATCAAAGTGTAGGAATACACATATATAACAAACACTACCTTAAATCCAAAGATCACATGCACCATTATGACCCACATATTCTATTTTGACATTAAGGAAGTTTACCAGCATAGAATATCATGTATGATCATGTTTAGGCCATTGTTACTCTTAACAAATCCCCTTATGTTTGTTCTAATATCTCATACTAACGGTTATGAGATTCACCATTCTCTATAGAGAAAACAACTCAGAAGCTAATATCTCCGAATCATTAAGTATCAATTTAATAATTCTATGATTAGGACCATCTAGAATATTAGTTACCTAATGTCTACAAGCTCACTCCTTTTAATCAACCATTAAACTTAAGACATTTTAACTAAATATTCGTAGTATTTTCACAGCTATATAATATATACAAAATATGTAAAATACAAACTTGCCCTTTATTAACATTTTATTTACTTGAGATTATTTTCCGGAAGAGGAATGCGAAGCGAGATAAAACCATTTACATAGAAGAGGAATGTTACTAGTGGCATCAATTGAAGTATGGCATTGACAAGTTAGTAAAAAGATGCTCACTACTTTAAAGCCAGGGGTTAATCTCAAAATACAGGCTTGTGCCATTGCCCATCCTTGATGACTCTGGATTTTTTATTGGGTTTTTCGCGAACTCAATGGGGGTATGGATTCAATTTTTATTACTGTAGATCAATTTTCAAAGATGGCACGCTTTATCCCTTGCAGAAAGATGTCTGATGCCGCCCACGCAGTCAACCACTTCTTCCTTGAGGTTGTTCAGTTACATGGATTTCCAAAATCCATTAATTCTGACTGCGATGTGAAGTTTCTTATTTGGCTAACTTTATGGGGGAAGTTTGACTCAAATATAGCACGATTTGCCATCCTCAAACAGATATGCCGACTAAACTAATCAACTGCACATTAGGAAACTTTATATGATTCATTGTGAGGCATAATGAAAGTAGTGGGATATAGCTGTACCCCATGTTGAATTTTCCTTCAACAACATGCCCAACTGATCAATAGGGAAATCACTCTTCGAGATCATACATACTAAGTCGCTAAACCATGCGTTATATTTGACTCCATTGCCAAAGCTGCCAGGTTCTAATATCGCAATTGAGCAGTCAGCTAAATGCATCCGAAGGATTTACGAAGAGGGTATAGGAGCTCTTGGAGATGGAAAATCAGCAATACAAGGCCACAACATATAAGCGTTGCGGAAGGAAAGTTTTCGAAGAAAGTGACATGACGATTGTTTATCTTCGTAGAGAGATTCCCTGCTGCAATGTACAACAAGTTAAAGGACAAAGTATGGGCCGTGCTTGATTTTGTGGAAGATAAATGACGATGCCTGTGGTTGAACTACCTAGACGATATGTGCATCTCCCCTACTTTCAATGTTGCTGATTTGTTTGAGTTTGGGCCTCCAGATCAACCGTTGTATTGGAGCATCTTGAGTGAGAGTTTTCTTCAAGTAGAGGGGACTGACGAATGACATGTTTAATTGAATTGCTGATTCGAGAATTTACTTAATCAAATTAGAGTCTGATTAGAATTTTGATTTTGGAAGTTTCTTGTAGGTTACTTTTCTCTCTCAAAAGAAATTATTGGAGCCTACTTCTCTTACTCTCCAAGAAATATAATTATTATGTATTTTAAAATCCTATAGGTGTTAAAATTTCTTTACCATATGAAAGGGTGTAAGGCTCATAAGAAAACATTAAGTTTCATAAAAAAATGCTACTGCTCTCCATATCAACCATTGTATTGAAGCATCTTGAGTGGGAGTTTTCTTCAAGTTGAGGGGACTGACGAATGAAATGTTTAATTGAATTGCTGATTCTAGAATTTACTTAGTCAAATTAGAGTCTGATTAGAATTTTGATTTTGGAAGTTTCTTGTAGGTTACTTTTCTTTCTCTCAAAAGAAATTATTGAAGCCTCTTCTCTTACTCCAAGAAATATAATTATTATGGATTTTAAAATCCTATAGGTGTTAGAATTTCTTTACTATATTAAAGGGTGTAAGGCTCATAAGAAAACATCAAGTTTCATAAAAAAATACTACTTCTCTTAGGGTGCGTTTGGGTAAGGTATTTGAAGGTACTTGTTTTGAGAAGGGATTTGTAATTTTTTCTTAACAAATTTTCTTAAGAAAATTATATTAATCCCATTTAAAAAATATGTTGTTGGGGTACTGTAGTATTTTTTTTAGAATTAAGAGAGTGGAATGTGCCGATAATGACAAAACATATATAATAAATAGAGTCTAATTTCATATTGTAATAAAAAATGCCCTACACGTGTCCTCCTGTAATTGCAGTCCTTCTTAAGTATAATAAAAAAACTACTGAAGTGTTGGGTACTTTAACCAAGCACAATTTTGTGCTAATAGTTCTCCTTTGTTTATCATTTGAATTTTGAAGATCCATTAATTTACTTTATATCATGTAGAGGGACAGTCTTCGAGAAGGTCTAATCAACTGTCTGGATGGTCTGATCCTCTCCATGGAACCATTTGGATGGCGTTCAGACGGTATTTTAGTAGCACCACTTCAATGATTGTGCGGGATTTTCTCTGATTTTCCTTATTGGGATTTTGGAAGATTGGGATTTTGGATTTCAATTCTATAAATACAATCCCAGTCTCACAAAATCTGTGTGATTTTCAGGATTTGTTTCTATAAAGATTATCTTATGAGCCTTTTGGCAAACCACTCCTTGATTCAAACTTTTATCATCAGAATTTTCAAAATTAATATTTAGTCAAGTTTTTATAAAATTGCCACCTACCAACCTGAGTATCTTATTAGAAGTTGCGTTTAATCGCCTAGCATATAGAGATTAGATACAATGTGACCTGTGAAACAAGATCAACTAGTGGAGTTCCCACCGAGGAGTATGAAGACATCGAGGACGTAACTTGAGCAAGGAGTTTGAGAAAGCAAGGACAACTAGCTGCACAAGGGAAGCAATAATTGTAAGTCTTTGAGGAGGAGCCCCGTAGTGTAAGACTAGAAGTGAGTAGTTGCCTCATTGTGTTACCTTAGGATGCATTAGTAGATTGGCTCACGTGTAAAGGCTTTGTTCTTGGCAAACGCTGTGTTCGGAGTTCTGTAGCTGTTCTTCCCTCATAAAAGTATTGTACTTTCTCTTTTCCTGGTCAGCAATGGGGTGAGATGACGTCGAACATGGTTGAGTCATTTAATGCTTGGGGTATTGAGTATCGTCATCTGCCAATTATTATTATGATTGATACGATGAGGATCAAATTAATGGCTCAGATGTTTGTTAGATGTTGTAAGCCACTTGCAATAGTCATTGTTATTTGCCCTTATCGTGAGGAGATGATACAAAAGTTGATAAATGATGGACGAACATGGATTGTTGTTGAGTCTGCCGAATATTTTCTTTAAGGTCAGTCTCACCCGTCTCTTTTTGTTATTGGTTACTCTACGTAAATGTTGTTGTTTGCAACGGCAAGTAAACGGGTTTCCCAGTGTCCATACATGTGCCGCGATTTAGAGCACGAGTTTGGTCTATATGACTATGTTGAGCAATATTTAATGTTGATTGTTTGTAACGCTGAAATTAAACCAAATATGGGCAGAAATTTAAAAAATATATATTTTAATCCAAATATGGGTAGAAATTAAACCAAATATTGGAAGGAATTTAAAAAAAATAAAAAATAAAAAATATATATATATAACTTATGGATCTGCCCGAAAATGGAGAAATTCCGTTGTTTTGATGAAGAAATTTTGTTAAAAATGTTTGGATCTTGCCAAATATGGAGTGGAGGGCTTGGATCTGGACAAAAATGGAGTAGAGGAGGACTAGAAAGCATGGATCTGGTTGAAACTTGGCTGCCTGGTTGGAGGAGGAATGTAAAAAGGGTTGGGGGTGTGGAGAAAGGTGAGCAAAAAGAGTTGTCTGAACATAGATTTGTAGAATCGGCCGTTACACTAATGCGTAACAGCCGTTAGTCCCGTTATGGGCCATTACGTTACCATTATAAGCCATTACACGTGTGAATCGGTCTGCAACCGATTTATCGGTCCGTAATGGTAATGGAAGGCCGAAACCCCGTTACGTATCGGCTGTTATGCTACGTAATGGTCAATACTTAAATCCATGAAATGCCAAGAACTAAAAAAATAAAAATAAAACAAATAAAATAAATGATATGGAATAAAAATAAAAATAAATAAATAAATAAAAAATATATGTAGAGAGAGACTTGAAAATAAAAACAAAAATAAAAGTAAAAATAAAATATTATGTTACAAGGGTATTTTTGTTAACAAAATGTGATAAGGGGTGTCTGAGGTATTATTAAAATAACTGGGATGTCCTTGGTACTTGTCGAAATAATAGGGGGTGTCTCGGGTTTAACCTCTTATTTGATGTAATGAGATAAGTTTAAATCAACATTTCCACCTGTTAGTTGATTTCAACTGCCCATATATTCCATTTGATTTCAACTAGTGCCAATGCATAGGTTGATTTCAACTACTCATAACGCCTAAGTTGAAATCCACTTGGGCAATTTCCAGTTCAATTCTAGTGTGCACACCATAGTTCCTTTTGTTCCTATCTCACTACGTAAGATGAAATCAACTTTTGTTGTCCGACAAGTTATTTTCAGCTTCGTTGACTAGATAGTATTTTATACTCCAGTGATTACAACTTGTAGCCTATGTTCTATAATTTGCGGAATTGTTCTCTCTCTTCTTCACCTGGGACTAGAGTTCTCCTTCGCCTTTCCTCATGTTGCTTCTTTTTTTTTTGTACCATCTGGTATTTCAAAATACGATCGGATCCTCATGTCGCTTCTTTTTTTTTTTTTGTACTATCTGGTATTTCAAAATACGATCGGAGATTGACTGTGAAATAGATATGAAACCACTCATCTTAGACATTTCTAAGATGGTGAGAATGTTATTTCATTGTTCCTGTTGTCATTAGTAGCTAATTTCAACTATTTTCCTGATTTCCAATTTAAATGTCAATGGAACATTGCCTCTTTCTTGCACTTGGGACTACATTTCAATGTTCGTTTCTTTGTCTCTAGGGCTCTGATGTCTCTTTCTTCTCTTACTATCTGCCAGTTTAACATGCAGTCATATATCTATGTTTCAGAAAAACATAAATCACGCATATTAAATAATTGATAAATGGAGAAATTAGGGCGAAATCGAACCTTGTGAATCAACTGGAGGAGTGTCGATGAACTGGTTTTCTGCCAGTTTTCTGGTTGTATCCGTTGAAGGTTCTTGGAATAGCTGTTGCAATACCCAGGAAGACGTTACCACTTCTTCTTACGGACTCCTTGTCTTTGGGTTTTGGGGGTGAGTGTGAATGATTGTCATATAACTGTGGCTTGTCGGGCTGAACACTGCCATCATACCAAATCAATAGTTCTTCCCCCCCCCCCCCCCCCCCGCCCAAAAAAAAAAAGAGCAGATTCCCAAGTTGAAATCAACTATGACTGAAAAATTACTCAAAAAATGTAGAATTTGGTATCATTTTGAAGCTGCAGTCGTGAAAAATGTTATGATTTTTATTTTTATTTTGAAGTTGAAATTAAGAATCATTAGGTGAAATTGAAAATTTTCAAATGGTTTGCTTTTCAACGTAAATATACATTAAGCGCAAATCATTAAATGCTTTACGCACATCAGGCGCGGACATGATAATTGAACCTTGTGAATCAACTGGCGGAGTGTCGATGAACTGGTTTTCTGCCAGTTTTCTGGTTGTATCCGTTGAAGGTTCTTGGAATAGCTGTAGCAATACCCAGGAAGACGTTTCCACTTCTTCTTACAGATGCCTTGTCTTTGGGTTTTGGGGGTGAGTGTGAATGATTGCCATATAACAGTGGCTTGTCGGGCTGAACACTGCCATCTTACCAAATCAATAGTTCACCCTCCCCAACCCCCCCCCCCAAAAAGAAGCAGATTCCCAAGTTGAAATCAACTATGACCGAAAAATTACTCAAAAAATGTAGAATTTGGTATCATTTTGAAGCTGCAGTCGTGAAAAATGTTATGATTTTTATTTTTATTTTGAAGTTGAAATTAAGAATCATTAGGTGAAATTGAAATTTTCCAAATGGTTTGCTTTTCAACGGAAATGTACAGTAAGCACAAAACATTAAATGCTTTATGCACATCAGGCGCGGACATGATAATACTGCCCGTCTTTTGAGGTAAGGTACGAAATTCAACTAATGTGAAGGGGTATTTTTTTCCTCAAAAAATAATCAACCCCCAAAATTGTACTCTTATCTGTCCCAAAATAACCGTGCACTTTCCAATTTAACAGAAGAACTTAATCACATTTCCCACTTAACCACACATTTAATTAAATAAAGCTCAATACATTTTATACTTTTCCCAGGGAAATATTGTAAAATGAAACATATTCTAGCACTACATAAACTTTGTGCAAACTGAAACATGAAAATAAGTTTTGGATGAAGGGAGTAACTTTTTGGTGTTTATGATTATTTCTTAAAGATGACAGTCTGACATTTTATTTGTACTCGACCTTTTAGAAAGGAAGGGTGGGGTGGGGTGGTGGGGTGGTGGGGTGGTGGTGGTTGTTATACCTGATAAAATGTTTCGGGGGTACAAATATAAAAACCAAAACGTCGGGATTCACACAACCCCTGGTCTCACATTGGCTCCGTGAATGCTTGTGGTGGAAAGTGAAGGCATTTTGAGGATCAAATTAGAACATTGTAGTTTGTACTAGGGTCATCAGACAGTCATACATTCTATTCAATTTGGTTTAATTGAACTAAAATTTCATGTCGTTTCTTTTATTCTCTTTTTCTCATTCTCTCATTCACAATAAAATAAATTTTATCTATCTATATATCTATCTATCTATCTATCTATCTATCTATCTATTAATTCTTCAATTCTTGTGTTGTGTCGACACCCTGCCCTGCCATTTATCACGTGTGTGGGAAACTACATGTCTATCTGAATATTTTTGAGTGTGCAGTTTAATGTTTCTGATGATACAAACATTCTTATGGAAGTAGTGTTATTTTCTCAATCTGCAGCGAACTGTTAGCACTGGAAAGCTGACCGAAAAGATATTGAACCTGTTTATTGCAACTGGCAGAGAAGAAATCCTCACTCTGATCCAGACACTTAAAATTCAACGTGTCGTCACTCCTGTGCTTCCCACGAGTGAGTCAATATATTGATATATTCACCCTGTGAGATCATGTGAGATTTATTTTCTGAAACTCAAATTTTCCCTGACAGGATGCTCTGAGAAATTCTAATAGTATTTGACTTTGTACTCTATATAATTGGTATTCATTTTCAAGACGACTCTCTTTTTGCATTCTAAGTACATTTGAAGTTCAAAGTCCTGATCAAATGTCTCAAGTCACCATCAAGGACAACGATGTTGATATTGTGATTGGAGCCATCCACTCAGATTTGACATCCTTCATGGAAGAGTGGAGACCTGTGTTCTCTCGTTTCCACCTGATAATTGTCAAAGATCCTGACCTGAATGAGGAACTAAAGATTCCGGAAGGATTTGATGTTGATATCTATACCAAGTCTGACATTAACAGAGTGGTGGGCCGTTCTTCCACTTCCATTCTGTTTTCGGGTTACTCGTGCCGCTACTTTGGCTATCTTGTATCACGGAAGAAATATGTTCTCTCTGTTGATGATGACTGCATCCCAGCTAGGGACTGTAAGGGCGATTTGGCGGATGTAGCTACCCTGCATATTGCGAACCTTAGTACTCCAGCTACTCCTTTTTTCTTTAACACGTTGTATGATCCTTACCGGAAAGGAGCAGATTTTGTTCGTGGATATCCATTTAGCTTGAGGAATGGGGTGTCTTGTGCACTGTCATGCGGACTCTGGCTCAATTTAGCAGACTATGATGCTCCCACACAAGCCCTCAAGCCAGGGGATAGGAATTCTCGATATGTTGATGCTGTTGTGACAGTGCCCGTGAAGACCATGATGCCAGTGAGCGGAATCAACATAGGTTTTGATCGTGAATCTGTGGGACCTGCTATGTTGCCCGCTCTGAGGTTGGCAAGGGAAGGAAAGGTGAGATGGGAAACGGTGGAGGATATATGGTGTGGGATGTGTGTTAAGGTGGTATGCGATCACTTGGGGCTTGGTGTGAAAAGTGGGCTTCCATACGTATGGAGGAAGGAAAGAGGAGATCCAATAGATAGCTTGAAGAAAGAGTGGGAAGGGGTGAAGCTGATGGAGGAAGTAGTTCCTTTCTTTCAGTCACTTAGATTGTCTCCTGCTGCAGTCACAGCTGAAGACTGTCTTCTCGAGATGGCTGCTGCTGTGAAGCAGAGGCTCGGACCGTTGGATGCTGTATTTGCCGCTGCTGCTGAAACTATGGTGGAATGGGTCAAGCTCTGGAAAGTCGTTAAAAGTCAATCGTCGTCCTCTGTTGCCTGAGATTAAGTAGTTACTTCGACCGTGTGGGGCCTTCTGATTTTCTTAGGAGGTGTCCTTTTTTTGTACTGCCATTAACTATACCTCTTTCCCTTTCCCCCTTTTTTTGGGGAACCTGACATTAAGGATGTTGATGTTACTGTTTTAGATGTTGATGTTACTGTTTTATTGTTGCGGCTCCCGGATCCATTGCCTTGTGTTTTTGTTGGTACTGCTTTTTGATCTGATTGACACACTGGTAAACTAAGGTAGGTGTATAAAAATGTAACGGTGGATATGTGGTGAGGTAATGATTGATAAAGTTAGGAATGAGATTATTAATGAGTGTTTAAGAATAATACCCATTGAAAATAAGATGAGAGAAAATAATTTACGATAAATTGGATATATGCATAGAAAACCTATGGAAGCGCTGGTGTAAAAATGTGATTTAATTTGAGTAGAAGGTGCTTAAAGGAGTAAAGGTTGTCCTAGGAAAACTTGAGATGAGATTAGTAGGACTGATCTTATTGCTTTGGACATAATTGAGGGGATGACCTGCTTTGGACATAATTGAGGGGATGACCTTTGAATGATCTGTATGACGCGAACTTCATGAAGCCGATCTTACTTAGATGAAACAAAGAATGTGTTGATGTTGTAAAGTGGAATTTACTTTAAAAATGCAACTATTTAATGGCTGGATTATACTTTACAAGGACTTTTGTCTCAAATTTCTTAATTTGTTTTGGTCTAAACATGTCCCAATTACTAGGTCAAAATTTTGAAGGTGGGCAATTTCATATAGACCCCATCTCCAATAGTTTATGACGCTAACCCCAATTGTACATTTTTATCAATACAAACTCATCAATTAATTTTTAAAGCACATTTTATGATTAAAATTTTTAAAAATAAATTAATTTTGAAAACACGTTTCACAGAATTTCACTTTTTGTAAAAAAAAAGTAGATTAAAAATTGTGTTTAGGCCCATTGGATCAGTGTTAATTAAACATGTCAAGGTGGAGAAACATGTGAATCTTTACCTACTCGGATTTATAGATGATCTTGTTGGGCATAAGCGTTATAGACAATTAATTTCCTAATCTCTAAATCAGTCTATAACATATACAAAATAATAAATCCTTTCATAGATTAATTATCTCTGGAAGATGCTTTTTGAATAAGCCAGCTACTCCAAGTATCTCGATCTCCTCTTTAATTGACATACATCTGAATAGAGACAAATGTCTCGCCTTAATGTTACCGCTGAATCTTGCTGGGGCTCCATCAAACTCCAACAATCCTCAAGATCTAGAGAATTAGGAAGACTAGAAGAGGTCGTGTGATAATAGTCAATAGAGACAACAAGTGAACACACCAAGAAGAGAGGGTGAGGGAAACTTGGGTTTCCGACATGTCGACCACTACACAATTATATATCTATCACTCATTTCATTATGATCCTAGGTTTACACTTTGACCCACACCTTTTAAGGTGTTCGACATTTTCCCCTATTCTTTCCAAAATATCATCAAGGCTTCAATCTCTCCATTTTTGTGTGACCATTAAGTTCATACGAAAAGATGAACAATATAAATTAATAAATAATTTTATCATTTAATTAAATAATTAGAACTATTTTAATTTTACCTTTGAAAATAAACTCTTTCTTTATGACATTCTCATTAACTATAAATAACTTTTACCAACAACTGATAGTTGAATCCCACTAATATCAATTCAATTTGAGAATCCTTGACTTTTAATTATCGTGCAATTCAATCTCTCCATCTCCATTTGCTTGAAAAAACTAATAGGGTGTAGACAATTGAAATCCTAGTCCAATCATATGTTTTCAATTAATTATATAATTCACTAGTGATATCAATTAGAATCTCAATGTAATCATAAAATTACTTTGGCAAAAGACTTAATTGAATTATATCATATCTAATCATATGTGACAACATTCCTATTCGCTAAGGACCACATATCCTCTATTGCATATTTGAATGCCTACAAATATGATTCTCTATGCAAAACGAGCAATCTTCAAAATGGCAAAAGACTTTATTGAAATGTATCATATCTAGTCATATAGGACAATGTTCCTATTTGCTAAAGGCCACATATCCTCTATTGCATATTCAAATGTCTACAAATATGATTCTTTATGCAAAATGAGCAATCTCCAAACTCTGTGGCTGGATACATGACTTAGTACCATCAAAGTTTAATAAACAAACAAATATATCAAGTCAAAAGATCACATGCACCATCACAACTCATATATATTCTATTTTGACACTAAGCAAAATCTCCATCACAGAATAGCAACCATAATCAATTCTAGGTCATTGTTACTCCTAACATGTACCCTCGTGGTTGTTGTAGTGTTTTACATTAGTGGTTTGAGATTCAACACTCCGTATAAGAGAAAATAGCCCAGAAGGTAGTCTAACTAAATTTTATTAAGCACCAATTAATAATTCTATCTACTAGGAATATTTAGTATATCAATCACAAAAAATCTACAATCTCACCGCTTCTAATCACCATTAAAAGACAATACATTCCAATTCAATATCTATGATATCTTAATAGTAATACAATATGTCACACCCCAAACCATGGGGTCGTGAATCAGACCCCAGGATGGTCAGCCTAGGTAGTCGATCGATAACTCTATTGTGATTTTTCTTATTTCTTGATGTTTAATATTATTTAATTACCTAATCTTATTAGGTGTGTTCCTCTCTAGCATCGATTTATTTTATAATATCCGAGTACGCCCGACAGATGCTACTAATTAAACACTTGATAATACCACGGTGAAAGTTTGGCAATAAAACTTAACTAAATTGTTGGATTGGGCCACTATATTATCTATAGAGCCCTTTGCAACATCAATAGACACAAAATTAATAAAGTTTACAAACGAACCAATAGCCCAGAGGTTTGGGCCCTACAGGGCCCATTAGTACAGGCCATACTTAAAACAAAAGTAGGTTCATAAAGACAGAAAGTACCCAAAATGATCCAACTACAACAAAGTTAGAAACTGGATATAGCACATGCTCATACTGTAGCTCATTCCTACTCACTATCTTGTGCACTACCTGAGGATGGAAAAGGGGGGGGGGGGGGGGGAGGGAGTGAGCTCAACATACTCAATAGGAAAATTCCATCAATTCTCTTACCTTTTTCTATATTTGTTTTTTTTATAGAAAATACATGAGTTTATAAACTATAATACCCTGACTGGAACTTTTATAAATAAAATAGTATATAATGCATCCGCACATCGTAATAAAACATGAACTAAAAAAAATTCAAGTAGAAAATTTAAAACACATACACAACAAGCGTATTACTACGATACTTGGTGACCGAATCGTACTATTGGGAATCTGTACTATCTAGTGAGATACTCACATAACTTAGAGTATCCCCCACGCGGGTTTAGGGATTTGCACCCAAAGTCAACTCTACGGTGACCCAATATCCTCGGTCCTCATATGATATCATCACAATACCACCAGCCAGATATTTTTAACACACAAACATATTTTCATTTATAATACTAGATTTGCCCAAACTTCAACTTTTTACCGCAAATCCAATTTCATTTGAAAACAAAATTTTTCAAATAAACACACAAGAATACATACATATAATGCATGCTAAAAATATATAAGAGAATGAATAGAATTCCCTACCTCAAGATGCGAGTGGTCACCTAGCAATCTCGAATCATCATATTTCAGCTCACCCAGCTGCTGGAAGCATTAAACATCCTCTTTATTAATATCATCACTTTATGCGCATACCCTTAATATCCTAGTATTTCTTAAGGGGGTATTGTGCGTTGTGAGTGCCATTTACTGGAGTAGTCACATTTCCCACTCGTTTTACCACTGTTAAAAATCTGTTTCTGTTCTTTTTATATTTTTCTATGAAAATAGACATCCCAAGCTTTAAAACTCACTTTGAATCACCAAATTCTTATTTTGCTACATTTAGTTATGATTTTTCAAAGTTCAACAAACAAATTGTCAGAATATTACGGGATTACATTCAGTTATTTTTCAGGCTCTGTTTCGGCACCATTTCAGGTTCAAAATACATTTTATAATAGCTCAAAATGATCCTCATTGAGTCTAGTTTAATTTGTAACAAGTTTCATATATATATATATTATTTTTATTTTTATTTTTATTTTTATTTTTATTTTCTACGAATTGTTATGAATTTTTAAAGATAGATTGCTCGGGGAAACGGATTGCAGAATTTGAACTTCCAATTTTGGTTTTTTAGTTCTTTTTCATAGCCAAAGCTCCTATATCATGTTTTTTGCTCTTCTAATGCTTAGAGTTCATCCCAAACTAACATACAAACATTCTAATTCATTTAGGGTTCATGTATATCATGGTTTTCCTTAGATTTTCTCTCATAAAATAAAAAATAACAAAGTTAAAGCGCTAAACCATATTAAAAAAAAATAAAAATCAGATTTTATGCATGTTAATTTCACCCAACCTCATGTTTAATTCAACCTAACAAACTCACACATGATCAATCCAAGTTTTAATAGGTTAGTTTTACATCTTAACCTTTAGATTCATAATAGAACTTCGATAAAATTTTCTAAGGTTTTTGAAACTTATCAAGTATGAGCTTAACCTTCCTCCAAAACTTGATTTCACCAATAGATCTTCTCAAATTTCTTGATCTAAAATTCCCAAGACCTTTCTTCTCATTTCTTTCTCTCTTGATCTCTCCATTCTCTCTCTCTTCTCCTTATTTTTATGTTCATGGAAGTTGAGAATGTAAGAAAGGATTTTATCTTGGTCCTTTTCTCTCTCTCTCTCTCTCTCACACACACACACACACACACACACGAATTCTAGAGCCGTCCCAATTTTTTTTTTTTTTAATATGATTGGATCTTGAACCCATGAGTTAGGGGGCAAGGGGAAAGGGTGGGTGGCCCCTTGCGCGCTTGTTCGTTAGATGCGCTTTTAGAGCAAAAATCGTTGTGCTGCGAAAGTCAGTTAGGGAAAGAAAAGCGTTAGTTTAGTTCTGGTACTCTCGGGTAAGTTGCTCTACGAAACAATTCTCGGCTAGTTCTCACTTGGCCTAGAGGAACACATTTATTCTATGAGTATAGTTACTAGTGAGTGAAGGGCCAGTTAAAGCTCCTCTTTCGCTTCTATGAATCATGGGTCTTGACTTGGTATTGGATTCTCTCTCAAAACTAATTTTTTTTTTTTTTAAATTTTCGCACTTTTTATTTGGAGTGTTATTAAGATGGTCTAAAGTGGTCCAAATATACACTTTGGGCCAAAAATCATGAACCCCAAACCATAGTGGACCATTAGATAAATTAATTTTAAGTAAATTTCATTAATTTGGCACCTAAATTTTGATTTAATTGCTCTCATAACTTTATAATTCTAATTTCTAAAATTTGAGAATGTTACATAATACATATGTGGTAATACGTAAAATATTAAAAGTTTTTTTTAATTATTTATTTACTTGAGCTTATTGTACAAAAAATAAAAAAAAATAAAAAAAATAGGATTGTCTATAGGGATTATCTCCAACAATCTCCACCTAGAACAATAGTAAATTGGTATAGTATATAATACTCATCTTTTAAAGATAATGATCTAAATGTTGTAGGGTTAGAGCCCTAGTGAACGAATCAACTACGTTATCTGTTGTGCCTACTTTGTAAATATAAAAATACCATATTTTAATGATTTCACATATCACATAGAAGTTTTGCTATCGATGTTTAGATTTTGACAAGATCTAGGTTCCCTGGCTTGAGGTATAACTACATTTTTGTCACAATATTATTGAAACCAAGTCTAAAAATAAAAATTTCAATCTTTACATCTTTAGTAGTTACATCTGATGTAGTAATAACCTTAGCCTTCATAGTGGAATCTTTAGTCGTAGATCCTATCAAAATTCCTCCATCTAATGTCCCACCAAGTTTAATATTAAGGTTTACTTTTATTAGTCAAAGAGAAGAAAATATAGAATATAAGTGTCAGTCCTACTCGTAACTAAGAAGAAGAAAATGTTTCTAAAGAAGGCACACACTTATCTCCAAAGGAATTAATGACCTCCCATTATTCCAATTTTTAGCCATAATGGTCTCAACATAGTAATATATACAGGGCGCTAGTTCATGATCTAAGACATAGGGTCAGTCCATGATCTAGGCTTATATATTTAAAGGTGCCAGTCCACAAACTGAGACATAGGGCCAGGCCACGATCTGGGCTAGCGCGAAAAGGCGTAGAGTAAGAAAAATAAATGTTAGTTGTTAGTAGTAGTCCATAGTCGGTAGTTTATTTTAAGTTCATTGAGTTTGTTTTCATGTGTTCTTGACAAAGGCCAATGATGCTATGCATATACCATATGATATTGTTTTTCTTGAAACAAAAACAAATTATATACACTATGTACAAGACTTAAGACACTAAGAACAACCAAAGAATAATAACTTGGGGGAGTGGTCTTTCCCTAAGTGTTTTTTTTTTTCTTTTTTTTCTTTTTTCTTACCTTTAATCTCTTGTTCCTTTTTGCTTGGTTGTTCTTGAAGAACTTCTTGAACTTTGTTAGAAGAGTGTCAATAACACCTTTCAAGAGCTTTTTTTACAAGAATTTATGTGTGTTTATGAGGTTGAAAACATTAGAGATCAAGAGACCTAAAAGAGAAATTTGAATCTAGAGAGAGAAATGATCTGGAAAAACTTGGTTCCTAATGAAAACAAGCTGCCTTTTATAGGCAAAGGCATGCTTGTGCATTCACCAATGCACAGGCATAGTCTGTCAGTTTTAAATGACCATGTAATGCTCATTTAAGTCCATTAGGTCTATTTAATGCTATTAAATGCTCTAAGTGGGTTTAGTTATGATGAAGGCTATTTAGGCATAGGTTTAGGCACTAATTACCTATAGAATGATGATATTTTATCAGTATGATATGTTCATGCACCAAATCTTCCATAAAATTGCTTCATTTAATGCATCATTTATGACTTCATTTAATATTTCATTTAATGCCATTAATAATCTTTATTAATGACATGCTAATTCTACTAGTGTAGGCATCATGACATTTCTAGCGAATGATGATATTCTTATGGACAAAATATTTCCGTAAGATACTCATTAAATGCTTGAATTTAATGCCAACTTTACTAAGGGCATACCGGTAGAAGAATTCTATGCTTTTTTTTTTTTTTTTTTTTCCTAAGCTTTGGAGGGTGTGCTCTTAGTAATCTTGGTGTCTTGGGCACTCATTTGCCTAATCAAGGTTTTATTGCTTGATTTAGAAGGTTAACACTTTAAAGAGAAAATTAAACAAATATTTTTGGTTGTCAAATTTGACAAAATCGGTAAAAACAAAAATTTCAGGGGTCAAAACGTAAAATAAATATAATTGATGAAATTTTCTCAAATTAAAGGGTAGTAACTAATTTAAACATCTTAAAAGTGACATCAAGATAAAATTCACTTTTAATATTATCATTTTAGTCCCCATTAATTTTTAAAAATTTTGCAATTGACAAAAAACCTTTGTTTATACTGAATTTCAATCGAATTGACGATTTTATGTTTTTCATGTTTTTTTTCTAATTTTTTCGTAGTATCAAATGTAATCAAAGGTGGAAATTTTTTCCTCTAAACCTTGGTTTAAAGTTTATCAGTATTTGTACTTTAGACCCGATATTTTTGAAAACTAAATGAGTGGGATAAAATACGGTATCTATAGCCCCACTTCTCAAACTGGCTACTCCCAAGACCCTTGCACTCGGACCTACTTGTTCATCCACCTCGGATTATTCTTCGTGATGCCCACTATAAGCCTTCAACTTTGATTGTAGAATTTAAACTAGTTACCAGATGGCTTCGCATTCCTAGAAACCTAGTAGAAGAGGAAAAATAAGGAGGACAAACGAGGCACATCGTTCCTCATGCAGAGGATGATGAACCCGATTAGTCACCATGCATTAGGAGCCAATTGGAAAGGTGCCAAGTTAACACGATAAAGAATTTCATGAAGAAGTAGATGAAGAAAAAAGTGCACCCTGCTAAAAAAGGTGTTGGTATAAAAGGCGATACACCTATGCGGGCAACAAACACACACTACAATAAATGAGGGTTGATCAAAAGCACTTTAGGAGGGATGGAGTAGTTGCTGTAAATTTTGTGGACCTGGGCATCTATCAAGTGGCTCGCCACAAACTCAACCTCCTCCAACTCAGGTACGTAGGCCACTATTGGAGTAACTGCCGCGATAAGGTTAGGAAGACACGGTTCTCTATCCAGCCCAACCTTCTCACCATAATCGTGCATGGCTGATTGGCTGCTTTCTTAATCGCCACCAACAACAAGGAACCTAGCTTGGTAACCTCACTGCGGAAATCTGCGAGTAGCGCCTCAGCCCTTTACAAGGGGTACCCTGGACGATAATCCAACTTTACCATCATCATTACTCCTAGAATGGCATAAACATGACTTGGAATCTCTTGACATCACAAATCGATAAACTAGGCGTAATAGAAAAAGCTTTCCAGAGAATGGTTATCCATAAAAACACAACGGGGAAGTTAAAAAACTTTCTCCTTTTTAAGGGAGACGAGCACAAATCCCTTTCAGCCATCATTAGGAAAACTTAATCGGTCATCCATCTAATCAGAGACGAGGCATTTAGTGCCTGGGACTCCCAAAGGAAAAAGGTAGAAGCGCTTAGCCAAAATCACTGCACCGGTGGGGCACAAGCCACGAAGAAACGACAAAGATCGAATCCCATTAGAAACATCCCACTCTTCCCATGATGCGAATCATTATGCACTAGGGAATAAAGGGTATCTGATGAGGAAAATTTTGATTGGACTTGAAAGGGAACCACGTGTTACAAACACACGACTGGCACGGGGACTCCAAACCAGCCAACTCGACTAGGCCCTTTCTCTATACCCGGGCATTGTTATGCCTCCTTGGGCTCGAGTGCCACGATGCTCTTGCTCGAAAACAGTCTGAACCGCCTCCGCCTGGTAAAAAAAGTATCATTACTCTCTTCAGGTAATGTCTCCACGATCTCTACCCACAATCACCGCTATCTCCATGGTAACGAGACCGAGATCTGTGCAATCACTATAATGGTGCACCAAGAATCAATGATTTGCCAAACAAGTCTCATCCCACTTGTAAATATCAGAACAAAGGATGTAAAAGGTACACATTAGTTTGCACTTAAACTCACACTGCTAAATTCTTGTTCAGAACTTTTGACTGATTCTTTCAGTGGAGGTGCAATTCCGGCAGGCCCACCTGCGGTGCTCTGTTTTGCAAGAACATTAGCTGGGGGAAAGTGAAAAAACCCAGAGGACATCCCATCTCCCCGGACCTTAGAAATGACGTGTCCGGTGATCTATTTTCAGACATCATCAATTGAGATTTCCTAGTGTGTGCGTTGGATCTCTTCGGTTTTATGCATTTACCTGACTTTCTCGTGTGTGTTTTCATCGACACATTGATTTTCAAATCTATCTTGTATCACTTTCTCCAAATCCTTGTCTCTTCCAAGAAGACCATATGGTGACATCACGCTCTACCTTGCCTCACGGGACCTATGAGACGTAAATAATTATCCAGAATCACCACATATTTTGCTCCATTGAGAGTCCAACTCTCCACGAGAGTAACCTACGCATTTTAGTGACTCAACGTGTTTCTTCACTGTTCTTTTCTCAATCAACCTACGTCTCGAGCCTATCCTTGATCTTTCTTTCCACAGACACTTCTCGTGGGTCCAAATCCTATCATAGCACAATCTTCGTGTGTAACCTCTACTTCTTAGCTATCTTGATGCTCAAAAAGTCTATATGACATCATTCCTAATGCCAACCTCTGCAATTCAGTGACCTCCAATTCTGAGCATATCCCATAAAGAACACCGAATAATCACATAAGAGATAATCTTCAAATGACATGAACAACAAATATCTATCAAAAAATATTTTTATCAACGATTAGCACTACCCATCCTGAGGTAATTTAAGCGTGGTGAAGTATTCTGAAATTTCATTTGAATTGGACTATAATCGACCATCTGATCTTCAAGCTAAGACTGCAACTCTTACTTAATCCCACGAAAAGTACTTGTTCAAAACTCTTGACATGCCCATGCAATATGAACAAAATTCCATATACAAAGTAAGAATCTTGAAAAAAAATATGACAGCAACTTGACACGAGCCACGCATCCAATTGTATCTCAATTTTATGATAGATTTTGTGATGCCTAGTTCACAATTCTCAATTATTTCATGTAATTATGGTCGGTTTATAATCACGAACTCCGTATATTAATTTTTGTACCATTATCTTTGTACTGAACCTTTATGTGATATTTCAAGCTATTTCACTTTGCTTTCTCTAACCGTCTATCATCAACTCTTATATCACTTGATGTTGCTAAAAAATCTCCGGTACATGTAACAACTCCTTACGTGCCAAAAACCTTTGCAACCTACAATTCAACCTATAAAACCAATTAGTTCTGAGGGGGACACCGGTGTGGTGTCGGCCAAAGAACTTCCGGTGTGAGAATAAGTCAGACTGTTTGATAGGTGAAAAAGCTTAAGACTGTAATATGAGAGTTTTGTTATTGATACTTGTTTTCCTCCTATATATATGAGTTGTTTCACGTTGTAATTGCCCCTTTTGTAATTCTCTCCATGTTCCATATTTAACTGTTGTGAATGTTGTTCGTGCTCCCATTACAGGATGTTATGTTAATCACGTTTGTGTGCATGGGGGGTAGGTGAGGTTATGTAACCGCTGCCGTTGACCTGCCATCCTTTTTGCTGATAATCAGGCCTCTTATTGGGAGACCTCGTTTTACACCGGATCAACCCAACCATGGTTGGTCTTCCTCATCAGACCAGATACATCACCCTTCTTGGGCCGTTAGTTAAATCGGCCCATGGTTCACTTTTGGATCATTTCTTCCGAGTCGGGTTTCACCGGCAGTTCTGACCTGGCATTTCATCATCATTTGCAATAAATCATGGGCAGGAATTTTCTCCACATCATTTTTCCTCCTGACTTTTGTGGTGATTCACCGAAACGAGATGAAAGATCATTCTTCTCGTGTAAGTTCTCTTCTTCTTCTACTCCATTGTTTGATTCCTTTACTGCATTGTGTTCTTTCATATTTTCCCAAATTCTTAACTCCAGTAATGGCCTGCACTCCGCTGCCTAGTCTGGCCGAGGCTTGTTCATTGTCCACACCTTTCTCTGAGAAAATGTTGACGATTGGGGGGGCTTGTGCATCTACCGATTCTCCAATAAACTGAGGTGATCATGGGGCAAGAAATTTTAAAAAGGAATGACTTGAATCGTTCCGGAACACATTCGAAATTCCTTCCTCGATTGAGATTAGGGTTCCTTCAGAAGATGAACGCCCCTATTCCTGTAAAGAAGATGAAATATGTTTCTTTGTTTGGATGTTTGAATATGGTCTTAGACTTATTTTCACCCTATTTCTTCGTAATTTATTTTGTCAATTAGAAATTACCCAAGCCCAACTGGTTCCTAATGGGTTTCGCCAAATTAAGGGCATTCTTGCTCTTTCTCATCTAAATAATACACTCTTAACTGTAGATATGATAAGAACTGTATGTTCTTTGAAATTTCATCATGATACCATGAGGTTCTATTATTCCACTGTCAAACAATACACCTTCCTTACCGATCTCCCATCAGTTGTAAAGGATTGGAAGCATTGTTATTTATTCTTTAAAGGGAACTGGGAATTTCCCTCTGAAGAGACGGGGCGAGCCCTAGTTGTACTACAACATTTCAATTTCCTGAGTAATCTTATTTTCCAATTTTGTAATTTTTGACCTTTATTTCGCTACCCTTGCCATTGTGGCATCCTCATCTTTTTACAAATTATATTGCATTGTAGGAGTGTTTGTCAAAGATTTTGTCCAATGAAAAAGGGCATTGATAAATTGGAGAAACTCTTGGCACCAGAAGATCGACCTTGTCAAGAGCTTGCTTACAAACCATTTGTGCCTCCGAAGATGAAAATCGATAAAGCTCAGGTCTCCCAATTACATGATTTGGCCTTGGGGAAAAGGAAAAGAGCGGCCAAGAAAACCTCACAATCGACCAGGACTATCCCAACTCCCTAGCCGTCAGTGGTTCATCCTAGACCTGTTCAGCCCCAGCACCTTAATCTATCCTTCTTATATCGCCAAACTCTGATGATGATTCGCAGCTTCTATGCATATCCGTCCTATCCCTAGCACTTGTGTTCCAGTTCCTACTAAAATTTGTGGGATGAAATTGGCTACTCGGGCAGCTGGGACTTCAATAATCTAGATTTTTTAGGCCACAACAGTCTGTGTCCAGCCTCCTCCACCCACCTCAGCGTTTGGACTTGACACCTCTACAACCCCAAGTTTTCCATGGGCTTCTAAAGAGTAAATGTGTCAATTGTTGAAAGTGGTAGGTCCATTAGTTCCGAACCACCAAGAAATCTTTGAAAATGCTATCCGTTTCCTTTATGAGGAGTATTGGGACAAAATCCGTTCTAGTGAGAAATGTAGTCGAGCTGAACTCTTTCGATCTCTTGTCTATGCACTCCTTCAAGTAATATTCATTATTGAATTTGTCTCCCCTGATTTATCTAGTCTGCTGAGTAGGATTCTAAACAAATTTGGTCATATTACAGAGTATCCACTTGTACTTTGCCTTGGCTGGAAGTTCAGACGATACGACTGAGTTGGATACTTAGCTATTGCACCAACTGACTGAATCTAGTCGGTTAGAGGAAGATCTTCGAACTCTGCAAGAGAAAAAGTTTTCCCTTGAAACCAAACTAGCATTGGAAAGGTCTTCGAAAGAGCAATCTGAGACCAGTCTGTAAACTGCTCGTGCTCATTGTGAGTTTTTCCAAAGTAGTAACCAGTCTTTAATCAATGAGAATTCCAGGCTTTTGTTTGAGATCAACATGCTATCAACTGAGAACTCTACATTAGCAAAGAAGCTGAATAAGCAACAATCCAAATTTGATCAGAAGAAGACTGAACTAGAGGCAAAAGCAGATGCCCTCCATCAATTAGAGAAAGGAAAATAGTTGGTGTCTAATGAACTAAGTTCAGAGAAACTCAAGAGTGTGCCCCTTGAGGCTAAGTCAGCAGCTTTGGAAGCAAAATTAGACGACTAGGCTAGGATGATAGCAGAGTTGATCGCAACAATGGAGCAGAAAAGAACTGAGCATGAAGATGGGATTAAAGAGCTCTTGGTGCACTTTAAATCACTCAAAGAGAGTATTCAACTAGTTTGCTTCCAATTCTGCCGAGCGCAAGTACAACAAATATTTCCTGAGCTAGACCTTGCCTTTTTGGACCAATTCATTCCTGATGACACGGAAGATCCTTATTCTACTTCGGCAGAGGTGCTAGGTGTAGATCCCTTAGGTGTTGGTGCAACAAATCCACCTCTTTCTTCAAATCGGTTTTCCACTGATTAGGCTCGGCCTAACTCTGACCAAATCCAACTTACCTCTGGCCAAGTTTAGCCTATTTATAGGTAGGTTCAGCTCAACTCCCTTCAAAATCAGCTCACTTTCGACCAAACTCAGCCTATCTCTGATCAAGATCAACTTAACTCTAGTCAGGCTTAGCTCAATTTTGATTAAGCCCAGCCTACTTCTGATCAAGCTCAGCCCCTGCTCAACGGGTCAACCTCAGCGGCTACTAAACCTCATGACACACCTCTGAGAAAGAAGGAGGTATGGATGGGGCAATGCTTTCTAGAACTCATGATGATGGCCAAAACTTTTGATGAAGAACATCTACAACTTCGTGCTATCGAGGATGCCTGTGCCATCTTCACCTCTCTTGATGCCGCTCATTTTTGTGCAATATCCCAACTCCATAAACTACGTAGTAATCTAAAATTGGCAAAAATGGAGATCAACGAGCTGCGGATCTAAGTTCATATCCCTAAAACCTACAGTGGCGTGCTGAAGACGAAGATGAACAAGCTCTTGGAGAAGAACGAGGATAAGAAATGGAAGATACACTCTCTGATTTGAGCGTTGAACCGATACGAAAAACATGACTTCTACCATTCTAACTCAGATTTTGAGGACTTAGATCCTGTGCTTTCTCTTGGATTGGATTAGTTCCAACCCTAGGAGCCTCTATTTAACGAAGAATAAGCTTTAGACTTCTTCCCTTTCTTTTCTCTTTTTTTTTTTTTTTTTTTTTTTTTTTTTTTTTTTTTTAATGTGGAAAAACCTCAAGAGCATTTTTTGAACAGTACGGACTTATTAGTTACCAAATAAACTCCTACAGTGCTCTTGCTATAGCTATATCAAATATGGAATCCTCATTGGCAGGATTCTTGTGATGGTAAAATCTGACATATGTTAGAAAAAAGATGTAATGCACGTTTAGATTTGTACTGACTTTGTGATAAGAAGTGATAAGCTCAAGACTTTTTTTTTTTTTGGATTGCACTGATGTGTTTGTTTTGTATAAAAACTATTGGATTTCATATGTAGTATGTTAAATGAACTTCCCAAGTAATACACCCACCGAAACGGGATAGATATGGAGCATTAGCTGCCACATATTGAGTATTCCTCCTCCCCTCTTCCATAACAAGTTTAAGTAATAAATATGTTATGGATTGCATTAGTCTTCGAAATTTATGGATGAATTGATCTTTAAGTGGCTCTCTTAATACAACGAATTGATTTAGGCAGCTTGGTTTGCAAATGAACTGATCTAAGCAGCTCAGTTAATTTTGACAATCTGATTTAGGCAACTCGGTTTTAGGATACATTGATCTAGGTGGTTCAGTTTGATTGATGAACTAATCTTGGCAGCTCAGTTTGTGAATGAACTGATCTGGGCAGTTCAGTTTGATTGATGAGCTAATCTTGGGAGCTCAGTCTATGGATAAACTGATCTAGGCAGTTCAGTTTTATTGATGACCTGATCTTGGCGGCTCAGTTTATGAAGGAACTGATCTAGGCAGTTCAGTTTTATTGATGGGCTGATCTTGGCAGCTCAATTTGATTGATGAGCTGTACTTGTCATCTCAGTTTACGAATGAATTGATTTAGGTAGTTCGGCTTGATTTATGAGCTGATCTTGGTAGCTCAATCTATGGATGAACTGATCTAGGCAGTTTAATTTTATTAATGAGCTGATCTTGGTAGCTCAGTCTATGGATGAACTGATCTAGGCAGTTCAGTTTATGAATGAATTGATCTAGGCAGTTCAGTTTTATTGATGAGCTAATCGTGGTAGCTCAGTTTATGAGTAAACTAATCTAGGTAGTTCAACTTTAGTCTGTTTATTGTCCTAAGTGTAGGATTGATCATTCCTAGAGCTTCTTTGTAAAAATAAGTGGCTTTTACTGCTTATTAAAAAAATAACAAGAAAACAATTCTTCTTCAAAACTTAAAATAGAAATTCACAAAACAAAATTTAGAAAAACTCACAAAAAATATTTAAAGTAAAGTAAAGTTATGAGTTGGATTGCTGATTCTATCTCTGAAGAACTCTTGTCTTTGATCCGGGCTGTTGGTTTGAACTCCTCTGAGCTCCTGTTTCGATCGCTATTGGATAGCCCTTTTCCCCTTCATGGTTATCACAAAACACTACCTAGATGCGACTTGATCTCTTCTGATTACAGTCACCCCACCATGATACAATAATGAAGTGTTGAAGCTACGATTCCCATTGCGTGGAGCCAAGGTCGTCCCAAGATAGCATTGTATGGAGACATAGAGTCCATTACTATGACTTCCGTCGCTTTGGTTACTCCATCCTCATCTTTGTTTGCTGTGACGGATAAGGTGATATTCCCCCTTGGAGAGCTCAAGTTTTCATTAAAACCTACCATCACCGTTTGGGTTGACCCAATGTCTGAGAGGGGAACACCCATTTGATTAAGTATGTTAATGAAAATTATATGGTTGAACTTCCAGTGTTAATTAGGACTTTCCTCACCTTGAAGCTAGAAATCTAGAGTCTTATTAGTAAGGTTTCATCATGAGGATGAGCGACACCTCTATTGTCCTCATCATTGAACGTGATTACTTATCCAATTTTGTTGGTTAGAGCCATTACTTCTCTATAGCATCGTTCCTCCGTTGCCTCGCAGAACTTCTTCTTTCTCTCACGGTTTGACTTCCAAGTAAAGGGACCCACTGTATTTATTATGTCGATGACCCCACGAGTGCTGCTCGGGTCATCACTCTTCCTTTCATTGTTGTGATTATCTTGATGAGCTTCACTTCTTGACCTCTTCCTTTTCCTTGTCTGCTATTGTAAATATCCACTTAACCACCCCATATCAATCAACCGCTTGATCTTTCTTTGAAGCTTCTTTTAGTCGTCAGTATCATGTCCATGGTCTTTATGGAACACGCAGTATTTGTCTTTGTTCTTCCTGTTAGATTTCATTGGGAGTTTAGGAGGCCACTGCATGTCCTCAGATGATCTGATCTCATGAAATATTCTAGAGATCGGCATTCACAAGCCTAGAAGGTTTGGCCCCTGATGCACCTCTGCTCTTGTCGCTGAGCTTTTAGGACGCTCTTTTTCCCTATCTAAAGTACTACCCTTAGTTCTCTGATGGTCTATTATACTAGATTTGGAATTATCTTTTGTTGGTACTCTACCTTCACGCGTGTACCTGACATCTTCTAGCTTCATATAGGGCTTTGTCATCTCCATTAGTTTAGTTATGGTCTTTGGGGTATGTTTCGTCAGTGAATCTTAGAATCGACCTTATCGCAATCCCGAGGTAAATGCATTTATAATGAGGTTTGAATCACAACCCTCGATGCATGTTAGTTCCTCATTGAAGTGATTCATGTATTGACGCAAAGATTCTCTCTTTTCCTGTCTCAAAGCTAACAGGTAGTTAGCACCTTTCATCAACCTTTGGCACATGATAAAACGGCCAATGAATTGCTTCCCACAGTCTGTAAAAGATGAAATCGAGTTGGGTGGTAATGTGTGTAAGCACTCCAAGGCTGACCCTTTCAAGGTCATTGCGAAAGCTCTATAAAGAGCATAATTACCCTCTCTATAGAGTGCCATCAGATGTCTGAACTGTCAGATTTTGTTGGGTTAAACTTTTTAGACAACGATGCTTCTAAGATATCCGAGGTGAATGACATCTTGGTTCCCTTTAACAACGCGTCCAACTCATCTAATAGTAGATCTCTATTCCCTAGTATACTACATCACTGGTGAGAATCTACAGTATTATTTCGGGTGAGGAGCCGTTCCTTACCTGGATGGTTATTCATGTCCCTTTGATCGGTTCACCCTTCTTGCAACGGTTCTAGAGAGTTTGGTGACTCCCTATACTCTCCAAAAATGTTATTGATGGGAGGAGGCTGCTGAGCATTCTTAGCAATCTTCTAGGCCAGTCTCATTAGCATCCCATCCATTGCAGTAATCTTCTCTGTTAACTTATCGATTCTCGCATCCGTTGTTTGCATCTTAGGAGGAAGAACGACATGTACTCCACTTGAAGTCTCCATACGTGCTCTTGTGCTCACTGTAAGTGGGATTTTACTGCCCCTTCTCAGACCTATCGCTCTTGATCGTAACTGTCTCATCTCGATGGAGAGTTTCTTTTTATTCTTTTACTACAGACGGTGCCAAATAATGTTACCAAAAAATATCTGGTATGTGTAACAACTCCTCACGTGCCAGAAACCATCGTAACCTACAATCTAATCTGTAAAACAACTTAGTTTTGAGGGGGGACACTGGTGTAGTGTCAGCAAAAGAACCTTTGGTTTGAGAATAAGTTAGACTGTTTGATAGGTGAAAAAGTTCAAGACTGTAATATGAGAGTTTTGTCTATGATATTTGTTTTTCTCATATATATATATATATGAGCTGTTTCACCTTGTAACCGTCCCTTCCATAATTCTCTCTACGTTTCATATTTAACTGCCGTGAATGTTGTTCGTGCTCCCATTACAGGATGTTATGTTAATCGCATTTGTGTGTATTTTTTGGGGAGGGGGGGTGGGGTGGGAGGGGGGGGGTTAGGTGAGGTTATGTAACCGCAGCCATTGACCTTTTATCATTTTTACTAATAATCAGGCCTCTTATTGGGAGACCTCGTTGATAGGTGTAAATTACCTATCTATTTCCAAACCGAATATTTTTAGTTTTCGAGTACGTTTAATATGTTTTTGTTAAGTTTTAATATGTTTTTATTCTTTTTGTATTAAAACAGGTGTGTGAGGTAAAAAGGTATGAAATCGGAGCATAAATGATCAAATTGTATCGAAAACGATTGGAAAACGGTGGAAAAATGAGCAAGGAGACAATATTGTGAAAGAAGCCCACCGCCACAGCATCTAGACCTCCACCGTGGTGGTGAAGATGCAGAGAGACCCTATTCTTGCTGAATATCCAGCACCGCGGCAGTGAAATCCATTGTCGCGGCGGTGAACCATCAGGATGGTCCTTAATCCACCGCCTTCTCCACCGCTTAGGCGAATAGTGAACCGACATACCCTTCGCCACTACGGTGAATCCCACCACCGCGGCGGTCAGTTCTGCACAGTCTTAAGATATTTATTTAGATATTTTGATTATTTAAACTCTGCTCATCCTCTCTCCTTTTAACTCTTCGGCCATTACAGCCCTTTGGGATTAGTTTAGAATATAGAGAGAGTATGAGGAGTGCTCAAACATATCCGAAGGAGAAGATCAACATGGGGAGAAGGAGAATCGATTGGTGGATGATTTTAGTGGCTAATCTTCGGATATCGGCTAAGTTCATCCGTTTTTCCTTTTATTTCTTATCTTCGATATATGTTTGAGCATGTTTAGCTTAGTTTCAATTGTATAAACAGCTATGGCCATAGGCTAAATGTGGATTATGTATGGGATCAATATCGTTTATAAAAAAAGTAGTTTTGGTTGAGTTGTGTTTCTTTAATGATTGTTCTTCGTAGTTTGATTGTGTATGCCATATTGTTTGTTTATCATGCTTAGATAGATATATCAAGAATACGGGGTTTGACATATCTCGGATTCGGATTAGAATAAACAAACGCCATGATCCAATAACCCGGTCGGGGTTAGGATTGTGGATAATCTATGACGTTGGGAAAAGACTCATGAGACCTAGGGTCGTTAAGACGTTGATAGAGACTTCTTCGTTGACACGAAACCGCGTATTCCCCCGTCTTATACTCAGGAGAGGTGGCGGGAGAGTTTTAAAATTGAGATTGTCGATAGGGTAAACACAACGCATGAAATCAATGACGTTGGGGAAAGACGTACGTGACCTAGGGTCGTTAAGACGTTGAGAGAGACTTCTTCGTTGACACGAAGCCGCGTATTCCCCCGTTTTACACTCGAGAGAGGTGGCGGGAGAGTTTCAAAATTGAGATTGTCGATAGGGTAAACACAACGCATGAAATCAATGACGTTGGGGCGAGACTCACGTGACCTAGGGTCGTTAAGAAGTTGAGGGGGACTTCCTCGTTGACACAAAGTCGTATTATATCCCTCGTCTTACACTCGGGAGAAGTGACGGGAGAGTTTACGAACTGAGATTTTGTGTGCAAGCAATGATGTTGGGGCAAGACTCACGTAACCGAGGGTCGTTAAGACATTGATGAGGACTTATTCGTTGACACGAAGTTGCGTATTCCCTCGTCTTATACTCGAGAGAGGTGGCGGAGGAGTTTTAGATACCGAGATTATCGAATAGGTCGAACACCATTATTGTAGACTAAATGAAATTAAACACGTTTAATTAAATAAAATTAATCCCTAGATAATCCATCCCATAACTATCTCGTATTAGTAATTAGTATAGTTAAATTAGTATTTTAGTATTAGTATTAAATTATAAATACAATTTTTATCGTCTAGATAAAGTCGGGTTATGACAATCGCGGTACTCGATAGTAATCTCAACCAATCCCTATGGATACGATACCCGACCGAAAGGTCCATTATACGAAAACTTGATCCGTATGCTTGCGGTGAAAGTGACAGCTCTTAAATTAGCGGCCACCACTCGTTTTACACCAGATCAGCCCAACCATGCTTGGGCTTCCTCATCTGACCAGATACATCACCCTTTTTGGGCCGTTAGTGCAATCGGCCCATAGTTCACTTTTGCATAATTTCTTCCTAGTCGGGTTTCATTGGCAGTTCTGACCCTGCATTTCATCATCCTCTGCTACGAATCATGGGCGGGAATTTCCCCCACATCATCACTTGTTGGACAATAGTAGTGCAATTTGTGAGGAAATCCGAGAAACACAATCCACAAATAAAATAATATATCTTCACACAGAAAAATACACAAATTTACATATTTTGCCTATGTCGGCGAATAGGGAGGATTTCACTATGATCATAGAATAAATTACAAAGATGGTAGATAAAATATACGTGCACCTAACAACACTGATAGCCAGCGTTGGATCCTTGATCTCAGTAGTGCTTTCAAAACTCTCAATCCTCAAATCTCACCACTCTTTCCTTGATGGCTACATCTCTCTCCGGAGAAGTCTCATCAGATAAATGTGAGATTCAAAATCCCACCTCACGTGCAACCTTGTCTTACAAGTGGTATAGGTGGAGTCTCGTTTCATATATAAACTAGTTTGAGAAGTCTCATAAAGTAAATGTGAGATTCGAAACCCAACCCCACGTGCAACCCTGTCTTACAAGTGCTACAATCATACAAAAAAAAGGAGAGAGAGAGAGAGAGAGAGAGAGAGCAAACAACTCGAGAACAAATATACAAGATTTCCCAAATCTAACTCTGATATAATGGTAGTTTCCAAACTAAAAAATATGACAATGGGTGAAGTGACTACTTTCATATATTGACAAGTTAAAGAAACCTAACAAAGTCGACGTGGAATTTACGTACTTCTCAAAAGTAGACGACCCAAAGAACAAGTTCCTCGTCCCCATAGATTGCCATTTCCATGACCGTTTGATGCTTTCGTCTTATTGAATACATACAATCTTTCCTTGGAATTTAAGAATGCTGAAAACACGAAAATGGGAAAAAAAATAATAATAATATGAACGCTGCATAAACGAGAGTGGAACTAGCAGGCATAGTGTTTTGTTTTTCCCCCTGAAAATGATGAATTTGATTAAACAAATTTTTACGCCATCGACGGAAGATTATGATGGATGGTCCTATGGACACTTTGGATTTTTCCCAGGTCCACCATAGTAAAAATGTGTACCCCATTCGTTGTTATAGGAGCTGTGGATGTCGTAACAATTGGAGTTCTCAGCTAAGGTTGATATGTCTTGTGCTGAGCTTAGGCTGTTGTCGGAGTCCACTATCTCCAAGTTCCGGAAGTAGCTAGATTTTCCAAACCCATCTTCAGCAAAGTGGCCGGAGCCCATTTGGGTTGACGTGTGGCCGCCGTTGGCCCTTGAGTTCACTACCTCACCTCCCCACTCCACCATGGTCGCACGCTCCGCCAAATGCGTGAACAATTCCGCCGGCCAATACCCTACTAGTGTCTTATCTCCGAACCCCATCCACCAATTCCCTAGCTTTGGGTCCTAAATATTGGAACAAAAAGAAGGCAAAATATGTATTAGGCTGTAGATTGTGATTAGAATAAGAAAGTCAGAAAATGATTGTTTGTGATTTTTATTTCTTTTACAAATTTTGGGAGAACAAAAACATAAATAAGGGAACACAGACACTAGTTAAGGGGCTTATATATATGCTCACATATATATGGGTACCTTCCATATGAGAATAGTGATGTCATATTGTGCGCCATTAACGGAAGATAGTGGAGAAATAGCAGCTCCAATGGCTATCCTGCTATTGGTTTGCACAAATCCTGCGCATAGAAGGTTGTAGCATCCTGTTGCTTGATATGCATCGCTCTGTTATTTACAAGTGAACAAATTAATTCAAGTATAATCAACAAAATAAAAAATTAGGATTGTTGGGGATTATGCATTAGTTTTTATTGTTTGGTCATGTTATCGTCAATTTTTTTTTCCCGGCCACTCTTTGCTAGTTTTTTTTTTTTTTTTTGATTTTTAGGATTGGGGAATTTTAGGAGAAATATGGAAAGAAAGAACAATGGACTTGATACAATGTTAAAATAATTGAGAGAGAGGTGGATTATTGAGAGAATATGAGATAATTGGATTTACATGTGTGAAAGGTACAATGTATAGAGATGTACAAAGTTATCTATACATAAACAGTGAGTAGGGTTTAACTTAATGAGTCTAGGGTTTAACCTAGGGGGGCCAAAGCTCATATATATATATATATATATTAACATTAATGGTAATATAACTAGCCTAGTTTTCACTAAGTGCCTCAAGAATATTCATGAAATAAAGTGTACATTGCATGTGAGCACAAAACACTAGAAGGATTATTCATGGGAAAATGATTTTTTTGGTCCCTAACAAATGGCTTGAGTGTTCAATTGGCCCCTCGTATTTAGAAGTTGACACATTGGGTCTTTAACATTTCACTTTCGTTCCAAATTGGCCCTTCTGTTAGGTCAACGTTAATGGCCAACGTGAAACTAAGGATATTTTAGTCATTTCATGTTAAAAAATAAAGATAATTTCGTTATTTTACTCAACAAATTTAATACGGTCTATTTGTAAATTATTCTAAACTTAAGGGTAAACAATATATTTAATTATTTTCTTCCAAACCCCCTCTGCACTCCCACTTGTTCTGGTTCGTTCTCCTACTCCAACCTCACCAATTTGTTTCATTCCCTCAACCTCTCCCCCTCCCCCTCTCGGCAATGATGAACCAACCACCACCGCCGCTCCAACAGTGAACTACCACCGCCGCTTATACAAGCTCTCTTTCTCTCTCTCTCTCTCTACCCTCTTCTTTCTCTAAAACCCACCACCACCGCCACGACGGTCGTGCAGCAGCTAGCGAGAAGGTGACGTCGGTGGGCGTCCATCAGTGGTGTAGTGGCCGTCAATGTTGTGTTGAGGGAAGTGGTAGCCCTTGGTTCACATCTAGCAACACGTTCTTACCACGAACCAACTCTCTCCTATGATCAGAAGATCTAACCACAGCGACTCAAATCGAGCTGGATTTGAAAATCGCAACCGATTAAAGACACAGAGCACACATACGAAGACCGATGAAGAAAACAGCAAATGGAGCCTCAGTAGCTCCGATTTGAGCTAAACCGTTGAATTTGCCTTTGATCTTCGGCCGCAGCATCGACAGAAAATAGTTGACTTTCCGCAACGGTAAAACTGCACAGAACGGAGACGAAGATAAAGGAGCAATGCAGATCCGATCCCAAACAAAAAATAAAATCAAAATCTTGAAACGCTGTTGAGGAACAAACAAGATCGATGTTTCTTCTTACTAGCGAGTGTAGTAAGAAAACGACGAGCCCTCTCCGGCAGATGGACGGTGAAGCATGGCCAAAAAGATTGAAATTTTAGACTTGGCACATTACCCAAGTTAGAGCTTCTCATTCATCCTTGTTCGCTCTGAAAAACATGGTTTCAGAACTTTGGAGTTTTCTCTTCGACTATAAACGTCGCTAGAGTACCGAACTTTCTTATGCTCCATATGCCTATTAGTCTTGGGTTACTTCTGACTCCTCCGCTTTAGAAAGAAGTCTTGTTCTTGAAGAGGACTGGACTTCATAATGGAGGCTTCCTCCTTCCAGAGAAGGTAAATACCCCTAGATAGCTCTAAAACAACAGAAAGAAGAACAAGTCGAGAAACTCTTAACCCACCCCACCTCCCACCCCTCCAAACTCTTACATAAACATTTAACTAGATTTCTATGCATAGTAAACCCGTCAAGAGAGAAAGAGCAAAACTAGAAAATTTACATTTTTCTAGCAGAAATAGCATAGAACATTTTATTTATTTGCAGAAGCAGTTCCTTATCTGAAATACAAAGATCATCTGCAGTAGGATTAGTAGGAAATTGATGTTTGTAGGAAATTAAGATTTTGGTGTTGGTGGGAGTAGAATTAGTAGCCATGGAAGAGCTAACAGCAGTAAGGTTGGGTGGTTTCACTGGAGATAGAGCAGGGTTGGGCGTTAGCTTGTTGGAGATGGGTAGGGAGGAAAATGAAAAAGATGAAATAAAAGAAAAAAAATACACATTTGATCCTTAAGTTTTAGATGGAATATAAAATGACCCCAATTAAAAAATTTAGAGGGTATAAATATAATTTAACAGTAATTAACATAAAACTTAAGAGAAAGACCAACTTGGAATGAAAATGAAATGTTAAGAATCCAATGTGTCGACGTCCAGATATCAGAGACCAATTGAGCACCTGAGTCATTTATCAAGGACCAAAAAAGTCATTTTCCCATTAATCTTTTATAAACATCTTAAGAGAGTGTTTAGAAGGTCCGTCACACTCTAATCACAAAGTTGAAAGTCAATTGTCCAGTATACGAAGAGTGTCAGATGGTTGCACAACATATTTGCATCTTACAATGAAAGAATCAATACATAAACATCAGCCAAATCTCTACGAGAAATATATTATTTAGAAGAGTGAATCTCTATGATCTCAAGAGTAGATATAGAATAGTTGAGCTTTGTGTACATATTTTTGTAACTATATTTGCTTCTTTGAGAGTTGTATCGATTATTGTTGTACTTAAAAAATCCAAGGTGGTAAACCTTGGTAAGTCATGATCTTTGCCTAGGGAAAGGGATTAGGAGAACCAAGGGGTGTAAACCTTGGTAAGTGTAGCAACGCATAAGCATAACTTTTCTTGCGAGAGATTGTAGCTGGACATAAACATACCTTGTCTAGTGAGAGAATATAACAAGACATAAATGTAGCTTGTCTTGTGAGAGAGTACAAAGTTATAACAAGACATAAATGTAACTTGTCTTGTGAGAGAGTAGCAAGGTATAAATGACCATACCTTGTGAGAGATTGTAGTTAAGCATTAACAACCTTGTCTAGTGAGAGGTTGGAGCGAAAACGAACTTGTTCTATGAGAGTGCAATGGTTTGGTCTTCACCAGGGAAGAAGATCTGAATACTTAGTGGATTAGAAATATCCACGGGAGTTCAGAGGAGTAGATATAGACAAATTAATTTTTTCGAACTACTATAAAAGTTCATGTGTTAAGTGGTTGATTGTCTCTATCTCTATCCTCCAATGATTTATTGTTATATGTTTTTTGAATTATAATTACTTTATTCTGTCACATTACGTTGTCAAATATATCACAATAAGACATACAATTTATTAAATGAATCCTTTCACATTATCTTTATATTCATTATCTACTAAAGGAATTTTGGTTGAAGTGATAAGAAATTGCATAGATAAAAGAAAAGACGAAAACGTTACATGACCAAATTCAACCCCCCACCCCTCCACCCACCCTGGATCAAGTATAGGCTAACAAATTCTCCTAATTGATTTGCCCGTGGGAGGAGGAGTTAATGGCTCGGGTTGATCGTCTAGATCAAAATACTGTCATTCTCGAATCTCATAAAATGGGTCATCCAAGTCAATTGTTTTAGGTTTCAAATCAATCTTTGTTTCTCCTTCAAGTCTTTCCTTGCACATGATAAACTCATTAAGCACCACATCCATGCTCTTGACAAGATTTTGCTTCTCATAATCCCAAATCTATCATAATTGTCAACTCAATAGTCGAGGAACGTGAATCTCCGAGACTTAGGATCACGTTTTCTCCTATTCTCAGCCTCAATATTAACATAATCTTCACATCCAAAGATGAGAGTGATTCATCTTATTCCTTGGCCATGCCTTTTCCGGTGGCCCACTGTCCAACGGTACTGATGGTCTTTTATTGGTTAGATAGACTCCACTTTCACCATATTTTCCCAAAACTCCTTAGGCAAGCCACGTGAATCCTTATGCTTTAGAATTGTCACGTTCATCCACTTAGCGACTCCATTCTGTTTGGACTTCTTTATAATGGTCTTCACACTTCTAATGCCATTCGCCGCACAATATCTGTCAAATTACTTCTTGTAGTATTCTCCGTCATTGTATGACTTGATGAAGTTCAATTTTAGATATGTCTTGTTCTTAATTGGGGATTTTCACTTCTTTAAAGACTTCATCTGTGTGTTTTATGAAATAAACCCAGAGATTCCTCATCACCTTGTTCATCAGCACCACAAAGTATACCAAGCCGCTAAAAGGCCTAACCTTTTTCAGTTTCCAAACCTTAGAGTGAACCAACTCAAGTCATTCGATTTTAGGAGCCTTAGTGACTTTAGTGAAGGTTACCTTTCTCTAATTGCGCGCCAAGCATGCAATCTTCACAGAAACTCATCGCTACGTCCATTAACCCATTCAACTTGCTCAGTGAAACAAGTATCTTCATGCCCTTCTCACTAATATAACAAAGTCGATGATGCTACATATCCACCATTAATTGGTGATGTGACCATGATAGCACCATGATAACCGAATGTCATGAAATGTGTTGTCCTGCTCCCTCTAACGAGCACCATTGCGCCAATTGACATCTTCCATGAGTCATTGTTGAATGTAGTAACAATCCATGACTCTGACAACTGTGTTAAAGATAACCCTTCTACACAATCCTAATTGTTGTACTTGGTTTTATATTAGGAAAATAATCTCAAGTTAACAAATAATTATTAAGGGGAATCTTAGTATTTTACGTAATAACATGTATGTATCATATTGTTGTTAAAATATCAAGAATATTTATTGAAATACCTTTCTTGTTAATGGTGATTAAAAGGAGTGAGTTTTGGTAATTGAAGCTACGGGTTAATTTTTTTTTTTTTTTTTCTCTCTCTCTATATATATATATATATTTATCTTTTTGCTAAAATAATTGAGATGTCATTTTGAAACTATTATTTAGACAAATGTATTTTTGTAATTGAATCAAGCAAACAAGTAATGAAAACACAGTTGTTTATAATTATTAAGAGATGATTAATGAAATTATAATAGGTAATTGTCCTTTTTCTGAAGATATATTTTGGATAGATACTTAACCGGTGTTTAGGATAGTCATGTCATTAAATGAGGACAAATTTTGTTAATTAAGTGACCTTATTGAAATAAACACAAGCTTTCCTTATTGCAAGGGTCAAGTGTTTTAGTTCTTAATTTGAGATTGAAGCGAGTTTTTATAAGCTTCATACTTGCCCGGTAACCTTTTTTTGCAATACAACTTTTGGTTAAAAAAAAAAAAAAAAAACTAAATAAATAATTTATATATTGAATTCAACACGAACTTCGAATCCCAATAATTAAACTTTCCTAATTAAATACCATGTTGAATTTTATGTAGGTTATTTTTGTTTGCTAAAATTATTGGTTGAAATGTCATTTTGAAGCTATTATTTAGAAAAATGCGTTTGTATAATTAAATCAAGTAAATAAGTAATCGAAATAATTATTCATAATTATATTAAGAGAATTAATGAAATTATAAGTGGTAGCCACCTCTTTTTTTACAGAAGATATATATTTTGGATATATTTCACCGATATTTAGGGTATGGAATGACATTTAATGAGGACAGATCTCTATGGATATTGCAAAAGACGTGAAATATTAATAAAAAATAATTTGGTAGTTTTCATCTCCTTATGTGACCTCCCGAGTAATTACTCCTAGAAATAAAAATAATGGATGTTGTCATAGTCAATATATTTAAAGTTGTTGAACACTTAAAGTTGGGGATGTGTGCGTTTGGGAGAGGGAGGACTTGTTAAAGACTTAAAGTTGGGGTTGGTGTGGTATTTGGGGAGGGGGGGCTTCTGGTATGTGTGGGGGCGCGTATAGAGTCTCTTTTGTTGGGGATGGAGGCGGTTGATTCTTTAAGATGAACGAATAACGGATAGCTAGAGAAAGGAGGGAAGAAAAGAGAGAATGGAGGCTGTCAGTGGTGGATGACGGATGTTGGTGGCGGACAGCAGTTCCCGACGGTGACTAGTGCTCGCCGAGAGTTGCAGTGAGAAGCAAAAAGAAGACAGTTGGGAAGAAGAAATAGGAAGAATGAACATAAAAAAAAAGAAGTTAAGGGTGTACATCTAACAAGGTGAAAAATTATTTACTTAGCCATTAAAAATTATTTTATTTTTTAATTTTACGGTAAAGTGTTTTCAGGCCAACTTAGGTGCATCTCAACTAATCATCTTAATGGGCAATCTTACATGCAAACTCTACCATATCGGTCTGATACATTCAGAATTAAATTTAAAATTTAATTGTTAAAATATTTTTTAAGAGAGTTGAACCTTAGTTGACAAAAAAAGAGATACCCTTGCAAATCAGTTGGGGTTAATTAGCCCTTAAAAATCATGTGCAAGTGCAACTCACCTGAGGATAATTCCATTCAAATTAACTATTATTTATAATGGAAATACTACATTAACATTTCGATTAAAGTTGGAGGCCCTGAATATTATGATCTTGAGTTGAAAGATCACATAAATCGACGTCTTCATGTCTGAAGATCATAAAGGTAATTTGCCTTTTTAAATAAAATTATTGCAGAAATATATTGGAAAAAAGAGGGCTGACCGTCCAATAAGTGAATAATCTTGGATTGCTGTCGCCATAAAGCTCCGGACTAACCTGACTAGTATAACCTTCAAAACTTCAGAAACTCCACACTAAAATATAATCAAATGCACACTTCAACTCTCTCTGTCTTTCTTTGAAAAATCGACGAATTTAAGGAGTTAGTTCAAATGGATCTCTTGTTAACGATTAGATTTATTGTCATTTGAAATGCAGCTTCAACCTTCGAGACCTCTTTTTATTTGTTAAAAATTAGTGAAGAATAAAAACACAATTTTTTTTTTTTAAAAAAAATAGGAGTGTTAGTAAACTTTAAAAAAATAAAAAAAAATGATTTTTTTTAAATAATAAAAAAGTATTTATGTTTTTTTCACAATTTTATTGATCAAAAAAGTTAATTTTCTAAATTATAAAAGAAATTTATACTTTTAGACAAAATGACAAAAAAATAAATAATAAATATCTTAATTTTTTTTTTACCATATTAAAAAACAGGTCTCGAAGTTGCATTTTAAACGCCAAAACATCTACTTATTATTTTTGAAAAAGACTATTGAAATTCACCTTTGAATTAAATTATAAGAGCATGCATGGGAGTTGGAAATTTTGTGGGTGGGGACAGGAGAAGAAGCGAAGTACCTGCCAGCCAGCTTCTATGCTATTGAGATCTGAGCCGTCGAAAGAACCGGAAAGAACCCAGATCTGGGAGAGGCTGAACTCGTTGACCGTCTCGATCGTTGGATTCCACACGTTTATTGTCGCCTTTGCCCCATACACCTCTTCTGATGTTCCCGTGAATGCTATCGCGTGCTGTATTATTTTACAAAAACCCGCAACTCGTTAGGTTAAGTTAAGGCATTCTCATCCTTCAAATTTTATTTTTCATTTTTTACATAAAAAATAAGATCTTCAAAGCTACCATGTGCTAAAATTTTCGGAATAAATTAATTTACATCTACCAGAAAAATAGAAATAAAAAATTTCGTTGTGACATTATTAAGCAGGGGGAGACCCGAGGGGTAGGGGGTAACCCAAAATTTGAAAAAGAAAATCCTTCCAATAAAGTTCAATTGAACAGTGTGTGTGTATATATATATATATATATATATATTGGTAAACTCATCCCCCTACCCACAAACGACTAACTCGTTTCGGGGTGTGTGGTTATCTCTCCCAACAAATGCTTTTCCGCAGTCTCGAACCCCTGACCTAACTTCTATAATTTTTTATACTATATAAAGGGGTTGCCTACTCTTCAAGAGATATAGAAAAGTATCCAAAGAGTTTTTCGTCCTACTATATCTCTATATATTATATTCTCGGGCAATTCGATAAAGACGGTTCGTTAGTCTTCCGGTGAACATGATCTCCGAGAAGACGTGCTTGTGAGCAACGGTTGTATCTTGGAGTAGTAATTACCATCAGAACCTTCACGTAGGGAGGTAATCGTTACTTGAGATCAACGATCATTCGTACCTTCTTGAACTCACATGCTAGTTTCTTTTTTTCACTTATTTTACTATTTATATTTTTGGAGAAGTTTATATTTTTATATTCCAGCAATAGTTTTAATATTTAAGTTATAATAAAAAATCATATAATTGTTATAATAGTATACTCCTTCTCTAGAGATATAAAGAGATTTATTCTCCCAATCTATTGCCTTCCCCAATTCCTTCCCTTTTATTTTAAGTCTTCGTTAACGATAAAGTCGGTTAAGGCTTATTTAGTGCTTCCAAATAGGTAGAATAATGCTAAGGCCACATGGATTCTTGGGGAAAAATTTTAGTCCGTCACATTAAGCCTTGCTCGATTGCCTATAACCATAGCTTATGTTTGTTTTGGGTAACCAGAACTTTATTAAATTTCGTATGTAGGTAAAGATAAGCACAACTAGTGAATTATTTAAAAATGAAATTACATTTCTGCTTTGGCGAATTTGTCTGTCTTTGTCGCCATAATGATTGACTTCCATTATTATTTTTTACCTTTGATAAAAGCTACTGTTGAGGAAATGATTTCTAGTGTTATTTTTAGCCAAGTTTTACTTATATATATATATATATATATATATATATATATATAATGTGAATGCAATTTTATTGTCCACGTGTCGACCCAAGAATCAACTATTAGAGGTCCACGTGGTAAGACGCCTACCATTGATCCCTATGGGCTATGAGGACCTAGCGCCCATCCAGATATTAAGACTCTACCCAGAGGGTTCATGGGTTTTACCCCCCTCACTTGGACCTTTCCAGTTATGTGAAGTGCGTTACGATCTCTCCATCGCTAGCACCCAGTTGACCTCCACGTGGTAGGGGCAATACATCTCCAGATTCTAATCCTTCCCACCTTGTAACCCTATAAATGGTAAAAGAGATAAACTAGAAGGACTAAGCACTTATTTTCATAATTTCCCAGAGAAGTTTCTTATCACACCAAATACTTATTCTTATTCCCAAGGTCCTTCACCGGGTAAAAACTCACCGTGTGTGAGGACTTCTGCAAGTTAACGAATGGTGAGCTTGGACATGGAAGGTTCGATCCTCCATTACTGATCGTCTCGAGTTTGAGGCTAGATCAGTTGGCACAGTCTGTAGAAATTTTCTGGATGAATAGTCTCCTACTCTCCAAGTCCGCAGGAGACACTTGTACATGCTCACTCATTCGTGTAGCGAAGTTTTACAGGCAAATCTGCCATCGCCTTCGGTAGCACGATCAGAACAATCTGTTACCGAAGAATCTCCAATGAACCCTCCAGCATCGGGTTTGCTCTAGTCCTCGGAGAGGCTAAACTAGAGTAAATTAAGAACCAGGTGGTGGAGCTTAACTGCCAGCTAATTCAACTCATTAATGCCCTACAGACTCTACTGTCGTCTCCATGCGCTGAACCTATTGTCCACCACAATGGTTCAGAGCTCGGGGTCCTTTATTAAGTTACAAGGTAGGGCTTATTCAATCTCAAGGTCGATGGCTTCATATGCTTACTCCACCATGGTCCCTTGGGCGACAAAAATGCGACGAGCTTCATCAAAATTGATAATGTTGATATTCAACATGATTTCTCGCGTAAGGCTGGAAAACAAATTAAAAGAGAAGGAATGCTTGTGCAATGAAGGAAAAAGTTTAGATCGAAAGGTGATGGGTTCAATAAGAGTCTAGGGTTCTTTGTCAACAAAGGCGACTACCTGGAGATGCTAGTTTAATAACTAGTGTTGTCGGTTAAAGGATAAAATCAACATATCCCCCAATCGATGTCAACAACAAATTGAAAAGTTGCATTCCATAACCTACCAAAAAATGGAATTGACAAACTCAAATTGCATAAATTGTCAATGCATTTTGCATTGTCCTCTCGAAATCTTGGACAGGGGTCCCACGGTTCCCCGAAATGGGGAACAACTATTGACTGCCAGCAACCAGTGGGATTATCTCCTTGGGGGCCCTAATTGGACTCGGCTTCGGTAAAGCCCATATCAAGGCAGACACTTAAATTTTTTTATCAATCCCCATTAATCCTCATGATATTCGCGGGATTGAGGGGTTTATGTTCGGTAAATCAACTATCATATTCCCTTCTCTTATATAGCGGGATTTGGTGACTAATCTTGAGCAATGTGTCAAAGCCCGACTAGGGGTATATGTGCTCAGCCTACGGTAGTCCGGAAGCTATGCAATCTTTGCGAAGCATGGGCTGACTCCTCGAGTAAGTCAAGGTAAGGTCCATAATTGAGGTCTCGGGGTCACCCACGACCTTGGTCAAGTGTCTCATCTCATAATTGGGTCACGAGCAATATTATGAGTTATGCTCGGGCTATGGCCTTCCTGTATTACTCCTAACACGTATTTTAATAGAAAATTCTCGAAATATCGATCATCAAAATTAAATAATAAATTCTCAACATAATGTGTTTGTATTATTAATGTACTGGAACAAAGTATATGATATTTAAGATTAATGTACTGAAATAAAATTAGTGTGTATACTTCTCTCTCTCTCTCTCTCTCTCTCTCTCTCTCTCTATATATATATATATATATATATATATATATATATATATTATAAATTAAATAATTTATAAGCATAAATTAAATTAATTAAAGGTCTATTGACTTTCGTAAAATCAACTCCAACTTGACAACTCAACAACAATTTAGAGGTTTATTATTATCATTATTATTATTATTTAATCATTGTTGTTACTAGTAATCCATAAAGAAGCTGAAAAGAGTAACAATATTGTTTGTGATGAAAACACTAGTAATTCTCCGCCAAAAGAAAATCAGGAGGAAGTTGAAGTAGTTGGGACAGGGGAAGTGACAACGAACATTGAAGTTAAAAGTTTGGTCGATGGTCAAAAAGAAAATGCTTTGTGTGAAGTTGAAGTAGAAAATGGTCCTGAAACGGAAGTAATCGCTATCCAAATCGGAGAAGGTTGTAGAGGTAAAGGCACGGAAGCCACTCCCCAAGGTACCATGGTTGATTGTGGTACTGTTTTTGCTAGTAATATAAATGTTCTAATTGGGGAAACGTGTAGAGATAAAGAAATTGTGTCCGACACTCAAAGCATTGGGGACAAGAATGATACACCTAATCCTATAGGATTTAGAAACTTGGATGAGGAAACCTTTTCTGATGGCATGGTTTTGGTGGTTAATAAGAATTGTGAGGATGCCAATCTCGATGAAGATGAATTTCAATTGGTTTCCCGTAGAAAAGGAAAAAACAAAAAGAAACTACAATTCCCTATTAGAGGTGTTTCTACTAGATCCATGGGAAGATCAATGGGAAGAAAATATTTTTTAGGATATGCGAGTGATTTTTTGTATTGGGATGATTGATTTTCCTATCAATTTTGGTCTAGTCCCCTGGTAGTGTTGTTTGCTTGTTTTCTTTCATGAATGCATTTTATTTTTGTTTAAAAAAATAAATAAAAAAATCATTGCTGTAACTAGCAAATTTAGAAAGCGAAACCAATATTTTTTAAGACGATATTACACTTAATAAACTTTGTCCGAAATCTAAAATGGACGTTCCACTATGATTAATAGAAGTTTAGAGACATCGAAGTTAGAAACAACTGCTGCAAAAAAATTAATGACAGCCCAGGTTTCAAATTCTTATAATATTGTTACATTAAATGCATCCCACTTCTCAGCACCACCCATATTTCCAGGCGAATCTAATCTAATACAAAAATTAAAAATGAAATTTCAAACTTAAAAAAGAATATGGTCTTTTCAAGTCTCCATCTCTTGATTTTTAGAATTTATTATTTTTAATATTTTAGTTAAATGATTTGAAATGTTACTTATCATCGACATAGAGAATGGAATAAATTTGAATTTAATTTATTACATAGGGATTGAATGAATTTTAAATGGTTTTTATATTTGAAATGATAAATTTTTCAATAATAAGGGCATGTTTGGTTGGATGGAATCGAGGGCGGAATGGAATCGCATTCTGCTCTTGATTCCTATTCCGTTGTTTGGTTCTCCAATGGAATCACTTTTATAATTCCATTGGAATGAAATTGGATGGAACGAGATTTCATTTGAGATGGGGTGGAATGAGATTCCAATCTAATGAAATCAATATCTTAAATTACATGATAGCCCTTGTAATTAAGGTCTTGAAAATTGAGAACAAAAACAGAAATTAGAGAACATAAATTTAAATTAGAGAACAGAAAGTTGGGAATATAAATAGAAAATTGAGAACAAAAAATTGAGAACAAAATTAGAAAATTGAGAACAGAAACTGAAAATTGAAAATAGAAACAGAAAATTGAAAACATAAACTGAAAATTGAGAACAAAATCAGAAAATTAGAGAACAAGAAATTGAGAACATAAACTAAAGATTGAAAATAAAAACATAAAATTAGAGAATATAAAATTGAGAACAAAAACTGAAAATTGAGAATATAAACTGAAAATTGAGAACAAAAATATAAAATTAGAGAACGACAAATTGAGAACGAAAATTGAAAATTGAGTACAAAAACATAAAATTAGATAATAGAAACAGAAAATTGAAAACAAAAACAGAAAATTGAGAACAAAAATATAAAATTAGATAATATAAAATTGAGAACGAAAACCGAAAATTGAGAATAAAAATAGAAAATTGAGAACAAAAATAAAAAATTGAGAATATAAACTGAAAATTGAAAACAAAAAATAGAAAATTAGAGAACGGAAAATTGAAAAAGAAAACTAAAAATTGAGATCAAAAACAAAAATTAAAGAATAGAAATTAAAAATTGAGAATAAAACTAGAAATTAAAGAACAAAAACTTAAAATTGAGTTGAATAGTGAAATAGAATAAAATGAGGAAATGAATAGAATAGTGAAATATAATAAAATTTTATTATAATCAACCAAGAAGAGAATGGAATAATAATTTTATAAGGGCAAAACGGAAATTTTACTATATTTCACTATTCCATTCTTTCTTTCATTCCATACCAACCAAACAAAAGAATGGAATAGTGATTCCATTCACAATTCCATTCCATTCATCCTCTCATTCCATTACTTCTTCCATTTCATTCCACCCTCATTCCATTCCGTCCAACCAAACATGCCATAAGTCTTTTGTTATTATAGTTAATTAGATGCGACGTTATATCTCCCTCCATTTTTCTCTCTTCATCTATGGGGTTCTATGATTTTTTTAGGTGAACTTTATTTGATTAAATTTGTTAAATTATTGATTATTCATGTGTTCCAAAGAGTATTTTAATAATTCTTAAACAACAACAACAATAAACTAAGCCTTTGTCCTACTTAAATAAGATCAGTTATATGAATCCGTTTACGCCATAATGAGCGATTAGATGATTATTAAGCAACATAAAAATGACCAATTAGATTATTTCAAAATTATTATTCAAAAAAATTACAAAATTTGAACCCTTTAGGAGCTTGTTCAATTATTGATTTACTATTTTCTGAAAATAAATATGACTGGTGAACATCAATAGTCTTATAAGTTGACATAAGTACGTAGTATTCTAGGTTATAATTTATCTTTAATTGACACTAAAAATTAGAGTTGTTACACATTCATAAAATATGTTGAATATAAAATGAAAAGATCAATTGTGCTTCATTTGTACTATTTTAAGAAGCTCGGACACTTCTCTTAATTTAGCTATATTGTGTCGGATACATGTGCACACGTGTCAGACATGATACTCTATTTCACTTAAGCATATATTCACGTATGCGCGCATAAAAGTTATAATTGAAATTAAAAATAAGCATATGTAAATATATAATTTTTTATGCATTTATTTTTAATTAGGGATCAAATAATGTATTGATTTTCTAATTTATAAATACAAAAAAATATATATTGAATAATAAAAATTTGGTCAATTAAAATAAATGTGAAACTTAAATGATAAGAAATATAATTTAGCTAAATTAGTGGGGAAGTAGTGATGTGAAATATTTAGACGAGGGGATGATGATGTTAGCATGGGGTCTTTATTTGTGTGTGTGTGTGCGTGCACGCGAGTGCATGTGTGTGTGTGTGAGAGAGAGATAGTGAGAGATGGGAGAGTGAAGAGAAATGAGGCAACGATTAACGTTAATATTAACATATTGTTTGATCTCAATGGCTGGATAAAAAAATTGGATCCAACGGTTGAAGATTTCCCTTTAAACAAAAATTGAAATGTTTAGTTATATACTATTATATATACTTCATGCCTAAACGCACTAATTTTTTAATTATCTTCAATATTTATGGTCAGTTCAAATACATATATTTTTTGCCAAAAGTTTGTTATTTAGTTTCTCAACAAAATATATATCAACAATTAGAAATGTCTTTAACTATCCAATGGTAAAAAATATCTCAATTATAAAATATGTACTGATTTATAGAATAAACTTGGTATTACCTATGCCTAAAAACAATATATTAATTGTCTAATTTACATGTATACAAAATGACCAATTAATTATAAATGTAAAGAATAACTTAATTTAATCATCTTAAAAGTGGGTGTGTGAATTTTTTTTGGCGTTCTAAAACTTTTTATGTCCTAATTTATTATATAGATTTTTGTGATATATTTTGGTATAATTTTTTTAGTTTATTAGAGATAGTACATGATATAAAATTATAGTGATTTAAAATGTTGTCTGATTTTAACCTTATGTAAGTCAATTGTTGTTTATCTGTTGAGAATTCTAGGATGGCAATCCTTTCATCTAATTTATAAATTAAAAATGTCTTTCAATTTGTTTCTTCTTCTAATTTTGACCATTAAATATTTAATTAAAAATAAAAAATATCTCAAAAATCTTTTATAGATAGATGTTTTTATGACAAATTAACATTTCATGCAACTAATATAATTATATATTTCTCTTTTAGTTTTACTTTCAAATGTTAATTTTACATGGCTATTACTCTCGCACTCTGTGTGGGTGTGAGGATACTCGTGAATATACAAAAAGAAAAAAAAAAGTGAAAGAATCCCTGAAAGAGGAGATTGAATTGTTCTTTTTTTTTTTTTTTTTTTTTTTTTTTTTTTTTTTACGTATATCCACGAGTGTCGCCCTACCAATACAGGGTGAAAGACTAGTTTGTTCAGGGTGCACTGTTATCTCTTCCAACGAGTGCTTTTCCGCAGGCTCGAACCCCTGACTTTGCATAGGTCCCACAACTGCTTTAGTTTAAGTATGTCTTGCCTTGAACTATTCCTTATAGATTAAATCATGGATAACAAATGATATTATACTTCAAAATGTGCTCTTACCAAATCATACGGAATTATTTCACTAACCCTAATCTTTGGGTGCACCATATTCAAACCTTAAAAATAAAATTTAAAATAAATAAGTAACCATATTATAGTCTATATCCAATCAATTCTCATTAAGACTTCAAGTAGATATTATCAAACATAAATGAAATTATATACTTAAAATTGTATAATCGATTGGAGATAATATTAATTAATAATTGAAAAATGAACGAATTAATACCTCGTGGCCGTTGCTGCTGACAACGTCCGGTGCGTCCGTGCGCCTAGCAAGTGCTACACTACGCTGCTTCTTCCCAAAGTCAAACAGAGACTTCGCTCTCAGCACGTCGTGCACCGTGCTCCGCCGTATCGGCACCGTTCCCTTGGGGCACCGCCGCCCATTTTTATGCCAGACTTGCCATTCTCCTTCCAAAAGTTTACTTGTACCACTACTATTGCCCTCTCTTACTCCATCCGTCACCGTCGTTCTCTTCACCAGCGGCATTTCCGGCGTAATCCTCTGTCATCATGAAGGGAAATAAAGTGGTAGTTGGCGGTTGGGAAATTATTAGTCCATCAACCAAAGGCCCTTTCTCATCTTACTTTTCCTCAGAGAAAAGCTAACGGATGGCGTCTGTGTCTTAGAGAGAGAAAGTAGTATTGGTGGATTTACAAGACAAATTAAATTACATTCTGTGCCTTCTAATTATTCATTGAATTGCATTTTGAAACAAAATATTTACTTTATCACATAATAGCATGTGTCAAAAATATGAAGAAAAAAAAAGGTTAAATTTGGTGAAGTGAAAGCCCTTTCCCTCTGTGACGAAATGGAAGGCTAAGGTGTGAAGTGTAACTGATTCACAGTTTAGTGGTGCAAAGTGTAGTTTTAGTATTTGTAATTGATAGGTTACCTGGATCTTGTGATTCTTGAGAAGGGGGTGATCTAGAGCTGCTTGTTTTCTTTTATGAACACAATCTATTATATCTCCATCTGGACTCTGTAAATAATATCATACCAAAGAATTAAAAAAATAAAATAAAATAAATAAGGGAGCGCTTTGTTGAAGAACATATATACCGCAATGGTGACGACAGGAGGCTTGTTGATGCTGTCCAAATGCTTCTGAATTCTGGCGAGCCTCAAGCTCCCAACTTGTCTATATTTCGTATAATTCAAAGTCGAAACAGCCAGAGATCTTTGGGAGGAAACGACGACGTACAGTGACAGGAGACGAAGAGCTAATGAAATCGAAAACCCTCCAGCAACCCCCATTTCATTCAGTGCCAATAACCAAACGCAGTGTGGAAACTATGACACCATTACTGATGAAAGACAGATGAAAAAGCCTCAAACAAGAAAGTAAAGCAGGAAAATGACCTCCAACACACACTGTGTGTGCAGTGTGTGTGCGAGAGAGAGAGAGAGAGAGAGAGAGAGAGAGAGAGAGAGAGAGAGAGAGATTAATGCTGAGAAGCGGTGGGTGCAGGCTAATTAATCTGCGTAGAGACCATAATCATGATTGCCTTCTCTGAATGGGATTTATATCTACTATCTACAATAAATCTAAAGATAGGTATGAAGTTTGACTCCATATATCAAGTAAGAGAGAGCAGTGAAAGAGGGGCATTGAAAGCATTATAAACACCAGACCTACCAATCTGTTAACACACCCACCCGTTTTTTTAGTTGCACCCACATGAATATATTCATCTGTCGCTGCCACCACATAATCTTCCTCATTAATATTCCTTCCAACAAGCACCCCAAGCAACCTCTCACTTCTTTCTATCTTTCTTTGCTTCTCAGCTTCGACTATTACATTTTTGTTGTTATGGACCCTTTTGGGGTACATTATACTTTACTCCCGAAATGTTTGTGTCATTTGTCATTTTCTCTTTTGATTTTTTTCCCCAATAGGCTGTCCTTTTGAATTTGTATTGGATAGGAATACGAAATAATATTTTCATAATTTTATACATTTCAGACACGACAAACAAGAGAAATTAAAAGGAATTAAAAAAAAAAAAAAAACTACAATTAAATAAAATTCTGGTAATAAATCATTTATTCCAATAAAATAATTGAATTTATACCAATAAATGAAATTAAATAAAAAAAAGAAGATATTTTTATGTATCTGAAAAATTCATGCAACATTAATAATATTCATATTTCACCTCTTCATTGACCTGCCGAAGAAAAAAAAAATCCACTTGACAAATGACCATGAACAAATCCAAACAGACAAAATATTAGCTATGCATAAATTGAATATTAGATTTATATTAGCCACTCCAAACATTTGTTTCTCGCAACCCCAAAAAAAGGAGCAAAATTGTGTACACAATTTCAAGTTTGTTTTTCCTTAAAAGAAGAAGAAAATAATAGTCAAATCCGCATGTATTGAAATTGAACGTGCCCAACCCACTAAATAATTGTCGGGATAACAATATCATAACAAAGGACAACCAATTTAATTAACCACAACAAAATCAAATCTCGCAACTCGTCATTTTTCAATTTCAATTATATGTAATAAATTTCAATTAGTTAGATCAACTCGCAGATCGGTAGAGAAATCGCAGGTGAGGGTGAGATCGAATCGTAGATTGTGATTTACGATTTGTGATTTGTGATCTGCAAGAAATCAAAACAGAGAGAGAAGATCAGAGATTTAAGCGACATGTTGAAGTTATGATCTGCAAGAAATCATAATAGAGAGAGAAGATCGGAGATTTGTGCAAGAGATCAAAGTTGCAATATGCAAGAAATCAGAACAAAGAGAGATGATCGAAGATCTGTGTAAAAGATCGAAGTTGCAATCTTGGAGACCCTGTGAGAGAGAAATCAATGATTTGGGTGAGGGAGATACCCCATTGCGGCTGAAAGAGATAGGAAAATCCTAATTAAAGTTAATTTTTATAACTTAGGACGATCCAATGGTTCAAAATACAATTTGATTTATCTTTTGATTCCACGGTTCTCTTTGTAAGTGTCCAAACTTATTATATAGATTTATTCCTAGTATTAACTAAGCATAAAAAGTAAGATAGATATAAAATGAATATTTGTCTATAAAAATCTAATTTTAATATAAAATTTTACAATTGAAAATATGTTATATGGTGGAAATAAAAAACTTAAATATTATGAAATAAACATTTTAAAGTATATTGCATGTTTCAAATAAAAAAAAATTGAATTTCATTAAATAAGAAATATTAAATATAATTTCATAATAAGTCTTAGTTTTGTCCTCCTGGTGTGGTTGATCAGAAGGAATTGTTTAAAAAGATTTGTAAACTATTTCATAAATCTGTGGATATTAGCTGTTGAAAAGGAGGAAAACGTAATAAACATTTGGTAACTATTTGTGTAAAAAAATATGAACACTATTAAATTATTAAAATAGATATGTGTTATATTTATTTATTTAGATATTCCTAATATAAACTAACTATGTAAAACAAGTTATATAAAAAATATTTGTTTGCATAAACTTATGATTAGTTTAAAATTTTAGAATTGAAAATATCTTATATATTAGAAATAAAAAATTAAAATATTATAAAATGATTTTTTAAGTATATTGCATGTTTAAAAAAAAATTAAAAATATCATTAAACAAAAAATATTAAACATAATTTTGTAATAAGAAAATAAAAATAAAGGTACTCTTATCATACAAAATTTCATGAATTAAAAAAAACTCATTTTGGCTTTAAAAGGCACCCATTTCCTGATTTTTAAAAACAATCCAAAAAAAGAGAAGTTCACATGTGGTATTTTTAAAAAAATTGATTACCGAATACACTTATATCAATTTTCCTTTTCGAAAGGAGAAACACCCCAAAAGAGAACCAAACTAAATCTAAGAAAATAAAATAAGGTAATTTTGTCATACAAATTCCATCAATTAAAAAGTTCGTTTTGCCTTTTAAAAACAGTCTCCTCCTCTTGCTTTCTAAAAGTAGTACAAAAAAAGAAGTGCACATTGATTAGATATTATAAACACACTTATGTCAACTTCTTAGTAGTATGATGGGATCAAAGCGGTTAATAAATGGGCGAACTCCATAAAATTTAGGGTTAGCGTGGGTTCCACCACTAATGTTTTAATATTTCAATTAGTCCTCTAAAATTTTAAAGTAATTCTAATGTTTAGGGATGTTAGCATGTGTAAGACACGATAGGGAAAAAATTAGAATGCTTTTGGAATTTTATAGATTTGACCAAAAATGCATGTGACTTATACGCTCTTGCATTACTACTTAATGGAATTTATTTCAAGGAAATTTTGAAACTCCATGGATTTAATTAAGATAATTAAATATAAGGGATCAAATCAACACTAATCTCAAATTTTAAGGACTAATATTGTAACCGTAATAAAAAAATTTGAGCTAAAATACAAAATGCTCAGAATATTCTTTACTCTTAGGTGGATGAATAATTTGAAATAAATGGATTTGACATTTTAAATTGAAATTAAAATATATGAGAGAACATGACGATACATACATATGAGAGAATTTGAAATGCTTATCTGAGTTTTTTGAAATCCATCCTAATAACATTTGTAATAAATTAAAAAAGACTTTAAAAAAAATATTAAAATTTTTTTACCACAGTTTTTGGTCCCAAAACTGACCATAATAGATGGAAGTTTGATTAAAAGTAGGATTTTTATCACGGTTAAAAATCGAGATTGTCCATCTAATATCTCAATTTTTAAATGTAATTAAAAAGATCATATATATGTGATCAAATATATATGTGATCAAAGTAAAAATTGTGATTATTTAGACGATATTTATCTCAATTTTATATGATGATATCATGATACTTATTTTCAATTTTTTTTAATATATATTTTTTATTTTTTGCTATCTAATAATTTTTATTTGATGAGTAAGAATTTTCATTTTAATTTATATTTCAAAACTCTTGAACGTTGAGTTTCACCAACCACTTGACAGCTAGTATTAATGCCACGTCGTTGTTTGGTTTTATTGCTTGAGATCCCTACATGATGGTGGTGGTTGTAGGTCTCTCTCTTCTTTTCTTTACCCCAAATTTACGTGTATACCGATATCAGATGTTGAAGCGATGTTACTATCTTAAAGATATATCCATGTAATCTTCCATAAACTACCCGTAACAATATGATTGATATTACTTCGATTTAGAGGGATTAGCAACAAGGGAAGTGGGCCATAGGTCCTTGTGCTCGTCATCCGTTGACCTGTAAAATCCTTTTGCCGGGCGAGTTTTTGCCCTGAGAGGGATCTCAGGCGTAAAAATAAGTATTTATTTGGTTAGAAAGTTTTCTTGTGAATTGAAAAATCAGGACTCACCTTTTTTCACTTTACCTCCATATGTATTTATAGTTGCTCATGGCGAGAGAAGCTCAATCCTCTTGAAGAACATCTCAACCAATGAGGTCTTGTTAGGTGGTGTTTTGTTGGATACTGCCAATGGAGAGGTTGTCATGCACCTTGCATGGTGGGACCAACCGACGTGAGGGTGGAGTCTTGATGCATGGTCCATCTACATTGACACTTATACCTGGTTGCGAGTATTCATCCCTTTGTTGTTTTCCTATTTTTTCCTTGCCCGAAAAGGGAGTTTCACTTACGAGTGAGAATCCCTTGCCAATTCCATCAATGTCTCAAGTAAAGCTTTCATCTTCTTGTCGATCTGTTCGTGATGGTCAAGCCTATCACGAGAGTGGCACAAAGAATACTGGCAAGCGAGCCTTGAAGAACTTGTTCCCTTGTAGGGACATCTCAGGTGAGCGTTAGTCAAACTCCATCGAAGATGGAAAAAGAAGACATGCAACCTCGGAAGGCCATAGGAGGAGAAATGCTTGGAGATGCAGAGACGCGCGAAAGTTATTTCGCTGTTGCCTCACTAGAGTGAGAAGCTCGATGGATAGAACTTATCGTGGAATCTACTATTTGTAGGAATGAGAGCAATGCCCTGATGTTCTGCTAATCCATTCCGATGTCCCACAACTTAGAGTCCATTGAAAATGCTAATTCCTAGGTGGTTAATAGATTCCTTGTTACTCACTCGGTTTAACTTCTTCATGAGGTTGTGTCTATGATCGATTAGACATGGAGGGTAGAGTAAGATTGCGTGTGGACAATCTCTAGGTAGAGGTAGGGGCATGAATGTGGGCCATAGAGCTAGATATATCAGAACTAAAGATGACAACGAGGGAGGAGGGAAGCTGTTGGCCCATAGATTTACCCAAGAGGAGAAAGGTGAATTGGATAGTTATAAAAATTTAAACAATTAAATTTTTAAACATACAAGTTATTAGTTTTCCCAATTGATTATTGATAGATTGATTTTATCTATATATTTTCAATCCAAATTTGGTAGTTTTCGAGTGTTCTACTAGTGTTTTCATTCATTTTTATTCGTTTTTATGCAGATCAGGTGTTTTGGGTGAAAAGGGTTGCAAATCAGGCCCTTCGATAGGACGTCGGTGAAGAAACGAGTGAAAAAAGAGCCAACTAGGTGTTTTGCAAAGAGCGATCTGCAGCGCGTAAACCTAAAGGCCACTGGCCTTTGTGCGCTATAGCGCGTACCCGTTTGATATTGTTTCTGTTGTTTGCTCACTGTAGCCCACTCCTTGCACGTTGCAGTGCCGTTGCACCAAAGCAAGGAGATTATCATTAGAGAAGAAGAAACGACTTGGAGCGGACTTTGCGGAAGTGGAATCATCGACTCTTCAGATTTGGCTATCCTATCTTTGTTTCTCTATTTCATTTTAAACTTTTGGTTGGTTGTCTTGATGATGTACATCTTATTTGTAGTTGAATATTTGCTTATGGCCATGTGTAGCTAAATATTTATTGTCTAGGGATTAATGTCACTTACAAGTATTGTGTTTGAGTAAATCTGTGTTTTGATAACGGTTGTTCATCCTTATTCGATTGTATTTACCATTTTATCACTTATATTGTATGATTGTATATGATATTGTGGTTGATTTGAGAATACAGGGTTTGACGCTCGGGAGAAGTAACCCCAGATTCGGACTAGGTTCAAACACAACACAAGTTCTAATGTTTCGGGAGATTGTTAGAATAGGTGCAATCCATGAGGTTGGGGCAAGACGCATGTAATCGTTTAAATACTTTGTTGGCCCTGTAGAATACCCAAGAAGAGGGGTGAATTGGGTAATTAAGAAATTATCAGAATAAAATTCAATAAATCAAATAATAAATTTTAAGCCTAAATTAATTATTATCTTTATAACATATCAGAATAATATAATCAACTAAGTACACACCCAAACACCAAAAATATCAAAGTAAATATAGCAACACACAAAAGATTTATACTGGTTCACCAAGTTATTCTTGGCTAATCCAGTCCCCCAAGCTCCACAGAGGTCGCACCCTCTAAAACCAAGATCCCTTTAAAGGTAGGAACCAAACCTTCACATCGATTATTTTACAGGCTCAAAATCGATCTTTACAATATCATTTTCTCAGGCTAAGGAAGAACCTCTACTTTTTACAAGTTAAAGAATAACCTAATTTTTTTTTTATTTTTTTTTATTTTTTCACTAAGGCACAATAATCAAAATCTCTCAAAACACTCCAATTATCATTTTTACAGGTAAGGATGAAACCTTTACAAATCAATCACAACGCAATTCTTATGCAGGAAGAATCACTACCTCAATCTCTTTACAGGAAAAAACTGAAACCTAGCTATCCCTGATTAAATACTCCCAATAGTATTTAATTCATCACAACTCATCATAACAAAATTTGATAAGAAGTAAATCTCACTCGGAGTTTCTACCACCCCAAATAAACACTAACTCATTTAATATTCCAATTAGTGATAGAAATATGTGAGATACAAAAATATGATATCAACAAGATATGGGTAGCAAATTGGAGCACGTAATTAGATTCAAGAAATTGTTTGTAAAAAATATTTTCTTAAAAAATTAGAAATAATTTCTAAGATCAATTTCCAAATATAGAATAATAAACAAATAATAAGCAATATGGAAAGATCTCACTCGGAATCCATAGAAATAATGATTAGAATAATGTAGCTTCAAATCCGGTATCAGCAAAAATTGATCACAATTGATTCTCAAAATCACTCTTAGAAAAGCTCACAATATCATAAAATGATAACTCTTATAAAAGCTCACAAATGATATAAACTCTTTTAGCTCTCTCTCAATGAATGATTAGTCCTAAATAAAATTCGCAGGTCTATTTAAAGGAATATGTAATCAATTTTCTAACGACTAGTTTACATGTGTCATGATAATTAAAAGCTCTTATAGACTCCTTATATCATAAGAACTTCATTTAGGTTCAATTTCACTTAAAAACATCTTTTAAATCTCTCAATTAAACCCCCAAAGTATTTTTCAATCTTGATAAATAACTATAGAATCTATTTCAAGTACCAAATTGAGAAACATTAATATTTAATGAACCATATTAATAGGATTTAATTAGTATATGAATCATATCTTAAATATAGATAATATCCCCTAAATTTCTCTTAAATCCCAACAAAAAATGGCTACTTTTGGATATAATCTCGGATCAAATGGTATCCTGAAACAGTACATTCGGTTGACTGCCCAACTCAGGTTGCAGCCAAGCTATCGCCGCTGCGTGTATAGGTCGACCGCCCGATCGACTCACAGATTAAGAGAGTTCAGCACTTCTTCACTGGTCGACCTATCGGTTGACTTGTTGAGTCAGAGAGTTCAACCCTTCTTGGCTGGTCGACTTAGAGATACAGGATGTTACAACATCTATGTCCGGTCGACTCACCAGTCGACTGCTGTGCCTAGATCTCTTTTCTAAATACATTTTCAACTTATTTTCTTTTATGATTTTGCCCCTTTAGCTATTTTCTTCTCTTGATTAGCTCCACTAACATTCTTATATTCCATTTTAGTCGTTCAAAATTATTTTTTCTTATTTGACACAGGAGTAAACAACTTAACTTAATCGAAACACACATAAAAGATAAAATACATTTTGTGCCAGAGTTAAGATTCACTTATGTTGTTTTTTCTAATTCTTTCAAACTCTTAATTCTTCTTCATCATCTTGACATCTTCATTTCTCATCCATTTAATTTAACGTCTTCATTATTGGAACTTTAAATCACTAAAACACTCAATTAAACATTAGTTCCATCAAAACATCAATACTTAATTGTTCATCAAAATCTTAGGATCAACAATCTCCCCATTTTGACGATGACAATTAACTTTGATGTTTTCTTCAAAATAAAATATAACCACACTCTTCCTGAATCTGAGGACGGGTTCTTTAACTCATTAAAGCATCATAATGAAGATTTTGATAATGCACAAATTAAAATACTCATTAATGCACTATTTTAAACATATTCCCCCTTAATCACACATCAACTAATTCTCCTCATTAATAAAACATCATCTAATTTCTCCTCTTTTCATCATCTTAAAAAACAAAATTTGGGAGGGGGGGGGGGGGGGGGGGGGGGTGGGAACCAACTCACGTAACTCACTCTAGGCAATCATCATAATAAGCTCATCGGATCAATTTTTAAATTAAAACTTATTTAATCTCTTTTGAAGCACAAAACTTTTACTTTATAGATAAATATCACATCAACTCAATTTTTGAAAGAAATTGAAATTCATTTAACACATCAAAACCATTTTCAACGAATACGATGTGGATATTTATTAGAGATAATAAATTTAACTAATTAGATCAAGTCTAGGTAATCCATAAAAATCTAAACACTAGCAATCAAGGAAATCCAAATAACCTAGATTAACTATTACAGACCAAAAAATATAGCTGTGGATCTTGTCTGAATAATAACACACCAATAAAATCCAATGAGGGCTCTGTCTAGAGAAATGGTAGTAAAGTCCCATCGGACTAGTGGCTGGCTGCTGCGGATATGGAACACCTGGCTGAATCATTGGTCCAGGAGTCATCTGCTGATGAAATAGCGTTGAAGGAACTGCTCCAGATGGTCCTATGCCTGATTGTCCTGTTGTAGTAGGTCCTCCAAAGGGCTACTATGCCCCATACATAGGATGTCCGACAAAATGTGGTTGGGCACTATACTGCTGCTAGTAGGTATAATGAGAAGACTGCGTATACTGAAACATCTGTTCCAGATTTCCCATGATTTTTTTGAATCCAGCTTCTATGTCTGTATTCATCTGGACCATTTTATTTTTTAGCCCAATCATCCTCTCATCTATCAAATCCGCATGAATTCTCAAATCATCAATCTGATCATAAAGAAAGTCCATCTTCTGATCCATGCTTATCTTTTCTTCATTTTCTTCTTCCTCATCTGCAGCCTGCCTTCTCTGAGTCCTCTTCTTTACCCATCTATTTCCTCTGAACACATACCCTATCAACAAAGCATTCTGAACATTGATCCATCATGGTGTGGTTGTCAAAAACCTCTGCTCATCGAGATCAACTATTATTCTAAAGTTATCAAATATTTTCTGGAGTGCATCCGTATAGGGTAGTATTCCTGAGGATTTGTGAACATGATGCCTCATACGCTTCATCATGATATAGGCTAAGTCCAACTTTCTCCCTTCCACAATTTTATTCATCAAGTACAAATTAAAGTCATTCACATTAGCATGACTTCCTCCTTTAGGCATAACCGAATAGGTCAGCACTAAGTGAAGAAATCGATGCTCAATGGATAATGAGCCTGCTTTGTCTCCATTTAAATCAAATTTTTCCGCAATTGCCCTTCTATTGAAATTTATTGAAAGCTAATGAGGCGTATTATATGGAAATACATCTCCTCTAGGTATTCCTAAAATGTGGCTTAACAATACCGCATCAAAATGAATTACTGTTCCTTTAACAAAAGATTTAATCTCAAGATAATTGTAGGTCATATTGTTGTAAAACATCTGTACCCATACTGGCATCCACTCTTCTTTTTGATTGACAAACTCAATCCATTCCAAATTTCTAAAATACACTTTAATATCAATGTTTTTCTCTTTTAACTCAACAAAATCAGTGGGTTTTTAGCCTAACACCCCGTGATTGACAAATTCATCATTGTATTTTCTCTCAGCCTTTTCACTTCGAAAGAAAACATTGTCAAACTTAGCCCTATTTGCACGATTCTTGATTCTAGGCATTTTTAACACAATTTAAAGCAACCAATCTAGAATGTATTAATGAACCAAATCCAAACAACCAATTAATCCGAAAATAATCAAACACACTAAGGCCAATCAGCAAGAACAACCAAAACCCTAGAATGGGAGAAGACCAATCTGTTTCTCGAGAGAGAACACATTCAACACAAAAATTCAAGCCTTAGACTTGTTGATTCAACCCAAAAATCTTCAGATCTGAGCCGAAATGGATCGATTTTGTGTAATATAGGCTTGGACGAACTTGGGAGAGGAAGGGTTTTGAGAGAAGAAGGGTTTTAGGGTTCGGATGAAATGAAATAAAGAGGTCAGGTTTTTATATCGCGACATGATCAATCGATTGCACAGTCGACTGATTAACTCAGAGTAACTCCCGGTATTCTAACCTAAAACTTTCAGTCGATTGATAAGTTGACTGTTCTCTTCTGTTTTGATCAATTTTGTGTTTTTAAACCTAATATGATATTTTTAGCTCAATTTTTACCTCTTATTTTGATCCATATATATTTTAAAAATATTTACTTACACACACTCAAACAAGCATATTTCAAGCGTCTAAATTTCAAAATGAATAGGCTCAGTCTCCCTAACAAAATTAATAAACTTAAACTTTAAATTTTTTGATATACTTGGATCATCTTTGGGAGCAAGTGGTGTGTGTACCTTAGGTGGATTACTAATTTCTGATTTATCATCCTTTGATTCTACTAATACTTGATTTTTCACCTTGCTTTCCTCCTTCTTAGAAACAACAGTTCTTTGAGCTGATTCAGTAAGAACCTTTTTGCCTTTGTTTGGTGCTTCATGTTGTTTTGGCATAACTTTGTAGATGAATCTTTTCTTGTGCTAGTATTTTTCCGTTTGTTGTGGATATGCTTTGTCAGCTCTCACATATTGAGCTTGTTGCTTTTGTACTCTTGTAATCGGCACGTGCTAATTCTTCTTATTAGATACATTGAACCTTGGTTTCCTCTTTGGCATGACATATTCATTGTATCTTCTTGTCTGTTCATATCTCCTTGTCGGCACGTGATATTCATTGTACTTTCTAGTCTGTTCAAATCCCCTTGTCGGTACTTGGTATTCATTGTATTTTTGTATGAATCTCTGATTTGTACTTGCCCCAATTTTTTTTCTTTTTGGTATCCAGTTATTTCTGGATCTGACAGGGTACTCATGCAACAAATAATAAGAGTTCTCATAATGACCAAATTTACCATAATAGAAACACTTAATACTGTTAGTATGCCTCTTCGAATAGTCATTGTTTCTTATCAGAGCATAATATTTTTTGCGATTTTGAGAAGCAACTTTAGTAACTATTGATTTTTCAAAACATTTAGTACTCTCAACATCCTTGAATTTATCTATTGCTTTTCTAAGCTCCTTTTGAGTCTTCTCAAGTAACAGTTCATTGGTACTAACAATTACTTGTAGACCAAAATTCTTTTTATGCATAAATTCAAGATCATTCTTAAGAATTTGGCACTCATTTTTAACAGAATGGATTTTCAAATGAGCTCTATCAAGCTCACACCTTGTATTGGCCAATTCAATATTCAAGGCCTCATTCAAAGTTTCAAGATTTTTTCTTTTAAATTCATTCTGTTGAAGATCATAAAAATCATTTTTCGAAACCTCAGTCTCATCTTCAAGAGACTCAACTTTATCATACAACTTACTTATTTATAAAGCGTTTTTAAACTCAGCAGTTTCAAAATATTTGTCCAAATTCTTTTTCTTACAGAATGGATTTTCAAATGAGCTCTATCAAGCTCACACCTTGTATTGTCCAATTCAATATTCAAGGCCTCATTCAAAGTTTCAAGATTTTTTCTTTTAAATTCATTCTGTTGAAGATCATAAAAATCATTTTTCAAAACCTCAGTCTCATCTTCAAGAGACTCAACTTTATCATACAACTTACTTATTTATAAAGCGTTTTTAAACTCAACAGTTTCAAAATATTTGTCCAAATTCTTTTTCTTGAGAAATTTGATAGTACTAAACTTCTTATTTTCAAGAGTTGCAATCTTTTGCTCTAGTTAAAAATTCTCTTTTTTCAAAACATAAGTAAGAGCAATAAGCATCTCAATAGCTTTATCTGTATTCTTATCATTGCAAATAATATCAGACTCATGATCAGAACAATGACTATTAGGAGAGGCAGAGTTAACAGTAGCACTCATAATATCCGAATCAAGACAATCCATATGATCTTCGTTAGCTAATAAATTCGAGCTAAACCTGACTCTGATACCAATTGTTGGCTCAGTAGAATACCCAAGAGGAGGGGTGAATTGGGTAATTAAAAAATTATCAGAATAAAATTCAATGAATCAAATAATTAATTTTAAGCCTAAATTAATTATTATCTTTATAACACAGCGGAATAATATAATCAACTAAGTGCACACCTAAACAGTAAAAATAGCAAAGTAAATATAGCAGCACACAAAAGATTTATATTGGTTCACCAAGCTACTCTTAGCTAATCCAATCACACGAGCTCCATAGAGGTCACACCCACTAAAACCAAGATCTCTTCAAAGGTAAGAACCAAACCCTCACACCGATTCTTTTACAGGCTCAGAATCTACCTTTACAATATCATTTTCTTAGGCTAAGGAAGAACCTCTACTTTTTACAGGCTAAAGAATAACCTAATTTTTTTATTTTATTTTTCACAAAGGCATAAAAATCAAAACCTCTCAAAACACTCCAACTATCCTTTTCACAGGTAAGGATGAAACTTTTACAAATAAATCACAACGCAATTCTTATGCAGGAAGAATCACTACCTTAATCTCTTTACAGGAAAAGACTGAAACCCAGCTATCCCTGATTAAATACTCTCAATAGTATTTAATCCGTCACAACTCACCATAAATTTTTTGATAAGAAGTAAATCTCACTCGGAATTTCTACCACCCTAAATAAACACTAAGTCATTTAATATCCCAATTAGTGATAGAAATACCTGAGATACAAAAATATGATTTTAATAAGATATGGGTAGCAAATTAGAGCACATAATCAGATTCAACAAATTGTTTGTAAAAAATATTTTCTTCAAAAATTAGAAACAATTTCTTAAATCAATTTCCAAATATAGAATAATAAACAAATAATAAGCAATATGGAAAGATCTCACTCGGAATCCACAGAAATAATAATTAGAATAATGTAGCTTCAAATCCGGCATCAGCAAAAATTGATTACAATTGATTCTCAAAATCACTCTTAGAAAATCTCACAATATCGTAAAATGATAACTCTTATAAAAGCTGACAAATGATAGAAACACTTTTAGCTCTCTCTTAATGAATGATTAGTCCTAAATAAAATTCACAGGTCTATTTAAAGGAATATGTAATCAATCTTCTAACGACTAGTTTACATGTGTCATGATAATTAAAAGCTCTTATAGATCCCTTATATCATAAGGACTTCATTTAGGTTCAATTTCACTTAAAAACATCTTTTAAATCTCTCAATTAAACCCCCAAAGTATTTCTCAATCTTGATAAATAACTATAGAATCTATTTCAAGTACCAAATTGAGAAATATTAATATTTAATGAACCATATTAATAGGATTTAATTAGTATATGAATCATATCTTAAATATAGATAATATCCCCTAAATCTCTCTCAAATCCCCACAAAAAATAGCTACTTTTGGATATAATCTCGGATCAAATAGTATCCTGAAACACTGCGTTCGGTTGACTGCCCAACTCAGGTTGTAGCCAAGCTATCGCCGCTGCATGTATAGGTCGACCGCCCGGTCGACTCACAGATTCAGAGAGTTCAGCAGTACTTCACTGGTCGACCTATTGGTTGACTTGTTGATTCAGAGAGTTCAGCCCTTCTTGGCTGGTCGACCTGTCGGTCGACTTAGAGATACAAGATATTACAACTTCTATATCTGGTCGACTCACCAGTCGACTGCTGTGCCTAGATCTCTTCTCTGAATACGTTTTCAACTTATTTTCTTTTACGATTTTGCCCCTTTAACCATTTTCTTCTCTTGATTAGCTCCACTAATATTCTTATATTCCATTTAAGTCATTCAAAATTATTTTTTCTTATTTCACATAGGAGCAAACAACTCAACTTAATCAAAACACACATAAAAGATAAAATACATTTTGTGCCATGTGTGTGTTCCTAAATGGGATATTAAGAGTTAAGATTCACCTGGGTTGTTTTTTGGTAGGGCGGGAAATCACACGCCGCTACTTACTCTCGCAAGTATACGAGGTCTAAGTTTTAGTATAGTGTGATCCTTAAGATTGCGTTATCGTATCCACAGGGATTGTTGTCGTTACTATTGAATATCGCGTTTGTCGTGACCTAAGTTTATCTAGGCGAAAAACCAATGTATTTAATTAATTAAACTAATACTAATATATCCTAAATTAACTACACTAATATGCTAATATGTTTTAGGGTGAAGAATTGGATAGGGATTAACGTGTTTACAAATACGTGTTCGATTCCGATTTACTTACGTTTACGTTGTTCGACCTATTTGACAACCTCGGTACGTAAACTCTACCGCCACCTATTCCGAGTGTGTGACGGGAGAATACATGACTTCGAGCCAACGAAGAAGTCCCCCTCAATGTCTTAACGACCTTAGGTCACGTGAGTCTAGCCCAGCGTTATTGATTGCACACAATCCAACTCCTTCCCGGGTTATTGGATCGTCGCGTTGTATTTACCCTATCGACAACCTCCGTTCTAAAACTCTCTCGCCGCCTCTTTCGAGTGTAAGACGAGAGATATAACGCAACTTCGAGTCAACGAAGAGGTCCCCCTCAACGTCTTAACGACCCTAGGTAGCGTGTGTCTTTCCCCACGTCATTGATTGTCCACGATTTAAACCCCGATCGGGTTATAGAATCGTGGTGTTTGTTTACCTTAATCCGAATCCGGGGTTTTGTCAAAACCCCGTATTCTTCATTTATCAATTCAAGCATAATAAACAAACAATACAATAAATACAATCAAACTATGAAGAACAAACATAAACGCAATACCAAAATCATCCAAACAACGTATTTATAAATTATAGGTTAATCCCTACTACAATCCATATTTAACTCGGGGCCATAGCCGCATATACAATGAAATAACGAGCTAAATATGCTCACATGCTCCTAAGATAAAGCAATAAGGAAAAACGATCGAAGAACTTAGCCTCGTCCGAAGATAAACCTCTAAGAACGCTCCATGATCGATTCGCCGTCTTTTCCACTTCGGAATGTGAGCTCCACCACTAAAATTCCTAACCCTTGGCTTAAATATAGCCTAAGGGGCTCAAAAATCCATGGGGGCAACAGTGAGTACCGGCCAAGGGGGAGGAGATGGGGTATTTATAGCAAAAATATCTAAAAAATATCTCAAGACTGTGCAGGGTAAATCCGCCTAGGTGGTGGAAATTGCGCCTAGGCAAAGTTAGGTTGGTTCTGTCTGATCGCCTAAGTGGTGAAGTAGGCGGTGGATTGGGAGAACATTCTGTTGGATTTTCGCCTAGGCGAAGGAAACTTCGCCTAGGCGAGTGGTTGTCAATAGCCCATCTGCGTCTTCTGCTGGATTTCCGCATAGGCAATGGAATTTTCGCCTAGGCGGTCATCCGTCAGTAACATTTTTCTCTTCTTAGCATTTTCACCGCTTAGGCGGTGGTCTGGACGCCTAAGCGGTGGGTCTGTTTCATCTTTTAGCGTCCGAGCTTGTTTATCTACCGTAACTTCGAACCGCTTTAGTTCGATCTCATTGTTTTAGCTCCAGATTCCTATCTTTTTGCCCCACACACCTGATTTATACAAAAAGTATGAAAACTAATTAAAACATAATAAAATACTATATAAACATATTCAAAGAGTAACAAATTCAGATTGGAAATAGATAAGTTTTTCACACCTATCAATACTCCCAAACTCAAAATTTAGCTAGTCCTCGAGCCAAACACACACACTAAAATGAAAATACAAAAACAACAAACTGAAATAAATAACAAACAACCTAAAAACAATCTAAATATAACAATATGCGAGTTTTAAATTCTTCTAACGGCCTATTTATTTTTCCCTCAACAACTGCCAGTTATTTCGAGTTCAGGCGGTAACACACAGCATGTAGTGTTCTAGATTTTTGACATGCAATAATGGTGAACGCTATTCTAGATCCTGTAAATGTGTTAGTGCGAGACTCAATAATATAACTATACAACGATCGGATTGGATTATCCCCCAACGAAATTTATGACTTAGACCGTAAAGGACTAGGATTTCCATAGGCTTGATTGGGGTCCACTCTCCACTAATGTAGGTTTAGTAGTTCATGAAGATCATTAGGACTTGGTTCGGTTTTGGTATATTTGGCCAAGGGTAATTTGGAATAGACAACGGGTTAACGTTGTTAACTTAACGTTACCCAAGGCTCAACGCTTGGCACATTCACTCTCGAATCCCTATAAAAAGATTGGAAAACAATCCCGAACATTAATTTAAGACTTACGTACTCACTTGTCAAAAAGAAACAGAAATAAAAAACGTATTTACATTTGGTTCTTTATTTTTTTTTCTTTATTTTTTTTTCTTTTCAATGAACATACCCCCAAACTTATTTGATTGTTACAATTGAAGGGGTGTGTGAAATACAAATGAAAAATGACAAGTGAGTACTTAAATACCAAACCAATTTGAAGTTCACCCTAATCCCAACCGCTCACATCAAGAAGCCTTTGAAATGGCTAACTTGATTCACTCAAATGTGCCTTTGGTTTAGCGATAAAGGAGTGGAAGGAATTCAATTGGCCGTGGTATTGGTTTATGTGTTTTGAATTGAAAATGCATTTAGGCTTCGACAGGGTGACGAGGGATAAACATATATCAAGGTAGGCTTCAAAGGCTCAAGTAATAAAGAGAATGCCTAAATCACGTCTCCTGAACTACCTCGCCTAGGATTTTACCTTAAGCTTCCCCTCAGTTAAGTTCTAGAATTCTTAATGTGTCATGAATTTGGCTAATCGATAATCGTCCTCAAATCAATTGAATAAAAATACATTGAGTCTATGTGCCCGTGCAAATTAGGATCTACAATAATTTTTACCAAAAAGCATAGTCAAGCACACAGAATCACACATGCATGGGTATTACCCTTGACTTCAAAAACAACTAGGGGTAATTTTCATCATTGGGTGACGGCCCATATGAATGCAAAACTCAACATATAAACAACAACACAAAAACATAAACACATTCTAACCTAAACACACATGCAATACGGAAAAACAATAACACATAAACTAACAATACTACATACTACACATCACCGCCAAACTCAAAGTGGACAGTGTCCGTAGTGAACCCAATCATCATTCTCAACATATAAAATTTAAAGCATGCTGACGAAGGGTGTTTAGAACACTTACTTGGGAGGCGAGAGGAACTCGTCTTCGAATCAAGTTGGATGAGATGGATCAAAAAGAATTGCTTGGGTTGCCTCCCAAGAAGCACGTGGTTTAATGTCCTCGACCCGACATTCAGAATGCCCTCAAGATTGGCGAGATTTATGCTTTGGATGACTCGATCTTTCAACGAAATGCCTCACCGGCTTATATGCTGGGCCAAGCACAGTAAACGGCTTGGAATCCTGTCAAAAGAGATGCATCAATACCAGTCAATCTAACATCACCAAGTACCCTGCATAAGAAACAAAAACAAAACTACAAACAAAAATTATATACAAAATATATGCCTAAAGTAAAATTAAGTCATTTACACATAATATCAATACTAACGAAATCACCAATCCCGGGAATACGAAAAACTTGGTTCTCTTATCTAAAACTTAAGTCCAGAGCTGTTACTGCGTTTTTCCGACAATAACATCAAAACAATCCTCGGTAACGGCGCCAAAAACTTGGTAGGGTGGAAAATGACACGCTGCTACTTACTCTCGCAAGTATACGAGGTTTAAGTTTTAGTATAGTGTGATCGTTAAGATTGGGTTATCATATCCATAGGGATTGTTCTTGTTACTATCGAATACCGCGTTTATCGTGACCTAAGTTTATCTAGGTGAAAAACAAATGTATTTAATTAATTAAACTAATACTAATATATCCTAAATTAACTACACTAATATGCTAATATGTTTTAGGGTGAAGAATTGCATAGGGATTAACGTGTTTACAAATACGTGTTCGATTCCGATTTACTTACGTTTACGTTGTTCGACCTATTTCACAACCTCAGTACGTAAACTCCACCGCCACGTCTTCCAAGCGTAAGACGGGGGAATACATGACTTCGAGCCAACGAAGAAGTCCCCCTCAATGTCTTAACGACCCTAGGTCACGTGAGTCTAGCCCAACGTCATTGATTGCACACAATGCAACTCCCTCCCGGGTTGTTGGATCGTCGCATTGTATTTACCCTATCGACAATCTCCGTTCTAAAACTCCCTCGCCGCCTCTTTCGAGTGTAAGACAACGGATATAACGCAACTTCGAGTAAATGAAGAGGTCCCCCTCAACATCTTAACGACCCTGGGTAGCGTGTGTCTTGCTTCACGTCATCAATTGTCCACGATTCAAACCCCGATCGGGTTATAGAATCATGGTGTTTGTTTACCTTAATCCGAATCCGGGGTTTTGTCAAAACCCCGTATTCTCCATTTATCAATTCAAGCATAATAAACAAACAATACGATAAATACAATCAAACTACGAAGAACAAACATAAACGCAACACCGAAATCATCCAAACAACGTATTTATAAATTATAGGTTAATCCCTACTACAATCCATATTTAACTCGGGGCCATAGCCGCATATACAATGAAATAATGAGCTAAATATGCTCACATGCTCCTAAGATAAATAAATAAGGAAAAATGATCGAAGAACTTAGCCTCGTCCGAAGATAAACCGCTAAGAATGCTCCACAATCGATTCCCCGTCTTCTCCACTTCGGGACGCGAGCTCCACCACTAAAATTCCTAACCCTTGGCTTAAATATAGCCTAAGGGGCTCAAAAATCCATGGGGGCAAGAGTGAGTACCGGCCAAGGGAGAGGAAAGGGGGTATTTATAGCAAAAATATCTTAAAAATATCTAAAAATATCTCAAGACTGTGCAGGGCAAATCCACCTAGGCGGTAGAAATTGCGCCTAGGCGGAGTTAGGTTGGTTCTATCTGATCGCCTAAGCGGTGAAGTAGACGGTGGACTAGGAGAACATTCTGTTGGATTTTCGCCTAGGCGAGCGGCTGTCAGTAGCCCATCTGCGTTTTCTGCTGGATTTTCGCCTAGGCGATGGAATTTTCGCCTAGGTGGTAATTCGTTAGTAACATTTTGCTATTCTCAGCATTTTCACCACTTAGGCGGTGGTCTGGACGCCTAAGCGGTGGGCCTGTTTTATCTTTTAGCGTCTGAGCTTGTTTATCCACCGTAACTTCGAACCTCTTTGGTTCGATCTCATCGTTTTAGCTTCAGATTCCTATCTTTTTGCCCTACACACCTAATTTATACAAAAAGTATGAAAACTAATTAAAACATAATAAAAATACTATATAAACATATTCGAAAACTAACAAATTCGGATTGGAAATAGATAGGTTTTTCACACTTATCATTTTTCCTAATTTCTTCAAACTCTTAATTCTTTTTCATCATCACGACATCTTCATTTCTTATCTATTTAATTTAAGGTCTTCATTACTGGAACTTTAAATCACTGAAACACTCAATTAAACATTAGTTCCACTAAAATATCAATATTTAATTGTTCATCAAAATCTTAGGATCAACATGCTTGATAGGGATATCGGTTTTGACGTGGTTACATATTCACTCACTTTACAATTGGAAGAGGTAGTGAGTGAGGTTTAGAAACCTAAATTGTTGAATAGGTTGATGACCGTTAATGTAAACTAGAATAAATCAAGTACATATGAGTGAACAAAGTTAATCTCTAGATAATCCATTTCCATAGAATTTATTCCAAGTATTGTAGTTTAATTAGTTTTCATATCTCAAACACCTTTTAAATCTTAAATCGTTTAGATAAAATGGAGTTATTCTAATTGTAGTACTTAGCTTGTTCTAATGATAAATATTAGTGGAAGATACTTGATATTTGGATCACTTTATTACTTGTTGACCTCGTGCACTTGCGAGTAATTCATAGTGCATAAATTATCGCCAACAATTACTACGTCTAGTCCCGTGAGCTCCACAGGACTTTCGCAATCCGCTAATTCACTAATTTCTATCCCAGGTAGGAACCAAACCCTTACAATCATTTTCACAGGTTTGGGATTAAGCTAATTGTTTTCTAAAGATCAGAATCAAACCTTTGCACTTTCACACTATTGCACTTTTCCCTTTTCACAAGCTTAGGAAGAACATTATATTTTTCACACTAAATACTAACCTAATTATATTTCAGGAAGAATTAAAACCTAATCCTTTTAAAAGGTTAAATATAAAATATAATCCTTTTCACAGGTTAAAGATCAAACCCAAACTACCCTAATTAGACACCGTCCCAAATAAGTCTAATCCACTCACACTCGCAAAAACAAAAAAATTCACGAGTTTCTTCCCACAAGAGCTTCTATTACCTCAAAACAATTATACCCAATTAATATCCCAAGAACTATATGAGAAATAAATCTGATTTAATTAATTAAAGCACAAATAATATTTAATCAGATTTCGCAGGCGAAAATCGATTCTTAGGATACACAAGATTTTTAAACAAGAAAACAATTTTGTTGGACCAAAGATTTATCCAAGAAGGGGGTAAATTGGGTAGTGAAAAAAATTCAAATAATTAATTCAAAAACAAGTTATTAATTTCCTTAATTGATTATTATCTTATTAAGTAGCAAAAATGTGTTTAACTAAGTGTACACCCAAACAACAGAAATCTAATAATGTAACGTACAAAGATTTATCCTGGTTCGAGAAGCTACTCTTACCTACGTCTAGTCCCCCGAGCTCTACAGGGATTTCACAATCTACTAACCCTTTGGTTCCTACCAAACCCTAACAATCCTAATTTATTTCGTAGGTTGGTGGCGGAATATTATGTTGCCACTTTCACCGCAGGTGTACGGGTCAAGTTTTAGTATAGATGTAGAGAGTAAGGGTTATCATGTCCACAAGGATTGATTGAGATTATTATCGAGTAACGCAATTGTCATAACCTAATTTTATCTAGGCGATTAAAAAATGATTTATAATTAATTAATACTACTACTAAGTTAATTAATCTAATATACTAATATTACTAATATGAGATGTTTAGGGAAAAAGATTATCTAGGGATTAACTTCATTTACAAAAATGTGTTTGGTTTCGTTTAGTTTACAATAACGGTGTTTAACCTATCCGACAATCTCTGTATCGTAAACTCACTCACCACCTCTCCCGAGTGTAAGATGAGTGAATATGAGACTTTGTTTCAATGAAGAAGTCCCCCTCAACGTCTTAACGACACTAGGTCACATGAGTCTTTCCCTAACGACATGGATTGCACACTTTCTAACTCCCTCCTAGGTTATTAGATCGTCACGTTGTGTTTACCCTAGTCCAAATTCGGGCTTACCTGTCCTGAGTGTGAAACCCCAATTTCTCACTATATCTAAACAAGCATATAAACATGACAAATCGATAAACACAATCGAATTCGCGAAGAACAACCGTTAAAGAAACACAACCCAAACAAACGATATTTTCATAAATATTATTAATCTTTAGACAAAATCTGTTTAGCTCATGGCCATAATCATTTATACAAAGAAAAACGAGCTAAACATGCTCAACAAACTACCGAAGTTAAGAAATTAAAGAGAGAAATGAAAGAAACATAGTTTTAGTATGAAGATTTGGCGCTAAAATTGTTCAACGATCGCTTCTCCTTCTATGCAACATATTCTTCTCCTTCGGATTTGGTTGAGCACTCCCCGAAATACTCTCAAACTATACTAAACCTTAAGAGGTCTCTTTTTGCCGAATAAAGAGAAGGAAGGAAGAAATAGGGAACAAAAATATCTAAAATTAGTGCAGAGTGACCGCCACGGCAGTAGGCATGTCGACAAAGCCACCGCTGCGACGGTGACCTGTCGCTACGGCGGTAGGCACAGTAGGCAACTTATCTGCATTTTCACCACTGCAATGGTTAATTCACGCTGCGTCGGTGGGTTTTCTGCATTCCCTGTATTCTTACCACCGCAGCGGTGGGCTGCAGCTTTGAAACAATTGCCTTTTTACTTGTTTTCCCATCGTTCATCCACTGACTTACTCCAATTAGCTTGATATTCAATTATTTTAGCTCATTTTCACCCCAAACACCTAATTTATAACAAAAAGAATAAAAACATATTAAAATACTATAATAATACTAAAAAACTAATAAGTTCGATTTGGAAATAGATAGGTAAATTACACCTATGAAATACCCCCAAACTTGGAATTTTGCTAGTCCTCGAGCAAAACACTCACACTAAAATGAAAAACACAACTAAATTAAATAGCAAGAACAACCTAAACACAAATAATCTAAACATAATGATATGCGAGTTTTGAATTCTTCTACCGACCAAAACATTTTTCCTTCAACAACCTCTATTCATATCGAGTTCAAGTAGTAAAACGCACCATGTGGTGTTCTAGAATTTCGACATTCAATAATGGTAACGTTGTAGACTCTTTCAATGTGTGTGGACTAGACTCAATAATATAGCTATCCAAGATCGGTTTGGATTATCCACCAACAAAACTCATGACTTAGACCGTAAAGGAATACGATTTCCATACGACTGATTGGGTTTCACTCTCCACTAATGTAGGCTTGGAAGTTCAAAAAGATCAATAGGACTTGGTTCGATTTTGAGAAGGGTATATCAGGAATATAAAGAATGGGTTAACGTTGTTAACTTAACGATACCCAAGGCTCATTGCTTGGCACATAATAGCTCTGGAACCCCCATAGATAAATTGAAAACAATCCTGAACAAACATTTAAGACCAACGTACTCACTTGTCAAAAGAAACATAAATTTTACTATATATACATATATATATATATATAAACTTACCACACCCCCAAACTTATTTGATTATTAAAATTTCATGGGTGTGGTTAAAAAGAAAGAAAAATGACAAGTGAGTACTCGAATACCGAACCAATCAATAGTTCGCCCTAAACCCAACTGCTCACTTCAAGTAGCATAAAAGAATGTTAACTTGATTCACTTAAATTGTGCCTTCAGTTCAGCAATATAGGTTTGGAAAATGTTCAATTGGCCAGGGTATTAGTTACGTGTTCATAATTAAAATGGATTTATATGCTTTAACAGGGTAACGAGGGATAAACATTTAGCGTGGTAGGATTTAAAGGCACAAGTGACAAAAAGAATGCCTAAATTATGTCTCCTGAACTACCTCGCCTTGGATTTCACCTCAAGCTTCCCCTCAATCAGGTTGTAGAATCCTTAAATTGTCACGAGTTTGGCTAATCGATAATCTGCCTCAAATCAATTAAATAGATAAACATTGAGTCTATGTGCTTGTGCAAATTAGGATCCACAATAACTTTTACCAAAAAGCATTGTCAAGCACACAGAACACACATGAATGGGCATTACCCTTGACCTCGAAAACAACCAGGGAGTAAAATCATCATTGGGTTATGGCCCAGATGAACGCAAAATTCAACATGCAACAACAACAATACAAAAACACATTCTATTCTAAAGAAACATGCACACAATTTAACTAAAAACAATAAAACATACTAAAATACTACACATCACTTACAAACTTAAAACAGGTACTGTCCACAACAACCCGTCAGTGATCCCAAAGAAAGCATAAAGTATAACATTTAAGACGGGGGTTTAAAACACGCACATGGGGGGCGAGACAAGCTAGCCTCCGAATCAAGTTGGCAGTGATGGATTTAAGTTATTTTTTACCTGGGTTACCTCCTACGAAGTGCTTGACTTAAGGTATTTAGCCTAACATGGAGAAATGCTCATCAAAGAGTGGATTCTGCTCGTAGTACATATCGTACAACACCACAGTCGGGTCTTGATTCAGAACACCCTCAAGACTGGCATGATTTGGCATTGTTTGGTCCAAGCTTTCAACAAGACTCTCTATTGGCTCATGTACTTGGTGGGCATGAAAGAGCATTGCTTTTGGTGGAGACGGATAAGTGAGCCACATCGGATTCTCGTAGATGTGATCATTTTGGATCGGCGGTGGCATCACAATGTGGATCTCCAATGGTGACGAATCACAATCATTGATCTATGATTAGGTTTCTAGCTTATTTGAATAATCATCTATGAATGCTCCCAAGCTCCTTCCACTCGTTTTCGGGTTATTTGATCGTCGTGTTATGTTTACTCTAGTCCGAATTGGGGGTTTCCTCTCCCGAGTATTAAACCTAGATTTCTCACTATATCTGAACAAGCATATAAACATGACAAACTGATAAACACAATCAAATTAGCGAAGAACAACCGTTATAGAAACACAACTCAAACAAATGACATTTTCATAAATATTATTAATCCCTAGACAAAATCCATTTAGCTTATGGCCATGACCATTTATACAATGAAAAACGAGTTAAACATGCTCAACGAACTACCAAAGGTAATAAATTAAAGAGAGAAACAAAAGAAACTTAGCCGTAGTTTGAATATTTGGTGCTAAAACCGTTCAATGATCGCTTCTCCTTCTTCGCATCGTGTTCTTCTCCTTCGAATTTGATTAAGGACTTCCTAAAACACTCTCAAACTATACTAAACCCTATGGGGTCTCTCTTCGCCGAATGGAGAGGAGGGAGGAAGAAATAGGGAACAAAAATATCTAAAATTAGTGTAGTGTGACCGCCGCGGCGGTGACCTATCGCTGCGCCGATGGGCACAGTAGGGATCGTCTCTTCATTTTAACTGCCGCGACGTTGAATTCATGCTACGACGGTAGGTTTTCTATATTCCCAGTATTCTCATCGCTACGGTGGTGGTCTGACCGCCACGGTGGTGGGCTGCAGCTTTGAAATAATTATGTTTCTGCTCATTTTCTTAATGTTCTTCCATCGACTTGCTCCAATTAGCTTGATGTTCATTCGTTTTAGCTCATTTTCACCCCAAACACCTGATTTTTAACAAAACGAATAAAAACATATTAAAACATATCAAAATACTATAATAATACTCTAAAACTGACAAGTTCGGTTTAGAAATAGATAGGTAAATTACACCTATAAAATACCCCCAAACTTAGAATTTTGCTAGTCCTCGAGCAAAACATTCACACTAAAATGAAAAACACAACTAAATTAAATAGCATGAACAACCTAAACATAAACAATCTAAACATAACGATATGCAAGTTTTGAATTCTTCTACCGACCAAAACATTTTTCCCTCAACAACCCCCAGTCATATCGAGTTCAGGTGGTAAAACACACCATGTAGTGTTCTAATATTTTGACATTCAATAATGGTAAATGCCATTGTAGATCCTTTCAACGTGTGTGGACTAGACTTAATAATATAGCTATCTAAGATCGGATGGGATTATCCACCAACGAAACTCACGACTTAGACCGTAAAGGAATAGGATTTCCATACGACTGATTGGGTTTTGCTCTCCACTAATGTAGGCTTGGAAGTTCAAAAAGATCAATAGGACTTGGTTCAATTTAGAGAAGGGTATATTGGGAATATGAAGAACGGGCTAATGTTGTTAACTTAACGATACCCGTGGCTCATTGCTTGTCACATAATAACTCTGGAACCCCCATAGATAAATTGGAAACAACCCTGAACAAACATTTGAGACCGACATACTCACTTGTCAAAAGAAACAGAAATTTTACTATATATATATATATATATTTTAAAACTTATTTGATTATTAAAATTTCATGGGTGTGGTTAAAAAGAAAGAAAAATGACAAGTGAGTACTCGAATACCGAACCAATCAACAGTTCGCCCTAAACCCAACCGCTCAGTTCAAATAGCATAAAAGAATGCTAACTTGATTCACTCAAATTGTGCCTTCGGTTCAGCGATATAGGTTTGGAAAATGTTCAATTGGCCAGGGTATTAGTTATGTGTTCATAATTAAAACGGCTTTAAAGGATTTGACAGGGTGGTAACGGATAAACATTTAGCGTGGTAGGCTTCCAAGGCTCAAGCGACAAAAAGAATGCCTAAATTATGTCTCCTGAACTACCTCGCCTTGGATTTCACCTCAAGTTTCCCCTCAATCAGGTTCTAGAATCCTTAAATTGTTATGAGTTTAGCTAATCGATAATCTACCTCAAATCGATTAAATAGATATACATTGAGTCTATGTGCTCGTGCAAATTAGGATTCACAATAACTTTTACCAAAACGCATTGTCAAGCACACAGAACACACATGAATGGGCATTACCCTTGACCTCGAAAACAACTAGGGGGTAAAATCATCATCGGGTTATGGCTCAGATGAACGCAAAACTCAGCATACAACAACAACAATACAAAAACACATTCTATTCTAAACAAACATGCACACAATTTAACTAAAAACAATAAAACATGCTAAAATACTACATATCACTTCCAAACTTAAAACTAGTAATGTCCACAACAACCCATCAGTGATCCCAATGAAAGCATAAAGTATGATATTGAAGACGGGGGTTTAGAACATGTACATGGGAGGCGAGACAAGCTAACCTCCAAATCAAGTCGGTGGTGACGGATTTAACTTATTTTTTACCTGGGTTACCTCCTATGAAGTGCTTGATTTAAGGTCTTTAGCTGTACATAGAGAAGTGCTCGTCAAAGAGAGGTTTCTGCCCGTAGTACGTGTCGTACAACACCACATCTGGGTCTTGATTTAGAACGCCCTCAAGACTGGCATGATTTGGCATTGTTTGGTCCAAGATTTTAACAAGACTCTCTATTGGCTCATGTACTTGGTGGGCATGAAAGAGCATTGCTTTTGGCGACAACGGATAAGTGAGCCACATCGGATCCTCGTAGATGTGAACATTTTGGATCGGCGGTGGCATCACAATGTGGATCTCCAATGGTGATAAATCACTATCGTTGATCCTTTCTTGGGTTCCTGGCTCATTCGAATAATCATCTATGAATGCTCCCAATCTCCTTCTGCTCGTTTTCGGTTCCTCGTGGTGGTCTTCAATGGATGTGGCATTTATATCACCCAGTGCCACCACGTTTGACTCAACCTCAATTAAGGAGATAAGATAACCAATTTGCGTCTTAAGAGACATTACGACCGCATTGATTTTAGTGCAGACCGTCTTGATATTATCAAGACGATCCTCATGCTCATTGATCCTGTCGTTCATTTCCCTCCAAACAGTCTGAGTCTTCCCCAAGCATTGGTTGTTCGTTGAATAATTTCAACAGTGAAAATCATACTCGGCCATGTCTTCCAACAACAAATAGGCTTCATTTGTAGTTAGTTGGTCAAAAGAGGTGGTACCGTTTTCTTTTTCAACCCACGTTTTGGTCGCGGCTAATAACCCATCGAGGAAGTTTAGTAGTTGATACTCCCTCAGGAGACAATGGTTAAGAAAGTGGAACAACAATTCCTTGTAATGATCCCAAACACTATAAAATGACTCAGAATCTCGTTAAAAGAAATGCAAATGTACCTGTTGATCTAACATCTTCATGCACCCTATAGGAAAACAAAAATAAAATTACAAAGAAAAATAAAATTATAAACACTAAAAAATTTCTAAATTAAAATCGGGTCATTTACTCACAATATCGACAATAATCTAAAACACAATCCCCGGCAATAGCGCAAAAACCATGGTGGTGGAATATTATGTCACCACATTCACCGCAAGTGTACGGGTCAGGTTTTAGTATATATGCGAAGAGTAAGGGTTATCATGTCCACATGGATTGATTGAGATTATTATCGAGTACCGCAATTATCATAACCTAATTTTATCTAGGCGATTGAAAAATGATTTATAATTAATTAATACTAATACTGAGTTAATTAATTGAATATACTAATATTACTAATATGAGATATTTAGGGAAAAAAATTATCTAGGGATTAACCTCATTTACAAAAACGTGTTTTGTTTTGTTTAGTTTACAATAACAGTGTTCAACCTATCCCACAATCTCAGTATCATAAACTCACTCACCACCTCTCTTGAGTGTAAGATGAGTGAATATGCGACTTTGTGTCAACGAAGAATTCCCCCTCAACGTCTTAACGACACTAGGGCACATGAGTCTTGCCCTAACGTCATGGATTGCATACTTTCTAACTCCCTCCCGGGTTATTATATCGTCGCGTTGTGTTTACTCTAGTCCGAATTCGGGGTTACCTCTCCCGAGTGTCAAACCCCGATTTCTTACTATATCTAAACAAGCATATAAACATGACAAACTAATAAACAAAATCGAATTAGCGAAGAACAACCGTTATAGACACACAACTCAAACAAACGACATTTTCATAAATATTATTAATCCCTAGACAAAATCCGTTTAGCTCATGGCCATGACCATTTATACAATGAAAAACAAGCTAAACATGCTCAACGAACTACCAAAGTTAAGAAATTAAAGAGAGAAACAAAAGAAACTTAGCCGTAGTATGAAGATTTGGTGCTAAAACCGTTCAACGATCGCTTCTCCTTCTTCACATCGTGTTCTTCTCCTTCAGATTTGATTAAGGACTTCCCAAAATGCTCTCAAACTTTACTAAACCCTATGGGGTCTCTCTTCACCGAATGGAGAAGAGGGAGGAAGAAATAGGGAACAAAAATATCTAAAAAAATATGTAAAATTAGTGCAGTGTGACTATGGTGGCGGTGGGCATGTCGACAAGGTCAATGCTACGGCGGTGACCTATCGCTGCGGTAGTGGGCATAGTAGGCAGCTTCTCTTCATTTGCACTGCCGTGGCGGTGAATTCATACTGCGGCGATAGGTTTTCTACATTCCTGGTATTCTCATCACTATGGTGGTGGTCTGACCACCGTGACGGTGGGCTTCATCTTTGAAACAATTGTCTTTTTGCTCGTTTTCTTACCGTTCTTCTACTGACTTGCTCCAATTAGCTTGATGTTCAATCCTTTTAGCTCATTCTCACCCCAAACACCTGATTTATAACAAAAAGCTTAAAAACGTATTAAAACATATCAAAATACTATAATAATACTCGACAACTAACAAGTTCGGTTTGGAAATAGATAGGTAAATTAGACCTATGAAATACCCCCAAACTTGGAATTTTGCAAGTCCTCGGGCAAAAAACTCACACTAAAATGAAAAACACAACTAAATTAACTAGCATGAACAACCTAAACACAAACAATCTAAACATAAGGATATGCGAGTTTTGAATTCTTCAACTAACCAAAACATTTTTCCCTTAACAACCCCCAGTCATATCGAGTTCAAGTGGTAAAAAGGACCATGTAGTGTTCTAGAATTTAGACATGCAATAATGGTAAATGCCATTGTAGATCCTTTCAACGTGTGTGGACTAGACTCAATAATATAGCTATCCAAGATCGGATTGGATTATTCACCAACGAAACTCATGACTTAGACCGTAAAGGAATAGGATTTCCATACGACTGATTGGGTTTCACTCTCCACTAATGTAGGCTTGGAAGTTCAAAAAGATCAATAAGACTTGGTTCGATTTTGAAAAGGGTATATCAGGAATATAAAGAATGCGTTAACGTTGTCAACTTAACGATACCCGAGGCTCATTGCTTGGCACATAATAACTCTCGAACCACCATAGATAAATTAGAAACAACCCTGAACATACATTTAAGACCGACGTACTCACTTATCAAAAGAAACAAAAATTTTAATATATATATATATATATTTAAAGACTTACCACACCCCCAAACTTATTTGATTATTAAAATTTCATGGGTGTGGTAAAAAGAAAGAAAAATGACAAGTGAGTTCTAGAATCCTTAAATTGTCATGAGTTTGGTTAATCGATAATGTTCCTCAAATCAATTAAATAGATATACATTGAATCTATGTGCTCGTGCAAATTTGGATCCACAATAACTTTTACCAAAACGCATTGTCAAGCACACAAAACACACATGAATGGGCATTACCCTTGGCCTCGAAAATAACCAGGGGGTAATATCATCATCGGGTTATGGCCCAGATGAACGCAAAACTCAGCATGCAACAACAACAATACAAAAACACATTCTATTCTAAACAAACATGCACACAATTTAGCTAACAACAATAAGACATACTAAAATACTACACGTCACTTCCGAACTTAAAACAGGTAATATTCACAACAACCTATCAGCAATCCCAACAAAAGAATATAGAATGATATTGAAGACGGGGGTTTAGATCACCTACCTGGGAGGCAAGACAAGCTCGCCTTCAAATCACGTTAGCGGTGACAGATTTAACTTATTTTTTACTTGGGTTGTCTCCCAAGAAGCACTTGATTTAAGGTCTTCAGCCTGACATGGATAAGTCCTTGTCAAAGAGCGGTTTTCTCCCATAGTACATGTCTTACAACACCATATATGGGTCTTGATTCAAAACGCCCTCAAGACTGGCGAGATTTGATATTGTTGGGTCCAAGCATTCAATAAGACTCTTCACTGGCTCATGTGCTTGGTGGGCATGAAAGAGAATTGATTTTGGCGGCGAAGGATAATTGAGCCACATCGGATCCTCGTAGATGTGATCGTTTTGGATCAGCGGTGGTATCATAATATGGATCTCCAATGGTGACGAATCACAATCGTCGATCTATGCTTGGGTTCCCGGCTCATTCGAATAATCATCTATGAATGCTCCCAAGCTCTTTTCATTTTTTTCTGGTTTCTCGTGGTGGCTTTCAATGGATGTGGCGTTTGTATCTCCCAATGCCACCATATCTGACTCGGCCTCAATTAAGTAGATAAGCTAACCGATTTGTGTATTAAGAGATATTAAGGTCACATCGATTTTAGCATAGACTGTCTCGATATTATTAAGACGATCCTTGTGCTCATTGATCCTGTCATTCGTCTCCCTCCAGAAAGTCTGAGTCTTCTCCATAAATTCAGCTAACATTTCTTCCAGGTGGGAAGACTCCACATCTTGGACCGGGGTGTTAATCTATGGCGCCGAAATATTGGAACTCTCCCCCAAGCCGTGGTAGTTCGTTGAATAATTACAATAGTGAAAATCATACTCGGCCATGTCTTCCAACAACCAATAGGCTTCATCCACAGTTAGTTGGTCGAAAGCGATGGTACTATTTCCTCTTTCAACCCACGTTCTGGTTGCGGCTACTAACCAATCGAGGAAGTTTAGTAGTTGACACTCCCTCTGAAAATAATGGTTCGGAAATAGGAACGACAATTCCTTGTAACGATCTCAAGCACTATAAATAGGCTCGGAATCCCGTTGAAAGAAATGCAAAAGTACCTATTGATCAATCATCTTCAAGCACTCTATAGGAAAACAAAAACAAAACTACAAAGGAAAACAAATTATAAACACTAAAAAATACCTAAATTAAAATTGGGTCATTTACTCACAATATCGACAATAATCTAAAACACAATCCTTGGCAACGGCGCTAAAACCTTGGTGGTGGAATATTACGTCGCCACTTTCAATGCCAGTGTACGAGTCAAGTTTTAGTATAGATGAGGAGAATAAGGGTTATCGTGTCCATAGGGATTGGTTGAGATTATTATCGAGTACCGCAATTGTTATGACCTAGTTTTATCTAGGCGATTAAAAAATAATTTATAATTAATTAATAATAATACTAGGTTAATTAATCTAATATACTAATATTACTAATATGATATGTTTAGGGGAAAATATTATCTAGGGATTAACTTCATTTACAAAAATGTGTTTGGTTTTGTTTAGTTTACAATAACGGTGTTCAACCTATTCGACAATCCCTGTATTGTAAACTCACTCACCACCTCTCCCGAGTGTAAGATGAGTGAATATGAAACTTCACATCAATAAATAAGTCCCCTTTAATGTCTTAACTACACTAGGTCACATGAGTCTTTCCCCAACGTCAAGGATTCAACACTTTCTAACTCCCTCTCGGGTTATTAGATCGTCGCGTTGTGTTTACCCTAGTCTGAATTCCGAGTTACTTCTCCCAAGTGTTAAACCCCAATTTCTCACTATATCTAAATAAGCATATAAACATAACAAACCAATAAACACAATCAAATTAGCGAAAAACAACCGTTAAAGAAACACAACTTAAACAAATGACATTTTCATAAATATTATTAATCCCTAAACAAAATCTATTTAGTTCATGGCCATAACCATTTATATAATAAAATACGAGATAAACATGATCAACAAACTAGCAAAGTTAAGAAATTAAAGAGAGAAATGAAAGAAACTTAGTCCTAGTCTGAAGATTTGGTGCTAAAACCGTTTAACAATTGCTTCTCCTTCTTCCCAATGTGTTTTTCTCCTTCGGATTTGGTTGAGCAGTTCTCAAAACACTCTCAAACTATACTAAACCCTAAGGGGTCTCTCTTCTCCGAATGGAGAGGATGGAGGAAGAAATAGGGAACAAAAATATCTAAAATTAGTGCAGAGTGACCGCTGCAACGATGGGCATGTTGGCAAAGTCCTCGCTGCGGTGGTGGGCACAGTAGGCAGCTTCTCTGTAGGTGAATTCACGCTGCGGTGATGGGTTTTATACATTCCCATTATTCTCACCGCTGCGGCGGTGGGCTGCAGCTTTGAAACAATTGCCTTTTTGCTCGTTTTCCCACCGTTCTTCCACCGACTTACTCCGTTTAGCTTGATATTCAATCGTTTTAGATATTTTCTCCCCAAACACCTGATTTAAAACAAAAAGAATAAAAACATATTAAAATACTATAATAACACTCGAAAACTAACAAGTTCGGTTTGGAAATAGATAGATAAATTACACCTATCATAGGTTCAGAATCAATCTTTACACTCACACTATTATAATATTACACTTATCCTTTTCACAGTCTTATGACTTATCACTTCATAAAAATCATTTTAAGACCTTAAACGTATCACTTATTTCTATAACGTATATAAGATTATTCATTTTAAAGTGTTGTGCATGATCCTAATTCGCGTTGCATTAAGAGCATAAACGCAATTAGTTATTTTCACCTAATTGTCTTCAATGCTGTAAAAATCTTCATTATCTTCATCTTACACCAGTCTTGAATTCATTTGATTCTTCAATAATCGCGCCATGAATTATTTAATGATTAATCTTATTTTACCCATTTTTTTCTTAAGTCAACCTGTTGAACTTTTAATATGAAACCACTCAATAAAACTATCAGTTTTATAAAACACCAACGTTTAATTGTTCATCAAAATACTAGGTTCAATAATCTTTTCATTTTTTATGATGACAATTGACTCTGATGTTTTCTCAAAAATAATGTAACCGTGCTCCCCCTAAATTTGAGGACATATTTTTTTTACTGGTTTAAGCATCATTAATGAGAAACAAAAGAATTTATCAAAAAGATTTTCAATATAGTATAACATATTGTTATTCTTAAAAATAATTTCCCCCTATGTGACTACAATGCTTAGGAGAACAAATACTAAAACATCATATAACTTCTCCCACTTTGTCATCTCAAAAAGTGGGTACAAAGGATCAAAACATTATTCTAACCATACATCATTATTTCTAGCCATATGACATACCCTGAATTTTGTTGAAAGTAGAAGAAGTAGAAATCGAGAAGAAGAGGAAAACAAAAGTTTTCATACCACCCTCTCGAAATCCTTAGAATTCATTCATTTTTCAAAATGACTTTTCAAGGGTTTTTCCATACGGCTATTTTGAAAACGTTGTTAGGGTTAGGATTTATGCTTGAAAAAGTGGTCTCCACTTAGCATAGGATTAATTGGTGTACTAGGTCACCGATATTTTAGAAATTCATTTTTTGTTTTGAAATGACCCGCGTTTTGACTCGTAAAGGTCTTGTATCAGATATTTCTTTAGGTTCGGGGGTCAGTTATACTCGAAGAAGGTTTTAAGAACCCCAAGATACCCGTCCAAAGATGGTACCTCAGTTTAAATAAATATCCACTTTAAAACAAAATCTAAGTAACTTTCTTTGGTTTTGATTAACAAAATTATTCCCTTATTTAATATTTTTTTCTTTTTTATGGATTTTTTAATGTAATGAAAGTAGTAAACGTTAACCAATCAACGATAACCCAATAATATTATATAAAATGAAAATATTTTTGTATTTTTTAACTACTAAACCTTATAAAGGTTGCCTACTGATAGGTGTGAAAAACATATCTATTTCCAATCCGAATTTGTTAGTTTTTGAATATGTTTATATATTATTTTATTATGTTTTAATTAGTTTTCATACTTTTTGTATAATCAGGTGTGTGGGGCAAAAAAATAGGAAACTGGAGCTAAAACGATGAGATCGAACCAAAGCGGTTCAAAGTTACGGTAGATAAACAAGCTCGGAGGCTAAAAGATGAAATAGGTCTACCGCTTAGGCATCCAGACCACCGCCTAAGCAGTGAAAATGCTGAGAAGAGAAAAATGTTACTGACGGACGACCTCTTAGGCGAAGATTCTATCACCTAAGCGGAAATCCAGTAGAGGACGCAAAAGGGCTACTGACAGCCGCTCGCCTAGGCAGAAATTCTAGTCCAACGCCTAGGCGATCAGAAAAAATCGACCTAACTCTGCCTAGGCGCAATTTCCACCGCCTAGGTATATTTTCCCTGCACAGTGTTGAGATATTTTTAGATATTTTTAGGATATTTTTGCTATAAATATCCCCTCTCCTCCCCCTTGGCGGAAAACTCTCTTGCCCCCATAGATTTTTGAGCCCCTTAGGCTATATCTAAGGGTATAGTTAGGGATTTTAGTGGTGGAGCTCACATCTCGAAGTGGAGAAGACGGCGAATCGATCGCAAAGCGTTCTTAGCGGTTTATCTTTGGACGAGGTTAAGTTGTTCGATTATTTTTCCTTATTTCATTATCTTAGGAGTATGTGAGAATTTTTAGCTCATTATTTTATTGTATATGCGGCTATGGCCACGAGTTAAATATGGATTGTTGTAAGGATTAACATTATATTTATAAATACGTTGTTTGGATGATTTCGGTGTTACGTTTTTGTTTGTTCTTTGTAGTTTGATTCTATTTATCATATTGTTTGTTTATTATGCTTGGATTGATAAATGGAGAATACGGGGTTTTGACAAACCCCGGATTCAGATTAGGGTAAACAAACACCATGATTCTATAACCCGGTCGGGGTTTGAATCGTGGGCAATCGATGACGTGGGACTAGACACACGCTACCTAGGGTCATTAAGACATTGAGGGGGACCTCTTCGTTGACTCGAAGTTACGTTATATCCCTCGTCTTACACTCGGAAGAGGTGGCAAGGGAGTTTTAGAACGGAGATTGTCGATAGGGTAAATACAACGCGACGATCCAATAATCTGGGAGGGAGTTGGATTGTGTGCAATCAATGACGCTGGGCGAGACTCACATGACCTAGGGTCGTTAAGATGTTGAGGGGGACTTCTTCGTTGGCTCGAAGTCTTGTATTCCCCATCTTACACTTAGAAGAGGTGGCGGTGGAGTTTACGTACCGAGGTTGTCAAATAGGTCGAACAACGTAAACGTGAGTAAATTGGAATCGAACACATATTTGTAAACACGTTAATCCCTATGCAATTCTTTACCCTAAAACATATTAGCATATTAGTGTAGTTAATTTAGGATATATTAGTATTAATTTAATTAATTACATATATTTGTTTTTCTCCTAGATAAACTTAGGTCACGACAAACGCGGTATTCGATAGTAACGACAAAAATCCCTATGGATACGATAACCCGATCTTAATGATCATACTATACTAAAACTTAGACCTCGTATACTTGCGAGTGTTAGTAGTGGCGTGTTATTTCGCGCGCTACCAAGTTTTTGGCGCCGTTGCTGGGGATTGTTTTGATGTTATTGTCAGAAAAACACAGTAACGGCTCCGGACTTGAGTTTTAGATCGGAGAAGTAAGTGTTTCATATTGCCGGGATTGGCGAAGTTGTTATTATTGATATTGGGTGAAAGTGACCGAATTTTACTTTAGGCATTTCTTTGTATATAATTTTTGTTTGTAGTTTTGTTTTTGTTTCCAATGCAGGGTACTTGGCGATGTTAGATCGATGGGTATTGATGCATTCCTTTTGACGGGATTCCAAGCCGTTTTACGTTGCTTGGCCAAGCACATAAGCCAGTGAGGCATTTTGTTGAGAGTTTGAGCCATCGAAAGCAAAACCTCGCTAATCTTGAGGGCATTCTAAATGTCGGGCTGAGGACATTAAACCACACGCTTCTTGGAAGGAAACCCAAGCAATTCTTTTTGATCCATCACATCCGACTTGATTCGGAGGCGAGATCCTCTCGCCTCCCAGGTAAGTGTTCTAAACACCCTTCGTCCGCATGCTTTAAATTTCATATGTTGAGATTGATGATTGGGTTCGCTGAGGACACTATCCACTTTGAGTTTGGAAGTGATGTGTAGTATGTAGTATTGTTAGTTTATGTGTTATTGTTTTTCCGTATTGCATGTGTGTTGAGGTTAGAATGTGTTTATCTTTTTGTGTTGTTATTTATATGTTGAGTTTTGCATTCATCTGGGCCGTCACCCAATGATGAAAATTACCCCTGGTTGTTTTCAAAGTCAAGGGTAATATCCATGCATGTGTGATTCTGTGTGCTTGACTATGCTTTTTGGTAAAAATTATTGTAGATCCCAATTTGCACGGGCACATAGACTCAATGTATTTCTATTCAATTGATTTGAGGAAGATTATCGATTAACCAAATTCATGACACATTAAGGATTCTAGAACTTGATGGAGGGGAAGCTTAAGGCGAAATCCTAGGCGAGGTAGTTCAGGAGACGTGATTTTGGCATTCGTTTTGTTGCTTGAGCCCTTGAAGCCTACCTTGATATATGTTTATCCCTCGTCACCCTGTCGAAGCCTAAATGCAAATTCAATTTAGAACACATAAACCAGCAATACCATGGCCAATTGAATTCCTTCCAGTCCTTTATCGCTAAACCAAAGGCACAATTTGAGTGAATCAAGTTAGCTATTGCAAAGGCTTGTTGATGTGAGCGGTTGGGATTAGGGCAAACTTTAAATTGGTTCGGTATTTGAGTACTCACTTGTTGTTTTTCATTTGTATTTCACACACCCCTTCAATTGTAACAATCAAATAAGTTGGGGGTGTGTTCGTTGAAAAGAAAAGAAAAAATAAAATAAAAATAAAAATAAAAATAAGGAACCAAATGTAAATACGGTTTTTATTTTCGTTTCTTTTTGACAAGTGAGTACGTAGGTCTTCAATGCATTGTTTGGGATTGTTTTCCAATTTTTTTATGGGGATTCGAGAGTGAATGTGCCAAGCATTGAGCCTTGGGTAACGTTAAGTTAACAACGTTAACCCGTTTTCTATTCCAAATTACCCTTGGCCAAATTAACCTTAACCGAACCAAGTCCTAATGATCTTCATGAACTACTAAACCTACATTAGTGGAGAGTGGACCCCAATCAAGCCTATGGAAATCCTAGTCCTTTACGGTCTAAGTCATGAATTTCGTTGGTAGATAATCCAATCTGATCGTTGTATAGTTATATTATTGAGTCTCGTACTAACACGTTTAGAGGATCTAGAATAGCATTCACCATTATTGCATGTCAAAAATCTAAAACCTCATGATGTGTGTTACCGCCTGAACTCGATATAACTGGCGGTTGTTGAGGGCAAAAATAAATAGGTCGTTAGAAGAAGTCAAAACTCGCATGTTGTTATGTTTTGATTGTTTTTAGGTTGTTTGTTATTTATTTCCGTTTGTGTATTTTTCATTTTAGTGTGTGTGTTTGGCTCGAGGACTAACCAAATTTTGAGTTTGGGGGTATTGATAGATGTGAAAAACCTATCTATTTCCAATCTAAATTTGTTAGTTTTCAAATATGTTTATATAGTATTTTTTTATGTTTTAATTAGTTTTTGTACTTTTTGTATAATCAAGTGTGTGGGGCAAAAGATAGGAAACTGGAGCTAAAACGATGAGATCGAACTAAAGCGGTTCAAAGTTATGGTGGATAAACAAGCTCGGAGGCTAAAAGATGAAACAGGCCCACCGCTTAGGCGTCCAGACCACCGCCTAAGTGGTGAAAATACGGAGAAGAGAAAAATGTTACTGACAGACGACCGCTTAGGCGAAGATTCTATCGTCTAAGCAAAAATCCAGCAGAGGGCGAAAAAGGGCTACTGACAGCAGCTCGCCTAGGCGGAAATTGTACCGCCTAGGCAAAAATCTTACCGCCTAGGCGAAAATCCAATAGAATGTTCTCCCAGTCCACCGCCTAGGCAATCAGACCAAATCGACCTAACTCTGCCTAGGCGTAATTTCCACCGCCTAGGCGGATTTTCCCTGCACAGTCTTGAGATATGTTTAGATATTTTTAGGATATTTTTGCTATAAATATCCCCTCTCCTCCCCCTTGGCCGAAAACTCTCTTGCCCTCATGGATTTTTGAGCCCCTTAGCCTATATCTAAGGGTATAGTTAGGGATTTTAGTGGTGGAGCTCACATCCCGAAGTGGAGAAGACGGCGAATCGATCGTAGAGCGTTCTTAGAGGTTTATCTTCGAACGAGGCTAAGTTCTTCGATTATTTTTCCTTATTTATTTATCTTAGGAGTATATGAGCATGGTTAGCTCCTTATTTTCTTGTATATACGGCTATGGCCACGAGTTAAATATGGATTGTAGTAGGGATTAACATTATATTTATAAATACGTTGTTTGGATAATTTCGGTGTTGCGTTTATGTTTGTTCTTCATAGTTTGATTGTATTTATTGTATTGTTTGTTTATTATGCTTGGATTGATAAATGGAGAATATGGGGTTTTGACAAACCCCGGATTCGGATTACGGTAAACAAACGCCACGATTCTATAACCCGGTCGGGGTTTGAATCGTGGGCAATTGATGACGTAGGGCTAGACACACGCTACCTAGGGTTGTGAAGACGTTGAGGGGGACCTCTTCGTTTACTCAAAGTTGCATTATATCCCTCGTCTTACACTCAGAAGAGGTGGCGAGGGAGTTTTAGAACGAAGATTGTCGATAGGGTAAATACAACGCGACGATCCAATAACCTGGGAGGGAGTTGGATTGTGTGCAATCAATGATGCTGGGGGAAACTCACATGACCTAGGGTTGTTAAGATGTTGAGGGGGACTTCTTCATTGGCTCGAAGTCATGTATTCTCCCATCTTACACTTGGAAGAGGTGGCGGTGGAGTTTACGTACCAAGGTTGTTAAATAGGTCGAACAACGTAAACATGAGTAAATCGGAATCGAACACATATTTGTAAATACGTTAATCCTTATGAAATTATTTACCCTAAAACATATTAGCATATTAGTGTAGTTAATTTAGGGTATATTAGTATTAGTTTAATTAATTAAATACATTTGTTTTTCGCCTAGATAAACTTAGGTCACGACAAACACGGTATTTGATAGTAACGACAACAATCCCTGTGGATACGATAACTCGATCTTAACGATCACACTATACTAAAACTTAGACCTCGTATACTTGCGAGTGTAAGTAGCGGCGTGACATTTAGCGTGCTACCACCTACGTATCCCGATAATCACCGGGAATTAGGTCGACTCATAGTTCCACTCTTCAAGATGAACTAATTTTTATTTGGATATGTGACTGAACCTGTATATGGGTTGCTTACGTATCTCAGATTGCTAACAATCAGGTCAGCATGTAGTTCATTTATAAAAAATGGTATTTGCTTTATTTTATTATTAAACAAAACAAGAATCATACTATGATATGTGAATGATCTCTCTGATTTTATCAAGAACACCGTAACTGAACTCATTAGTTTTAGACAAGATTAGAGTTTTTACTTGGGTTGTTAGTTAAAAAGAAAATACATAATATATATGCTAGTCCTACTTGTAACTAAGAAAGACGTGAATGTTTCTGAAAAAGGTGCACATATATCCCTAAAGGAATAGAAGTCCTCCTTTTATCCTGAATTTTTAACCACAAGGGTCTCAACGGTGCCATATATATATATGAGGTGCCAGTCCACGAGCATGAAGGCTTAGTGCTAGGCTGTGATTTTGATGTTTGGCATAAAGTAAAGTTAATTATTAACAATATATGGTTAGATTAATAATTAATAGAGTTCGATTTGATGTGTTTATGAGAGAATCACAGAGACTATGCACAACTCATGGTGTGATAGATATTTTTTGTAGAATCCTCATATGTTCTCAGATATTTTTTGGTCCTCATATGTTCTTAACATGTTTCCAGATGTTCTTGATGTTCTTGATGTTTTTAAACCATTTTTTTATATGGTTTGATGATTATGTCAAGATTTTAACCTTTTTTTGCTTGATAATAGGTTATATATGTTATGTATATAAAGTATAAGTATATAAACTATAGGAACATGCTATGTACAAGAAAAATAAACGTATTTAAGATACAATCGAAGGATATTCATTAAACATAGCTAGTTTAGGGGAGTGGTCTTTCCCTAAACTATTACCTTATTCTCCTTTTTGTGATTTTATCGGTTGTTCTAGGTCATTTGCGTCAACCTCTTGAGATCTTCTTCCAAGATCCTCAAGAAATCTTTCGGGCTTTAGGATGGTATTTCAGTAGAATTTTGAGGTGTTTATTGAATAAAAAGATTGAAAATCCTAGAGACTCCAGAGTAAAATTCAAGCCTAGAGAGAGAAAAGATTGGTTTAAGCCCTTTGAAATCTGAAAAAATGAGGCCTGTATTTATAGGTTGGGGGGCCTGCGTATTGGGCAATGCATAGACCATCCCAGGATGACACCTTGAGTCTGTTTAGCTTAGGGGTTATCTCCTCATGTCTTGATTTTGAATTAGTTTGAACGAATTTACAAGATTTGGTAAGATTTTTAGAGATTTGGTAATGATTACCAAATCTTTAAATATCTAAGTGCAATAATTGGTAATGATTAGCAATCATTGGTAATGATTGGCAATCATTACCCTTACTTAGATATTATTGGTTTCACATGGGGTCATTTATGGCTTGAAGTGACATTTTCGGTTTGGTTTAGGGGCTAAGTACTTGTTACTTTCACTATTTTAGTTTAGTTGCCATAAATGCTTTGAAGGTTCTTTGAATCTAGTCTTGGTGTGTCAATGGGAATTTAATCCTTTATAGGGATACTTGATGTGATGGTACTAATTGGTTCAATTTGGATTAAATAGGTTCGGTGTCCCTTGTAACGAGTAGTCACATTTCAAGTATTTCGGTTATCCCTAAAATATTTTGTCAAAGTGTATTCATACCTTGAATGTGGTTTATCCATGTCATTCTAATAATTAAATGATGGATGGGATAAACATTTAGTGTTTTGATTAAGTGTATGCTTAGGTGGCAAACTGGATTGGTTTAGTTTCGATAACGGTTAGTTACTTCTTCAGTAACTTAGTTCATTCCTTAGATATTTTGGTAGATAAAATTTTAGGAGTATGTTGGGAATTTAATTCTAATTTATGATTCAATGAGTCATTAAACGGTTGGTTGGGCCCTTGATTCAATGGGCTTTGATGGCTACTTAAGATGACTTTAGTTTGGTCGATTTGGAACCGAGTCCTAATCCTTAGTTACGTTGGTAACTTGGACTTGTCATGACAATTCTATGACTTGATTTAGGTCTTTAGGATTTGATTGATGGATATTATAACTTTAAACAAATATTTGAAGAAGTATTTTTGGGATCAGATAGACGAAACTGGTGACAGTAACTATTTCGGGATCAAAGGAGGTAACAAAGGTAAATTGGTGAAATTTTCTATAATTAAAGGTTATTAACTAATTTTTATTTATATAAAGTTGATAAAAATTATCCTTTAATAAAGTCATCTTAGTCCCCCTTTAACTTTAGAAATTTTGAGGTTGACCCAAAATTTTTACTTAATCGAATTTACTCAAATTTGACAGTTTTATATTTTTTATTATTTGTTTTTTTGATTTTTTTTCTATATTATCCAGTGTGATATAATGTAGAAATTCATTCCCTTTAAACCCCAGTTTAAAGTTTGTCTGAACTTGTACTTTCAATTTGACACTAGCAGGAAGGGACAAAATGCGTTGTCTACACCATGCTTAAATCTCAAATAATTTTCATAAATTGATTCTTCAACTAGAGGTTTAGTAAAAATATCAGCAAGATGGTCAGAAGCATCAACATATTGAATAGTAACATCTCTTTCTTTGAATGTGATCACAAATAAAATGATGACGTATCTCTGTGTTCTTAGTTCATGAGTCCTATATTGGATTCTTACTTAAGTAGATAACCTTTTTATTATCACAATAGATAGGTACTTCCTTCATGTAAATTCAAAAATCATGTAATTGTTGTTTATTATATAGAATTTGTGGACAACAATTACCAGCTGCCATATATTCCACCTCAGATGTAGATGAGGAAGTAAAATTATGTTTCTTCTTGACTAATCAACTAAAGCATGTCCCAAGAAATGACATGATCCGCTTGTATTTTTACGCTCAACTTTGTGTTCTAGAAAATCTGCGTTAGAATAACTTATCAATGTAAGATCACTCCCCCTAGGATACCATAATCCTAGATAATTAATTCTCTTTAAATATCGAAAGATTTGCTTGACAACGGTTAGATGCGATTCTTTCTGACAAGATTGAAATCTCGCGCACAAGCATACACTAAACATAAATTAGGTCTACTAGCATTAAGATAAAACAACCTAATGATCATACCTAGATACATCTTTTCATTGAAATTTTTTCCTATATCATATTTTTCTATTTTTGTAGCTGTTGCCATAGGAGTTTTGTATTATTTAGCACCATCAAAACCATACTTTTTCGTAACTCCTTGGTGTACTTGGCTTGATTAATAAAGATTTCTTCTTTAGTTTGTTTGATTTGTAGCCCAAAAAAGAATGTTAATTCTCCCAACACACTCATTTCAAATTTCTACATACATAATCTTGGCAAACTCTTGACAAAAATATTCATTAGTTGAACCGAAAATAATATCATCCACATATATTTATACCAATAGGATGTCAAATTCATTTTGCTTAACAAACAAAGTTATATCACTTAGAGCCTGTAACCTAGTGGTTGTTCCACATAAACTTCCTTAGTTAAAAAGTCATTTAAGAAGGCACTCTTGACATCCATTTGAAATAATTTAAAATTACGTGAACATGCAAAAGCTAATAGAATTTTAATAGTTTCTAATCTAGCCACATGTGTATACGTCTTATCATAATCAATACCTTTTTCTTGATTACAATAAACCCATTTAGTACCCCTAATAGGATGAAAATCAAGTTTAGGAACTGAGACCAAGCTTTATTTATCTCAAAATAAAGTAATTCATCTTCCATCGTAGAGATCTAAGATTCATCAATTAAAGCTTCATTAACAATTCAAGGTCCAATTTGAGATAAAAATAAATGATTAATGATATCTCCAAGGGAGGACCTATTAGTGGCACATCTTTTGAAATTATCGATAATTTCTTTTACTGAATGTCCCAGAATTGTCTTTACAACTTGTGGTAAAATAGTACTTTCATTTTATTGCTTCTTATCCTTACAATTTAATGGTTGTTTTCCTATTTCAGCTTCTTGGTTATTTTGCTTTGTCATTATACCTGCATCATCATCATCATCATCCTAATACTTTCTAGACAGAAATGGATTAGATTATTCAAGTATTACATGCATAGAGCGGTTGGTTTAGGGCGAACTATTGATCGGTTTGGTATTCGAGTACTCACTTGTCATTTTTCTTTCGTTTTAACCACACCTTTGAAAATAAAATAATCGAATAAGTTTGAGGGTGTGGTACGTTAAAAAAACAAAAAAAAAACATATGTAAATATCGTTCACATTCTGTTTCTTTTGACAAGTGAGTGTATCGGTCTTAAATGGATGTTCAGAGTTGTTTCAAATTTATCTATGGGGGTTCGAGAGTGATTTTGTGGCATGCGTAGTGCCTTGGGTGTCATTGAGTTAACGGCGTTAACCTGTTTTAAATTCCCAATATACCCTTGGCCATGTTCCAAACCGAACAAAGTTCTATTGATTTTTTGGAACTACCAAGCCTACATTAGTGGAGAGTGGAACCCAGTCAGGCGTATGGATATCCTAATACTTTACGGTATAAGTCATGAGCTTCGTTGGTGGATAATATAATCCAATCTTTGGATAGTTATATTATTGAGTCTCGCACACACACATTGAAAGGATCTAGAATGACGTTTACCATTATTGAATGTCAAAATTCTAGAACATCACATGATACATTTTACTCTTGAACTGGATATGATTGGCGATTATTGGGGGAAAAACATTTTGGTTGGAATAGTTGAATTCAAAACTCGCATGCAGTTGTTTGTGTTTTTATTTATTTTTTATTTTTTGAGTTAGTTAATTTAGTTGTATTTTTTTATTTTAGTATGAGTGTTTTGCTCGAGGATTAGAAAAATTCTAAGCTTGGGGGTATTTGATAGGTATAATTTATCTATTTATTCCCAAGTCGATTTTGGTAGTTTTCGAGTATTTTTATAGCATTTTAATATGTTTTAATACATTTTTATTTAGTTTGTTATAAATCAGGTATTTGGGGTGAAAAATGACTAAAACGATCCATAAACGAGCAAGTCGGTGGAGAAAAAGAGCAAAAAAGGTCATATTGAAATCCTGCATCCACTGCCGCAATGGTGAAACCACCGCTGCAGTGGAGAAAATACAGAGAGTTGCTGAAAGCTCCACCACTGTAGCTGTCAAAATGCAGAGAGCTCCATTGCTGCAACGGTCACCCACTACAAGCCTACCGACCTCTCGACCATTGCAGCGGTGATACCACCACTGTAGCAGTCAACGCTAGATATTTTAAAATATTTTAGGATATTTTGAGATATTTAGAATCCTATAGCATTGAACGCTTCCACACAAGCATCATAAAAAATGAACGGGGCTTGTGTTTTTTTTTTTTTCAAGCAAATGACGTAACGGCTTCACCGTTTTAGAGAAATCTTTTATGAAACACTGGTAGAAGCTGAAATGGCCTAAGAAACTTCGAACTCCCTTCATATTGATTAGCGGTCAAAGTTTCTCGATCGTCTCAATCTTCGCCCGGTTCACCTCAAGCCCCTTGGAAGAGACCCGATGGCCTAACACAATTCTCTCATTGACCATGAAATTGAACTTTTCCCAATTAAGAACTAAATATTTCTCTTCACATCAGTTGAGAATAATTGAAAAATTGTAAAGGCAATGGTCAAATGATGAATAAAGACCGAGAAGTCATCCATGAACACTTCCATTATATCTTCCACCATATCCGAAAAGATATCCGTCATACGTCGTTGGAACGTTGCCAGAGCATTGCAAATACCAAACTCATACGACGGTAAGCAAAGGTGCCGTATGGGTAGGTGAAAGTTATCTTCTATTTGTCTTCTAGTGCAATGGCTATTTGATTGTAGCCTGAATAGCCTTCAAGAAAACAATAGTGGTCATAACTGGAAAAACAATCCAACATTTTATCAATGAATGGTAGAGGAAAATGATCCTTCCGTGTGGTCTTGTTCAACTTTCTATAATCAATGTGCACTTTCAATCCAGTGATGGTTGTGTGGGAATTAGATCATTCCTCTCATTCTTCACCACAGTCATGCCTCCTTTCTTGGGAACCACTTGCACTGCACTCACCCATTCACTGTCTGATATAGCATAGATGATTTCAGCATTCAATAACTTCAACACCTCGGCATGGACTACCTTATTTATTTCTGGATTTAGCCTTCTTTGATGCTTAATGGAAGGCTTAAATGAGTCATCCATCAATATTTTATGCATGCAAATTGTTGGGCTAATTCCTTTAATGCCAAAACTAGACCACGCGAAGGCATGTTTGTGCCGTTTAAGGATAATAAATAGCTTGTTTTCTTCTTCTTGAGTCAAAGATGATGAGATGATGATCGGATCGACTCACCCAAGAATGTATACCAAAGGTGATCTGATAATTGCTTGAGAATCAAACTACTGTGAGGTGGATTTCAGGGATTGGGTGAACTAACTTCGTCATCAAGGGTCTTCACTTGAACCGAATCCACTACATCTTTAGATACAACATCCAAAGATAGAACGTAGTCGACAACACCTTCATTCGTGGTTGAGCTCTTTTCACCAAAATCCCCCATAGATAGAGTATTTGTGATAGAATGCTCCAATGGATCACAATTCATATTTTCATGAAAGAATTTCCTAACACACGAGTCCATCACTTCCACTCAATTGCATGTTGGGATTTCGTCCAAAAACTTAATTGTATTGAAAATATTGAATTTTACTTCATCATCATTCACCCTCAACGTCAAGTTCCCATTGTGAACGTCAATCAACGCCTTCCCGGTAGCAAGAAAAGGCCTCTCAAGTATTATAGGAATCTCTAGGTCCTCCTCCATTTCCAACAAGATAAAATCCACTAGAAATATAAATGTATACACCTTTACGAACACGTCTTCAATTATGCCCTTTGGATAGGTCAACGAGCGATCTGCCATTTGTAGATAAATCGTAGTCAGCCTTGCATCTCCAAGCCCCAACTTTCGGTATATAGATGATGGCATTAGATTGATACTTTCACTTAGATCACAAAATGCCTTTTCAAAGTGAGATTTTCCTATAGTGCACGGAATAGTGAAACTTCTGGGATTTTTCAACTTTTAAGGCAACTTCCGTTGAAGGATCTTACTACATTCCTCCGTTAACTTGATAGTCTCATATTTCTCCAATTTTTTTATTCTTGGTCATGATGTCCTTCAAGAACTTCCCGTAATTGGGCATTTGTTCTAAGGCATCGGCAAATGGTATGTTGATATGGATTTTCTTGAAGATGTCAAAAAATTTAGCAAATTGGGAATCCAATTTCATCTTTTGAAATCATTGCGGATATGGTAAAGGCAGAGTGAGTATCACTGGATTGCCCGAAAATGAGATTCCTCCTGAATTCACCCTTGGTGCTTCCTTCTTCTCCTCAACTGGAATGGCGTCCTTTTTCTCTTCAACTTTCTCCCTGGGCTCATCCTCTATTGGCTTTGTTTCTTCGACTTCTTTTCTAATCCTCAAGGTAATGGATTTGCACTCCCTTGGGTTAGTCTCCGTATCACTTGGAAACTTCCCCGAGGTTTTCCCTTTGATAGCACTAGCGAGCTGACCAATTTGAGTTTCCAATGACTTCACAGTTGAATTTGTATTAGTGCACATTGTCTCAATATTGTCAAGCCTCGTCTTATGCTTATTGAGCCGATCATGCATTTCTCGCATAATATTTTGTGTTTTCTTTAGGAATGTAACGAGCATGTCTTCTAATAGTGGCTTATGGCTTTGCCCCAGATTTTGTTGCATAGGACAATTTTGTTGCTTAGGCTGATATCCTTAAGATTGTGATGAGTATCCGGGATGAGGTCACAATGTATTCTCATTATTTGCATAAGAAAAGTTCTTATGATTCTGAATTCCGGGGTAGTAGAGAGTTGGGATATTGTTGGTGGGCCTAAAGGTGTAGGCCCGATTATTGACAAAATGGCATTCCTCAAACTCTCTATGAATGCTCTGTTGAGAAGTACTTGTCACATTTTCCACTTCTCGACTGGACGAGGCATCTCTAGTAGAGATGGCAACTAGCTGCTCCGTGATCTTTGATACTTGAGCTGATAATGTAGGAAGAGGATCATACTCATGAATTTTGGCCATCTTTCGTCCCATATTTATTTTGTTACACCATTGGTAGTTGTTAGCCGCTATCTCTTTCAAAAGTGCTTGAGCCTCATTCGGAGTTTTGGAAAACAAAGAACCTCCTAAGGTGGCATCCAAAATTGTTTTAGTCTATCCGTCCAACCCGTTGTAGAAGAGTTGGGTTTGAAACCAATCTTAATACCCATGTTGGGGGAACTTTCTCAATAAGTCCTTGAACCTTTCCCATGGATCGAAGAGTGGCTCAAAATCCTATTGGAGAAATTCAACAATCTCGCCTCTCAGATGTGATGTCTTCAGAGGTGAAAAGAACTTGGTGAGGAACCGTTGAGCCAAATCCTCCCAAGTAGAAATGCTTCCTTGTTGGACTGATTGAAACCTACCCCTTGCTTTGTCTCGATGGGAAAAAGGGAATAACCTCAGCCGGATCACATCTTCTGGGACTCTATTTCTTTTCACAGTATCACAAATCTCCAAGAATGTTGCGAGGTGGATATTTGGATCTTCGTGAAGATTCTCACCATATTGGTTCTGTTGAATCATGTTGAGTAAGGCTGGTTTCAATTCGAAGTTGTTTACTTGGATCGGCTGCCTTCGAATCACAAAATAATTGACAAATATCACGGGTCGATAGTAGTCCCTAAGGACCCACTGTTGAACTTCTGGTTTCGGCAGTTGTTGCGGTAGCGCCTATGGTACTGGCGGTTATCTTGGTATTTGATCATCACCGCCATCAGCCATGTCTTGAGTTCAATTTCTTCTCTTTCTCCTTAATCTCCTCATTGTACATTCAATCTCAAGATCAAGAGTAAAGAATTCCAAACTCTGGCTATGTCACATACACTGCTTGTCACCACAACAAATGAAAACGATTTAAACAAAAACAAAGTAAAACAAAATAAAACAAAAGAATGTCAAGATTAATATTAAACTACTTGATAGTAATGTCAACTAAATCACTAATCTAAATCCCCGACAACAACGCCAAAAACTTGTTCGCTATTATTTAACGCTTTAATTTTACTCGCAAGTGCACTAGGTTAAGTTTTAATAAAGTGGATCCTAAGATCGAGTGTCGTCCACTAGGATTTGTCCTAGGATTAGTTAAGTACTACAATTGACATAAAATAATATTATCTAGACGTTTCAAGTCATGAATTATGTTTGCAAATTCAAAACTAATTAAATCTAAAAACTTGGAATTACATCTATGAAAACAGATTACCTAGGGATTAATTTTGTTCACTAATATACGTTTGATTTTGTTTAGTTTACATTAACGGTATTAAACCTATCTGACAATCTAGATATCGTTAACTCGCTCACTATCTCTCCCGAGTGTAAAGTGAGCGAATATAAACTTGTGTCAACATCGATATCCCTATCTAGCTTCTAAACAAGTACATGAGTCTTGACCCAACCTCACGGATTGCACACATTCTAATAATCTTCCAAAAATATTAGAACGTCGCGTTGTGTTTAACCTCAGTCTAAATCCGAGGTTAGCTCTCCCGAGTGTCAAACCACGTATTCTCAAACTAACCATAATACCATACAAAGTGTACCATGGGTGTAATAAAATGATAAACACAATCGGATAAAGATAAACAATCATTAAAGAAACATGGATTCACTCAAACATGCATTTTGATAATATTTACGTAGCCACACATGATTATAACCAAATACTCATTAAAACATGAGAATAACATCATCATTAAATACACAAAGTTTAGAAACAAAGAAGGAATGGAAAATCTATAAAGTGAATGGTTCCACTTCCATAAAAATCTCTCTAAGATCGTTTCCTCTTCCTCAAATAAGCTCTTCACTTTCTTGGTCTGATATAGGGCTTAAAATAAGTCTAAAAATATTCTAAGGCAAGGTTGGAATAGGTGGATACGTAATGAGTTTGAAAATATCCAAAAAATATCTAAAAAGATCTATGCCAACTATTTGATTGATCACTACAACGATGGATAGGCAGTACGACTTCTACCCTTTCATTATTGTAGCAATGAGGGCCATCGCTGCAGCAGTGGTTGGGCAGAAGGTCACTGACCTTTCACCGTTGCAACGATAAAGGCCATCGCTGCAGCGATCAAGGCCCAGTGGCCTTTAATTGTGGCGCTGCAGCGATGGGCTTCATCACTACAGCGGTGAGACTGCAGGCCCTTATTTTGTATCTTTTTTAACATTTGTCCACCGACGTCCTACCGATTTGCTTGATTTTCAATCGTTTTTCTCCCTACACCTGATTGACATAAAAACAAATTAAAATAATTTAAAACAATACACGAATACTCGAAAACTACCAAATCTGGCTTGGAAATATGTGGGTAAATTCAACCTATCACATCCAATTAAGGAACGAAAACTTGTACCCGATCACTGTTGAAACACGACCTTACCCCAAACGTTAATATTTTACCCATGCACCTCACCATGCCAACACTTGAGCATTGAATAAGTGTATAAGTTTCACTGCACTTCTCATTCCACTCTCCTAGATATACCACCAATGTCTCATATATAACCTACTTACCCATCTTTCGCCCTACTAACCTAACCCGCATTTTTCACAATTCAACTTGAACGCGTTATGCAAGTATCATTCCAGAGGAATGGGTCATTATACTGATCAGTATTACTCTTTGTTGAACCACATCGAGGACCTCATTAATTATGGAGCAATCAACTTTGATAGAATCATGAACTAAGCCGGGGTAGGGGCATAGTAAGCTCTAATGTATTTTGGCATCAATTTATTACTTTTGCTAGCTTACCTTAAATAGGGAATTTTGGTGTTTAGATGATGTTCATAAGTGACTAAGGCATAACCCTACTATTATATAGTATAGTATGTCTACATAAAGTTTTACTTCAATCTCCATTTCTAGCCTTCAATAGTTGACATATCTATCATAACTTAAACACTATACAAAAAACTAAGGCTATGATAAAAAAATAGTTTTAACATTTAAATGGAACATAATTTGAAGTATAAGTTAAAAGGAACAGTCTTATTTCAAGCAAACAGTGGTGAGATATTGATAATAAAATCTGAGAAAGTTAGGAGGAAAACCTAGGAACCCTGATTGCAGAATCGCTACACATGTTCCAACTTTGGAATATCCAAGTAACCTTTAGGAAATACGGAGAACTTCGTCAGCTGGAATGAATGAATAATTATCCAGAAGATTTAAGACATGAAGAATGATAGATAAAGTCTTAGAGCCTAGGCCCGTCCGACAAAAGATCTTAAAAGATCGGGTAGCAAAAGAAAGAAATATTAACGAATGCAAGCTAAGACTTTATCTAGACATAACCAGTTCAAATACGCCAAAAAAAAAAAACTACTTAAAATGAAAGTAAGAGGAACCTCGTAAAATTGAAGATATTTAAGATTGGAAGAAGGCGAAAAGAAAATAATAATATAATACTTGATAATTGGGAAAATAGTCGGGATAAGGGCGAAACCAACAAAGGCCTTGATACTAACCCAAACTACCCTAATTCTCTAAAAAATGTAAAATCTTTAAAGTAAGTGTTAAGAGAAATAATAAAGACCAGTCTCAGAAACTTTCTAAACACTAAGTGGTCACACGAAAGCCATTTGGTAAATCACCTTTTCTATAGGATCCAAGTATTAAGTCTTAGAGGTGTCTCAACACCTAGTGACTTCGCCCAGGTAGATAGGGATCACTACCTAAAGCTCGCCACATGGATTATATAGAAAGCATGACGACCTACTTGCTAGATTGAAAGAAAACAAAACAAAAATAATTCGCTTAATATTACCAGGACAAAATAACATTTGTTAGTAGTCAGTAACTAACACTTGTTTCTTCGTCACTTCTATTCTCCTTCCTCTGAGTTCTCTTGGGAAGGCCCTCTTCGTCTACCCTCAGTCGAAGACAGAAGAAGTGAAGTAGAGTCATTGAAGAAACCTCAGGTAGCATTAAGGGCCTAGGCAATCCAAATAACAATCTCAGATAATTTCAAATATTGAAACTAGATGGAATTGGATTATATAATTTTGGACAACAAACTACTAAGGTGATTCTTCAAAATTCCTATTAAAATTATAAAATCATATTCCAAAAAAAAAAATTGGTGTAAGAGATTATGATAGCAAAAAAACTATGGAATACTAGAATATATAAATTAAAAACATACTTTAACTAAATAATCCCCTAAGAGATAAAGAGGGATATATACATAGGTGTGATAAGTACTATAAGACAAGACACCAAAATTTTAAACTAAAGGAAATCTACAATAAAGAAAATGATAGAAATAAACCTAAGACGATCTACTACCCCTATGATCTGAGAACCAGATAAAAGGACAAAAAGTGCTAGAAGAAGGAAAAAATGTGGAAGCCAAGGTTATGTTATCCAAAACAAGATAGGCATTCCTGTTACCAAGATTCTTGAGCTCGGAAGAAAGCCCAAGTAAACATCAGTGACCTTTCTCCCTTGTATTTTACAATGAAAGTTACTTTAAGATAGCTAAAGGCAAAACGGTATTTAATCTTTCATTAAGATATTAGAATCACGAAAGATAACAATAATTCATATATATAAATATATACAATAATAATCCAATAATTCCCAGATAAAGATTACCATCTAAAACTAACTTTTACATAAGACAAACATAAGATAAATAGCAAAAAATAAAACTTCACACACCACGTGCTAGATAAAACTACTAATGTTTTAAGTACAATACAAAGCTAATAAAAAATAGATCAATCAAAATTAGTTGGTACCATACAATCAGAGAATAAGGGATGAGCACAAGAATCACACGTAATCTGGAGACACTACGCAAGAGCAGATTCAAGTGAACTCCTCCTCCGTGAAAGCGGAGGGATAGTCAGAGGTAGATGGAGCACCTTTCACCAATGAAGGAGGAACCTCAGCCATAGATATCTCAATCAACTATGAGACTACGGGACTATAGTGAGGGTCCATCCAGATCATAAACTCTGTTGTCGCCGATGGATATGCTGACAAGGAAATTGCATAAGATATCAGGTGACGACGCTCCCACTAAGCATAAGTTGTCGTGTCTCTAGCCTTGTCCTCGAACTCGAATGTATAGCGAGTTGCAATCGAACCATCGAACAATGGAATATACTAAATCCTACCAAACTTACGGAGTTCTCGACTAGAAATATAGAAACGCAGTTGTACGACGAGGTTTTTACATGCTCGTGTGTTGACTACTCGCAAGTATATGAGGTCAAGTTTTAATATAGTGGATCTTTAAGATCGGATATTGTTCCATAGGGACGGTGTGAATAATTGAATACCGAAATTTGCATAGTCTCCTGTTATCTAGATGGTTCAAGAATTATTTTAAATTAAATTAATTAAAATTAAGCTAAACTACAATTAGTGGGTTAATCCTAACTAAGTTAATTACCTAGGGATTGATTTCGTTCACTTAATACATGTTCGATTTCATTTAGTTGACAATAACAGAGTTTAGGTATCCGACAATCTCGGTTCATAAACTCACTTGCCACTTCTCTTGAGTGTGAGACGAGTGAATACGTGACTTTGCGTCAACAAAGAAGTCCCCCTCAATATCTTAGAGACACTAGGTCACGTGAGTCTCACCCCAATGTCATTGATTGCACACTTTCTAACGCCCTCCTAGGTCGTTAGATCATAATGATGTGTTTACCGTAGTCCGAATACGGGGTTACCTCTTCCGAGTGTAAAATCTCGTATTCTCAAATGAAACCCTAGTACCTTAACAAGAATATTAAGATCGTAATAAAATGATAAACACAATCAGATTTAAAAATAAACAACCATTAAAGAAACATATATTCCATCAAACAAGTATTTACACAACTACATCGATCCCTAACTAATATTTATCTAATCTAACATGATCTTGGCCATTGAAACATTAAACCAAGAGGGATTTGTCATTATTTACAATAAAACATTAAATTACAAAGAAAGAAACAAAGAGAGAAAGATCAAATCTTAAAGTGGAGTGATTTATTGTCGCCAAAGATCAATCTGTCAATGTTTCCTCTTATCTGGATGATGAATATCCTCTTTGAGCTCTTAAAAAATGGCCAAGGATCACCTCCTAAGGGTTAGGGACATTCAAGGGTCTAAGAGATCTTCAATGGAAGTGGGAGAATGGGTATTTATTGGTGCAAGGTTTCAAAATATCTGAAAATATCTATTTTGCTGTGCAAAGTTGACCACTGCGGCAGTGGGTAAGTCAGTTCGCTCACTGCTGCGGTGGTGAGATTGTGCTGCGGCGGTGGGCCAAAATCTTAAATCTTTGATCTTTTATCGCCGCGATAGTGGCCTACTGCTGCGGTTGTGGGACTTTGTGCTGAAAAACCCCTTCTCTACATTCTTACCGTCACGGCGATGGATTTCTTGCCGCGGCGGTGGGTCTTGTGATCTTGAAACCTTGTTTCTTCATAATTTCTTTACCGTTTTCCCACCGTTTCGCTCGTTTATCACTCGTTTACGTCCCTACACCTGAATTACATAAAAACTAATGAAAACGAAATTAAATTTTACTAATTCACTCAAAAACTAGCAAATCTGGCTTAGAAGTAGATAGGTTATTTCAGCCTATCAAATACCCCCAAACTTGGGATTTGGCTAGTTCTCGAGAAAAATACCCTAACACTAAATTAAACTAACTACCATAATTAACTTACCACTAATCTAAAAATGAAAAATTTTAATAAAGAAGAAGTATACGTATGCGAGTTCCAAACTCAATTAAAGCAACCAAGTTGGTCCTCTCTCAACAGCCCTCAATCTGATCAAATTCGGGAAATAATACATACTAAGTGGTGTTTTCGAATTTCAATACTCAATATCAATAAAAACCATTCTAGATCCATTTCAAATATGTGTGTGAGAGAGCTCAAATGTACAACTAACGAAACACCGGATTGAATTATTCAGTAGCTAAGTTCATGACTTAAACCTTGAAGGATTTAGGAAAACCATACACTTGACTGGGCTTGACTATCCACTAATGTAGGTTCGGATATTCACAGAGATCAATAGGTCTTGGTTAAGCTTTGGAGACCGACCAAGGGTATCGCAGGAATAGAAAATAACAAATCATTATAATTGAACGATACTTGAGGCACAAACGCTTGTCACTATCTCTCTCTTATAACCCCACATTTTTAAAATACAACCCTGAACAACAACTTAAGAACTTTGTATTCACTTGTTAGATGAAACGGAATTAAAAACTATATTCACTTTTTTTTTTTTTAGAGACATAACACACTCCCAAACTTATTCGAATTTCTAAAATTTTAGGAGTGTGCAAAAAGGATTAAAAAATGACAAGTGAATACACTAATACCGAATCAATAAAAATTCATCTAAAACCCTGATCGCTCACTTCAAGTTAGCATTAGTCTATGCTACTTGATTTTACTCAATTTGAAAATTAGGCTTAGCGACAATGGTTTGGAAATATTTAATTGGCTAAAGTATTGATATGTGTTCAGATTTGAAAAGATTATTGGCTTTGACAGGGTAGCGAGGGATAAAATTTTCAGGTTAGCTCCAAAAGGTTTAAGTGATAAAAATGAAGGTCTAAATCATGTCTCCTGAATTACCTCACCTATAATTTTACCTCAAGTCTACACCAAATCAAGTTCTCGATTTCTCATTTCTGTCATGAACTTATTACTGAATAATCAACGTCAAATCATTTAAATAATTATACACCAAGTCCATGCGATTGTGCGATTTAAGGATCAAAATAATTTTTACGTAATCGACATGCTAAGCACACACAACACACATGAATGGCATCATCCCTGACCTCGATATACAATTAAGAGATAATTTTTATCAACGAGAAATGGACCTAGACGAATTCAACAAGTCATCACGCATATACGACTTCATACGTAAATAATACTATATTAAATCTAAATACTAACATACATAAACTAAACTAAGCAGTTATCATGAAAAAACATGAAAATTAAACTATAACTTAACTATTTAATTAAAGTCTACAAAACATAAAACATTTAAATTAAATACATCAAAAAATTTGTTCATCCTTCTTCTACGAAAAACAAAAATGGATGAACATGCCCCAAACTTAAACATGGCAGTGTCCACACTGTCTAGGCAGGGAACCCAACAATAATTTATAGCATTCATGAACAAAATATTGAGTTGGAACACATACCTAGGAGATAAGACATAAGAGTCTTACCTTCTACTGTCTACCTGGGCGAACGTCATCACCACCACTATTGCGTCGGAATGGAAATTGTGGCGGTTGCAAAAGGTGTGGCGGCACCTGCGGCATAGCACTCATGTTAAGGCCGACGTGCTCGTATGTGATCCGATAGATTTGATCTCGATGTCTTAAATACAGATCCAGGAAAGTTCCGGGCTCGTATTGCCCTTGCCGACTCAATATGCACACACCAATCGCAATGGTTTCAACAAAATTTCAAAAATGTAGCTTGGAATTTTGTTTCACACAATCTAAAAATCCATAGAAACTTAGTTTATCACCAAAAATCAAACCAAAATCCAATAGAGATTGAAAATCACGAAAATGGGGGTTAAATCTGATTTCTAGAGGATGATTTGAGGTGGAAATCAGAAATTTTGTAAATGGAAGGATGAATTTGAGGGTTTGGAATGGTTTAGAAGGATGGGAATAGAGATAATTTTGAGTTTTTGAAGTGGTTGTGGTGTTTTGGTAATAGCGGGATGGCTTTCATCAAACAGAGCCTCACCGCCACGGCGGTAGAAATCACTGCCTTGGCTATTTGAGCGTATTTTTTAAAACCAAAACATTCTATCATGTCACTTCCTTGACGGTGAATCACCTTTTAAAAAAACTTAACAACCTTATGTTTCACCGCAATGACGGTGAGGCGTTTATGCTGAAAACTTGACACCCTGCATTTTCACCGCCTTGGCGGTGAATCCATGGCCTAGGCGGTGAGCCTGCTGTTAGATTTTCATTTTTTCTTCAAGTTTTCGCACAAAGACTCAACTCCATGCATTTCCACTTCGCTTGTTCAATGTTTTTAAGTGCGAAACACATATTCGATTATCCTCACTCCTTAATTTACCTCCAAACATGCTCCAAAGCCATTCCGGTCTCCAAAAAATAAATAGTAGCAAAAATTGGGTAAACTTGATACCCTCGATTTTGGATAAAAAAACGTGACTTACTTGATGTAATATTCCTAGCTGGACTTGGTTGAGTATTTTTCACCAAAATCCCTTATAGACAAGGAATTTGGGTTAGTAGGCTCCGTTGGATCACGATTCATGGTATTGAATTTGGCTTCTTCTCTCTCTCCTTATCGTTTTCAACGTACACTCGATCTCGGGATCAAGAGCCAAGAATTTCAACTTCTTCTACGTTGTATGCACTGCTTGATCACAACTGACAAAACAAATAAACAAAATAATTATAAAGAAAATAAAACAAAAGAATTGTTTGGATTAATATTCAACTACTTAGTCGCAATATCAATTCTACGCATTCAACACCATCCCAGGAAACGGTGCCAAAAACTTGCACGACAAGATTTTTACACGCTCACGTATTGACTACTAGCAAGTATACGAGGTCAAGTTTTAATATAGTGGGTCTTTAAGATCGAATATCATTCCATAGAGACGGTGTGAATAATTGAGTATCGCAATTTGCATAATCTCTTATTATCTAGATAGTTCAAGAATTATTTTAAATTAAACTAATTAAAACTAAGCTAAACTACAATTAGTGGGTTAATCCTAACTAATTTTATTACCCAGGGATTGATTTCTCTCACTTAATACATGTTTGATTTCATTTAGTTAACAATAACGGAGTTTAGGTATTCGACAATCTCAGTTCGTAAACTCACTCGCCACTTTTCCTGAGTGTAAGATGAGTGAATACGTGACTTCGTGTCGATGAAGAGGTCCCCCTCAATGTATTAACGATTCTAGGTCACGTGAGTCTCACCCCAACGTCATTGATTGCACACTTTCTAATGCTCTCCCGGGTCATTAAATTGTAACCATGTGTTTACGCTAGTCCGAATCTGGGGTTACCGCTTCTGGGTGTCAAATCTCGTCTTCTCAAATCTAACCCTAATATCTTAATAAGAATATTAAGATCTTAATAAAATGATAAACACAATTGTATTTAAAAATAAACAACCGTTAAAGAAACATATATTCCATCAAACAAGTATTTACACAACTACATCGATCTCTATCTAATATTTATCTAATCTAACATGATATTAGCCATTGAAACATTAAACAAAGAGGTATTAATCATCATTTATAATAAAACATTACATTACAAAGATAGAAACAAAGAGAGAAAGATCAAATTTTAAAGTGGAGTGATTGATAGGTGTAAATTACCTATATATTTTCAACCTGAATTTGTTAGTTTTCAAGTACGTTTATAGTTATTTTTATATGTTTTAATATGTTTTTATTATTTTATATTAAAACAGGTGCGTGGGGTGAAAATGTATGAAATTAGAGCATAAACGATCAATTCGTAGTAAGAACGGTCGGAGAACGGTGGAAAATGAGTGAGGCAAAAATTTGAAGGAAGCTCATTGCCTAGGCATTCAGACTACCGCCTAGGTGGTGAAGAAATAGAGAAAAAACAAATTCAAGCTGACATCCCACCGCCTAGGAGAAAATCGAATAAAAGGTTTTCCACAGCTACCGCCTTCTCCACCGCTGCAGCGAGCCTTTAACCAACATAATCCACCACCTAGGTGGAAATATCACCACCTAGGTGGTGGCCTCTACACAGTGGGAGATATTTATTTTAGATATTTTGTCTATTTATACCCCTTTCCTCCCTTGTCCTCCCCCCCCCCCCCCGGCGTGGCCATTACAACCCTTAAGGCTTAGGGTAGTATATAGAGAGAGTATAGGGACTGCTCAAACATATCTGAAGGAGAAGATCAACACGCGGAGAAGGAGAATCGTTCGGTGGACGATTTTAGCGGCTAATCTTCGGATATTGGCGAATTTCATCCATTTTTCCTTTTATTTCTTGTCTTCAATATATGTTTGAGCATGTTTAGCTTAGTTTTAATTGTGTAAATGGTTATGGCCATAGGTTAAACGTTGATTTTGTATGGGATTAATATCGTTTATAAAAAGGTAGTTTTGGTTGAGTTTTGTTTCTTTGATGATTGTTATTCAATGTTTGAGTGTGTTTATCATATTGTTTGTTTATTATATTTAGAATGATATATTGAGAATATGGGGTTTGACAAATCCCAGATTTAGATTACAATAAACAAATGCCACGATCCGATAACCCAGTCGGGGTTAGGATTGTGGATAATCAATGACGTTGGGGCAAGACTCACGTGACCTAGGGTTATTAAGACAATGAGGGAGACTTCTTCGTTGACACGAAGTCACGTATTCCCCCATCTTACACTCGGTAGAGGTGGCAGTGGAGTTTTAGAACTGAGATTATCAATAGGGTAAACACAACGCATGAAATCAATGACGTTGGGCCGAGACTCACGTGGCCTAGATTAGTTAATACATTGAGGGGGACTTCTTCGTTGACATGAAGTCATATTATATCCCTCATCTTACCCTCGGGAGAGGTGGCAAAAAAGTTTACGAACTGAGGTTTGTGTTTAATCAATGAGGTTGGGGCAAGATTCACGTAACCTAGGGTCGTTAAGACGTTGAGGGAGACTTCTTTGTTAACATGAAGTTGCGTTATATCCCCTGTCTTACACTTAGGAGAGGTGGCGGAGGAGTTTTAGATACCAAGATTGTCAAATAGGTCGAATATCATTATTGTAAACTAAACGAAATCAAACGCGTTTAAGTAAATAAAGTTAATCCCTAGATAATCCATCTCATAACTGTCTCATATTAGTAATTAGTATAGTTAAGGTAGTATTTTACTATTAGTATTAAGTTATATTCTATTTTTGTCCCCTAGATAAAGTCGGGTTATGACAATTGCGGCATTCGATAGTAATCTTAACTAATCCTTGTGAATACGATACCCGACTGAAAGGTCCATTATACTAAAACTTGATCTGTACGCTTGCGGTAAAGGTGGTAGCGCATTAATTGTGGCCACCAAGTTTTTGGCGTTGTTGCCGGGGATTGGTTTGTCGAATACAGTTTTCGGCGATCGCAACCAAGTTTTTGGTAATGATTGTGGGGATTGTGTTTTGGATTACTATTGAAATTTCGAGTAAATAACTTGATTTTAATTTAGGCATTTTTTAGTATATGTAATTTTCATTGTAGTTTTGTTTTTGTTTTCCGGCAAGATGCTTGAAGATGTTAGATCGATAGGTACTCTTGCGTTTCGCTCATTGAAACATCTCGCCAGTCTTGACGGCATGTGTCGGGTCGAGGACAATAAACCAAGCGCTTCTTGGGAGGCAACCCAGGGTAAAAAATAAGTTAGATACATCTCCGTCAATTTAAGTTGGAGGCAAGATTCTCTCATCTCCCAGGTATGTGTTCTAAACCCTAGTCTTCATTATAATGCCTGATCATGTCACTAGGATCGCTGACTAGGTCGTTTTGGACCTCACCTGTGTTAAGTTGGTGGTGATGTGTTAGTATGTTTTAAATATGTGTTTTAGTTAGCATGTTTTACTATTTTTACCGTATGCATGTTTGTTTAGGATAAGTTTGTTAGTTTAATTGTTGTTTTGTGCTAAGTTTTGATGTCATCTGAGCCTTTACCTGATGATGATTCTGTCCCCTGATTGTTTTGAGGTCGAGCGTAACACTCATTCATGTGTGTTCTGTGTGCTTAACGTATCGTCCTAGTAAAAATTATTGTAGATCTTAAATGCACGAGCGTGTAAACTCAATATAAAACTATTGAATTGATTTGAGACCGATTATCATTCACTCAATTTTGTGACAATAGGGATTCTAGAACTTGATTTGGGGGAAATTCGAGGTGAAATCCTAGGCGAGGTTATTTAGGAGATATGATTTAGGCATTCATTTGATCGCTTGAGCCTTTTGCAGCCTACCATGCAATATTATTATCCCTCGTTACCCTGTCGAGGCCTAAAAGCAGTTTCAATTTTGAACACTTAACAAACACCCTAGCCGATTAAACTTTTCCAAACCTTTATGGTTTAATCAAAGGCACAATGTGAGTGAATGAAATTAGCATTTTGCTACTTGATGTGAGCGGTTGGGTTTAGGGTGAACTTTTAAATCTGTTCAGTATTCGAGTACTCACTTGTCATATGTCGTTCATATTTTTGCACAATCCTAAAATTATAGATATTCAAATGAGTTTGGGGATGTGTTGCTTAATCCTTTTTGCATATTCCTAAAATTTGAATATTCGAACGAGTTTGGGGGTGTGTTATGAAAAAAAAAAAGAAAAAAGAATCAAGTGTATATACAGTTTTTATTTTCCGTTTCTTTTTGACAAGTGAGTACGTCAGTCTTAATAGATTATTCAGGGTTGTTTCAATTATATCTATGGTGCTTCGAGAGTGAGAACGAGCCAAGCATGTGCCTCGGGTATCGTCACGTTCATGATGATTAACCTGTTTTGTATTTTCGATATACCCGTGGCCATTATTCCAAAACTGAACCAAGCCCTACTGATCTTCATGAACCTCCGAGCCTACATTAGTAGAGAATAGATCTTAGGTCAGGCGTATGGATTCCCTGTACATTACAGGTTTTAGTCATGAACTATATTGAGGGATAATCCCATCTAATCAATGGATAGTAGTATATTTGAGTTTAATCGCACATACTTAAACAAGATCTAGAATGGCGCTTACTATTTTTGAACGTTGAAATTCTAGAACACCACATGGTGTGATTTATGCTTGAACTTAATAGAATTGGGGGCCGATGAGGGAACAATATTTCGGCCGGTAGATGATAATCAAAACCTACCCAATTTTTTTTTAGTAATTTTTTATTTCTAGTTTTCAATTTCGTAATTAGTTTTTATATTTTCTTGTATTGTGTGGGTGTTTGCACGATGACTAGCAAAATTTCGAGTTTGGGGGTATTTGATAGGTGTAAATTACCTATATATTTCCAACCCGAATTTGTTAGTTTTTGATTACGTTTATAGTTATTTTTATATGTTTTAATATGTTTTTATTCTTTTTATATTAAAATAGGTGCGTGGGGTGAAAATGTATGAAATTAGAGCATAAACGATCAATTCGTATCGAGAACGGTCGGAGAATAGTGGAAAAATGAGCAAGGAGGCAAAACTCTGAAGGAATCCCACCACCTAGGCATCCAGACCACCGCCTAGGTGGTGAAGAAGCAGAGAAAAAACTAATTCAAGCTGATAGCCCACCGCCTAAGCGAAAATCCAACAAAAGGTTTTCCACAGCTATCGTCTTCTCCACCGTCGCGGGGAGCCTTTAACCGACATACTCCACCGCCTAGGCGGTGGCCTCTGCATAGTGGGAGATATTTATTTTAGATATTTTGTCTATTTATACCCCTTTCCTCCCTTCTCCTTCACCCCCCGGACATTACAACCCTTAAGGCTTAGGTTAGTATATAGAGAGAGTATGGGGAATGCTCAAACATGTCCCCTTATCCCTAATAGACGTGGACATTTCAAAACCACCTCTAGAGCAGGTCAAACTCCAGGGAATCCTCACCGACGTTCTGGTGAAACAGTAGGTGTTTCTTCTTCACTCTCAAAACCTACAATAATTGATTCTTCGATGACGATGATGAAATATGAGGGATCTCTCCCATCAAAGGATGTCCGAGATGAAAGTATACCTTCTCTAAAGATAGAGTCAGCTTGGTTACCCCAAAAATAGAAGCACAAAGAGTTTGGTACCCAGAGTTATACCAAACTCTTGACGAATGGCCCATCCACAGTGACCTGACGAAGCTCCGTGATGTGTCTGAGTGTGGACCGTAGGAGTGCTGACTCCTCCGAGGTCAATGACTCTACCCACTCAAATATAGTAAATTGGCTCAACTGATGGAATGAATACCTTAGATGAATAACTCTAGACTGAGTTGTGATACCGCTAGGTCTATCCACCTCTACAGAACAGACAATATGATCCAGCGCTTGGCCCTTTTTAGTAGAAAAGTAGGCTGAACTCTTTCCCTTTGCCCGGCCAGAGGAATGATGTCTAAAGCAACCCGAAATAAAATTTTGATATGATAACGAAATTCATGCATAAAATTTTCTATCATAATTAGGTTTATGTTTTGGTGAAACATTAGTGTAATATGTTTGAAGAAATACATGCTAATAATTAAAGAAAAGTTTTAACCATGCACACTACCAATATGCCATCCCACTGATAATAAATGTAAAAAACTAAAATAATACGTGTATATCTGGTAGGGCATAGATACGTCGCTACTTTCACCGCAAGTGTACTGGTCAAGTTTTAGTAAAGTGGGAAGAGTAAAGGTTGTCGTATCTACAGGGATTGGATTAGATTATCGTTGAGTACCGCGTTTGTCATAACCGAACTTTATTTAGGCAACATAAATGTAGTTTACAATAATAATTATACTAAACTAAATTAACTAATTATACTAATATACTAATATAGACATTTATTGGAGTTTATTGTTTAGGGATTAACTTTATCTATTTAAACTTGTTCATTTCAATCTAGTTTACATTAATGGCGTTCATCCTATTCGACAATCTCTATATCGAAATCTCACTCACTACCTCTCCCGAGTGTAAAGTGAGTGAATATGTGACTTCACATCAATGCCGAAGTCCCCTATAATGTCTATACGACACTAGATCACATGATTCTGGCCCTAACATCACAGATTGCACACTTTCTAATGCCCTCCCAGGTAGTTAGATCGTCGCGTTGTGTTTAACCCTAGTCCAAATCTGGGGTTACCTCTCCCAAGTGTCAAACCCTGTATTCTCCATATATCATAACAAGAATATAAACATGACAAAATGGTAAACACAATAGGATAAACATGAACAACAATTAACAAAACATAAATTTATTCAAACAATGTTTTCGTGGAGTCAATCGCTCCCTAGACAATATATGTTTAGCTACACATGGACATGGCCCTATATACAATAAAATACAAGCTAAATATATACAAATAAAAACAGGGGTTTAAGAATAGAAGGGAGAAACAAGAGAGTTTAGCCTTTATCAGAAGATGTGACGATTCCACGTCCGTAATTTCCACTCTGAGCTTGATTTATCTTCTTGAATTTGTGATCTCTCCTTGTGGTATACCCTTGGACCTCTTAAGGGACTCCCAAAATGTTCTTTTATATTGGGGTGAAGGAAAGATATATAAAGGGATCAAAATATCTAACAACATATCTCAAAATATCGAAACTGTTGCAGAGTGACCGTCACGGCGGTGGTGGGCATGTTGGCTAACTTCACCACTGCGACGATGGAATGACCACTGTGGCGGTGAGATTTCTACACTCCCAGCACTTTCACCGCTACGGCGGTGGGTCTGTTGCTTTGAAATCGTACCTTTTTGCTCGTTTTCCCACCAGGCTCGCTCCGATATGATTATTTAAGTACCATTTTTGTCCCTTTTCACCCTGAACACCTGATTCATAAAAAAATAAATAAATAAATATTAAAATTCTATAAATATACTTGAAAACTACCAAAACCAGCTTGGAAATAATTAGATGAATTACACCTATCAATATCCCATGCATAAGTGTAATAATAAAAAGGAATAAGTACGCATCAAGAAAGGAAAATATATATACAACCATCCCAATGCATATACAACCACAACTACCATAATACGTACATCATTAATAATACATATTCTAAAAAATGACACATCTACTATAATACATATCCAATAACAATACATGTACAAAATCTGTCCACTATACATATCTCCAAAAGATATAAATGTATAATCCAATCCAAAAGAGAGTAATAGCTACGCCTATCGAGGGTTTGACATGGGTCAGTCGATAGCCCCTCCAGAATCCCTAGTTGGTGGGGTCGACGTAGCAAAGAGAGTGGAAGCCTTTATGTCAGGCATGAACTCTACTGTACCCAATGTAGCTGTACGAGCCTTAGAAGAAAGTTTTGAAGTTTAGTGATATGAGGATACCCCACGAAGTCTATGGATCTCTTTTCGCAAGTCCTCACCGTACTGACGACCCTGATTAATCTCTTCTTGATAGGTGTAATTTACCTATCTACTTCTAAGTTGAATTTGATAATTTTCACGTAAATTAGTAACATTTAATGTCATTTTCATTAGTTTTTATGCAATTCAGGTGTAGGGACGTAAAGGAGTGACAAAGGAGCAAAACGGTGAAGAAAGAATAAAAGAACAAGGTTTCAGGAGCACAAGATCCACCGCTACGGCGGTGAGAATGCTGGGAGATTCTAAAAATGAACAAGTCCCACTGCCTAGGTGGTCTGGCCATCGCCTAGGAGGTGAAAATACAGAGAGTTGGGAGCCAGTTCCACTGCCAAGACAGTGAAAGATTAGAGAGCAGCCGACATACCTACCACCTGGTGGTGAATCCCATAGCCTAGGCGGTCACTCTACAATTGAAAAGTAGATATTTTTAGATATTTTTGAAACCTTGCACCTATAAAACCCTTTCTCCCACTTCCATTGAAAGGATTGGACGTCCCTAACCTTAGGAGGTGATCCTTGTACATTCTTGAAGAGCTCAAAGAGGACATTCATCATTTGGAGAAGAGCAAACATTTTTAGATCGATCTTTGGCGACGGTGGACCACTCCACTTTAAGTTATGATCTTTCTTTATTTGTTTCTCTCTTTGTAACTTAGTGTTTTATTGTGAACAATGATGAATCCCTCTTGTATTAATGCTTATGCCAAGATCATGTTAGAGTAGATAAATATTAGCTAGAGATTGTTGTAACTCATGTATATACTAGTTTGATGGAATAGATGTTTCTTTAATGGTTGTTTGTCTAAATCCAATTGTGATTATCAATCTATTGTAATTTTAATATTCTTGTTAAGGTATTATGGTTGGTTTTGAGAATACGGGGTGTGACACTTGAGAGAGGGCATTAGAAGGTGTGCAATTGATGAGGTTGGGTTAAGACTCATGTGACTATGTGTTCGAAACGATGTTCGAGAGAGACTTCGGCATCAATGTGAAGTCATGTATTCATTCACTAAACACTCGAGAGAGGGAGTGAATGAGTTTTAGATACCTAGATTATCGGATAGGATAAACTCCGTTATTGTTAACTAAACAAAATCAAACATGTGTTAAGTGAATGAAATCAATCCCTAGGTAATCAACTTAGTTAGGATTAACCCACTAATTGTAAATTAACTTATTTTTAATTAGTTTAATTTTAAATAGTTCTTGAACCATCGGGATAATAGAAGACTACGCAAATCGCGGTATTCAATTATTCATACCGTCCCGGTGAAATGATATCTGATCTTAAAGATTTACTATATTAAAACTTGACCACGTATACTTGCGAGTGATCAATACACGAGCATGTAAAAATCTCATTGTACACCTTCCTAAGAGGATTTCTCTTAGTTCTGATAACAGTAAGCTTAGAGGCCGAAACCAAATTGTCATCGCTGCAACTAGCCCTGAAGGTCAGTACCCTGTGACCTAACAATGTACTTTCCCCTAGGTGTGCTATGTCTGTCTGAGAGCCAATTGATAGACGTGAGAACCACTGAAGGCTCGCCCTAAAAAATCAGAGAAATGACTAGTATGTCTGCTGGAATAACTAGGTTAAGCATATCAGGATCAACACTAGTATACGGCCTAAACTGCACTGTTGGAGGAGCAGGAGGCCGACATAATTTACCAGAAATCTGAGGAGTCTCTTTCTCGCAAATTTACAATTCCCAAGAATATGTACCTCGAAAGACACGACGCTGAGTTGACAATATCCTCTTGGGAAGCATGTTTTCCCAGTAAGTGTTACGACATTATGGTTGCCAGATGATGTCTCTGTGCGCTAGGAACTCTAGCTGAGTGCAAGCCACCATCTGATCTCAACAGGACGACCCCTCTTCCAAGATGGAATGATGCCACTCCGCTCCTCGAGGGAAGCAATCCTCTGCGATAGAATAGGGCTGACATGAGGAAAGGTACTCATATACCCAATACTACAAGAAAAACAAGAAAAAAAAAAAGCAAAATAATTAAAAAAAAAATACAAAAAATGGATAAAAGATTTAAAATGAACTCACGGGTAGGATCTGCTAGAACCCTATGACGCAACCGACTTAAGCTAATATATGAGAGCGCATCCTTGGAAAGAAGGCTGCGAAGGTGAAGCTACCCAAGTCAAGCTTTGCCAAGATGGACAAATCGCTCAAAGCCCATAGGAAGTGGAGATGAATGGTAGAACTAGATGAATCGATAAAGGTCCCATCGAGAAATTGAAGAAATAGGACACGATATCGCTAATCTCTCACCATCGGGTCCTCTAGAGCTCGAAGGGTGAAGACCAACTCATGCACTATGCTGCTCTGTCGTATACGTGCCCTGGTCCTCACCTCTGCTGGTATCCTACCCAGGAGCCTCTCTACCTTAGCCCAGGATGTCTCCCTCAAGAAAATTGTCTATCCTGAAAAGCGAACTCTGGTAACCATCGCCCAATCAAGGGGCATCGACACCAACTATCCGTAGACTAAATAAAGACAGTTCATTATTGAGAACCAATCCTCAATCAAGGTGAGGATACCCATGATCTATGCGAGATGCTTGAATATTAAGAAAATCCCTGAAGCAACATCCCTGGAGGAATATGTGATAGTTAGGGTGCATCCTACTAGAGTAGAGTGTGTAAAAGGCCAACCATGACCCCCTAAAACCCCCATTGCAATAGTGGTCAAACTCTAAAAAATTACCCATAAAAATATAAGACTTTGCTCTTTTAGAAAAAATAGTGAATTAAGAAAGGTTTCAATAGCAAACCTGAACAGAATGGAGGAAAATAGACGGATGATCATAAAGATATCCTACTAATGTCTGATCCTCAAGCTCTATGGGATAAAGCCCTGTCGTATCGAAGGTCAGGGATCTATCTCGAAATGGCCTAGGAATAGAATTCCCCAGCTTGAATTCATCTCCTAGGAACTCATATGGAATGCCCTAGTCGGGCACCTCATCCTTTGGAGGTATATAGTCGGGATCCGTCGCCATCTCAGCTGTGACGGATGGGCGAGTAGAATCCTGATCCATAAGAGCATCTGATGGACTGTCCATTGATGAGTCATCAACTCTAGCTGCTCTGAAGGTCTCCTCAGTGATAGAAGTAGAAATGATAGGCACATCATCAGAAATCTTGAGTGTCGACGTCCTGGGTCGACCTCGAGAGCACTTTGAAACACTCTCTCTGATTGACGTCTTAGGGGCCTTGCCCTTCCCACGAGAGCAGGAAGAACGATGACCACCATCTCCTAAAGAACCTGTGGCTGACAAAATGACATCTAGAAAGAATGCCACGGTTTTATCATTAAGGTTTCGACTTGAGAGAAAAAATTGGAATCACTAAGATTCATATGTGACTTTTGAAAGACAAGTCAGACTCACTATTGCCATTATTCTATAAAAACAATCGCAAACAACCATGACTAATTTTTAACGATCTATCGGTAGCTGATCACTAGGGATAAGGGATTGAGTTTACCTCTCTAAGAACAATGATTACAACCCTACTTTCTTTAAGATTACGTATGTATTCTTTGCTACTTAACACTAAGGTATAGGCGGGAAAACCGAGTTGCAAACTCCAACCCCTACAAATATGATGTACCAAAATTTGCAAGCCCGTCTCGCTTAGGAGAAACATTAAAAAATAGTAGCAAATACACCACTATAAGAGAAACAAAATGATATACAAGAGATAAACTATACTATCAATCTTGTATAATGCAAGATGATATTCAAGACTCTCAAAATAAAATACATGTATATATATAGTATTTTTGTGGATGATGTTAGGAATTTGTTTATTATGGGTTGATATATATATATATATATATATATATATATATATATATATATATATATATATATATATATATATATATATATATATATATATGGAAAAAATGCTTAGGATATAACGTTCCATGTTGTCTAGAAAATGATTATTGATTTAATGTAAACTGTAGTTATCAAACAAATTTCGTGTTGTGCTTGTTCTGTACATATACATACATACATACATACATATATATATATATCAACCCATAACAAACAAATTCCTAACATCATCCACAAAAATACTAAATTTAAAACAAATTTTGGCAAGAAACATACAAGATTATTGATCCTATTTATTAATAAATTAGAAACAAAATTACTCTCAAATTTATCTTCTAAACATGATTAAACATAACAATCATGCATGGGAACCCCCAAAAAAAGGCTACACCACCCTAGAAATCACAAAAAACGCCACTTCACTTGGGCTAGGGAAGAACACTACCTATTTGTTGTCTAAATCGCGAAATGAACTTAAAATCATCCATTTCACGTGATATACAAACTCAACACACAAGATCACTGCACGAGTTTTAAAAGAAAAAGGGTTTTTCAAAAAGATGATAAAACCCTAGCTTAAAGTTTAAGGAGCAACCATTTAATGCAAAAGAACACAAGGGAAACGATCTTCATGGCATGAACTTACCTTAAATGGATGCAAAACGGTAGAAAACCGAACACAAGGTGAAAAATTGCCCAAAAGTCGTTGTAGCAACTATTTTTGTTCCTGTTCCAGACTCTGTTTTCCGATAACTAGATAGGATAATGGCCTATTTAGCTATTTATAGCTATCATTGCATATGGGCCAATGCGCAGTGACATAGAAATATGGCCACGACCCTCTTTTTGTTAAAAATGATTTTATTTTTTTTAAAATTTATTTTTAAGCCTATTTTATGCCAAAAATACAAGAGTTAAACTTACCTCAAGATGCTTGACATAATAGAAGACATGCCTGAGTCAATGTCTTACACATCGAGAAGAGGCTCCAAGTCACGTTTTCATAAGTCTTGAAAAAGCAAATGTCAAATCGTGACTAACGTTAAATCAGAAGAGCATTATATAAAAAATTATCAATTCGTGAATGAATCAATTCGTTTTACGATAAGTAAATTTACAGTTAAAATTTACCTATGCAATGTTTTATAAAATTACATAACTTGTATAATATATCAATGGACAAACTCCTAGAGAGACTAAACTTTGCATTTTAAGAAATAAAATAATAAAAAATAATGAACCCGTCGGACACATATATTTTGGGATTTAATCGGTAAAATCCCGAATTTATCACCCCGTCAAATAGCGAGACGAACTGATTTCACTCATAATCCTGTAGCAAATCAGTGTCCTCCCCAGTCTGCAGGCTGGGGCATATTTTTCACTATTAATAATTGTGAATTACACTATAGGAAGTGTCAGATTAGATTTCCCAATGGAACTTATCAAGTCAGTACTCCAGTCTACGACTAGGGCACATTTTATCCTACCCATGTTTTTGTGATAGAAACAACGTCCATTTTGTCTCATCACATAAAATGAAATGCCCAAAACATGATAAACTTAATTAAATTCGATAAACCTAAAAACGTAAGAACTACGTGTTAGCTTGATTCCCGGTGGAGCCTAGGATATGTTGGAAACCTTCGCAGGGTTGGTTTACAAAATTAAACCCAACCATGAGCGATAAACTATGTGCCAACTTGATTCTTAGTTACCTGAGATATGTAGGCAACCCAGAATACAGGTTTGGTCACAATTAACAAAAAAACAAATAAAAAAATATTCCCATGCCAATTGGGATTGAATCATGACAAACAATAAAATCCTCATAGAGCTGTTCAATAATGAATCCCCCAATCAATTGGAATTGAACCATACCAAATATGACAATAGCCTACTAATCCAGATTTAACCATACTAAACTTTAACTAGCTTGTGAAGAATTTTGTGTCGGGCTGAGTCTTAGTAAACACCAGAACACGTGAAACCTTTATAGGTTCAGTCGTCACCTTAAACAAAATTCCTCTATCCCCAGTAGACTATGCTTTGACTTTTCCTTGGTATATTTCTAAGGTACATAAAAAACCTAAGTCAGTCTGGTCCAAGCTAGAGAGATGTCCGCATTATGGCATTCTCTTAGCCTTGTATCAGGGCACATCTCCTGATAAGTCTCTTGACTTCCTTGAAAAGCTAATCCTTTTGTTAAGAACACAACAAAAGATACCTATGCTTGAACTACACGTTGACTTGATCCGTGGTAGATTACTAAGGTACGTAGAAAGCCCTTGTAGGTATGGTTGACAACCTCTGATAACACAGCGAGAGGCGAACTACATTTTAACTTGATTCCCAACCTAGGAACATCAGTGTATGTAGATAACCCAGGTGGTTTTGGGTCATTCGATGATCACCATTTAGAAAAGTAATACCAATATACATAAACAACCCAATGGGGCTTGTAGACTAAAACAAAAATTACAATTTTACACTCAGTTCCAGACATAAAGGCAACACATGTGGGCTCTATTGCATTCTTTGAATGCTCAGGAGATAGTCTCGCGCTACAGCTAAAGTTGGGACATATTATATTTGGTTTCTTCATTTAGAATATATAATAGGACATGGCCCTGCTTGAATTGGGGTACATTATATCTAATTTTTTCGTTGAGAATATGTGAAAAAAGTCACCCCCTCTAGAGTTGGGACACATTATATCATATCTTCTACATAGAGAGTTTCTTGATATAAGACTCACACCAATCATCAACTGAAATATATAATCCTAGACATAAACGAGCATTACAGAACCCCGTCTACGATAGGGGCACATTTTATCCAAGGTTAAATTTCCCCCAGGAAGTTTTCTAGTCCTCGTCAAGTAGTCCGTGGTGGGATGTGGCCAAAAAACTCCACTAGGTGTTGAGTATCCCTGAGGGTCTTTGCCCGTGTGAATTGTCTCAGTCATTTTCAATCATGTACTGATATGACGACCCAGGAATCATTTTCTCTAACCAAGAACCTATTCTACCAAATACTGATGTACTTCACAAATTCGAACTACACTTGACCACAAGCCGATTAATCGAGCGTCATCCTCCTCACTACCAGGAGTTGATTGACCGAGTTTCATCCTTCTCACTGTCATGACCAGGAGTCAATTGACTGAGAGTCATCATTCTCATGACTAGCAGATGATTGACAGAGTGTTATCCTCTTTACCACTAGCAAGAGATGATTGACAAAGTGTCATCCTTTTCATGATTAGGAGATGATTGACAAAGTTTCATTCTCCTCACTACCTGGAGATGATTAACCAAGTGTCATCCTCCTCACTATGACCAAGATCCGATTGGCCGAGTGTCATCCTTCTCATGACCAAGAGACAATTAACAGAGTATCATCCTTCTTACTACATAGAGACGACTAACCGAACGTCATCCTCTTTAGCACAACGAAAAGTTGATTGATCGAGTGTCATCCTTCTCATGACCAAGAGATGATTGATAGACTGCTGATAGGTTAAAAATACCTATCTATTTACAAGACAAATAGGGTAGTTTTTGAGTGTTTTTGTAATGTTTTAAATTGTTTATGTTCGTTTTTATGTAAATCAGGTGTAGGGACGTAAACGGTTGACAATCAATCAAATCGGTAGGAAGACGGTGGAGAAACATTGAACAAAATAAAAAATAAAAAAAACTGCAGCCTCACTGATGCAGCGGTGAGCTCCATCGCTGCAGCGCCGACGTCAAGGACTACTGACCCTTGATTTCAACAGCGATGGCCTTCTTCCCTACAGCGATGAAAGGTCAGTAGACCTTTTTCCCAACTACCATTGTAGTGATAGAAGGGTAGAAGGCTCACTGCATTACCATCGCTCATCGCTTCAGCGATTAATCAACCAACTATCTTAGATCTTTTGGGATATTTTTAGGATATTTTCGGCCAAGTTTATGTACACCCCTTACTACCTGATATTAAACACATTTTTACACTTAGGAGAAGCAAAAGTTCATTCCCTTGAAGAGGAGAGCTCATTTGCGAAAGCTGAAATGATCTCGGAACAATTTTTGTGGAAGTGGAACACTCCACTCTTCAGATTTTCCATTCCCTCTTTGTTTCCATATTTGTTTCTAAACTTTGTATCCTAAATGATGAAGTTATTCTCTTGTTTTAATGCATATTTGGTTATGATAATGGTTGGCTAAATAGATATTATCTAGGGATTGATTAGTTCATGTAAATGCATGTTTGAGTGAATTTATGTTTCTTTAACAGTTGTTTATCTATATTCGATTATTTTTACCAATTTATTACATCCATGGTATTCTTATTATGGTATTATGGTTTGTTTGAGAATACGAGGTTTAACACTCAGGAGAGGTAACCTCGGATTCGGACTAGGGTTAAATGCAACACGACAGTCTAGTGTTTCGGGAGATTATTAGAACGTGTGCAATCCATGAGGTTGGGTAAAGACTCATGTACTCATTTAGACACAAGATAAGGATATCGGCATTGATACGAGGTACATATTCACTTACTTTACACTTGGGAGACGTAGTGAGAGAGTTTACGATACCTAGATTGTCGGATAGGTTAAACACCATTAATGTCAACTAAACGAAATCAAACATGTATTAGTGAATAAAATCATAGAGGATGACATTCGATCTTAGGATCCACTATATTAAAACTTGACCTGGTGGACTTGCGAGTAAAATCAAGCTTGAAAATATCACGAACAAGTTTTGGGCGCCATTGTCGGGGATTTTTAATAGTGATTTGGTTGATATTACTACCTAGTAGTTTGATATTAATCTTGAATTTCTTTTGTTTTATTTTGTTTCAATTGTTTTTTTTTTGTTTAAATTGTTTTCATTTGTTGTGATCACAAGTAGTGTATGCGACGTAACCCGAGTCTGGAATTCTTAACCTTTGATCCTGAGATTGAGCGTACATTGAGGAGATTAAGGAGAGAGATAATAAACGAAACTCAAGTTATGGCCGATGGTGCTGATGATCATATGCCATAGTAATTACCAGCTCACCAGGCGCTACCGCAATAGCCGTCGTAATCGAAAGTTCAACAGCGGGTCCTTAGGGACTACTATCTACCCGTGATGTTTGATAATGATTTTGGGATTCAGAGGCAGCCGATCCAAGCAAATAAATTAACTTAAAACTCACTTAATCAACATGGTTTAGCAAAACCAATACAGCTGGAATCCTCACGAAGATCTAAATATCCACTTGGCAACATTCTTGGAGATTTCTGATATGGTGAACATAAATGGAGTTGCAAAGGATGTAATCCGACTGAGGTTTATTTTCCCTTCGAGATAGAGCACAGGGTTGGTTTCAGTCAGTCCAACTGGGGAGCATCAATACTTAGGAAGACCTAGTTCAAAGGTTCCTCACCAAGTTATTTCCACCTTTGAAGACATCACAATTGAGAGACGAGATTGCACAATTTCGCCAACGAGATTTTGAGCCACTATTCGAAGCTTGGGAAATGTTCAAGGACTTGTTGAGAAAGTGCCCCTAACACGGGTACCAAGATTGGTTTCAAACCCAACTCTTCTATAATGGGATGGATGGCCAGACTAGAACTATTGTGGATATCGACTCGAAAGGTTATTTGTTATCGTAAACTCTGGATGAAGCTAATGTATTTTTGGAAGAAATGGAAGCTAACAATTACAAATGGACTAATGAGAGGAATATGGGACGAAAGGTAGCCGCAATTCATGAGGTCGGTCCTCTTGCTACCTTATCGGCCCAAGTTTCAAAGCTCACGGAACAACTAGTCACCTTCTCAACCAGAGATACTTCGTCGAGTCTAGAAGTGGAAAATGTGGCAAGTATATCGCAATCGGGAGTGGATAGCGAGTTTGAAGAGTACTATTTTGTCGACAATCAGGCTTGTACCTTGAGGCCCGCCAACAATATTGCAACTTATTATCACCCCAGAATTCGCAATCATGAGAACTTTTCTTATGTGAATAATCAAAATACATTACGACCTCCTCCTTGATACTCATCACAATCTCAAGGATATCAGTTTATGCAACAAAATTGTCCAATGCAACAAAATCCAGTGTAAAGCCATAAATTACCGTTGGAACTGCTTGGCTCATTCATGAAGGAAACACAAACCATTATGTGAGAAACGCATAACCGGATCAACAAGCATGAAACAAGGCTTGACAATATTGAGACAACGTACCAATACAAATTCAACTGTTAAGTCGTTGGAAACTCAAATTGGTCAACTTTCTAGTACCATCAAAGGGAAAACCTCTGGGAAGTTTCCAAGTGATACGGAAACTAACCCGAGGGAGTGCAAAGATATTACCTTGAGGAGTGAAAAAGAAGTCGAAGCAACAAAGCTAATGGAGGATGAGCCTAGGGAGAAAGTTTAGGGAAAAAAACGCTATTCCGGTTGAGGAAAAGAAGGAAGTATGGTGGCCGCTAAATAAGCGCTGCCACTTTCACCGCAAGCGTACGGATCAAGTTTTAATATAATGGACCTTTCGGTCGAGTATCGTATCCACAGGGATTGGTGTTGTTACTATCGAGTATCGTGATTGTCATAACCTAACTTTATCTAGGCGACAAAAATGGAATTTAATTTAACACTAATACTAAACTAAAATACTAATTAAGTTTACTATACTATAAATACTAATTTGAGATTATTTGGGGGAGTAGATTGCTTAGGGATTAACTTTATTTACTTAAATGCGTTTGATTTCATTTTAGTTAACATTAACGGCGTTCAGCGTATCCGACAATCTCAGTTCGTAAACTCCCTCACCACCTCTTCCGAGTGTAAGACGGGGGAATACGTGACTTCGTGTCAACGCCGAAGTCCTCCTCAACGTCTTAACGACTCTAGGTCACGTGAGTCTTGCCCCAACGTCATCGATTGCACACTTTCTAACGCCTTCCCTGGTCGTTAGATTGTCGTGTTGTGTTAACCCTAGTCTGAATCAGGGGTTACCTCTCCTGAGTGTCAAACCCCATATTCTCATTATATCTAAACTAGCATATAATCATAGAAAACACGACAACACAATCAACATACGAAGAACAACCAAGAACGAAACACAAATTCAACCAAAACTATATTTTCATAAATAATACGTTAATCCCTATTACAATCCATGTTTAACTTAGGGCCCTAACCATTTATACAATGTAAATCGAGCTAAACATGCTCAACAATTACCAAAATGAAGAAAACAAAGAGAGGAAATGAGCGACTTAGCCGATATCCGAAGATTTACGACTAAAAACGTCGATCGATCACTTCCTCGTTGATCCTCTACCAATGGTTGAGAGCTCTCCCTCAAAAATCCCTTATCCTAACCCTAAAATATGGCCTAAGGTATTAGGAGCTGAAGAGGAGGGAAGATAGGAGGAGAGAATGGCTTAAATAAGCCAAAAAATATCTCCAAAATATCTATTCTTCGCAGAGGATTTTTTCTAGGCGAAGAAAACTTCACCTAGGTGAAGTTAGGCCAGTTAACTTTCTGCTAGATTTTCGACTAGGCGAAGTTACTACAGGTTTGCAATTTTATTTTAACTGTAACTTCTTCATCCGAACTCCGATTGAGGTGATTCAAAAACCTATGGAAATATAATAAAAATATATACAACTTATATGTTTTGAGTGTTTCCAAAATATAATTTCATCATAGTCCAAAATAGCCTTGAAGTTACAACACCTATACCGGCTTTGCAAGTTTGGTGACCGCCTAGGCGAAGATGTAGGTGGTGGACTTGGAAATTCTATTAGCATCTTCACAGCCTAGGCGGAGGTCTGGACGCCTAGGCTGTGAGCTTCTTTCACAATGTTGCCTCCTTGCTCATTTATCTATTGTAACTTCGTCCGCTTTGGTTCGATCATATCGTTTTCGCTCCGATTTCATCCTACGCACCTATTTTAATACAAAAAGAATAAAAATCTATTAAAACATATAAAAATAACTATAAACGTACTCGAAAACTAACAAATTTGGATTGGAAATACATAGGTAATTTACACCTATCAAAAGTACCAAGGGTGATTCTGGGAAGAATCTCATTTCCAGGCAATCCATCGATACTCATTACGCCTTTACCATATCCGCAATGGTTCCAGAAGAAGAAATTGGATTTCCAATTTGCTAAATTTCTTGACATCTTCAAGAAAATTCATTTCAACATACTGTTTGCGGATGCCTTGGAACAAATGCCCAATTACGGAAAGTTCTTGAAAGATATCATGACAAAGAAGAAGAAACTTGAGGAATATGAGATGGTCAAGAAGATGGAGGACTGTAGTGCGATACTTCAATAAAAGTTGCCTCAAAAGTTGAAAGATCCTGGGAGTTTCACAATTCCTTGCACTATTGGGAAATCTCACTTTGACAAAGCGCTTTCTGATCTAGGAGCGAGCATCAATCTAATGCCATCATCCATTTACTGGATGTTGGGGCTTGGAAATACACAGTCTCATTTTTTTTCTTCCAAAACAATGACACTTCCCCAAATATTCTTGTTTTCAATTTTATTTACTTTAAAAGTTCTTTCGATAATAAATAAATAAATAAAAATAAAAAATAAAATATTGTTTTCATCTTAAAAAACAAAAAAAGATTTATATTCTAAAATTTTCTTTGAATAAAACTTCAAATATTTCTTTCATCTTCAAACTAAAAATATTTTTCCTAAAAATAATTTTCTTGGAAAATAAAGTAAGAAATGTTTTCCCTTCTTATAAAATGTTTCTTTACATAAAAATGTGTTTTTCAAAAAAAAAACAAATGTTCTCATTAAAAATGTGTTCTTCTCTTAAAATTAAGACATTTTCTTTTTTTTTTTTAAATATCTTCCTCTCAAAAAATATCTTCTTCAGAAGAAGAAACAAATTTCAAAAAATGTTTTCTTCACTTATTTTTTCTTAAAATGTGTTTTCCTTTTCAACAACAATTTTTCAAAAACTAGAAATTCTTTCTGCTCTATTTTTTTTTTCCTTCATAAATTGCCTTCTTCTGAAGGAGGCAAAAAAAAATTCTAAAAAATGTTTCTTTTTCTTAAAACCTTTTTTCTCCCATTGCTTTTAAAAACAATTTTGCTTCATTAAACAAAACATTCTTTTTCTACTCAAATTGTTACTTTAAAGCAAAAGAGCGCAATTAAAAGTTAATTCTAAACCCTTATTCTCCGTTAAGAAAATTCTTCTTTTACTTTTTTAATCTTTGTTTTCATAAATAAAAAAATTTCGTTTTAGGCTTCTCAAACCCTTGTCTCTTTTTAAAAATATATTTTGCAAAATAAAAAATGTTTGTTTGTAACTTTTTTTTTTTAAAAAATTATTTTCTCCACCAAAAGCAACAAAAATATTTTTCTTAGTCTCTAATTTTTTCATTCTTTTTATACATAAGTTTTTCCATCATAACTTAAACTAAAATAAAATTAAAAAAAAAAGGGGGAAAAAGATAAAAGATAAAATCGAAAATGAAAAATCTTCACACTGAGACCAAACTTATTGATTATTCCATAATCGATGCATCGTTTAAATGTGGACATTTTTTTATATCTTACTTGTTTTATTTGCTACTTTTATTTTTGCATAAGTGTTTATTAGCTTTATGATAGGTGTGATCTACCTATATATTTCCAAACCGATTTTGTTATGTTTTAGAGCATTTTTATAGCGTTTTTATATGTTCTAATTAGTTTTTATTCTTTTTGTATAAATCAGGTGTATGGGGTGAAAAGATAGGAAACTGGAGAAAAAAACAATGAGATCGAATTAAAAACGGTCAAAGAATGGTGGAAAAACGAGCAAGGCGACAATATTCTTAAAGAAGCCCACCGCCGCAGGGTCCAGACCTCCGCCGCGGCGGTAAAAAGGCAGAGAATCACTTATTCTTGTTGAACATCCACTGCCGCGGCGCTCGAGATGTAGGGTGTCAACCTAATCCACCACCTTCTTCACCACTGAGGCGATCAACCAACCGACCTACTCACCGCCGCGGTGGTGGCCTCTGTAGTAGATTAGATATTTTTTGAGATATTTTGCCTATTTAAACCCCTCTCCTCCTCTCTCCTTTGCTCTCTCCGGCCATTTGATCCCCTTAGAATATATCTAAGGGAAAGTAGAGAAGTTTTATAGGGGGAGCTAACATCCTGAGGTAGAGGAAGACGGTGGAGCGATCGTTGAACATTCTTAGCGGCTAAACTTCAGACGAGGCTAAGTTCTTTGATTTCTTCCATTACTTATTTAACTTAGGATTTTGTGAGCATGTTTTGCTCGTTCTTATTTGTAAATGTGGCTATGGCCATAGGCTAAATGTTGATTGTATAGGGAATAACAATATATTTATAAATGTGTTTCAAATGATTTCAGTGTTACATTTATGCTTGTTCTTCGTAGTTTGATTATGTTTATCATATTGTTATGTTTATTATGCTTGAAATGATATTCGGAGAATACGGGGTTTGACACTTTGGAGATGTAACCTCGGATATAGACTAAAGTAAACATAACGCTAATCGATGACGTTGGGGCAAGACTCACGTGACCTAGGATCATTAAGACATTGAGGGGGACTTCTTCGTTGACTCGAAGTTATGTATTCCCCCATCTTATACTCGGGAGAGGTGGCGGTGGAGTTTTAGAATTGAGATTGCTAATAGGGTAAACACAACGCAACGATCCAATAACCTGGTCGGGAGTTGAATTGTTGTAATTAATGATGTTGGGGTGAGATTCACGCAACCTAGGGTCGTTAAGACGTTGAGGGGGACTTCTTCGTTGACACGAAGTCACGTTATATCCCTCGTCTTACACTCAGGAGAGGTGGCGGAGGAGTTTACAAACAGAGATTGTCGAATAGGTCGAACACCATTATTGTAAACTAAACGAAATCAAACGCGTTTAAGTAAATAAAGTTAATCCCTAAATAATTCATCCCCTAACTATCTCGTATTAGAATAATTAGTATTGATTAATTTAGGATTACATTAGTATTAGTATTAGTATTAATTAAAATTAAATACATTTTTTATCGCCTAGATAAAGTTAGGTCAAGATAAACACGATACTCAATAATAACAAACACCAATCCCTGTGGATACGATACCCGATCTTAAATAGTCAAACTATACTAAAACTTTGACCTCATACACTTGGAAGTAGTCAATACATGAGCGTGTAACAAACGCCTCGCCGTACAAGTTGTTGGCGCCGTTACTGGGGATTGTGTTTTGGAGTTATTATTGATATTGTGAGTAAATGATTTGATTTTACTTTAGGCATTTCTTTTGTATATAATTTTTTGTTTTGTATTTTTGTTTTTATTTGTTATGCATCGTACTTGACGATGTTAGATTGACGAGTATTGATGCATTTCTTTCAATGGGATTCCAAGCCGTTTTATAGTGTATGGACATGTACATAAGCCGGTGAGGCATGTCGTTGAAAGATTGAGCCTAACAAAGAAAAACCTTGCTAAGCTTGAGGGCGTTCTGAAAATGTCGGGCCGAGGACATTAAACAACGTGCTTCTTGGAAGGCAACCCAAGGTCGAATAAATTAAATCTGTCACAACCAAATTTATTGGGAGGCAAGATTTTCTCACCTCCCAGGTACGTGTTCTAAACCCCCTTCGTCAACATGCTTTAATTCTATGTATTGAGATTAATGATTGGGTTGCTGAGGACACTTTTCATTTTAAGTTTGAAAGTGATGTGTAGTATTTAGTATTGTTAGTAAATGTGTTTTTTTTTTTACCGTGTGCATGTGTGTTTAGGTTAGAATGTGTTTATGTTTTTGTGTTGTTGTTTTCATGCTGAGTTTTGGGTTCATTTGGGCCGTTACCCGATGATGATATTACCCCCTGGTTGTTTTTGAAGTTAAGGGTAATACCCATGCATGTGTGTTTTGAGTGCTTGACAATGCGTTTTCGTAAAAAATATTGTAGATCCTAATTTGCACGAGCACATAGACTCAATGTATAGTTATTTAATTGATTTGAGGACGATTATCGATTAGCCAAATTCATGACAATTAAGGATTCTAGAACCTGATTGAGGGGAAGCTTGAGGCGAAATCCTAGGCGAGGTAGTTCAAGAGACGTGATTTAGGCATTCATTTTGTCGTTTGAGCCTTTTAAGCCTACCCTGTTACATGTTTATCCCTTGTTACCTTGTCGAAGCCTAAAATGACATTTCAATTCTGAATACAAGAATAAATACCCTGGCCAGTTGATCTTTTTACAAACCTATATCGCTGAATTTAAAGGCACATTTGAGTGAATCAAGCTAGTAGTTGCAAATGCTACTTGATGTGAGCGTTTGGGTATAGGGAAAACTTTGGATTGGTTTGGAATTCGAGTACTCACTTGTTGTTTTTCTTTTATTTTAACCACACCCGTGAAATCATACTAATTGAATAAGTTTGGGGGTGTGGTTAGCAAAAAAAAAAAAAAAAAAGAGAGAGAATTACATTTCTTTTTGACAAGTGAGTACTACGTTCTTAAATGTTAGTTTATAATTGTTTTCAATTTATCTATAGGGTTTCTAGAGTGAATGTGCCAAGCGTTGAGCCTTGGGTAACGTTATGTTAACAACGTTAACCAGTTTTCTATTCCGAAATACCCTTGGCCAACTATTCCATAACCAAACCAAGTCCTTCTGATCTTTATGAACTACTCAACCTACATTAGTGGAGAGTGGACCCCAATCAGGCATATGGAAATCTTAATCCTATACGGTCTAAGTCATGAGTTTTGTGGGGGATAATCCAATCCGATTGTTACATAGCTATATTATTGAGTTTCGCACTAACACGTTTACAGGATCTAGAATACCATTCACCATTATTGCATGTAAAAATTCTAGATTACCACATGATGTGTTTTACTGCCTGAACTCGATATGACTGGCAGTTGTTGAGGGAAAAACGACTAGGCCCTTAGAAGAATTTAAAACTCGCATGTCGTTATGTTTAGATTGTTTTAGGTTGTTTGTTATTTAATTCAGTTGTGCTTTTCATTTTCGTGTGTGTGTTTTGCTCGAGGACTAGCAAAATTCCAAGTTTGGAGCTATTTGATAGGTGTGATCTATCTATATATTTCCAAACCAATTTTGTTAATTTTTAAAGAATTTTTACATCTTTTTTATATGTTCTAATTAGTTTTTATTCTTTTTGTATAAATCAGGTGTGTGGGGAGAAAAGATATAAAACTGGAGCGCAAACGATAAGATTGAACCAAAAATGGTCGAAGAACGTTGGAAAAATGAGCAAGGCGACAATATTCTGAAAGAAGCCCACCGCTGCGGCGTCCAGATCTCCGTCGCGGTGGTGAAAATGCAGAGAATGACTTATCCTTGCTGAACATCCACTGCCGTGGCGCAAGACCACCACTGAGGCGATCAACCAACCGACCTACTCACCGCCGCGGCGGTAGCCTCTACAACAGATTAAATATTTTTTGAGATATTTTGCTTATTTAAACCCCTCTCCTCTCCCTTCCTCTTGCACTCTCCGACCATTATATCCCTTAGGGATTAGTTTATAGTAGAGATAGCGTATGAGGAGCGCTCAAACAAATCCAAAGGAGAAGATTACCACGCGAAGAAGGAGAATCGACCGGTGGATTGTGTTAGCGGCTAATCTTCAGATATTGGCTAAGTTCATCCGTTTTTCCTTTTATTTCTTAACTTCGATATTTGTTTGAGCATGTTTAGCTTTTTTTCAATTGTATAAACGGCTATGGCCATAAGCTAAATGTTGATTATGTATGGGATTAATATTATTTATAAAAATGTAGTTCTGTTTGAGTTGTGTTTCTTTAGTGATCGTTCTTTGCTATTTTGATTGTGTATGATGTATTGTTTGATCATGATTAGAATGATATTCGGAGAATATGGGGTTTGATAAACCCTAGATTTAGACTAGGGTAAACAAATGCCACAATTCAATAACCCGAGAGAGCGTTGGATTGTGGGCAATCAATGATGTTGGGGCAAGAATCACGTGACCTAGGGTCGTTAAGATGTTGAAGGGGACTTATTCATTGACTCGAAGTCATGTATTCCCTTGTCTTACACTCGGGAGAAGTGGTGGTGAAATTTTAGAACTGAGGTTATCGATAGGGTAAACACAACGCAACGATCCAATAACCTAGTCGGGAGTTGGATTGTATGCAATCAATGATGTTGGGGTGAGACTCAAGTGACCTAAGGTCGTTAAGACATTGAGGGGGACTTCTTTATTGACACCAAGTCGTGTTATATCCCTCGTCTTACACTCGGGAAAGGTGACGGGAGAGTTTACGAACTGAGATTGTCCAATAGGTCGAATACCATTATTGTAAACTAAATGAAATCAAATGCATTTAAGTAAATAAAGTTAATCCCTAGATAATCCATCCCCTAACTATCTTGTGTTAGTATAATTAGTATAGATTAATTTAGGATTATATTAGTATTAGTATTAATTAAAATTAAATACATTTTTTATCGCCTAGAAAAAGTTAGGTCATGATAAACATGGTACTTGATAATAATGGACACCCATCCCTATAGATACGATACCCGATCTTAAACGATCACACTATACTAAAACTTTGACCTCGTAAACTTGCGAGTAGTCAATACGCGAGCGTGTAACAAACGCCTCGCCGTACACTTTACTTCATTTACATGTCATAAAAAATAAACAATAATAGAAAAATGTCATGTTAACCAACCAAATCAAACAAAACTTAGACTTAGTTTAGTTTGAAATGCTTAGACATTGGGTACCATTTTTTAATGGGTGTGTTGGGGTACCTAACACTTCCCTCGAGTATAACCAACCTCCGAACTTAAAGAATACTCTAGTTAGGACCTTTTGAGTCAAAATTTGGGTCATTTAAAAAAAAACCTAGCACACCTTTTTAAAACCAATGCTAGGTGGCGACTCGAAGTTTTGTTTCATAATAGTTTAGCCCAAGTAAATTAGTTCAAAACCGACGCCTGGAAAAGCTCTTGAACTTGTTTTCTTAAAATGTTTTGAAATTTAATGGTTATCTAAAAGCATTTTCAAAAGGATAAGTTGTTTTTAAAAATGAAAGGGATTCGGAATATAACACTGGCCTTCTGTTGGTGTTGGCATTCGCGATCAAAATTCAGAGTGCGTTAGTTGGCGACTTTGCTAGGGATTTTCAGAGTGTCAAGCTTAGTGCTGTCTAGATGATTTTAAATCAAATTCAAGTCCAAAATTTTGTTTCATTTTGTTGGTTAAGATAATGCATTTTCCTTAAAAAAAAAATGATATTTAAAGAAACAATAAAAATAAAAATAAATAATAATAAAGTTTTTACCTTCTTTTAATTTTTTTATAATTACATACGCATGTTTATTTCATGTCTTTAAGTCATTGCATCATTTTCCTGTGTATTTATTGCTTTAAAATCCTGCTTTAAATTTCTGTCATTTAAATTCTACATTTTGTTTTATGTCATTTATTACTTTCAGTACATATATATTCTTGTTGTGATTCTCTCCAAGGCACGAGCAACCCGTTACATTTGCATCCATTTTGAGAACCCAAGTTGTAGACCTCATTAGGAGGTCGGTAGTAGAGGTTGAAATCAAGTGGTCTGCCTGCCAATTTTAAAATTAAAAACTTGTAGGATTAGAGAAAAGAGTCTATAGTGGCTAGGCCACGCAGTTCATTTTCTAGGATCCCGCCTTCAAAACTCATCTCACTCAGAACCACTAACTAATGATGCATGTTCTGTCGGGACCCTGAGGATTTTAAATTCTAGGAGCCGAACCATTTTAGGATGTGTTTGAAGAAAAGCCCTGAACCTCATATAGTCAGTATAGGATAGAAATGCTGCTAAAATCCAGATTTTAGGACACTACACAGGATTGGAGAGACATGTTTATATATACTGCTTTATCTAGTTTTATTTTATATCCTGAAACTGTGCTGTAAAAATATCTAGGACCTATAATACCTTGAGACAACCAACCTAGGAATCTCTATTTTCCTCACAGGATTATGTTTAAAGTCAGGATCCTGTCCAAATGACAATGAACCTATCACAAAAAAGAAGTATAGAAAATTTTTGCATTGTCTATACCATGACTCATTAGATTAGGATTCTTAGTAAGTACATTTCATTGAAGAATGATAAGTATAAGTAATTCCTTAATATTTGTAAAATTTTGCAGACTCATAAAGAACATAATTTGGCCACTAGAATTCAAAAATTTCTCTACTCAAAGGAAATCTTTGGTAAAATCCAATAAAAGTTCTGCCCATCCAACTATGAAAATGAACTATGCTACGATCGCAGAAAATTCAACCATGCTAGCTGAGATGAGAGATGGTGTAGTATCCTTGAAAAGAATGCTAAACTAGAGGAACCTTATCTTTCCATCCAGAACAATAAAGGAAGAAATCCAACTGCCCCAAAGAGGAGGATGACAATGCCTAAATTCCCGATTGGGGAAATCCAGTTAACAAAGAAGAATAACTCCCCATAGGTAACTTTGAGAATACTTATTGGCAGACTTAAAATAAAAAATAAAATAAAATAAGACTATCAACAATGCCGACCCAGCTAAAATTTTTGAGTTGTGCTACCACCGTTCAGGAAAATCTGGAAAGAATTAAGATTCCCATCTGGGGATGTAACAAGCCAAGAGAGGAGCAGGCCAAACCCCAAGGAAGCTCATTTTGAAAATAAATCTTAAAGATGTGGGATAAAATCGATGAAATAGACCAGTTTTTTAAAAAATTGGGTGGATCCATGTTAGGTAGTGAATCATCCACACCGAAAGAGAAAAACCTCCACACAACGCCAGTCATCAAAACTCCTATTTACCCTAAGACACAATCATTCACCCCTTCCCCATATCACCATGGCAATTCTCAGCAACACCTAATCCAGACCCACCACAAGTTTAAGCAAAAATGTTTTACCCATCTTCCTGTATCATTACCTCAAATTTACCATCACTGCCTAGGAAACCAAATATTAGGATCGCCCCCACCTAATGGACTGAACTCCCACTTCCCAAAGTTCAACCCTCACGCATTATGTGTGTATTACCCTGGAGGAATAGGTCACCACATTGACCAATGCTACCATCTTAGATGCCATATCAAAGATCTCATTCAATCCAGTGTTTTCAGCATTTCCAGGATGAAGGCTTAATTAATGGAAACACCAAGAAAAATGAAAAAAGAGAAAGCCAAACTTGGCTTCCTGAAAATTTTCTCGGATATTATTAAAGATCAATCTTAATGATTTGAAAGTAATTTTCTTATATGACTATGTACTATGTTCTCATTTTAATAAATGCATGACTATTGTATCTACAGTTCATTTAAGTTTTAGATTTCGATAATCAGACGACTAATTTGTTTTTCTCAATTTATATACCATGAATAATTAATTATTTTGGTAATATGATTTCAAAATTTAAATTGCATCTTCAACCAAAGAAACGTTTTTAAAAAATATTTCACTTCAACTAAACGATAGTGGGATATTAAGAAAATCTGAGACAACTAGAGAGAAAAGTAACAACCCTAATATAGAATCATTACAAACGTTCTAACCTTGTAGCTAGTCTCGAAGATTGAAGAATGAACAATAGCTCAAAGGGAATCCATGGATGATGTGATGTATTAAGAAGATTCCTGAAGAAAATTGAATCTCCAAACACCAAGCCTTCACCCTAAGGAAAAAATAGGGCGACAAGTAATCATACAAGTAAGCGACTAGGGTCATGTTTGAAACTAAGGACCATAAAAATTCAGAAGTTCAATCTTATTTAAAATCTCTGAAGGAAAGGTATTTGCGACCAGCAAAAGGACGATTGAAAACAAAAAGTCATTACAAAAAGAAGTATGAAGACAAAGGCACCCCGGATCCCGAGAATGGCTCATTTTTTTTCTACTACTTGCTATAAAATATCCATTTGATTATATAACTAAAAACGAAAAGACTGGTCTTAGAAAATTTTGAACATTGAGTAGTCACACGAAGGCTTTAGCCAATTAAGCATTTTTTTATTATTCGAGTAATTAAGTCGTAAGGATGTCTCAACTCCTAGTGATTCGGGTAAACTGGACCGTTATCGTTACCCAAAGCTCACTATATAGACTATTTGGAAATGCGAGAGATGTTATTTACCATATAAAAAGAAAAAGAAGAAAAAAAAAATACCAGAAAAAGAAAAAGGATTTTTCTTACCATACTCCTTGGATAATCTTCCATTTGATTAGTCACCCTGTTCATCATTTGGTAACTCTACTCCCTTATTTTCTCCTGAAAGTCATCTCAGGAATACTTGCCTAGATATCACCCTTACCACAACAGTAAGAATAAGAAAGTCATAATACCTTGAGGGATCCCAAGAAATGTACAAAGTTAAGGCAGTCTCGATAGTAATCTCAGAAATATCAATAATTATATTTTGATGGAACTAAAAAAAACAATTTCTATAAGATAAGTAACTACGAATGCTTGTTCTAGGAATACTGTTGAAATCATATTTACCATGATTCAAAGTAATCAAGTGTTTAAAACATGAAAAATGAAGAAAGTTCTTTGAACATCTAAATATGACCACTAAATGAAGTTTAGCTAATAATAACTAGACAGGAAATAAAAGAGAAATAGGCATGAGCATGCAAAATAAATACTTGGAAACATCAAGACTGAACTGAAATAAATAAGGAAAAGAACAAAACGATGAAACCCTATTCATCCCAGTGCACTCCAAAAGAAAGTCATCATGAACTTGACACACCACAAAGCCTCTACTACCTAGACAAAAGTTGTGGCATCACATTAAAGAGCCTAAGCTATGAATGAAGCACATAAGTAAAAATTACCTTAAAGCTCATAAGACTTAGGAAGGAATCTTAAAAAAAAATAAAAAAAATGCAAGACAGATACATGTACACATTACGTAAGTGCTCATAGCTACAAATAATGTTTGAAAAGAAAACTCCACAAATAATAGGTTTTTGCTATAATAAGCTAAAAACAGGTGCAATGCCACCAGGAGATACTCTAAACAATCAAGGGATAACTCACAAGCTTAGAGCCCTCACATATTCTGGAGACTTCATGTAAGTTCTAATCCAAGCCAATCCTTTGTCATAAACGCGGAGGACCGTAAGAAGTATTTTGGGAATTTGATATACTAGAAGAGTCCCCATTCACTTGAGAAACAAAAAGAACAAGCTCGGTAGCAGGAAACATTGCCATCATCTAAATCACCTGCTAATAGGTAAAATTTATCTATCTATTTCCAAATCGAATTTGGTAGTTTTCAAGTATTCTTGTGATGTTTTAATTCGTTTTTATTTATTTTTGTTCAAAGTAGGGGATAGGAGCGAAAACAATCAAAAAACAAGTAAATCAGTATGAAGACGGTGGAAAAATGATGAAAAGGATCAAAAGATTAAGCATCAGCTTCACCACTGCAACGGTGAGATCCACCACTACATCAGTGAAACAACGGAGAGATAAAAAACTTTATGATCGCTCACTACTGTAGTGATGAAATCTACCGCTACAGCGATGAACGAGCATAATGCCACTGACTTCCCACTGCTGCAACGATCAAGCCCAATGCTGCAGTGGTGAGCCTACCGACCTCCCCACCGCTGTAGCAGTGAAGCCCCTAGCCGTAAAGTGTTTTAGGATATTTTCTAGATATTTGTTTTAGTCTTTTTTTGTTCCAAGGCCGATCCCACATTTTAGAGAACACATTGGGAGTGTTTTTTAGTATTTCTCAAAAGTTCTCAACCAACCAAAGAGGACGAACACAATTGGAGAATAGGAAACAAGATTAGAGCGATTTTTATGGACGCCACCTTCAGATAACAACTATTCTCCCTTGTTTCTCTCTTTATTATTAACTCATCTTTGGTTGTTTGAACATGTATATATGAATTATTGTTGAATATATTGTTATAGCCAAGAGCTAAATACTGATTATCTATGGGATTGATGTAGTTTACTTATATACATTGTTTGTTTGAATACGTGTTTCGTTAACGATTGTTCTTGCCTATTCGATTGTGTTTACCATTCTTTTACTTTGTACATATACTTGTTAAGATATATTGAGAAATTGGGGTTTGACACTCGGGAGAGGTAACCCTGAATTCGAACTAGGGTTTAAACACAACACAACGATCTAATAATCCAGGAGGGTATTGGAAAGTATACAATTCGTGAGGTTGGGGGGAGACTCATGTGACCAAGTGTCATATAGACGCTCGAGGGGGACTTTGGTGTTGACGGGAAGTCGAATATTCATTCACTTTACACTCAGGAGAAGTAGTTAGTGAGTTTTCGATACCTAGATTGTCGGATAGATTTGAATACTGTTAATATAAACTAGATTGGATCAAACACGTTTAAGTAAATGAAGTTAATCATTAGATAATCTATTGCAATCTAATATATTTAGTATTATAGTTTAATTAATTGTTAATTTAGTATACTATTTATAAAAACAGAAACCCAATTTTTATCGCCTAAATAAAGTTCATTTAAGATAATCGTGGTATTCAACGATCATCTAATCCAATCCGTATGGATACGACAACCCTTCTCATTCACTATTCTATAAATTTAACCCGTACACTTGCGGTGAAAGTAGCGACGTAATATTTTTGGCACCGTTGTCGGGGATTGATTTTTAGATTATTGTTGATATTGTGAGTAAGTAACCTGATTTTAATTTAGGCATTTATTTTGTTTATAATTTTTGTTTGTAGATTGTTTTTCCTGCAGGGTACTTGAAGATGTTAGATCAGCAAGTACTGTTGCATTTCTTTCAACAAGATTCTGAGCTATTTTATTGTGCTTGGGATCGATACAAGGAGTTTCTTATTCGGTTTCCGAACCATCGTTTCCCGAGGGAGTGTCAACTACTGAACTTCCTCGATGGGTTACTAGCCGCAACAAGAAATTGAGTTGAAAAAAGAAATGATACCACCTCTTTCGACCAACTAACCACAGACGAAGCCTATCGGTTGTTGGAAGACATGTCCGAGTTTGATTATCAGAGTTGGAGTTATTCAACAAGCTACCAAATCTTTTGGGTAATTTTACCATTTTGGTGCCATGGATTGACATCTGAGACCAACATGAGAAGTCTTCCCCCACCTTTGAGAAAATGTTCGTTGAATTTATAGGCGAGACTCAGGCTGTCTGGAGGGAGATGAATGATCGTCTCAATGAGCATGAGGTTCGTCTTGACAATAGTGAGATGACTTGTGTTTAAATTTGATGCAACCGTAGTGTCTATTCAGATGCAAACTAGTCAGCTTATCTGCTTTATTGAGGCCAAGCCAGAAGTGGTGGCATTAAGAGACACATAAGCATATTCATCGAAAGCCACCAGGAGGAACTGGATACGAGCGGGAGGAGCTTGGGAGCATTCAATAGTGATTATTGGAATGAGATGGAAACCCAAGCATGGATCAACGATTGTGATTCTTCACTGTTGATCCTATGATTTTGATGGATAATTCAAGGTTGATGTTTTTTGTGGAACTAACGGTTTAATTAAGTGTTTAAGTTTATTAGTTCTAAATGATAAAGATATGATGACAAAGATCGTGAAGGATTAAGAGGTTGAATAATTTGAAGAAGTTAGGGAAAACAAGTCAGGTTAAATTTCAACTCTTAATATCCCAATTAGGATCACACACAACACAAAAAGATTTTTAAATGATTTTTATAAATATGTGTGTTTTTGATAGGATCCTAATTAGTTAAATCATTTACTCCTATGTGTAATTGAAAAAATATATATTAATAGTTAATTAAAATTGAATTTAAGTATTTAGTGGAGCTAACCGAAAAAAGAAATCGGTTAAAGGGGCAAAAACTTCAATGAAAATGGAATAAAAATGAATTGAGAGAAGTGTTCCAACATTAGTAAGTCGATAGGTAAGTCGACCGGAGCATAGAAGAAAAAGTCTCTATATCTCTCAGTTGACAGGTAGGTCGATCTGTGCTTAAATATGAATTCTCTTTATTGATAAGTCGACAGAGCGGTCAACCTATGACTAGAAATGTAACTCTCTGAATATCTAGGTCGAAAGATCGGTCAACCGATGGGCTGTGGATTTTTGGCTTGGCTACATCCTAAATCTAGTGGTCGACCGGTGGTCATTGGTAAGTCGACTTATGGCACTGTTTGATATATACAACATATATTATGATATCTCTATAGATTTGGTTTATTAAATTTGAATATTTCTCAATTTGGTATATGTAATTCTTTATATCCTATTTAATTGTGATTGAGAAATATTTAGGGGACTTAATTGAGAAATTTAAAAGTTATAATTAAGTGATTTGAACCAGGATAAAGTCTTAATGATATAAGAGGTCTATAAAAGCAATTAAATATCATAACAAGTGGAAACTAGCCATTAGATAGCTTGTTTTATTCCCATTTATATAGACCTGCATTTTTCATATGAGAGAGAGAGATCAAGAGAGTTATACTGAGTTTTTCTAAGAGAAATCAAATTGAGAGAATTGTGAGAGCTTTTCTAGAAATTATTCTTCAGAATTATTTCCGGTGAATCATTGCTGCTACCGAATCTAATGTGATATTGCTAGAATTATTTTTTCGGTGGATTCAAGGTGAAATCTTTTCAAATTATTTTCTATTTAGTATTGTTTGATTATATTTGGAATTTGATCTTTAGAAATTGTTTTTTGATTTTTTATTGAATTTTTTTTAAACAATTTCTTGAATAAATTTGATTACGTGCTCAATTATGTGCTACCCATTTTTCTGTTTAAAATTAGATTTTGAAAAACTCACTTTTGTATCACTAGTTTTGAGATATTAATTGAGTTCTAATTTATCTGGGGTGGTAGAAGATCCGAGTGAAAAAAAATCACTTATCAATTGGTAATTGGTGAGTTGAGTGACGAATTGAATACCATTGGAAGTATTTAATCTAAGGGTAGCTGATTTCAGTCTCTTCTTATAAAGAGATTGAGGAAGTAATTCTTTTGGGATGGAATTGATTTGTGAGAAATTTTATAACGATTCAATCCTTATCAATTAAAAAGATATTTGGAGTTTTTGTGAGATTTTGATTCTTTAGCCTTAGTTTAAAAAAGGAATTAGGTTATTCTTGAACCTGTAAAAAGTAGAGATTATTTATAAGCCTGTGAAAATGAATTTGTAAAGGTTGATTCTGAGAATGTGAAAAGAATCATTGTGAGGGTTTGGTTTCTACCTTTCAAGGAATCTTGGGTTTAGTAGGTGCGACTTTTTGTAGGGCTCAGAGGACTGGATTAGTCAAAAATAGTTTGGTGAACCAATATAAATTTTTGGTGTGCTGCTGTCTTTACATTATTTATTTTTATTGTTTGGTGTGCATCTAGTTTATTTTATATTTCCATTGTGATATAAAGATAATAATTAATTTAGGATTAAAATTAATTATTTGAATTTTTGAAGTATTTTTTCTGATAATTTTTTATCTACCCAATTCAACCCCCTCTTGGGTAGCTCATTGGGCTAACAATTGGCATTAGAGTTAGTTTTAGCTCGATATACTTCACCCTCCTCTTGATTATGAAGTTATGTGTACTACTGTTGATTCTACTTCTTTTAATAGTCATTGTTCTGATAGTGAGACTGATATAATTTACAATGATGAGAATACAGATAACGCTATTGAGATGCTTATTGCTCTTATGTATATTTTTGGAAAAGAGAATTTTAAACTAGAGCAAAAAATTACAACTCTTGAAAATAAGAAGTTTAGTATTGTCCAATCTTTCAAGAAAAAGAATTTGGACAAATATTTTGAAACTGTTGAGTTTAAAAATGCTTTATCTGAAATTAGTAAGTTGTGTTAGAAAATTGAGTCTCTTGAGGAAGAGACTAAGGTTTTTGAAAAATGATTTTTATGATCTTCAACAGAATGAATTTAAAAGGAAAAATCTTGAAACCTTGAATGAGGCCTTGAGTATTGAAATGGACAATACAAGGTATGAGCTTGATAGAGCTCATATGAAAATCCATTCTGTTGAAAATGAGTGCCAAATTCTTAAGAATGATCTTGAATTTATGTATAAAAAGAATTTTGGTCTATAAGGAAACGTTAGCACCAATGAACAGTTACTTGAGAAGACTCAAAAGAAGCTTAAAGAAACAATAGATAAATTCAAGGATGTTGAAAGTACTAAATCTATTGAAAAACCAATAGTTACTAAAGTTGTTTCTCAAAATCACAAACAATATTATGCTCCCGTACTAAACACTGACTATTTGACGAGGCGTGCTAACAGTATTAAGTGTTTGTATTATGGTAAATTTGGCCATTAGGAAAACTCTTGTTATTTATTACATGGTTACCCTGTCGGATCTAGAAACAACTGGATACCAAAAAGAGAAAATTTTGGTTCAGGTACTAATCAGAGATTTAGACAAAGGTACAATGAATACTACGTGCCGACGAGGAGATTTGAACAGACAAGAAGGTACAATGAATATATCCTGCCAATGAAGGAATCGAGATTCAATGTATCTAATAAGAAGACTCAACACGTGCTAAATAGAAAAGTACAGAAGCAACAAGCTTAACAGGTGAGAGCTGACAAAGCTTATCCACAACAAACGGTAAGATTCCAGTACAAGAAAATTTTCATTTACAAAGTTGTACCAAAGTAGCCTGAAGCACCAGACAAAGACAAAAAAGTTCTTACATAATCAGTTCAAAAAATTGCCATTCCTAAGAAAGAAGAAATTAAGGTGAAAAATCAAGTATTCATGGAGTCAAAGGATATCAATTTAGAAATTAGTAATCCACCAAAGGTATATACACCACTTGCTCCTAAAGATGATTCAGGTATGTCAAAAAAATTAAGTTTAAGTTTTTATTAATTTTTTTAGGGAGATTGAGCCTGTTCATTTTGAAATTTAGATGTTTGTGATACATGTGTGTCTGTGTGTGTTTAAATGTGTGAGTAATTAAATTTTTATAAAATATATTTGGATCAAAATAATAGGTAAAAAATTGAGCTAAGTTTATCAAATTAGGGTTTAAATGCACTAAAAGTCAAACAGCTCAAAATGGTCAGTCGACTTATAATAGTTTATTAGTTGACCGACAGTAGCAGGTTGGAATATAGAGAGACACGTTTCATTCATATGTCGACCGCCTCTAAGTTGGCAGTCAACTGGTCATTACGAGATACAAATACCCCTCACCTGTTCATTTCATTTCGTCTGAAACTAATACATCTTTTCCTTTAAAACCCTTCATCTCTCAAGTTCATTCAAGCATAAACTTCATGAAATCAGTTCATTTTGGCTTGGATTAGAAGATTTTTGGGTTGAATCTAAAGGTCTAAGGCTTGGATATGAGATTTGGTGACTCATTACTCACGAAAAAAAGTTGGTTCTTTTTTATTTCTAAGGTTTCGGTCTCTATGTAGGCTTAATCTCTTGAGTTATTTCTGTTAGTTTGTTTTAAATTTATGTGAAATATGCCTAAAATCAAGAAGCGTGCTCAAAGAGTCACTCATGACAATGAATATTTTCGAAAAGAGGAAGATGAGAAAAAATATAGTGAGGGGTTTGTCAATCGAAAGGTTTTAGGTTGCAACCTATAGATTTTGTTAGTTTGAAAGATAAAAATATTGATGTTGAAGAGTATTTTAGAGATTTGGGGTGGATCAATTTTGTTACCCAAAGGAATGAGTGGATGCCGGTGTGGGTGAAAATATTCTATAGCAATCTCACTTACAATAATGTTGAAATTACATCCTACATTAAAGGAAAAGAAATCTGGTTTAATAGGGGGTTATTATATTTGGAAATACCTAGAGGAGACGTAGTTCCGTACAATACCTCTTAGTGGCTTTTGATAAATTTTAATGGAATGGAAATTACCGAGAAATTTGACTTGGAGGTTGATAAACTAGGATCATTATCTCTTGAGCATTGATTCCTTTATTTGGTGTTTGCCTATACGGTTGTGCCTAGAGGGGGAAGTTATGCTAATGTAAATGACTTTGACTTTCATTTGATGAATGAGATTGTTGAAGGGAGAAATTGGATCTAGCACATATCATAATGGACCACATGAAGTATCATGTTCAGAAACCCTCTGGAGTATTATCCTATGCTGATGCACTTCAAAGGTTGTTTGATCAATTTGGAGTTGAAATTGATCCGGATGAAGAAAAATTCATGACAATCACGCCCAGATGGATTAATGTCGATAATGTTTCGTTAATGGGATATGAGTATGGAGGAAATAAATGGGTAAAGAAGAGGAATCAGAAAAGGCAAAGAGTGCAGGATGTGGGCGAAGAAGAAGGTGATAGGGAAGAAATGAATGTTGATCAGAAGATAGATTTTCTTTGAGAACAGATTAACAATCTATGGGTATATGCGAATATAATGGATGATTGGATAACTGGGTTAGAAAATAAAATGGTCCAAATGAATATGAACATGAAAATTGGATTTGGGAAAATCACGGGGAATCTAGAACAAATATTTTAGTTTATGCAGTCATCTCATCATGGATACTAGTAGCAATACAGTGCTCAGCCACACTTTATAGGACATCCTATGTTTGGAGCACAACAATCCTTTGGAGGACCAACTGTTGCAGGGCCATCGGGAGCAAGATCGTCAACGCCATTTCATTAGCAAATAACTCTAGGACCAATTGTTCCGCCAGGAGTTCCGTATCCTCAGCAGCCAACCACTACTCCGATCGGACTTTATTATCACTTTTCTGGATAGAGCCCTCATTAAATTTTATTTTTTATTCTCTCTTTGAATTTGTTATTCAGACAAGTTCCATATTTACTATTTCGGTCTGTAATAGGATTTTGGTGAAACTTAACTTCTAGTGTATGAATTTTGATGGATTAGCTAGATTTGATCTACTTAGTTAGATTTTTTTTTTATTCCTAATGATGAGCCAAATAGTATATGTTGAAAATGATTGTAATGCATAAAGTTGATTTTATGGATTGATTCAATGTGTTTTTAAAGAGTTATATATATAAATATTATGATTTAATTACTTTAGGTTTATTCTTTCAAGGTATATTATAGGTTTGCCTAGAGTAGAGTTCTTATGTGTTCCCTCCTCCCCAATTTTTTTGAAATGACAAAGGGGGAGAATTAGTTGATGTTTTATTGAATATCTTAATGGGGAGTTTATTATATAATTTGAAATTTGTGCTTTGTTGAATATCTTATGATTATCTTCATTACTATACTTTAATGAGTTGTAAAACCCGTCCTCGGATTCAAGGGAAGTGTGGTTATATTATTATTTTGAAGAAAATATCAAAGTTAATTGTCATCATAAAAAAGGGGGAGATTGTTGTTCCTATGATTTTGATGGACAATTAAAAATTAATGTTTTTAGTGGAACTAATGGTTTGATTAAGTGTTTCAGTTTATTAGTTCCAAGTGATGAAGGTATGATGACAAAGATGATGAAGGATTAAGAGGTTGAAGAATTTGAAGAACTTAGAAAAAACAATTCAGGTTAAATTTCAGCTCTTAATATCCCCATTAGAATCACACATGATACAAAAAAAATATTTAAATGATTTTTATTAATATGTGTGTTTTTTATAGGATCCTAATTAGTTAAATTATTTTCTCCTATGTGTAATTGAATTTTTTTTTATTAGTAATTGATGAAATTGAATTTAAGTATTTAGTGGAGCTAACCGAGAAAAGAAATCGATTAAAGGGGCGAAAATGTCAATGAAAATGGATTAAAAATGGATTAAGAGAAGTGTTCCAACATTAGTAAGTTGACCAGAGCATAGAAAGAAAAGTATCTGTATCTCTCAGTTGACAGGTTGGTCGACTTGTGCTTAAATATGAATTGTCTATATCGATAAGTCGACAAAGCGATTGACCTATAAATAGAAATATAACTCTTTGAATCTCTATGTCGAAAAATAGATCGACCGATGGGCTGTGGATTTTTGGCTTGGCTACATCTTGAATCTAACGGTTGACCGGTGGTCATTGGTAAGTCGACTTATGGCACTGTTTTAGGATTTTGTGAAATTCTTGATTTTATTCTAAAAGTAGTCGTTACTAGCCATTTTATGGTTAGGATTCACGAGATATATTTGGGATTTAATGTTATTTGAGATATGCCACATATATTATGATATCCATATAGATTTGGTTCATTAAGTTTGATATAAGGGGTCTATAAGAGCAATTAAATGTCAAAACAAGTGGGAACTAGTCGTTAGAGAGCTTATTTTGTTCCCATTTATATAGACCTGCGTTTTTCATATGAGATAGAGAGATCAAGAGAACTAAACTGAGCTTTTCTAAGAGAAATAATATTGAGAGCATTGTGACAGCTTTTCTAAGAGTTATTCTTGAGAATTATTTACTATGGATCATTACTACGACCGAATCTAAAGTGACATTGCTATAATTATTCTTTCGGTGGATTTTGGGTGAGATCTTTCCAAATTATTGTCTATTTAGTGTTGCTTGATTATATTTGTAATTTGATCTTTAGAAATTATTTTCTAATTTTTTATTAAAAAATATTTTTGAAACAATTTCTTGAATAAATCTGATTACATGCTCAATTACGTGCTACCCATTTTTTTTATTTAAAATAAGATTTTTAATGTATCACTTTTCTATCACTAGTTTCGGGATATTAATGGAGTTTTAATTTATCTAGGCTAGTAGAATCTCCGAGTGAGAAAAATCACTTATTAATTTGTAATTGGGGAGTTGAGTGATGGATTGGATATTATTGGGAGTATTTAATCTAAGGGTAGCTGGTTTCAGTCTCTTCCTGTAGAGAGAATGAGGTAGTAATTCTTCCGGGATTGAATTAATTTGTGAGCAATTTTGTAACGGTTCAATCCTTATCGAGTAAAAGGATATTTGGAGTGTTTGTGAGGTTTTGATTCTTTAGCCTTAGTTTAGAAAAAGAATTAGGTTATTCTTGAGCTGGTAAAAAGTAGAGGTTATTCTTAGGCCTGTGAAAAAGATTTTGTAAAGGTTTATTCTAAGTCTGTGAAAAAAATCATTGTGAGGGTTTGGTTCCTACCTTTAAAGGAATCTTGAGTTTAGTGGGTGTGACTTTCTGTGGGGCTCGGAGGACTGGATTAGCCAAGAGTAGCTTGGTGAACCAGTATAAATTTATGATATGCTGCTATCTTTACATTATTTATTTTTGTTGTTTAGTGTGCATCTAATTAATTTTATATTTCCACTGTGATGTAAAGATAATAATTAATTTAGGATTAAAATTAACTATTTGAATTTTTTAAATATTTTTTTAATAATTTTTTATCTACCCAATTCATCCCCCTCTTGGGTAGCTCACTAGGCCAACATTTACCATTTGAAATTCACTATGTGATGCCATCACCGATGGAAGACAATCACATCTACGAGGATCCGATATGGCTTACTTGTCTTTTGCCGCCTTTAGTACCGTTCTTTAATGCCCACCAAGCACATGAGCCGGAGACGAGTCACGTTGAGAGCTCAGGCCAAAAATGCCAAATCTCGTCAATCTTGAGGGCGTTTGGAACCAAGACCCATACGTTGTGTTGTATTACACATACTATGGGTAGAAGCCGCTCTTTGACGAGTCATTCACTGTGTCAGGCCGATTACAATAAACCAAGCGCTTCTTGGGAAGCAACCCATGGTTTTAAATAAATTAATCCCTTACCGCCGACTTTATTCAGAGGTGAGATTGTCTCGCCTCCCAGGTACATGTTCTAAACCCCTTTCGTCGGCATGCTATATTTTAATTGTTGAGAACGATGATTGGGTCATTGTGGATATTACCCAATTTAAGTTTCGGGGTGATGTGTAGTATGTTATTATGTTTTATTGTTTTTAGTTATATACTTTAAATATCTTATTGTTTAACTTTATGCATGCTTGTCTAGTTTAGTATTAGTATGTTTATGTTTGTAGTATGTTTGTTGTTGTGTGTTGAGTTTCGTAGTTCATCTAGGCCATTACCCGATGATGAGTCTATCCCCTAGTTGTTTATGAAGGTCATGCGTAATGCCCGTCCATGTGTGTCTGTGTGATTGATGTTTTGTTGTGGTAAAAGTTATTGTGGATCCTAATTTGCACAAGCACTTAAATTCAATGTACTAGCTATCTAATTGATTTGAAGCTGATTATCCATTAGTCAAGTTCATGACAATAGGAATTCTAAAACCCAATTTTGGGAAAATTTGAGGTAAAATCCTAGGCGAGGTAATTCAAGAGATATGATTTAGGCATTCATTTTGATCGCTTGAGCCTTTGAAGCTTACTATGTAATATAATTTATTTTTCGTTACCCTATTGAAGCCTGTTAGCCATTTCAATTCTGAACACATAACAAATACCCTGGCCAATTGAATTTTTTCCAAACCTTTATCGCTAAACCTAAGGCACAATTTTAGTGAAATCAAGTTAACAATTGTTTATGCTACTTGAATTGAGCAGTTGGGTTTTGGGCTAACTATTGATTAGTTCGGTATTTGAGTACTCACTTGTCATTTTTATTGTATTTCCACACCCGTCAAATTGTTATAAATAAAATAAGTTTGGGGGTGTGTTTGTTAAAAAAAATAAATTAAAAAAAAAAGAAAAAAGAAAAGAATAAATATAGTTCTATTTTTGTTTTGTCTTGACAAGTAAGTACTACGTTTTCAAATATAAGTTCAAGATTATTTCAAATTGATCTGTGTAAGGTTACGAGTATGATTGAGCCAAGCATTGTGCCTCATGTATCATTAAGTTAATAACGTTAGAATGTTTTTATATTCCTGATATACCCTTGACCATTTAACAAAAATCGAACCATATCCTATTGATCTTTTTGAATTTCCAAGCCTACATTAGTGAAGAGTGGAACCCAGTCTGGCATATAGATTTCCTATATCATTTTTGTTTTACTCATGAACTTTGTTAGTGGATAATCCAATCAGGTATGTGGATAGTTGTATGATTGAGTTTTAGTACACACACTTGAACATGATCTGGAATGGCACTTACTACTATTGAATGTTGAAATTTTAGAACACCACATGATACATTGTACTCTTGAAATCGATATGATTGGGGGCTGATGAGGGAATTTTTTTTGGTCGTTAGATGAATTTTAAAACTTACACGTTATTTATTTTTAGTTCCTTTGTGTTTTTCATTTTTAGTAATTAAATTCATTAATAGTTGTGGTAATTTATTTTATTGCATGGGTGTTTTACTCGAGAAGTAGCAAAATTTCAAGTTTGGGGGTATTTGATGGGTGAAATTTATCTATCTATTTCCAAATCGAATTTGGTAATTTTCGAGTATTCTTGTTATGTTTTAATTTATTTTTATTTGTTTTTGTTTAAAGTAGGGGCTAGGAGCAAAAATGATTGAAAAACGAGCAAATCGGTAGGAAGATGGTCAAAAAATGATGAAGAGGATCAAAAGATTAAGTAGTAGCTTCACCGCTGTAGCAGTGAAACAACAGAGATAACAAAAACTTTCTGATCGCTCACCGCTACAACAGTGAGATGCATAGCTGCAGTGGTGAAAGAGTAGAATGCCACTAACTTCCCACTGCTGCAGTGGTGAGCCTATCGACATCCTCATCGCTGTAGCGATGTTTTTTATCATTGCAGCGGTGAAGCCCCTAACTGTAAAGTGTTTTAGGATATTTTCTAGATATTTGTTTGTTCGTTTTTGGTTCCAAGGCCGATCCCACATTTTAGAAAAGACATTGGGAGTGTTTTTTAGTATTTCTTAAAAGATCTCAACCAACCGAAGAGAAGGAACACAATTGGTGAACACGAAACACGATCGGAGCAGTTTTTACGGATGGCACCTTCAGATAATGGCTGTTATCCCTTGTTTTTTTCTTTATTATTAAATCATTTTTGGTTGTTTGAACATGTATATATGGATTATTGTTGAATATGTGGTTATGGCTAAGAGCTAAACACTGATTATCTTTGGGATTGATATAATTTAATAATATACGTTGTTTATTTGAATCCATGTTTCATTAACGGTTGTTCTTGACTATTCGATTGTGCTTACCATTCTTTCACTTCATTTATATGTTTGTTAAGATATATTGAGAAATCGGACATTGACAATTGGGAGATGTAACCCTGAATTCAGACTAGGATTTCAATGCAATGCAACGATCTAATGACCCCGAAGGGTATTAAAAAGTGTGCAATCCATGAGGTTGGGGCGAGACTCATGTGACCAAGTGTCGTATAGATGTTCTAGGGGGACTTCGGCATTGACGTGAAGTCGCATATTCATTCACTTTATACTCAGGAGAGGTAGTGAGTGAGTTTTCGATGCCTAAATTGTCAGATAGATTTGAATACCGTTAATGTAAATAAGATTAGATCAAACACTTATAAGTAAATGAGGTTAATCCCTAGATAATCTATTCCCATATAATATATTTAATATTATAGTTTAATAAATTGTTAATTTAGTATATTATTTATTAAAACAAAAAACCAATTTTTATCACCTAAATAAAGTTCGGTTATGATAATCGCGGTACTTAGCAACCATCTAATCTAATCCCTATGAATACGAAAACTCTTGTCATTCACTATTCTGTAAAACTTGACTTGTACACTTGCGGTGAAAATAGTGACGTAATATTCCGCTACCATCTACTGAATTTGGAAATCCATCCATGCCACAGCAATAAGGTAAATTAAAAAGTGAGCATCGTTGGCTGTCAAGAGGTGTCGTTGCCATTGATCGATTGCATTAGCCTTCCGTATTTTGTCTTTAAAGAATATACTGAGTTCACCTGAATTGCCAAAGAACTCTTAATGGAAGGTAAGGAACATAATCCTGAAACCCCAAGAATTGAATTAGGGGCAGATTCATATAGTCATGATAAATCCCAATTACTAATACTCGCCGAGTGGCCCACACCATGTAAGAATTAAGAACCTTTCGTTGACATATTACCAAATTAGGCGGATAGCTCTATTGCTGCCTAAGCAGAACAAGTCACAAAGATAGTTTGCTCACTATTGGCTTGCTCGAACACCAGAACATCATCAATAACTTTCCTATATAAAATAGGAACTAAACCTGATGCAAGGCAAAACTACCACAGAAATTATGCCTGCCAGCCCGACATGACATTAGTGATCGATACAGTTCGACCAGCGTACTAGGCACCACTAGGTAGGAAGAATCATGAAGCTTCCTTTCGGCTAAGAGAATCACCTGGCCTGAGAGATCGAACCACGTGACGCACTCTAGATTTTTTGGAAGCATAGGAAGTGGAGAACGAAAAAAAGAGGAAAATAAAGTTTCATCTCTGCATCTCAAAATTCTAAAAAATTCGTTAATTTTTTAAAACAGTTTTAGGGGATTTCTAGGAGCCGGTTATGAAAACGTTCTTTGGGCCGCGAGTTATGTAGAAAATGGAGTTGCCACCTAGCATAGGGTTAAATTTTGTGCTAGGTCACCAAGATTTTAAAAAATCATTTTTGTACGAAAATGGCCTAAGGTTTGACACAAAAACTGTGGGTCGTTTACTAGTGATTGCTTTTAAGTTTGGGGGTCGGTTATACTCGGGAAAGGTGTTAAGCATCTTAACACACCCATTCGAAGATGGTATCTAAGTCTAAATAGATGTTCGTGGAAACAACATCCAAGCAACTTCCTTTGGTTTTGTTTAACACATTAATTCCTTTTTTTTTATTTTTTTATTTTTATTTTTTTATTTTTTATTTTTTTATGTTGTTTTGGTATTTTTCATATAAGAAAGCAAAAATTTAGTATGTAACAGAAACAACAGATAAAACATATTTTCATGGGGAATCAAATCAAAACGTAGTTCACATTTTTATGCCGACCGAACCTATAAAGTTTCTCTACGTATCTTGGTTTTCATGGGGAATCAAGTCGAAACGTAGTTCGCCTTTTTAAGGAGATTTTTGTTTGAAATAGGTGACCGAACTTGTATGTGGGTTGCCTACATATCCTAGATGATTGAGAATGAAGTTGACATGTAGTTCTTCGTGAGTTGATTTTATTTTCTTATTTTTATTTTTATTTTTTATGAGATAAGGATATGCATCGCACCAATGATAAATAGATATACACCTTTGATTTTGTCAAGAACATTCTAACCAAACTCACTTGCTTAGGCAAATTTACTGTTTAGGTATAAGTTATCATTTCAAAATGAAAAGAAAATATATTGTATATTGACGCACCCCGAATTTTGATAGCGGACGAAGTAGAGAATCGGTAAGAAGAGAAAACAAGTTTTATTCCCCCACTCTCTCTAAGTGTTCCAAATTTGTTCATTCGAAAATGGTTTTTCAAGGGATTTTCTAGATATCAGTTTTGAAAAACTTCTTGGGCTGGGTTATTATGTTAAAAATTGAGTCGCCACTTACCAGAAATATTCTTTAAGTTGGGGAGTCGATTATGCTTGGGTAAGGTTTTATACACGCCAAGACACGTATCCATAAATGGTACCTTGGTCTAAATAGATATTCTTTGTTAAAAACGATCCAAGCAATGTTATTTTATTACTTCAACAAAAATAATTCCCCTTTTAAAAGTTTTTTGTCTTTTTAGGGTATTTTGCATGATATAATAGAAAGCAGTTAATACTATAGCCACTACTAATCAACGACACCCAATAACAATTTATATATTGACAGAAATGTAAATATGCAGCTATACTAAATGAAATGAAAACTAAGACTAAATTATTTGGATATCCAACTGAACCTGTATGTGGGTTGCCTACTGATAGGTCTAATTTACCTATCTACTTTTAAGCCGAATTTAGTAGTTTTCGAGTAAATTAGAAACATTTAATTTTTTTTTCGTTAGTTTTTATGTAATTCAGGTGTAGAGACGTAAACGAGTGACAAACGAGCGAAACGGTGGGAAAACGGTGAAGATTCGATTAAAGAACAAGGTTTCAAGAACACAAGATCCAACGTTGCGGCAATGAGAATGCAAAGAAGTGTTGAAAATGAACAAAGCCCACTGCCTAGGCGGTTTGGCCACCGCCTAGGTAGTGAAAAAGAAGAGAGTTGGGGGCCAGTTCCACTTCCTAGGCAGTGAAAGATCACAGAGCAGCCGACATACCCACCGCCTAGGCGGTCACTCTGTGTACGGCGTAGGATTCGTATCCTAGCGTATATGAGTAGTCACAAGTGTACGAGGTCAAAGTTTTAGTATAGTGTGATCATGAAAGATCAGGTTATCGTATCCATAGGGATTGGTCATTACTATAGAGTATCGCGTTTGTCATGACCTAACTTTATCTAGTCTAAAAACAAATGTAATTAATTAATTAAACTAATACTAATATAACATAAATTACCTATACTAATATACTAATATATTTTAGGGGAAAGAATCTCCTAGGGATTAACGTGTTTACAAATACGTGTTCGATCTCCATTTACTCACGTTACAGTGTTCGACCTATTTGACAATCTCGGTACGTAAACTCCACCGCCACCTCTCTTGAGTGTAAGACGGGGGAATACATGACTTCGAGTAAACAAATAAGTCCCTCTCAATTTCTTAATTACCTTAAGTCACGTGAGTCTCGCCCAGCATCATTGATAGCACACAATCCAACTCCCGACCGGGTCATTGGATCATGCGTTGTATTTACCCTATCGACAATTTTCGTTCTAAAACTCCCTCACCACCTCTCCTGAGTGTAAGACGAGGGATATAATGCAACTTCGTGTTAATGAAAAAGTCCCCCTCAATGTCTTAATGACCCTAGGTCGCATGAGTCTTGCCCCAACGTCATGGATTGTCCACAATCCAAACCCAGACCAGGTTATAGAATCGTGACATTTGTTTACCCTAATTCGAATCTGGGATTCGTTAAACCCTGTATTTTCCATGTGTCTAACTAAGAGTAAGAAACAAACAACAAGATAACACAATCAAACTACGAAGAACAATCACAAACGAAACACCGAAATCATCCAACCACATATTTATAAATTTATTGTCAATCTCTATACAATCCACATTTAACTCGTGGTCATAACCGTATAAACATTGAAATGGAGCTAAACATTCTCACATAATCCTAAGTTCAATAAATAATGAAAAGAATCGAAGAACTTAGCCTTGTCTGTATATTAGCCGTTACAAATGCTTAATGATCGCTTTGCCGTCTTCTCCACTTTGGGATGTGAGCTCCACCTCTAAAACTCCTAAACCTAAGCCTAAGTATGGCCTAAGGTGCCCAAATGGCCGAGGGGATCAAGAGGAGGGGAAAGGAGTGGGTGTTTATAAGCAAAATATCTCAAAAATATCCTAAAAATATCTTAGGCTGTGCAGAGGGTCACTGTCGCGGCTGTAGGATTCAGCGCCGCGGCTGTAGATAGGTTGATTTGCTGATCACCGCAGTGGTGAAGACAGTGGTGGATTTGGAAAACATTATGCTGGTTCACTACCTAGGTGGTGGTCCGTCAGTAGCATTTATCTTCTCAGTATTTTTACCGCCTCGATGGTGTTTTGGACGCCGCGACGGTGGGATTGTTTCACAGTTTTGCCTTCGAGCTTGTTTTTCCATCGTTCTTTGACCATTCTTGGTTCGATCTCATCATTTTCGCTCCAGTTTCCTATCTTTTTGCCCCAGACACCTGATTTATACAAAAAGTAATAAAACTAATTAAAACATAATAAAATACTATATAAACGCTCAAAAACTAACTTAATTCGATTTGGAAATATGTAGGTAGATCACACCTATCAAATACCCCGAAATTGGAATTTGGCTAGTCCTTGAGCCAAACACACACACAAAAATAAAAAAACACAACTAAATGAAATAACAAACATCCTAAAACAATCTAAACATAATGAGATGCGAGTTTTAAATTCTTCTAACGGCTTAGCTGTTGTTGTCCCTCAACAACCCCCAGTCATATTGAGTTTAGGCGGTAACACACATCATGTAATGTTCTAGAATTTCGACATGCAATAATGGTAAATGCTATTTTAGATCCTGTAAACGTGTTAGTGCGAAACTCAATAGTATAGCTATACAATGACCAGATTGGATTATCCCCCAACGAAACTCATGACTTACACTGTGAAGGACTAGGATTTCCATATGCCTGATTGGGGTCCACTCTCCACTAATGTAGGCTTGGAAGTTCATAAAGATCAGAAGAACTTGGTTCGGTTAAGGAATAGTTGGATAAGAGTATTTCAGAATTAAAAACGGGTTAATGTTGTTAACTTAACATTACCCAAGGCTCAACGCTTGGCACATTCACTCTCGAACCCCCATAGATAAATTAGAAACAATCCCAAACAAACATTTAAGATCGACGTACTTACTTATGGAAAAGAAACGAAATTAAACTTATATTTACATTTGTTTTTTTTTTTAAACTAACTACACCCCCAAACTTATTTGATTAGTATTAGTTTACGGGTGTGGTTAAAACAAACGAAAAATGACAAGTGAGTACTCAAATATTGAACTAATTAGAAGTTCTCCCCAAACTCAACCACTCACATCAAGTAGCATTTGCAATTGCTAACTTGATTCACTCTAATATGCCTTTAAATTCAGCAATTTAGGTTTGAAAAAAGGTCAACTAGCTAGGGTATTAGTTTATGTGTTCAGAATTGAATTAGCGTTTAGGCTTCGACAGGGTAACGAGGGAAAAACATGTATCAAGGTAGGCTTAAATAGGCTCAAGCGACAAAGAGAATGCCTAAATCATGTCTCTTGAAATACCTCGCCTAGAATTTTGCCTCAAGCTTTCTCTCAATCAGGTTCTAGAATCCTTAATGTGTCATGACTTTAGCTAATTGATAATCGTCCACAAATCAATTGAATAGAAATACATTGAGTCTATGTTCTCGTGCAAATTAGGATCTACAGTAATTTTTACCAAAAAGCATAGTCAAGCACATAGAATCACACATACAGGGGTATTACCCTTGACTCTGAAAACAACCAGGGGTAATTTTCATCATCGGGTAACGGCCTAGATGAACACAAAACTCAGCATGCACAACAACAGCACCAAAAACATAAACACATTCTAACCTAAACACACATGCAATACGGAAAAATAATAACACATAAACTAACAATACTAAATACTACACATCACTTCCGAACTTAAAATGAACAATGTCCTCAGTGATCCCAATCATCAATCTCAACATATGAAATTTAAGCATGCTGACAAAGGGGATTTAGAACATGTACCTGGGAGGTGAGAGAATCTCGCCTCCATTTAAATTCGACGGAGATGGATTTAACTTATTTGACCTTGGGTTGCCTCCCAAGAAGTGCGTGGTTTAATGTACTCAACTCGATATTTTCAGAATGCCCTCAAGATTGGCGAGGTTTTGCTTTGTTCGGCTCGATCTTTTAACGAAACACCTCATCGAATTATGTCCATGGTCTTGCACTATAAATAGCTTGGAATCCCGTCCAAATGAATACATCAATACTCGTTGATCTAGTATCACAAAGTACACAGCACAAGAAATAAAAACAAAACTACAAAACAAAAATTATATACATAAAAAATGCCAAAACTAAAATCGGGTCATTTACTCACAATATCGACAATAACGAACAAAAGACAATCTCTGGTAATAGTTACCAAAACATGGTAGCGATCGCCAGAAACTATGACAGTGACCAATCCCTAGAAACGGCACCAAAAACTTGTATGACGTTGACGGGAATAGAATATGATAAACTTACTTCCCCTATAAAACTTAAGTCCCCGGTCATTGTTGCGTTTTCTCGGCAACGGCGCCAAAAACTGGAACGACATAGGATTCATATCCTAGTATATATGACTACTCGCAAGTGTACGAGGTCAAAATATTTGTATACTATGATCATGAAAGATCGGGTTATCGTATCCACAGTGATTGGTATCGTTACTATTGAGTATCGCATTTGTCATGACCTAACTTTATCTAGGCTAAAAACAAATGTAATTAATTAATTAAATTAATACTAATATAACCTAAATTAACTATACTAATATACTAATATGTTTTAGAGAAAGAATCACCTTGGGATTAACGTGTTTACAAATACGTGTTCGATCTCAATTTACTCATGTTTACGGTGTTCGACTTATTTGACAATCTCAGTACGTAAACTCCACCGCCACTTTTCTCGAGTGTAAGACGGGGGAATACATGACTTCGAGTCAAAGAAGAAGTCCCCCTCAATGTCTTAATAACCCTAGGTCATGTGAGTCTCGCCCAACATCATTGATTGCACACAATCCAACTCCCGACTGGGTCATTGGATTGTGCATTGTATTTATCCTATCGAAAATCTCCGTTTTAAAACTCCCTTGCCACCTCTTCCAAGTGTAAGACAGCGGATATAACGCAACTTCGTGTCAACAAAGAAGTACCTCTCAAAGTCTTAGCGACCCTAGGTCGCATGAGTCTTGCCCCAACGTCATCGATTGTCCACAATCCAAACCCCGACTGGCTTATAGAATCATGGAATTTGTTTACCCTAATCTGAATCTGGGATTTGTTAAACCCTATATTTTCTATGTATCTAACTAAGCATGATAAAGAAACAATAAGATAAACACAATCAAACTAAGAAAAATAATCACAAACGAAACACTAAAATCATCCAAACACATATTTATAAATTTATTGTTAATCCCTATACAATCCACATTTAACTCGTGGTCATAACCATATAAACATTGAAATTGAGCTAAAAATGCTCACATGATCCTAAGTTAAAGAAATAAGGAAAAGAATCGAATAACTTAGCCTTGTCCAAAGATTAGCCACTAAAAATGCTCAATGATTACTTCGTTGTCTTCTCCACTTCGGGATGTGAGCTCCACCTCTAAAACTCCTAAACTTAAGCCTAAGTATGGCCTAAGGAGCCCAAATGTCCTGGGGGATCAATAGGACGGGAGAGGAGTGGGTATTTATAAGAAAACTATCTCAAAAATATCCTAAAACTATCTTAAGTTGTGCAGAGGGTCATCGTCGAGGCCAAGGGATTCAGCGTCGTGGCGGTGGGCAGGTTGGTTTGTTGATCGCCGCGATGATGAAGACAGCGATGGATTTGGAAAACATTCTACTGGTTCACTGTCTAGGCGGTGGTTCGTCAGTATCATTTATCTTCTCAGCATTTTCACCACCGCGGTGGTGGTCTGGACGCCGCGGCAGTGGGCTTGTTTCACAGTTTTACCTCCGAGCTTGTTTTTTCGTCATTCTTCGACTGTTTTTGGTTTGATCTCATTGTTTTCGCTCTAGTTTTCTATTTTTTTGCCCCACACACTTGATTTATACAAAAAGTAATAAAATTAATTAAAACATAATAAAATACTATATAAATGCTCAAAAACTAACTTAATTCGGTTTGGAAATATGTAGGTAGATCACACCTATCACTCTGTAACATAAAATAAGATATTTTTTAAACCTTGCACCTATAAAACCCTTTCTTCCACTTCCATTGAAAACTCTTAGACATCCCTAACCTTAGGAGGTAATCCTTGGCCATTCTTGAAGAGCTCAAAGAGGAGATTCATCATCCGGAGAAGAGAAAACATTTTTGGATCGATCTTTAGTGATAGTGGACCACTCCACTTTAAGATTTGATCTTTCTTTCTTTGTTTCTCTCTTTGTAACTTAATTTTTTGTTGTGAATGAAGATGAATCCCTCTTGTATTAATACTTATATGGCTAAGATCGTGCTAGAGTAGATAAATATTAGCTAGGGATTGTTGTAACTCATGTATATACTAGTTTGATGGAATAGATGTTTCTTAACAATTGTTTGTCTAAATCTGATCGTGGTTATTGCTCTATTACAATTTTAATATGCTTGTTAAGGTATTAGGGTTGAATTTGAGAATACTGGGTTTGACACTCGGGAGAGGTAACCCCGGATTCGAACTGGGGTAAACACAATGTGACATTCTAATGACCCGGTAGGGCATTAGAAGGTATGCAATCCATGACGTTGGGTCAAGACTCATGTGACTATGTGTTCGAAAAGATGTTCGAGGGGGAGGGTTTAAATAGGGCTCAAAATATCTAATAAAATATCTAAACTATGCAGAGTTGACCACTACGGCGGTGGTAGGTCGGTTTGATGTTCACCTAGGTAGTGGAGTCGGTGGTAGATTTAGGTGTTTATAAACATTTTTTAGACATTTTAATTTAGACATTTTTTAGTGTTTATAATTTTTCTTTGTAGTTTTGTTTTTGTTTTCCTGCAGGGTGCTTGAAGATATTAGATTGATAGGTACTCTTGCGTTCCTTTCATTGCAACATCTCGCCAGTCTTGAGGGCATGTGTCAAGCCAAGGACATTAAACCACGCGCTTCTTGGGAGGCAACCCAAGTTCTAAAATAAGTCAAATCCATCTCCATCGACTTGAAACGAAGGAGAGATCCTCTCGCCTCCCAGGTACGTGTTCTAAACCCTCGTCTTCAATATCATGCTATATACTGTCATTGGGATCACTGACGGGTCATTTTGGACAATGTTTGTGTTAAGTTGGTGGTGATATGTAGTATATTTTTAGTATGTGTTTATGTTATTAGTTAAGTTTTACTGTTTTATCGTGTGCATGCTTGTTTAAGATTAGTTTGTTTAGTTTAGTTCGTGTTTTGTGCTGAGTTTTGACATCTTCTAGGCCTTTATCCGATGATGAGTCAGTCCCTTGATTGTTTATTGAGGTCGAGTGTAAAGATCATTCATGTGTGTTCTATTTGCTTAACGTATCGTCTTAGTAAAAGTTATTGTAGATCCTAAATGCACGAGCACGTAAACACAATATAGCACTATCTAATTGATTTGAAACCGATTATCCTTCACTCAATTTCATGACAATAGGAATTCTAGAACTTGATTTGGGGGAAATTCGAGGTGAAATCTTAGGTGAGGTTGTTTAGGGGATATGATTTAGGCATTCATTTGATCGCTTGAGCCTTTTGAAGCCTACCACGTAATATCATTATCCCTCATTACCCTGTCAAAGCCTAAATGCCAATTCAATTTTGAACATATGAACAAATTCCCTGGCCAATTGATTTTTGTCCAAACCTATATCGCCGAATTAAAGGCACATTTGAGTGAATCAAGTTAGCATTCATATATGCTACTTGATGTGAGCGGTTGGGTTTAAGGTGAACTTTAGATTGGTTCAGTATTAGTGTATTCACTTGTCATTTTCAAAATCGTTTTTGCACACTCCTAAAACTGTAGAAATTCGAATACATTTGGGGGTGTGTTACTTAATCATTTTTGGCACACTCCTTAAATTGTAGAAATTCTAATGAATTTAGGGGTGTGTTTGAGAAAAATAAATAAATAAATAAAATAAAAGAAAACCTTCTGACGAAATTCCGCCTAGGCGGTGGTTTTTCCGCCTAAGCGAAATTACACCAGTGTGAAAACATTTTGTTCTGCTGTTAATCCACCTAGGCGGTGGTTTTTCTACCTAAGCGGTGGAGAGTATTTTCAAAATTTGCTACATCTTGTATTTTTACCGCCTAAGCGGTGGTTCACCGCTTGGGCGGTGGGTCTACAGCTCCCACTTTCATGTTTTTCTTAAATTTTCAAAATACAGCTCCACCCCGCACGTTTTCACTTCGCTTGTTTAACGTGTTTAAACTTAAAATACTTCCCCAAGCGTCCATACTCCTAAATTCACTTCCGAACACATTCTGAAGCCATGCCGGCTTCCAAAAAGAATAAATAAACAAATAAATAGTAACAAAAATCGGGTAATTTGATACCCTGAGTTTCATTTAAAAACAAAATAGCGCTTCAGTTACCGTCCCCAGCTGGACTATCATGTCACTAAGTATTTTTCACCAAAATTCCCCATAGACAAGGAATTTGGGTTCAAATGCTCAGTTGGATCAAGATTATGGCTTGAAGTCGGCTTCTCTTCTCAGTCCTTATCATTTGCAATAAGCTCCATCTTGGGATTCAGAATTAAGAATTCCAATCTTCTTCATTGTTTCTCGCACCGCTTGATCTTATTAACACAATGAAACAAAAATAAAAATTAAAAACAAAACAAAAATAAATGTCAGGATTAACACTCGACTACTTAGTCGCATTATCAACTTAGAATTCACACTAATCCCACGTCAACAACACCAAAAACTTGGTGTGTTGACGGAACTAGGATACGATACATTTGCTTCTCCTATTTAAAACTTAAGTTCTGAGCTGTTACCGCATTTCTTTTGCAATATTCAATAAAATTCACACCAATCCCCGGCAATGGCGCCAAAAACTTGGTAGGGGCGTAAAATGTGGACGCCTACTTACGCTCGCAAGTATACGAGGTCTAAAGTTTTAATATAGTGGATCTTTGAATATCGGATATCGTTCCCACAGAGAAAAGTGTGAATAATTGAATTGAATACCACAATTCACGTAGTCTCATGTTATCCTGATGACAGAAGACATAAATTGAAATTAAACTAAGCTAAACTACAATTAGTGGGTTAATTCTAACTAGGTTGATTAATTAGGGATTGATTTCGTTCACTTAATGCAAGTTTGATTTCATTTAGTTAACAATAACGGAGTTTAGGTATCCTACAATCTCGGTTCGTAAACTCCTCCGCCACCTCTTCCAAGTGTAAGACGAGGGAATACGCGACTTCATGTCGATGAAGAGGTCCCCCTCAATGTATTAACGACTCTAGGCCACGTGAGTCTTGACCCAACATCATCGATTGCACACTAACTAACGTCCTCCCGGGTCGTTAGGTCGTAACGATGTGTTTGCCCTAGTTTGAATCCAGGATTAACTCTCCCGAGTGTCAAACACTTGATTCTCAAATCCAAACCTAATACCATTACAAGAATATTAAGATCTTCACCAAATGATAAACACAATCGGACTTAAAAGCAATAACCGTTAAAGAAACGTATATTAAACCAAACGAGTATTTACACAACTACACATTTCCCTAATTAATCTCTAAATTACACTAACATGTTCTTAGCCAATACAACAATAAATCAAGAGGATATCATCATTATCAACAATAAACATTAAAAACAAAGATGGAAACAAGGGAAGAAAAGCCAAATCTCAAAGTGTAGTAGTCCACTTTCGCCAAAGAACAATCCTCCCGAGCTTTCTCTTCTCCGTTGATGAACTTCCTTTTCTAGATCTTCTAGGATTGGACAAAAACACCTCCTAAACTAATCTAATCTACTTCCTAAATTACCTAAACCTAACTAAGGTGAAAGAGAGCTCTCCAAAATGTCAACCGGAGCCTCTTCTCACGTCTAAGGGTCTTTGAGGTTTGGTAGAGAAAGGGGTTAAAAGGAGGGATTTAGAAAATATCTTCAAAATATCTAGAAATAGATATTTCTGTGCAGAGTGTCACCGCCTAAGCGGTGGTTCACTTCTTAGGCAGTGGACTTAAGTCGGTTAAGTTTCTATCGGATCTTTGCCTAGGCGGTAGTTACTGGCATATCAATCTAATCTTTTCTCACCTAGGCGGTGGTTCAGCCCTTCAGCATTCCAACATTCTGCCTCTTTTCCGTCTAGGCGGTGGTCTTCATTCATCGAAACCCTGTTTTGCACATTTTGTTCACCCTTTCTCCACCGTTTTCACTTGTTTATCGCCCTTTGACGTCCTTTCACCTGTTTTACACTAAAACAAACTAAAACACAATTAAATATAACTAAAACACTTGAAAACTAACAAATTTGATTTAGAAATAGATAGGTTTTTCACACCTATCATATTCCAATTTACCCTTGGCCATTTTCCCAAAACCAATCCAAGCCCTATTGATCTTTTTGAACCTCCGAGCCTACATTATTGGAGAATAAAACCCAAGATAGGCGTATGAATTTCCTATACTTTGAAGGTTTTAGTCATGAACTATATTGAGGGATAGTCCCATCTAATCAATGGATAGTTGTATATTTCAGTTTAATCACATACACACTTAAACATGATCTAGAATGGAGCTTACTATTTTTGAACGTTGAAATTCTAGAACACCACATGGTGTGATTTATACTTGAACTGGATAGGATTGGGGGCCGATGAGGGAAAATCTTTCGGCTGGTAGATGATAATCAAAACTTTCACATTTTTGTTTGTTTTTAGTGCTTTTCGTTTGTAGTTTTCAATTTTGTAATTAGTTTTTATATTTTCTTATATTGTGTGGGTGTTTTGCTCGAGAACTAGCAAAATTCTGAGTTTGGGAGTATTTGATAAGTGTGATCTACCTATCTATTTTTAAACCGAAATTGTTAGTTGTTGAGTACGTTTATTACGTTTTAATATGTTTTTATTCTTTTTGTATTAAAATAGGTGTGTGGGGTGAAAAGGTAGGAAAAGGGAGCATAAACGATCAAATCGTATCGAGAACGGTGGAAAAATGAGCAAGGAGGCAAGACTCTGAAAGAAGCCCACCGCCGCAGTGGTGAAAATGCAGAGAATGGCCATATCTTGCTGATCACCCACTGCTGCGACATTGAGAATGTAGGATGGTCACCTAAATCCACCGCCGACTCTACCACCTTAGCGAACATCAAACTGACCTACCACCGCCGCAGTAATGAATCCCACCACTGCGGTGGTCAGCTCTGCACAGTTTAGATATTTTATTAGATATTTTGAGCCCTATTTAAACCCTCCCCCTCTCTCATCTCAAAAAAACCCAGTGGTAGGATACCTCTTAGGGTTCCTATGACTTTGAGAGTGTTTCGGGGTGTGCTCAACCAATTCCGAAGGAGAAGAACGTGTTGCAATAAGGGAGAATAGATCATTGGACGGTTTTAGCGTCGAATCTTCGGACTACGACTAAGTTCTTCTGTTTCTCTCTCTATTTTCTTAACTTTGGTAGAATATTGAGCATGTTTAGCTTGGATTTTAATGTATAACCGGTTATGACCATGAGTTAAACATGGATTGTTTTAGGGATTAACATATTATTTATAAAAATATGAATTTAGTTGAGTTTGTGTTTCAGTTATGGTTGTTCTTTGTAATTTTGATTATGTTTCCATATTTTCTATGATTATATGCTAGTTTAGATATATTGAGAATACGGGGTTTGACACACATGAGAGTTAACCCCAGATTCGGACTAAGATAAACCCAACACGATAATCTAACGACTCGAGAAGGTGTTTGAAAGTGTGCGATCGATGACGTTGGGGTGAGACTCACACGACCTAGAGACGTTAAGATATTGAGAAGGATTTCTTTATTAACACGAAGTCACATATTCCCCCCGTCTTATACTCAGGAAAGGTGGCGAGGAAGTTTACGAACCGAGAATGTCGGATGCGCCGAACGCCGTTAATGTTAACTAAAACAAAATTGCATTTAAGTAAATAAAGTTAATCTCTTGGAAATCTACTCCCTTAAATAATCTCAATATAGTATTTATAGTATAGTTAACTTAATTAGTATTTTAGTTTAGTATTAGTATTAATTAATTAAATTCAATTTTTAAGCGCCTAGATAAAATTAGGTTACGAAAATGGCGGTACTCCATAGTAATCTCAACCAATCCCTATAGATACGATACCCGACTGAAAGGTCCATTATACTAGAACTTGACCCGTACGCTTGCGGTGAAAATGGCGACACGTAATTGCGACCACCAGTTACTGTACGGCAAGCGTTTGTTACGCGCTCACTTATTAACTACTCGCAAGTGTACGAGGTTAAAGTTTTAGTATAGTGTGATCATTAAGATCGAGTATCGTATCCACAAGGATTGGTTATCGCTACCATCGAGTACTGTGTTTATCATGACCTAACTTTATCTAGGCTAAAAACAAATGTATTTAATTAATTAATACTAATACTAATATGACCTAAATGATCTATACTAATATAATGAGATGTTTTAGGGGAAAGAATTATCTAGGGATTAACTTAGTTTACAAATACGTGTTCGATCCTGATTGACTTACGTTTACGGTGTTCAACCTATTTGACAATCTCAGTTCGTAAACTCCCCTGCCACCTCTCCCGAGTGTAAGACGAGGGAAAAGGTAACTTCATGTCAATGAAGAAGTCCCTTTCAACGTATTAACAACCCCAAGTCACTTGAGTATTGCCCCAGTCATTGATTGCACACAATCCAACTCCCAACCAAGTTATTAGATCGTCGCGTTGTGTTTACCCTATCGACAATCTCAGTTCTAAAACTCTACCACCATCTCTCCCTAGTGTAAGACGAGGGAATATATGACTTTAAGTCAACAAAGAAGTCCCCCTCAACGTCTTAACGACCCTAGGTCATGTGAGCCTTGCCCCAACGTCATTGATTGGCGTTATGTTTACTTTAGTCTGAATCCGAGGTTACCTGTCCCGAGTGTCAAACCTCAAATTCTCCGAATATCATTCTAAGCATAATAAACATAATAATACGATAAACACAATCAAACTTCAAAGAACAAACATAAACACAACACCAAAATCATTCGAAACACATATTTATAAATATATTGTTAATCCCTACACAATCCATGTTTAACTAATGGCCATAACCGTATTTACAATAAAGCACGAGCTAAACATGCTGGGAAATTCCTAAGTTAAAGAAATAAAGGAAGAAATTGAAGAACTTAGCCTAGTCCGAAGTTTAGCCACTAAGAACCGTTTAACGATCGCTCCACTGTCTTTCTCTACCTCGAGATCTGAGCTCCCTCTCTAAAACTCCTCAATCCACCCATAGATATGTTCTAAGGGTGGTAGCATGCAAGAAAGACCCAAAAATAAGAGAAAAGAGGGGATTATATAGGCTAAATATCTCAAAAATATCTAATAAAATATCTAAACTGTGTAGAGGGTCACCACCGCGGTGATGAGTAGGTCAGTTTGTTGATCGCCTAAGCGGTAAAGAAAACGGTGGAATGGTGACCATCGTACATTTCCATCGCAGCAGCGGTGGAGGTTCAGTAAGAAATTGGTGCACTCTGTATTTTCATCGCCTAGGTGGTAGTCCAGACACCTAGGCGGTGGGCTTCTTTTCAGAATCTTGTCTCCGTACTTGTTTTTCTACCGTTCTTTAACCTTTTTTGGTTCGATTTGATCATTTACGCTCTAGTTTCCTATCTTTTTGCCCTATACATTTGATTTATACAAAAAGTATAGAAACTAATGAAAAATTAATAAAATAAACATAAAAAATACTCTAAAACTAACAAAACCAGTTTAGAAATATGTAGGTAGATCACACCTATCAGTTACTAGCCACAACAAGAACTTGGGTGGAAAGAGGAAACAATACCCCCTCTTTTGACCAACTAACCATGGATAAAGCCTATTGGTATTTGGAAGACATGGCAGAGTTTGATTTTCAGAGTTGGAATCATTCAACAATCTACCAACGCTTGGGGGATAGTTTCACCATTTCGGCGCCATGGATTGACACCCTGGAGAAATATATGGTGTCTTCTCCCACCTTAGAAACCATGTTCTGGAGGAAAATGAATGACTAACTCAATGAGCAAGAGGACTGTCTTGACAAAATTGAGACGACCTACACTGAAATTGATATGACCGTAACGTCTATTGAGACAGAAATCAGTTAGCTTATTTGCTTTATTGAGGCTGGGTCAGAAGTAGTGGCACTAAGAGTCATACAAGTCACATCCATATTTGAAAACCACCAGGAGGAACCGGATACAAGCGGGAGGAACTTGGTTGCATTCAATGACTATTATTCTAATGAGGAGAAAACCTCAGTGTGGATTGGCGATGAAGAATCACATGTTGACAATTTTGATTCTTCACTATTTGAGATCCAAATTTTGATGCCACCCCCGATCCAAGACGATCACATCTATGATGATCCGATGAGGCTCAATTGTCCTGCACCGCTTATAGTACCATTCATGCAAGCCAACCGTGCGTAAAATTTGGAGAAGAATCACGTTGATAGCATAGACCAATAATGCCAAATTTTTCCAAGCTTGAGGCTGTTCTGAACCAAGACCTATATGTGGTGTTGTATAACACATAATTTGGGTGGAAGACGCTCTTTGCTGAGCCCTTCTCCATGTCAAGCGAAGGACATTAAACCAAATGCTTCTTGGGAGGTAACCCAAGTTTAAAAAAAATCAATCCATCACTGCCAACTACACTGTGAGGCGAGACTCTCTTGCCTCCCAGGTACGTGTTTAAAAACCCTTTCGTCACTATAATGCATGTTATTTGTTGAGTTGGATATTGGGTCATTGTGGGCACTGCCCGTTCTGAGTTTGGGGGTGTTGATGTTTTATATACTTTCTAGTATATTATTGTTTTGTTGGTTGTGTAGTTTAAATTTAATTGTTGTTAATTGTTGTGTTAGTTTACGTTAAATTGTTTACATACCTGTTTGTATAGTAAAAGTTTGTTGATAGTTGTTGTTTTTGTGTGCTGAGTTTTGTAGTTCTTCCGGGCCATTACCCGATGATGATATTATCCCCTAGTTGTTTATAGAGGTTAGGGGTAATGCCCATGCATGTGTGTTCTGTGTGCTTGATATTTTGTTTTGGTAAAAGTTATTGTGGATCCTAATTTGCATGACCACGTAGACTCAATGTATAGCTATTCAATTGATTTGACGCCGACTATTCAGTAGCAAGTTCATGACAATTTTAGGGATTTTAGAACCTGATTAGGGAAAACTTGAGGTGAAGTCCTAGGCGAGGTAGTTCAGGAGATATGATTTAGGCATTCATTTTTATTGCTTAACCCGTTGAACCCTATCATGTTATATGTTTTATCCCTCGTTAAACTATCAAAGCCTTTTAGCCGTTCCAATTCTGAACACGTAACAAATACCCTGCCCAATAAAACTTTTTCCAAACCTCTGTTGCTAAACCTAAGGCACAATTTGAGTCAAAATCAAGTGAGCATTTGTAATGCTACTTGAAGTGGACTGTTGGGTTTTAGGCAAACGTTTGATTGGTTCGATATTCAAGTACTCACTTGTTATTTTTCTATCGTTTTTCCACACCCGTGAAGTGGTACAAATCAAATAAGTTTGGGGGTGTGGTCGTAAAAAAAATGTAAATATAGTTATATTTTTGTTTCTTTTGACAAGTGCGTATAATGTTCCTAAATGTTTGTTCAGGGTTGTTTCGAATTTATCTTTGGGGTTATGGGTGTGATTGAGTGCCAAGCGTTGTGCCTCGGGTATCGTTGAGTTATAACATTTACCTGTTTTCTATTCCAGACATGCCCTTGGCCATTTACCAAAATTCGAACCAAGTCCTTTTGATCTTCTTGATCTTCCAAGCCTACATTAGTGGAGAGTGGAACCCAGTCTGGTATATGCATATCCTAATCCTTTATGGTGTAAGTCCTGAGCTTTATTAGTGAATAATCCAATCTAGACTTCGAATGGTTGTATTATTGAGTTTTTGCACACACACTTGAATAGGATCCAGAATGGCATTTACCATTATTGAATGTTGAAATTCTAGAATACCACATGGTGCATTTTATTCATGAACTCGATAGGATTGGGGGCCGTTGAGGGAAAACATTTTGGTCGATAAGTTAAATTCAAAACACAAATGTCGTTATTTTTAGTTCATTTGTGTTTTTCTTCGTTTTTAGTATTTAAGTTCGTTAATTAATAACGGTAGTTTATTTTATTGTGTGTTTTTGCTTGAGGACAAGCAAACGTTTGAGTTTGGGGGTATTTGATGAGTGTTTTATTTACCAACAAATCATGTATTTTTAGATACAAATATTTGTGTGTTTTCAAGCATTTTTATTGGTTTAATGTGTCTTTGTATTGTTTTATAGGTTTGAAAATATGCAAATTCGCTTCAGGAGCAGTAACTTCAAGGCCATGTTTGACAATTATTCAATCTGATTTTAGATAATTGCAAAATGTGGAAGTTGTAGATCTATGTCTTTGCTCTTCGTACAATTTTTAATCACCTAAATTGGAGTTTGTATGAAAACGTTACGGCCAAAATACTACCACTGCAGTGGTGAAGTGTCAGTAGTCCTATTAACTTCCCACCTCGGCAGCAGTCCGACTTCACCTGGATAAGATATTTTGGGATATGTTTTGTGATATTTTGGATCCCTATGATATCCCCTCTACCCCCACATCTAAAGAATGTTTTTGGGAGTGTCTTGGGAGCTCCAAGACCATACCAACCAAGAGGATCAACCATTTGAAAAGGAGAAAACAAGATTGGAGCGGACTTAGCGCACGTGGAATCACCCGTTCTTTATATTTGGATATTCTCCCTTGTTTGCCTATTTTTTTTTAGATTTGGTCGGTTGTTTTGATGATGTTTGTCTCTTGTATTGTTGAATATTGGGCTATGGCCATGTGTAGATAAACATATATTGTCTAGGGAGTGACTTGTTCATGAAAATGTGGTTTGAATAAATTGACGTTTTGTTAACACTTGTTTATCTTTATCCGATTATGTTTACTATTTTATTAGTTCCATTATATAATTGTTATGATATATTGGTTGGTTTGAGAATACGGGGTTTGACACTCGGGAGAGGTAACCCCGAATTTGGACTAGGGTTTAAACGTAACGTGACAATCTAATAACTCAGGAGAGTATTAGAAAGTATACAATCCGAGAGGTTGGGGAAAAACTCATGTGATCAGTGTTGTTTAGATGCTAGATGGGGACATCAGTGTTGACGCAATGTCATATATTTATTCACTTTACACACGAAAGAGGTAGTGAGTGAGTTTTCGATACCTAGATTATCGGATAGTTTGAATGCCTTTAATGTAAACTAGATTGAATTGAACACGTATTAGTGAATGAAGTTAATCCCTAGACAATATACTCCCATAAATTCCAATATTAGTTTTATAGTTTAATTATTTAATTAGTTTAGTTTTATTATTAATATAAAAACCCTACATAAAATTAGGTTATGACAATCGCAGTACTTAACGACAATTTAATCCAATTCCTGTGGATACCACAACCCTTACTCTTCCCACTGTTTTAAAACTTGACCCGTACACTTGCAGTAAAAGTAAAAACGTAATAATTCTGCTACCAAGTTTTTGGCGCCGTTGCCAGGGATTGGTTTCATTTAGTTTACGTTAACGGTGTTCAACCTATCCGACAATCTGGGTATCGTAAACTCGTTCACTACCTCTCCCGATTGTAAAGTGAGTGAATATGTACCTTGTACAATGCCGATATCCCTATCTAATATCTAAATGAGTACATGAGTATTGACCCAACCTCACGGACTGCACACGTTTTAATAATCTCCTAAAACACTAGATCGTCGTGTTGTGTTTAACCTTAGTCCGAATCTGGAGTTACCTCTCCCGAGTGTCGAACCCCCTATTCTCAAACCAACCATTATACTATAACAAGGGTATCATGGATGTAATGAAATGGTAAACACAATCAGATATTTATAAACAACCGTTAAAGAAACATAGATTCACGCAAATATACATATACATGAACTAATAAATCCCTAGATAATATCTTTTTAGCCGACCATGATCATAACCAAATATAAATGAAAACAAGAGAATAACTTCATCATCCAAGATACAAAGTTTAGAAACGAAAATGGAAACAAAGAGAGAATGGAAATTCTAAAGAGTGGAGTGTTCCACTTTCGCAAAAACCGTTCCGAGATTGTTTTCTAATTCTCAAATGAGCTCTCCTCTTCAAGGGTCTGAACTTTTGCTTCTCCTAAGTGTAAAAACGTGTTTGATATCAGGTAGAAAGGGGTGAACATAAATTTGGCCGAAAATATACTAAAAATATCCCAAAAGATCTAAGATAATTAGTTGATTTATCGCTACAGCGATGGAAAGCATCGCTACAACGATGGTATACAGTAAGCCTTCGGCCCTTCCATCGCTACAGCGGTGGTTGGGCAAAAGGTCTATTGACCTTTCACCATTGCAGTGATAAAGGCCATCGATACAGCGGTCAAGGGTCAATAGCCCTTAATGTCGGCGCTGCAGCAATGGGGCTTACCGCTGCAATGGTGAGGCTGCAGTTTCGTTTCTTTGATTTTTTTCAACGTTTCTCCACCATCTTACTACCGATTTGCTTTATTTTCAACCGTTTACATCGCTGCACATGATTTACATAAAAATGAACATAAACACTTTAAAACATTACAAAAACACTCAAAAATTAACAAATTTGTCTTGGAAATAGATATTTATTTTTAACCTATCAAATACCCCTAAACATGGAATTTTGCTAGTCCTCGAGCGAAATACCCTAACACTAAAATAAACTATTTGGCTAATTAACTAACTTTAATTCTAAAAAAAAAAAAAAAAAAAAAAAAAACGAATTAGAAATAATGACATGCAAGTTCTAAATTCAACTAATAAACCAAAACATTTTCCCCTAACTGTTCCCCAATCAAATCAAGTCCAACAATAAAACGCAGTATGTGGTGTTGTAGAATTTTAACTATCCAAACAACGAATTAGATTATTCACCAACGAAGATCATGACTTAAACCATTAAGGATTAGGATACCCACATGCTAGACTGGGTTCTACTCTCCACTAATGTAGGCTTGGAAGTTCAAAAAGTTAAAAAAGACTTGGTTCCTTTTTTTTTTTCTTGTCAACTGGCCAAGGGTATATCCGGAATAAAAAATAGGTAAATGTTATAACTCAACGATACCCGAGACACAACGCTTGGTGCTCAATCACACTCATAACCCCAAAGATAAATTCGAAACAACCCTAAACAAACATTAAAAAACGAAGTACTCAATTGTAAAAAAACAAAACAAAAATAGAACTATAATTACATTTTATTTAATCAAAACAACACCCTCGAATTTATTTGATTTGTACAACTTCACGGGTATGGGAATACAATAGAAAAAATGACAAGTGAGTACTCGAATACCAAACCAATCTACAGTTCGCCTAAAATCCAACCGCTTACTTCAAGTAGCATTTACAAATGTTCACTTGGTTTTGACTCAAATTGTGCCTTAGGTTTAGCAACAAAGGTTTGGAAAAAGTTTCATTGGCTAGGGCATTTGTTATGTGTTCAGAAGTGAAACGACTTATAGGTTTCGACAGGGTAATGAGGGGTAAAACATATAACATGGTAAACTTCAATGGCTCAAGTGATCAAAATTAATGCCTAAATCATGTATCATGAACTACCTCGCCTAGGATTTCGCCTCAAGTTTCCCCCAATCAGGTTTTAGAATCCCTAAAATTGTCTTGAATCTACTACTAAATAATCGGCATCAAATCGATTAAATAGACATACATCGAGTCTAGTTGATCGTGCAATTTAGGACCCCAAAACTACTTTTACCTAATCAAAATGTCAAGCACACAAAAATCACATGAATAGGTAATACCCTCGACCTCGATATACAACAAGGGGCTAATTTCATCATTGGGTAATGGCCCAGAAGAACTCAAAAACTCAACACAAAACTTCTACTTCATACATAAACACCACTATTCTAATACTAAACACAAACATGCATACATTGCACTAAGTATCCAGAACACAATAGTAAACTTCTAAACATGCATAAACAAAAACTAATTTAACTTAAACTATAAAAATGTTTAACAACTATTAAAGTCTACAACATTTCCATCAAAATGTGTACAAATAAGAAAAACATACATACTTAAAGCATACATAACAACAAAAACATAAATATCCCATAACAAAACAAAAACATCCATCCTGCATACAAAACAAGATAGACATCCCCCCAAACTTGAACTGGTTAGTGTACAAAATGACCCATTAGCTATCTCAATAACAGTATATAGCATGAAGACAAAAAGGGTTGCGAACGTGTACCTGGGAGGTGAGACATTAAAGTCTCACCTCCTACATTCCGTCTCAAGGGATGCCGTCCCCACCGCTATTGTGGTGGGATGGATTGTGTGGTGGCTGTAAAAAGTGGGTCGGGAATGGTGGCATCGACGGATAACCGCTCATATTATATCCTGCTAGAACTTCGTAGTACCGGTGAGCCTGATACATCATCTGATTATACTAGTCCTAGTACCTCTGAAATTCGACATTTTTATTCCGGATCTGATATTGCTCATGGTGAGTCGCGATCGCATCCAGCCGTAGAGCTTGAAGCTGCTTCCCTTGATAAACTACCTATTGGTGAATGTTATCCAATGTGTTTTTTTGGTGGATGGGAACCTTTGAACATTGGGCCTCAGATGGCCCTTCTTTTTCTTCTTGCGGCCCCTCAACCTAGATGCTCCAGATTCCTCTCATTACCGTGAGATCCATATATCTTTTGGGAAGGCATGGGCTATTGCCATAGATTACCACTCCTGCCCTCCTGAAAAGTTTGGTAAGAATAGATGGGAAAGGCAATCCAATTTTTGTGTTCCAGATTACATACTGAATGTCTAAATTGACAAGGAACTCGAAGTTCAATGGTTTGCCAGTCTTAATTGCATATAGCGTCAAAGCTCGGTCTTTGGTGACGTTCGTCAAATGTAATGTTGGGTAGAGGTTGGAGCATATGAAATGGAACCATATCTTTGTAAATTGGTGCAAGTACTTGGATGGAAAAATGGCGAGACCCGTCCCTATAGGTAACCATTGAACATTACCTAAATAAAGGGTCCTGATGACTGTTTGTAAGTTTTCTTACTCTATTTATTCATTTGAGTCTTCTTCAGGTTCCGGAGCGACCAACCCCAGTAGCTCATTTATCTTGGCCGCATCAAATTTCATAGTTCGAGTCTAAACCCTGGTCTAGTGGTTCTCAACTTCTACACAATTGGCATAGAATTCCCAGACCAAAGCTATGTTGCCTGGGGCCGGTTGTCTACAAAAACTTTGCCAACCTCACTCCCTTATCACTTTTGAAATCTTGGCTGAAAGCTCATCCAATTCATCATAGCCGTGCTCCAAAATGCAAGAACTCTTGTGCTCAAACTGATTAATATGCTACTCTGCTCGTTTCGAAACGAATCTGCTTAAGTCAAAATTCGAACCGCGGTCAACAGATCGTGAACCGGATCCCTTAACCCTGTGATGTTTAGTAGAGGCTTTCTTTGGAATTGTTCCTATCAATTAAACACAGAAAAATCGGCCACCAAATCTCAACAGAACAACACAATTCAACATATCGAATCAAATCTTCAAGAACACCACAATCCCTAATTTGCACACACGAATCACAATATTTCTAGAAAATTGGCAAAAACTTAGAAATAAAACTTCGATGAAACAAACAAACCACCTCTAAACAACTTATTCTTCACCAAAAATCAACCCAAATCCGCAATGACATGAAAATCGCAATAGAGGGTTCAAGGGTTTCACATTAACAATCCAATAAATCAACCAATCTTCATATGAACATGAAAATCACAACAATATTGCAACATAAACGTGTAATGTAGGTTCAAAATAATTTACTTGATGAATTATAGAGCGCCAAATGGTTGAAATCGGAAGAAATCACCTCTTAATACTCTAACCCTAGAATCTCAAACTTATGGTTTGAAATTCGATTTTGTTGGTAGAACTTCTGTGGGGATATTTGTTTTAGATTATGGAAGCATAGATTTGAGGTTGGATTTTGGTTTGGGAGAGATATTTGAATAGAAATGGGAGTTAGGGATTTGAAATGATGTTTTTTGTGAAACGTTGCCTTTCTTATCAGAATAGGGGCACCATCGTTGCAGCAATGGGTGCCATCATTGCAATAATGAAAGTCATGTTGGTTTTCTGCTGGCTCACGCCTGAAACAGTGAGTTCCATCATTGCAGCGATGGAACAGCAGAAAATAATCTGCTTCTTGGTCGCCGCAGCGGTGACAGGCCTGTAATTTTTTGTTTGGTTTCTACATTTTTCTCAAATAGGCCTACCACTACTTTGCTTTCATTCCTCTATGTTATCAGTTTTATGATTGTATCACTACCCCAAATGTCTGAACTCCTCAACTCACTCTCAAATAATCTTTGAGACCATCTCGACCTCCAAAGAGTTACTATATATCAAAAGTTGGCGAAAACCATACCCTCAGGTTGTATATCAAAAAGAGAATTTGTTTTACTGTCCCTAGCTGGATTTAAAAAACTTCCACATCAGTCGTCAATGAGGGAGATACTCTCTACAACTCGTTCTTCATTCTCAAAATAGTACTTGATTCTCTTCACATTGACTCAGAAAATTCATCCGTCCTTATCTTCCAATTCAACTGAGCCGAATAGAAACGCATGCTTGATTCGGAATGGTCCGGACCATCTGGACTTCAATTTTTCGGGAAAGAGCCTTAGATGAGAATTAAAAAGTATAACTTGTTGTCCCTAGCTGAACTCTCTCCTGACTATGTTCTTATCATGCCATTTATTTGTTTTATCTTTGTAGAACATTGTGTTCTCATATGCTTCATTCTAGAATTCCTCTATTTAGTTGAGTTGGAGGAGACATTGTTGCCCCGAAGCATTGAGATCAAAATTCAACTTCTTTATCGCCCAATAAGCACAGTGCTTTAATTTAAGTGGTGGTAGTGCATAAATACGTCACTACTTTCACCACAAGTATACGGGTCAAGTTTTAGTATAGATGGGGAGAGTACGGGTATCGTATTCATAGCGATTGGTTGAGACTATTATCGAGTACCGTGTTTATCATGATCTAACTATATCTAGACAATAAAAATGTATATAAAATTAATATAAACTAAAATAATATAACTAATTAATCTAATTAAACTATAAATATTATATTGAGATTGTTTTCCAAGAATAGATTGTCTAGAGATTAACTTCATTTACAAATGCGTGTTCGATCTCGTTTTAGTTTACGTTAATGGCGTTTGACTTATTCGACAATCTTAGTTCGTAAACTCACTTGCTACCTCTCTCGAGTGTAAGACAAGGGAAACGTAACTTCGCGTCAATGAAGAAGTCACCCTTAACGTCTTAACGATCCTAGGTAACGTGAGTCTCGCTCCAACGTCATTGATTACACACTCTCCAACTCTTTCCCGGGTTATGGGATCGTCGCATCTTGTTTAACCTAGTTTAAATCCGGGGTTATCCCTCCCGAGTGTCAAACCCCATTTTCTCTATATATCATTCTAAGCATATAAACAATAGAAGAACGATAAACACAATCAAACATCAAAGAACAACCGCTAACGAAACACAAACTCAAACAAATCACATTTTGATAAATATATTATTAATCCACAAACAATCCATGTTTTGCCAAAGGTCATAACCATATATACAATGTAAAATGAGCTAAACATGCTTAAACAATAATCCAAAAAGTTAAGAGATGAAGAAAGAAAAGAGAGAAACTGGCCGTGGTCCTAAGATTTGTCACTAAGAACATTCCAACATCACTTCTCATTCTTTGCTTTGTGTCATTCTCTTTAGGATTCGCTTGAGCTCCCAAAAATCCTCTCAAAATATGCCTCTAATATGGTAGGAGGTCTAATGGCCAAAAATAAGGGAGGATCAGGGATTAAATAGAACAAAATATCCTAAAATATAAAAATAATATCTAAATCTGGTCCAGAGTGACCGCCTAGGCGGTGGGTATGTTGGTTTGATCTTCGCCGCAGTGGTGGAGGAAACGGTGGATTCAGGGACCTCTCTGCAGTTTCACCGCCTAGGCGGTGAGCTTCCAGCATATTTAGGGGCCTCTATGGATATTCATCACCTAGGCGGTGATCTCACAGCCTATGTAGTCGGCTACTATTCTGAATATTGCCTCCATGCATGTTTTTCCACTGTTTTTCTACCGTTCTTCATCTGGTTTTATCGTTATTGATCTATTTTCATACCTTTTCACCTCAAACACCAGATTTATACAAAAACACATAAAAACGTACTTGAAAACTAACAATGTTCGGTTTGGAAATAGATCGGTAATTTACACCTATAAAGTAGCAAATGTCACGCTTTTCCCAATACTAACCGATACGGTGACATTCCAATCGATATTTTAAAAGCCATGCGGTATGCTCATAATGAATCATCTAACTTCAATGCCCAATCCTTACGGTTAGTGTGAACCGTCTTCTCCAAGATGTGCTTTCTCTCTCGATTGGACACTTCGGCTTGGCCGTTTGTTTGTGGATGGTATGGAAGCGCCACCTTATGCTCGACTCCATACTTTGTCAGTAAAGTATTAAACATTTTATTGCAAAATTGGGTCCCTTCATCACTGATAATGGATCGAGGAGTCTCGAACCTCGTCATTATAATCTTTTGAAGGAATTTCAGAACCACCTTGGCGTCGTTGGTTGGTGTTACCAAAACCTCAACCCATTGGACACGTTATCAACCACCAGTAAGATGTACTCCTAACCAAAGGACAGAAAAAATGGCCCCATGGAATCAATCCCCCACACATCAAAAAGCTCCAACTCAAGAATAAAAGTCAGTGGTAACTCTTTCCATCTTGAGATGTTGCCAACCCTCTCGCATTGATCACAGGTTTTTACAAATGTATATGAATCACGAAATAGAATTGGCCAGTAAAAACCTCATTGAAGAACTTTAGCGGCCATTTGCGTTGCTCCGAAATTCCTATCACATGGTGATGAATGGAAATGATATAGAATAATTGCCATTTCCTCTCTTGGAATACATCTCTAGATGACTTGGTTTGTGCATTTTTAAAACAACATCGGATCATACCACATGTAATGCTTTGCATCGAATAGGAATTTCTTCCTTTGATCACCTAATACGTCCGATGGCAACACCTTGCACACATGATAGTTGATGATATCTACGAACCACAGAAGTTTAGTTTCAACACTGAACAATTTCTCATCCGAGAAAACTTCCGTGATACAAGACTCCTTACCAAAATCTTCTTATATAAGCCAGGATAGATGATCGGGAAGTACATTTTCACTCATTTGTTTTTCTCTAATCTCAGTATCAAATTCTTGGAGTGTGAGAATCCACTAGATTAGAAGCGACTTGGTGTCTATCTTCACAAATAATTACCGGATGGCAGCATGGTCTGTATAGATGATCACTTTGGATCCTATAATGTAAGACCCGAACTTCACACACACAAAGACCACCACCAACAACTCCTTCTCAGTGGTGGTATAATTCTCTTAAGCGTCATTCAACATTTTGCTTTCATAGTATATGGATAAGAAGATTTTCTCCTTGAGTCGGCCTAAAATCACTCCAACCGCATAGTCGAAAACATCACACATGATTTCCAAAGGCTTATTCCAATTTAGAGAGACTATAATTGGAGCCAAAATCAACTTCTCATTCATAGAATTGAATGCTTCCACACAAGTATCATCAAAATTGAACGGGGCTTCTTTTTCAAGAAAATTACATAACGGCTTCATCGTTTTAGAGAAATCCTTTATGAAATGCCGGTTGAAGTCGGCATGGCCTAAGAAACTTCAGACTCCTTTGAAATTGATTGGCAGTGGAAGTTTCTCAGTTATCTCAATCTTAGCTCGGTCCACCTTAAGCCCCTTGGAAGAAACCCGATGGCCTAATACAATTCTCTCGTTGACTATTGAATGACACTTCTCCTAATAGAGAATTAGGTGCTTCTCCTAAAGGACAAATTGTATAGACAATGGTTCAAGGATGAACCAAAGACCGAGAATTCATCCATCAAAACTTCCATTTTATCCTCCACCATGTTCGAAAAAGATAGCCATCATACACCCGTTCGAACATTATCGAAGTGTTGCAAAGATCAAATGACATATGACGGTAAGCAAAGGTTCTGTACAGACATGTGAAAGTTGTCTTCTCTTGGTCTTCTCGTGCAATGGCTATTCTATTATAGCCTGAATTGCTGTCAAGAAAACAATAATGGTCATAACCGAAAAGACGATCAAGCAATTGATCAATGAATGGTAGAAGAAAATGATCATTTTGTGTGGCCTTGTTCAACTTTCTATAATTAATACACACTCTCCATCTAGTAATGGTTCGTGTAGGAATTCGATTATTCCTCTCATTTTTCACCACCATCATGCCTCCTTTTCTGGGAACCACTTGCACCAGACTCAACCATTCACTGTTCGATATAGCATATATAATTCTGGCATTCAACAACTGCAACACCTCAGCTCGGACCACCTTCTTCATCACCGGATTTAGACTTTTTTGATGGTCAATGGACGGCTTAAATAAGTCCTCCATCAAGATTTTATGCATGAAAATTGTTAGGCTAATACCCTTGATGTCAGAAATACACCACGCAAAAGCAGATTTATGTCGTTTCAAGATACTTAGCAACTTGTTCTCTTCTTCTTAAGTCAAGGATGATGAGATGATAGCTGGATCAGTTGAGTTCTCCCCCAACAAATTATACCAAAGGTGATCCAGTAATTGCTTTAGAATCAACCCACCGTGAGATGAATTTGAGGGTTCGGGTGAACTAACTTTGTTTTTAAGGGCCTCCGCTTGAACCAAATCCACTACATCTTTAGGTATGGCTTCTATAAATAGGACGTAGTCAACAATTCATTCTTTCATGGTTTAGCCCTTTTTCACTAAAATCTCCCATAGATAGGGAATTTGTGATAGTATGCTCCAATGGATCCCGATTCAAATTTTCATGAAAGAATTCCCTAATGCACGAGTCAACCACTTCAACTCGATTACGTTTTGGGAAATCATCCATAAATTTCATTGTGTTGAAAATATTGAATTTCACACTTCATCTTTATTCACCCTCAACGTCAAGTTCCCGTTGTGAAGGTCAATCAACACCTTCCATGTGGCAAGAAAAGGCCTCCCAAGTATTATTGGAATTTCCCGGTCCTCTTCCATTTCCAAAATGACAAAGTCCACTGAAAATATGAACTTGTCCACCTTTACCAACACATCTTAAATTATACCCATTAGATAGGTCAATGGGCGATCCTCCAGTTAGAGAGAAATCATATATAGGGAAAATATGAAAACAAGAAAAATGTATACATGTATGTATATAATAAGTATAGTAGATGCATATATATAAATAGATAAGTGTAAATATATATATGTACAATGTCAATCCAAGGACTCGACTCAGTGCCAATCAAACGTCTTGACTCAATATATGTAATAATATATATAAAATGTCAGTCCAACGACTATGTCTTATTGCCAGTCCAAGGTCTTGACTTAAAAATGCCAAAATTTAAAGCACAGAAAGCATAGAGCGGTAAAGTAAATGACAAAAAAGTTAGCGCGAAAAAGGAGCCGAGCGAAAAAGTACATGACAGTAAAAGTAAATGCAAGAAAATAAATTGGTTTTATGCGTTCTTAGAGAACGACTTGTATTTTTGTTGGGTTTTGACTGATTTTGGTTTGTTTTTCTTTTGTTTGTCTTTTGTTTGACAAGAAATGTAAAAGTTATGGAGTTTTGAGAGCTTACCTTGCCTCTTTGTAAAGATGGTTCTTCTTCTCCTTTCTTTGCTTCTTCTTTCTTCTTTTTTTCTTTTTGTCTTTTTTGATCTCTTTTTTTGCTGAGACTATTAGACTGGTAAGTGACTAAATCTAAATTTGAAAAGTGTTTCTAGAGAGAGAAAGTCTTATTCACATGTAAAAAGAGAGTATACATGCAAGGGTGAGTGAATTAGAAAATGAAAATGGAAGGAGGCTACCCCTATATATAGGGGTGGCCATTTGCACACACCAAAAGGGAGCATGCTCTAGGAAGTTCATGGGAAGTCTATGACATCCCCTTGATGGCTCATTTCATGGGGGGCTACCCTATTTTCTAATTTACACTCTTTAGCCCCTCTAATTATGGTATTGCGTGTAAAACTTGGTGATTTCACAACCATTAGCCATACCCTTAAGGGAAATGGTCTTGGTAACTCCGTAGAGTGCTTAGGGCACTCCAATATTGGAATCCAAGGCTCCGTCCTATTCTCAAAAGACGTATGTTAAGTGATTTTGGTGGTTTGTGCATTTTTTGTTAATTACAGTTGATTTTCTTTATTTTGTTTTTAAAATTGAAATGAAAAAAGTGAAAAGAAAGTACAAAATTTAATATTGGAAAGTTCAAGTTAAAAAAATAAAATAATTTTGGTCATCAATTTGACAAAACAGGCGAAAAACATAATTTTTGGACAAAAATAAAAAGTAGATAGAATTGGTGAAATATGTAAAATTAAGAGGTGAGAAATGCTATTAATTATATCCAAAGTGATATTCCATGAAAACACACTTTCAATTTAATCAATTTAGTCCCCTATTAACTTTTAAAAATTTAAATTTTGGCCCGAAACTTTATTTTTTGAAAAATTCAATCAAAATTGAAAATTTGTCCCTTTAAATATGGTTTAAAGTTTGTCAAATTTACACTTTAGACTCAATAATTTTACAAAATAAAAAGTGAGCGGGACAAAATACGGTATCTACAGTTGTCTATCTTTGTCATGCGAGTTTAGTCATGATAACATAGATGGAAGATACACACCATTTTCTTCTGCTATAAAATTCACAAGAAAATGACCAAACCTGGATAAGACTAGGTCAGTCTCTCCTTTTTTTTTTTCTTTTTTTTTTTAACATGGAAAAAATGAAAATGACATTTCCAGGCTACCTTGGAATCATTGAAAGAACACCTCACATTTCAAGGGAAGAGAAAATTGCTAATTAATAGCCAGGAAATAAAGTAACGAACAAAAAGGCGTCGGGTAAGACCGTTCATCACCGCTGACTAAAATTAGCATGACACGATTACGCTGCAGTATCGGGGCGGGGGAGGATAGAGCACCAACATCTCCTTAGTTGTGACCAAACCCAACCATATATTTTCTTACATATCTCAAACAAAGTACGAATTAGGTCAGATGTAATTCTGGCAAACTGAGATACTAAAGCCACAAAGCCAATACAGTTACAAACTTGTCAGGGTCGCTAAATAAGAAAATTAAATGGGGTCACTAACGCATAAGGGTCACCTAGATAAGGAAACTAAAATAGGTAATGGACGTATCGGGGTTACCCAAACAAGGGAATTAAAAGGGGTCACCGACGTATCGGGGTCACCAAACCAAGAAAATTAAAAAAGGTTGCCAATGTATCGGGGTCACCTAGAAAAAGAAATTAAAAGGGGCCACCGAAATATCGAGGTCACCTAGATAAAGAAAGTGAAAAGGGTTGCCAACGTATCGAGGTCACCTAGACAAGAAAATTAAAAGGGGTCACCGACGTATCGGGGTCATCAATAAAAGAAAATTAGAAGGGGTCACTGACGTATTAAGGTGACCTAAACAAGGAAATTAAAAGAGGTCGCCAACGTATAGGGGTCACCTAAATGAGAAAATAAAATGGGGTCACCGACGTATTGGGGTTACCTAAGCATGGAAATTTAAAGGGGATGATGATGACATATAAAATGTGCCCCAATCTATTACTGGGGTGATTAGCTGTGACAAGACCTACCCCAGCTCAAATCTAGGGTGGCGATGGTGATATGTGATGAAATATGCCCCAACCCAAGGTTATGAACAGTACAGATCCACTTCATCTCGGAGAGGCCTAATCTTGTGACATATGCCCCAATTTACACCGGATGGTAGCCGATGAAGGTGGATTTTTAAGGTAGGCAAACCTAGTGAAGTGTTTGCTGGCTCATGCTGGGGGTGATGAAAAATGAAGCTATACTACTCTTGAGGAAGTAAAACATAATACAATGTGCCCCGACTTGTGATTGGGGGTAATGGCAATGAAGGTAGATTTCTCTTATAGAAGTTAAGCCTAATATAGTATGCCCCAACTTTTGACCAGGGGGATGAAAAATAAAGTTATATTTCCTTTTGGGAAATTGATTTTCATGCAGTAGGTTGCCTACGTATCCTGATCTTCAGGTTTGGAATCTGGTCAAAACATAGTTGAGGCATGAGATGATGATTTGGTTTTAACTAGATAACCAAACCAACAAAGGTTGTTTATGTATCAGAATTTTAGATCAAGAATCAGGTCAATATGTAGTTCGCTTAGAAATTGTGATTTTGGTTTAACTGGATGACCGAAACTGCATGGGTTGCCTACATATCATGATTTTTAGTTAGGTATCAAGTTGAAACATAGTCCGCTTCAAAATGATGATTTTATTTTAACTAGATGACCAAACCTGCATGGGTTGCCTACATATCCTGATTTGTATTCTAGAATATGGTAGGAATGTTGTTGGTAATGAAATGTTTATTTGCAGCAAGGACGTGTAATGTGTTTCTTAGGAAAAATCACAAATTTTTGAAAGGATGAAACGTGCCCCAGCTTATGATGGATGACGGAGAATGAAGTCATTAAATTTATTGATGATAAGATTGGCCCAGTCTTCTCAACCAGGGATGAATGGCTTACAAATACGAGATACAATCCCTGTTACAAATGGATATATTAATCTCACCATCTAAACCGTTGTTAAATTTGGCAACTAATTGTCTTACTACTGTAATAGTCGAATGTTGCTGATGTTGCAACACTGACTTGAGTAAATAGTAGTTCGTGCATAACTGTCTTGATTTGCCAATTTATTAATGTGACTTCGTCTTGAAAAATTGTAGACATGATTTGATTTTCTCAAAACACTCGATGTGACATGATTTGATGGGATCTCAATTGATTTGGAACTTGATTTGACTCGAAATAACCATCATGCTTTTCGATAAAAGAATCTTATTTTCTTTTATTCTTTATACATATTTTTTATTATTATCTTTTTTGTTTTGGCTTTTTGTAAAAAAACAAAAATAAAAAATTTCCTTTATCATTTATTATTTGTTTGTTCGAAATTGGATTCTTTCTTTAGCCAAATATTTTAAAAAATAATTGTTCCCAATAGGAAACAGGGGGAAAACCCAACTCTTGGACCCTGTGCCCTAGGGAGTGCGCAAGTTAATAAAATAATAAAGGACCGCCCTTATATTTGGCACTATAGGTGATAGATAGAGGGGCAAAGAAGCGAAGGCTCTAGGAAGTTTTGGGTGAAATTGCAACGGTTTAAGCTCGATTTATTCCAATACTAACATCTAAGACAGATCTCAAAAATATTTTAATTCTTTCTTCGCTACATTTCATAATTTTTGGCTCCAAGAACACATCGATTAAGTTTTGGAGTTTTTTTTCTCTCTCTCTCTCTCGAATATCTCGTTACAAATCATTTGTCCAAGCATTGTATATACCTATTATCCTTGTTTAGGATGTTTTTGAGATTGGTTGGTGGTTATAGTGTGAAGTCTTAGAGTTTATATAATGTCCCCATGGTGAAGTGGCATTTTCCACCCTATTTCATTACGATTATCTTTTTCTTCAATTTTTAAGCTTGATATATGTTAGGAATGTATCTTTTTAGAAGATAATACGCATATAAAGAAATATTTTCCTTTACCATTTGTCATTTGTTTGTTCGAAACATTATTATTTCCTTGGCCCAATATTTTAAAAAACAATCGTTTCTAGTTGGAAACGAGGGGAAAAACCCTCATCTTGGACCCTGCACCCTGGTGAGTGCACATCATACCATAATAAAAAAGGACCACCTTTATATTTGGCCCCGTCGGCGACGGATAGATGGGTAAAGGAGCGGTGGCACTAGGCATTTTTTGGGTGAAATTGAACGATTCGAGCTCAATTTCTTTCGTTACAAACGTCTAGGACTGATCTCAAAAATATTCTAAGGCTTTTATTTGCTACATTTCATGATTTTTGGCTCAAAGGACACGTAAGATTAGGTTTTGGAGTTTCTACAAATCTTTTGTTCAAGAAATGTATATGCTTATTATCATTGTTTAGGATTTTTTGAGCTTGGTTGGCGGTTTGAATTTGAAATCTTAGGGTTTTTATAATGTCCCCGTGGTGAAGTGGCATTTTTCGCCCTATTTCGCTACATTTATCTTTTTCTTCCCTTTTTAAGTTTGATAGATTTTAGGAATGTAATTTTTTAGAAGATAATATGCATATAAAGAAATATTTTCCTTTACCATTTGTTATTTGTTTGTTCGAAACAAGATTTTTTCCTTTGCCTTAGATTTTAACAAATAATCGTTCCCGGTTGGAAAAGAGGGAAAAAAAAAAAACAAATCTCTTGGACCTCGCGCCTTGGTGAGTGTCCAGGTTGCCATTGGGAAAAAAAAAAAAAAAAATCGCCCTTATATTTGGCACCATCGACAACAGATTGAGGGGCAAATGAGCGATGGCTATAGGCATTTTTTTGGGTGAAATTGCACCTGTTCAAGCTCGATTTCTTCCAATACAAACATCCATAACTGATCTCAAAAATATTGTAAGGCTTTTCTTTGGTACATTTCATGATTTTTAGCTCCAAGAACAAGTAAGATTAAGTTTTGGAGTTTCTCTTTCCCTCTCTCCCCCAAATTTTCGAGTTTTGTTTTCTCTCTCTCTATTTGTCTCTCAAATTTATTACTTTAAATCTTTTGTTCAAGCAATGTATATGTGTATTATCCTTGTTTATGAAGTTTTTGAGCTTGGTTTGTGGTTATAATGTGAAATCTTAGGGTTTACACAATGTCTCCATGGTAAAGTGGCATTTTTTGCCCTATTTCATTACGATTCTCTTTTTCTTCGATTTTTAAGTTTGATATATGTTAGGAACATATTGTTTTTAGAAAATAATATGCATATAAAGAAATATTTTCCTTTACCATTTGTTATTTGTTTGTTCGAAACAATTTTTTTTCCTTGGTCTAATATTTTAAAGAACAATCATTCCTAGTTGGAAACAGGGAAAAAAAAACCCCTCTTGGACCCCGTGCCCTGGTGAGTGCATAGGTTTCCATAACAAAAAAGCACTACCCATATATTTAGCACCGTTGGCAACGGATAGAGGGGCAAATGAGTGATGGCTCTAGGCATTTTTTGGGTGAAATTAAAGCAATTCGAGCTCGATTTCTTCCAATACAAACATCAACCACTAATCTCAAAAATATTATAAGGCTTTTGTTTAGTACATTTCATGATTTTTGGCTCCAAGTACACGTAAGATTAGATTTTGGAGTTTCTCTCTCTCTTTCTCTCTCAAATTTCTTGCTACAAATGTTTCGTTCAAGCAATGTATATGCAAATTATCATTGTTTAGGAAGTTTTTGAGCTTGGTTGGTGGTTAGAATTTGAAATCTTAGGGTTTATATAATGTCCCCATGGTGAAGTGGCATTTTATGTCCTATTTCGTTATAATTCTTTTTTTCTTCCATTTTTAAGCTTGATATACATTAGGAACGTATTTTTTTAAAAAGATAATATTCATATAAAGAAATATTTACTTTTACAATTTGTTACTTGTTTGTTCGAAAAAGGATTCTTTCCTTGGCCTAGCATTTTAAAAAACAATCGTTCCCGTTCGGAAATAGGGGAAAAAATTCGTCATGGACCTCGTGCCCTCGTGAGTCCGCAGGTTCCCATAACTAAAAAACACAACCCATATATTTGGCAATGTCGGAGATGGATAGAAGGGTAGAGGAGCGATGACTCTAGGCATTTTTTTGGGTGAAATTGCAACGGTTCGAGCTCTATTTCTTTTAATAAAAACATCAAGCACCAATCTCAAAAATATTCAAAGCTTTTTCTTTGGTACATTTCATGATTTTTGGCTCCAAGAACATGTAAGATTAGGTTTTTGAGTTTTTTTTTTCTTTTTTCTCTCTCTCTCTCAAATTTCTTGCTGCAAATCTTTAATTCAAGCAACTTATATGCATATTATCTATGTCTAGGATGTTTTTGAGCTTGATTGGTGGTTAGAATTTGAAATCATAGGGTTTATACAATGTCCCCATGGTAAAGTGGCATTTTTTGTCCTATTTCATTACGATTATCTTTTTCTTCCATTTTTAAGCTTGATATACATTAGGAATGTATTTTTTTTAACAGACAATACGCATATAAAGAAATATTTTCCTTTACCAATTATTACTTGTTTGTCTGAAACAAGATTCTTTTATTAGCCTAATATTTTTAAAAACAAATCGTTCCTAGTTGGAAATGGGAGAAAACACCCATTTCTTCGACCCCGCACCTTGGTGAGTGCGTAGGTTTCATTAACAAAAACACCACCCATATATTTGGCATCGTCGACAACGAATAGAGGGGCAAAGGAGCGATGGCACTAGGTATTGTTTGGGTAAAAATGAAGTAGTTGGAGCTTAATTTCTTCCAATACAAACATCAACCACTAATCTCAAAAATATTCTAAGGCTTTTTTTTGGTACATTTCATGATTTTTGGCTCCAAGAACACGTAATATTAGGTTTTGGAGTTTCTCTCTCTCTCTCTCATTTCTTACTACAAATGTTTTGTTCAAGTAATATATATTTGTATTATCCTTGTTTAGGAAGTTTTTGAGCATGGTTGGTGGTTAGAATTTGAAATCTTGGGGTTTATACAATGTCCCCATAGTGAAGTGGCATTTGTTGTCCTATTTCATTACGATTATTTTTTTCTTCCATTTTTATGCTTGATATACGTTAGGAACGTTTTTTTTTTGAAAGATAATATGCAAAGAAAGAAATATTTACTTTTACCATGTGTTACTTGTTTGTTCAAACAGGATTCTTTCCTTGGCCTAGCATTTTAAAAAAACTATCGTTCCTGGTTGGAAACAGGCGAAAAGAAATCATCATGGACCCCCGCGCCCTCGTGAGTGCGCAAGTTGCCATAACAAAAACCTAGCACCCATATATTAGGCAGCGTCAGAGATGGATAGAAGGGTAGAGGAGTGATGACTATAGGCCTTTTTTTGGGTGAAATTGTAGCGGTTCAAGCTCGATTTCTTCTAATATAAACATCAAGCACCGATCTCAAAAAATATTCAAAGCTTTTTATTTGGTACATTTCATGATTTTTGGCTCCAAGAACATGTAAGATTAGGTTTTTGAGTTTTTTTTTTCCTCTCTCTCTCTCCCTCTCTCTCGAATTTCTTGCTACAAATCTTTTATTCAAGCAATGTATATGCGGATTATCCTTGTTTAGGATGTTTTTGAGCTTGGTTGGTGGTTAGAATTTGAAATCTTAGGGTTTATACAATGTCCCCATGGTGAAGTGGTTTTTTTTGTCCTATTTCGTTACGATTATCTTTTTCTTCCATTTTTAAGCTTGATATACTTTAGGAATGTATTTTTTTAAAAGATAATATGCATATAAAGAAATATTTTCCTTTACCATTTGTTACTTTTTTGTCCAAAACTTGATTTTTTCCTTGGCCTAATATTTTGAAAAATAATCATTCCCTGTTGGAAATGGGGGGAAAAAACCCTCTTGGACCCTGCGCCCTTGTGATTGCATAGGTTACCATAACAAAAAAACATCGCCGATATATTTGGCACCATTGTTCACGGATAGTAGGTCAAAGGAGTGATGGCTCTAGGCATTTTTTGGTTGAAATTAAGGCAGTTCGATCTCGATTTCTTGCACTACAAACATCAAGGACCGATCTCAAAAATATTCTAAAGCTTTGCTTTGGTACATTTCATGATTTTTGGCTCCAAGAACACGTAAGATTAGGTTTTGGACTTTCTCTCAAAATTCATGCTACAATTCTTTTTGTTCAAGCAATGTATATGTGTATTATTCTTGTTTAGGATGTTTTTGACCTTGGTTGGTGGTTAAAATCTGAAGTCTTTGGGTTTATACAATGTCCCCAGGGTGATGTGGAATTTTTCACCCTATTTCGTTAGGATTCTTTTTTTCTTTCATTTTTAAACGTGATATATGTTAGGAATGTATCTTTTTTAGAAGATAATACGCATATAAAGTAATATTTTCCTTTACCATTTGTTATTTGTTTGTTAGAAATAGGATTCCTTCCTTGGCCAAATATAATTTAAAAAACAATCTTTCTCAATTGGAAACAAGGGAAAAAAAACCTCTTGGACCCTGCGCCCTGGTGAGTGCGCAGGTTACCATAACAAAAAAGCACCACCCATGTATTTGGCACCATTAGTGACAGATAGAGGGCCAAAGGAGTGATGGCTCTAGGAATTTTTTGGATGAAATTGCAGTAGTTCGAGCTAGATTTAATCCAATACAAACATCAAGCACTGATCTCAATTCTAAGGCTTTTCTTCGCTACATTTTATGATTTTTGGTTCCAAGAACAAGTAAGATTAGGTTTTGGAGTTTTTTTTTTTCTCTGTCTCTCTCTTTTATTTCTTGCTACAAATCTTTTGTTCAAGCAATGTATATGCGTATTATCCTTGTTTAGGATGTTTTTTAGCTTGGTTGGTTGTTAGAATGTGAAATCTTAGGGTTTCTACAATGTCCCCATTGTGAAGTGGCATTTTTTGCCCTATTTCATTACGATTCTCTTTTTCTTCTATTTTTAAGCTTGATATATATATTAGGATTGTATTTTTGTTGATAGAAAATAAACGTATAAAGAAATATATTCCTTTACAATTTGATATTTGTTTATCCGAAATAGGATTCTTTCCTTGGCTTAATATTTTAAAAAATAGTTGTTCCCCATTGGAAACGGGGAAAAAACCCTTCTTGGACCTAGTTCCCTGGTGAGTGCATAGGTTACCATAACAAAAAATCACTGCCCATATATTTGGCACCGTCATCGATGAATAGAAGGGCAAAGGAGTGATGGCTCTAGGCATTTTTTGGATGAAATTGCAACGGTTCGAGCTCGATTTCTTCCAATACAAATATAAAGCACTGATCTCAAATGTATTCTAAGACTTTTCTTTGGTACATTTCATGATTTTTTTTCTCCAAGAACATATAAATTTAGGTTTTGCAGTTTCTCTCTCTCTCAAATTTCTTGCTACAAATATTTGTTTAAGTAATATATATGCATATTATCCTTGTTTAGGATATTTTTTTAGCTTGGTTGGTGGTTAGAATTTGAAATCTTAGGGTTTGTACAATGTCCCCATGGTGAAGTGGCAGTTTTTGCGGTATTTCGTTATGATTCTCTTTTTCTTCCATTTTTAAACTTGATTTATGTTAGGAATGTATTTTTTTTAAAAGATAATACACATATAAAGAAATATTTTCCTTTACCATTTGTTATTTGTTTTTCCAAAATAGGATTCTTTCCTTGGCCTAATATTTTAAAAAACAGTCGTTCTCGGTTGGAAACGGGGGAAAAAAACCCCTCTTCGACCTCGCGCCCAGATGAGTGCATAGGTTACCATAACAAAAAAGCACCACCCATATATTTGGCACCGTCGACGACGGATAAAAGGCAAATTAGCGATGGCTCTAGTAATTTTTTAGGGTGAAATTGTAGTGGTTCGAGCTCGATTTCTTCCAATACAAACATCAACGACCAATCTCAAAAATATTATAAGGCTTTTCTTTGGTACGTTTCACGATTTTTGGCTCCACAAACACGTGATACTAGGTTTTGGACTTTTTCTCTCTATCTCTCTCTCTCTTTCGAATTTCTTGCTACAAATCTTTTGTTCAAGCAATGTATGTGCATTATCTTTGTTTTAGATGTTTTGTTTTTACTTTGGTTGGTGGTTAGAATGTGAAGTCTTAGGGTTTATACAATATCCCCACGGTGAAGTGACATTTTTATGTGCTAAGGAGACAATGAACAGTCTCTAGATTGTGAATTTAAAAACAATCATAAGCTCATTTTTCGTGTCACTCTCCACTGATTGTTTAGGTACATATGTCATTGGAGACCAAAAGGAATTTGAGGGTTGTAATTTATGGCTGGGGTAGAAGGTAGATGAAAATATAATTTTTAGGCTCAAATCATCCTAGGCATGTATTACGCCTCATGGATCTTGCACTATTTCTAAAAATAAAAAATTCACTGACTCCCCCTTTCGTCATATGTCTTCTTTCAATCAATCCCACAATGTATTGTTCAGAAAACACACCAATACACACATTTTTTTTTTATTTTTTTTAAAGTAGGTGAGAACCACACCCCCAACTCAAAATCAACATTGTCCCCAATGTAGCAAGGAAAAAATACAAGGCGATAGGTGGAAACTCACCATTATACTACAACAATTTTTCATTTTAATTTTTTTTCAACAAAAACAACACAAAAATAAAATGAAACACACATCCCAATCCACAAATGACTTTCAAAACCTAGCCCATGCTAGTCCTTACGCTTAATGATCTATGCACATATGCCAATTAGTGACGGGTTTAGGAAGTGGAAAAATATGTTGCGGGTTGGATGCACAAAAGTGGATAATGAAAGAATTAGACAATGAGGCTCAACGGAGGTAACAAGGGGTAAACAATTTTCAAGGGTTAGCTTTAAAGGCCTAAACGATCCGAAGAATGCCTAAATCATCTCTCCAGCAACACATAACCTGGTGTTTCGCCTCAAGTTTCACTCAAATGAGTTCTGGTGTTTATGAGATGTTAAAGTATTCCTGAAGCACATAAAATTTCTCTAATAACACAAAAGGCCAAGTGATCATGATTCATGGTGCTCAATTGTAATGAGTCAAGAGTAAATTTCAATTTACACAAGTAAAGCGCACAAAAATCTCAATGACATGCATTTCAAAGACCTAAGAAATTATCAAGTGTTTATACTCATTGGTGGCGGAATATTACGTTGCCACTTTCACCGCAAGTGTACGGGTTAAGTTTTAGTATAGATGGGAAGGATTAAGGGTTGTCGTATCCACAGGGATTGGTTTAGATTATTATCGAGTATCGCAATTGTCATAACCTAACTTTATTTCGGCGATAAAAATGTAGTTTATAATTAATTAATATTAATACTAAGTTAATTAAACTAACTATAGTAATATTATATTAAGATGTCTTAGGGAAAAGATTGTCTAGGGATTAACTTTGTTTACGAAAACGTGTTTGGTCTTCTTTCGTTTAAAATAATAGCATTCAACCTATCCGACAATCTCTGTATCGTAAACTCACTGGCCACCTCTCCCAAGTGTAAGACGAGTATATATGTGATTTTGCCTCAATGAAGAAGTCCCTATCAACGTCTTAACAACACTAGGTCACATGAGTCTTGCCCAAACGTCATTGATTGCACACTTTCTAACTTCCTCCCAGGTTATTAAATCGTTGTGTTGTGTTTACCCTAGTCCGAATTCGGGGTTACCTCTCCCGAGTGTCAAACCCCGTATTCTCTAATTATCTAAACAAGTATAAAATCAAAGAATAATGGTAAACACAATCGAAATAGCGAAGAACAACTATATTAACGAAACACAAATTTAAACAAACAACAATTTCATAAAATATACTAATCTCTAAATAAAATCCATTTAACTCATGGATATAACCATTTATACAATGAAAACTGAGCTAAACATACTCAATAACCAACCAAGTTAAGAAAATAAAGAGAAAAATGGAAGAACTTAGCTGTAGTCCAATGATTTACTGCTAAAACCATCTAATGATCGCTTCTCCTTTATTGTAACATGTTTTTCTCCTTCGGAATTGGTTGAGTATACCCCAAAACACTCTCACAATATTAGGAACCCTAAGAGGTCTCCTATGGCCAGGGGGTTCAAAAAGGAGAGAGGAGAGAGGCTTAAATATGGAGCAAAATATCTAAAAAAATATCTAACAGCTGTGTAGAGTGACCACCGTGGTGGTGGATATGTCGATTAAGTTACGGCCTAGGTGGTGGATTTAGTGGTGGGATCAGGGACCATCCTGTTCTTTTATCGCCTCAGCAGTGGGATGTCAGTAACATTTTAGTCTTTCTTCGTATTTTGACCATCGCGGCGGTGGTTTGGACGCCGCGGCAGTCGGCTGGTTTTCAGAATTATGCCTCTATGCTTGTTTTCCTATCGTTCTTGGTTCGATATGATCATTTCAGATCCATTTTTATGCATTTTCACCCCACACGCCTGATTTATACTAAAATACTTAAAAATGTATTAAAACGTAACAAAAGTGCTAAAAAACTAGTAAGTTCAATTTGGAAATAGATAGGTAGATCACACTTATCAAATACCCGCAAACTCAGAATTTTGCTACTCCTTGAGCAAAACACCCACACAATACAAGAAAATATAAAAACTAATTATGAAATTAAAACTAAAAATGAAAAACTGAAAATAATTATGTGCAAGAATTAAATATCATCTGCTAGCCAAATGATTTTCTCCCTCATCGGCCCCCAATTCTATCAAGTTCAAGAATAAATCATACCATGTAATGGTCTAGAATTTCAACATTCATTAATAGTAAGCACCATTCTAGATCCTGTTAAAGTGTGTGTGATAAAACTCAAATATACAACTATCCATTGATTAGATGGGATTATCCTTCAATAAAGTTGATGACTAAAACCTTTTAGGTATAGGGAATCCATAAGCCTAACCTGGGGTCTATTCTCCACTAATGTAGGCTCAGAGAAATCCAAGAAGATCATTAGGACTTGGTTCAATTTTGGAATAATTTGGCCAAGGGTATATTGGAAATGGAAAACAGGTTAAGTATGTTAACTTGACAATATCTGAGGCACATGCTTGGAACACTCACTCTAGAAACCCCACGAACAAATTGAAATTGTATTCAATTCCTCATGGTGGCATTCACATATAAATGCCCAGGTCAAATTATTGCAACTTCGATAGTCAAAATCTTCTACGACTTCCGAAAACCTATAGGCTTCGTCTGCGGATAGTTAGGAGAAAGAGGCAGTACCAATTCCACTTTCTATCCAACTTCTTGTTGTGGTATGTAGACTGTCGAGGAAGTTTTGTAGTTGACATTCCCTCAAGCAACCCTGATCGGAGAACGGAATAAGAAACTCTTTGTATTTGTGCCAAGCACAATAGAATGACTCAGAATCTCATTGAGAAACTCTCAAGAGGACTAGTCAATAAGCCATCTCCAAGAACCCTTCCATATAATAAATTGAAAACAAAAATTAAAAGTGAAAGTAAATGGAAACCACGATCGGAGAACCGAATAAGCAACTCTTTATATTTGTGCCAAGCACAATAAAACGACTCAGAATCTCATTGAGAAAATCTCAAGAGGACTAGTTAATGAGCCATATCCAAGTACCCCTCCATATAAGAAATTGAAAACAAAAATTAAAAGTGAAAATAAATTGAAAAATTTAAATCAAGTTACTTACTCACAATATTAACAATAATCTAAAAAGCTAATCCCTGGTAACGGCACCAAAAATTGGATAGCAATTTATTTTTCTACATCGCAAGTGTACGAGTCAAGTTTTAATAATGTACTGGTTAATAGAGTATCGTATCCATAGGTATTGATTTCAATTTATCACTAAGTACTGTGATTGTCGAAACCAAACTTTATTTAGGCATTCAAATTTAGGGTTTATGAAAATAAAACTAGAACTAATATAAAATCAAAAGCAAAATAAAATATGGGCTTCCTATGCATAATTGTTCTAGGGGCTTGATTTCGTCTTTTTATTCCCTCGTCATCCTATTAAGGAATTATTAGTCAATTTCATGCATTCAATAATCAAGGTCACTCGTACTCCCTCACTACCTCTCCCGAGTGTCAAGTGAGAGATTATGAAAATACTTTAAAACTGATATCCCTATCTAGTATTTATGTGAGAAAATTGGTTATGCCCTGACCTAGTAGATCATCCAAGTTTTAATAATCTCCCGATCTATTAGAACTTACGTTGTGCGTAACCTAAGTCTGAACCCGAAATTACCTTTCCCGAGTGTCAAATCTCAAGTTCTCAAATCAACTAAGATATCATTTAGGAGAATCATTTGGAAGCATTCATAATACAAACACAATTTAAATCTCTTATATATAGAGATCCATGTTGGTAAATATAGAACATGATCACCTCTCGGTCTCACAAGATCCAAAATTCTCAACTACATTATCGAGGTATTGATTTTTCCTGTGGACTCACAACAACCTAAACTATGCACTCTAAATTCTGGTCACAAACTCAATCTCTCTTGAGCATAAAATTCACATTCCAAAATCATATAACTCATTAGCCGCATGAATTGAACGTATTAAACATGGAGAGGCATAAATTGGAATTCAAATCACGGTTCAACGAGACTACATCAAACCCTACTTATGAATTATAGCTCAACCATAGGAAAATCAATGGCTAATATTTTCAAGAAATTCATAAATGAAAACATATTTAACAAAATATCTATAAATACAAAATTCAATAAAAAGATTAGGGTGAGATAAAGGAAAAGAAAACTCTTTGTAGAGATGAGCTTCAAGGCTTCAAATATTTAATAATCTTCAACCCTGAGCTCTCTTTCTACGAATTTATGTGCCTCCAATGGTGTTTTTATTCCCAAAATCTCCACCAATGGTGTTTTTCTCTCTAAAACTTTCCACACCAATGGTGTTTTCTCTCCGAAATTTGTCACCCTAGGGTTTGACGTATAAGGTGGTATAAATAGGGTACAAAAAGAGGTATTATCCAGGTTTTCAAGATGCAGTGGAGATTTTTTGGCGCTGCAATGTGAAGATTGTAACTGTTTGGACAGCGTTTGGGAGTTGCAGCACGTATTTTGGTACTGCAATACGAGTTTTCGCACTGTAGATGGAGTTTTTCCCACTGAAGCGTGAAGATTAAGAAATTTAACCATAAATTTCTTGTCAGAACTCTGATTGAGGTGATTCAACATAATTTTGAAATCATAGAAAGAGATCTACAACATTTATGTTTTGAGTTTTTCCAGAATTAGATTACATCATGGTCAAAATTAGGTTTAAAACTGCTGTACCTACACCTATTTCTTTCCATATTTTCACCTTTTCTCCTATTTATTTATGATTCGTAGAAAACAACACAAAAATACATTAAATTAACAGAAATGCATAAAAACTCTCAAATATTTGAACTCAAAAGTATTTGATTTGTTGGTAAATAACCTCCTCATTACGAATCATTATCAATCAACAGTAATGGTGACTAATCATTACCAATCATGAGTAATGATTTCTAATGATTACCTAAGATATTTTGAGACTATGTAATCATTGCCAAATCATAGGAAATCTTAGTGAATCTTTCAAATTCGGCAAAAACCATCAAACTATAAGACATCAATAGTTGACCCCTCAACCAATCAACCCGGAAGGAGCAGGCTTGGATACCTTGTGCATTTTCTAATGCCTAGGGTGCCCAAGCATATAAATAGGCAGACTATTTTTGAAAATTTGGAGGGCTTAATCCAAGACTTTCTCTCTCTAGTCTCAAATTCCTCTGTCGAGTCTAGGAAGTTCTCAATCCTTCTATTCTAAAACCATCTCAAAATTCTGTCGAAATAACTTCCAAATGGAGTTCTTGAGGATCTTGGAGGAAGATCTCAAGAAGTCGTCGAAGAAAGATCGAGAACAACCAAGAAGATCAAACAAGGAGAAGAAGAAAAATGCTTAGGGAAAGAACACTCCTCTAATCTAGGTAAATCTTCTTAAATTCCCTTTGATCTTTCCATAAATATTGTTATATTGCTTGTTTATAGCATGTTTGTGTGGTTCTTAGATTTATATTCCATGTTCATAGTTCACACATCAAGAATCAAATAAAAAATATCGAAAACATGTCAAAAACATCAAAATGTGTCAAAAACACCCAAAAATATGTCAAGAACATGAAGAACATGTGAAGAACATGACAAAAACATCAATCAAAACATGAGTTGTGCATAAAATCTTTGATTATCTCAAGACCAAATGAAACCGAACTCTAAAAAACTAAAATCAAACCTCTAATTACTAACTGCTAACCACTAACTACTCACAACTAACTTCACATTTCTACAATAGTCTATATCACAGCCTGACACTAAGTCTTCAGGCTCGTTGTAGACACCGCATTTTTTCCCGCCAGTCAACATCAACCCAAAAGTAAAAGTTCACTTAAACTCTAAACAAGGGAAAAAGAATGAATTTTTACCACAGACTACAATGGATAATATAGAAAAACTACAAAAACATAGAAAAACACAAAACTGTTGAATTTTACTGAATTTTGTAAGGTAAAAGTTTCAAGTCAACCTCGAAATTCCTAAAATTAAAGAATGACTAAGATGACATCATCAAGCATTGATTTTCAATTAAATAACTTTTGATATGAATAAAAATTAGTTACTACCCTTTAATTATAATATATTTCACCAATTACCTTTGTTACCTACTTTGACCCTGAAATATTTACTATCACCGGTTTCGTCTATTCAACAACAAAAATAGTTATTTAAATACTTGTTCAAAGTTCAAATATCTATAAATTCAATGCAAAAAACCTTGATCATGGCATAGAATTTGAATGACAAATCCCAATTACCAAATTAACTAACAATTAAGACTCAGTTCGAAATCAACCAAACCTAAATCTTTGGATTAACAATCAATGCCCATCCAACCAAGGGCCCTTTTGATCCTAAGATTTTGATGGAAATTTAAAAGTTGATGTTTTTGGTGGAACTAATGGTTTAATTGAGTGTTTCAGTTTATTAGTTCTACTGATGAAGATATAATGACAAGTAATGAATAGATGCTAAAAAATGATGATATAGATGATCAAGGATTAAGAGGTTGAAGAACCTAGGAAAAACAACTCAGATTAAATTTCAACTCTTAGTATCCTAATTAGGATCACACACGACACAAATTTGTTTTTAAAGGATTTTTATAAATTTGTGTTTTTTATAGGATCCTAATTAGTTAAATTATTTGCTCCTATGTGTAATTGAAAAAGAAATATTAATAATTGATTAAAATTGAATTTAAGTATTTAGTAGAGCTAACCGAGAAAAGAAATTGGTTAAAGGGGCAAAAATGTCAACGAAAATGGATTAAAAACGAATTGTAAGAAGTGTTCCAGTATTAGTAAGTCGACAGGTAAGTCGACCAGAGCATAGAACGAAAAGTGTTTGTATCTCTCGATTGACAGGTAGGTCGACCAATGCTTAAATATGAACATTCTGTATCGATAAGTCGACAGAGCAGTCGACCTGTGACCAAAAATATAATTCTTTGAATCTCTAGGTCGACAGATAGGTCAACCAATGGGCTGCGGATTTTTGGTTTGGCTACATCCTGAATCTAGCAGTCAATCGGTGGCCAGTGATAAGTCGACTTATGGAACTATTTTAGGATTTTGTGGAATTCCAGACTTCACTCTAAATGTAGCCGTTAATAGCCGTTTTATAGTTAGGATTCACAGGATATATTAGGGATTTAATGTTATTTGAATTTGCAATATTATGATATCCCTATACATTTGGTTAATTAAGATTGAATATTTCTCAATTTGGTACATACAATTCTTTCTATCCTATTTAATTGTGATTGAAAAATATTTAGGGGACTTAATTGAGAAGTTTAAAAACTATAATTAAGTGATTTGAACCAGGATGATTTCTTAAGGATATAAGGGGTCTATAAGAGCAATTAAATGTCATAACAAGTGAGAACTATCCGTTAGAGAGCTTATTTTCTTCCTATTTATATAGACATGCATTTTTTTATATTAGAGAGAAAGATCAAAAGAATTATACTGAGCTTTTCTAAGAGAAATCATAGTGAGATAATTGTGAGAGCTTTTCTAAGAGTTATTCTTGAGAATTATTTATTGTGGATCATTGCTGCAACTGAATCTAAAGTGACATTGCTATAATTATCCTTTCGATGGATTCTGGGCGAGATCTTTCGAAATTATTTTGTATTTAGTATTGCTTGATTATATTTGGAATTTGATCTTTAGAAATTATTTTTCAATTTTTTACTGAAAAATATTTTTGAAACAATTTCTTGAATAAATATGATTACGTGCTCAATTACGTGCTACCCCTTTTTTGTTTAAAATCATATTTTGAATATCTTACTTTTCTGTCACTAGTTTTGGGATATTAATTAAGTTCTAATTTATCTGGGATGGTAGAAGCTTTGAGTGATAATAATCACTTATCAATTTGTAATTGGTGAGTTGAGTGACGGATTGAATACTATTGGGAGTATTTAATCTGGGGGTAGCTTGTTTCAGTCTCTTTCTGTAAAGAGATTGAGGTAGTAATTCTTCCTGGATTGAATTGATTTGTGAGCAATTTTATAATGGTTAATTCCTTATGGAGTAAAAGGATATTTGGAGTGTTTGTGAGGTTTTGATTCTTTAGCCTTAGTTTAAAAAAGAATTAGGTTATTCTTGGTCTTGTAAAAAGAAGAGGTTATTCTTGAGCCTGTGAAAAGGAATTTGTAAAGGTTGATTCTAAGCTTGTGAAAAGAATCTTTGTGAGGGTTTGATTTCTACCTTTAAAGGAATCTTGAGTTTAGTGGGTGTGACTCTCCGTGGGGCTCGGAGGACTGGATTAGCCAAGAGTAGCTTAGTGAACCAGTACAAATTTCTGGTGTGCTGCTATCTTTACATTATTTATTTTTGTTGTTTGGGTGTACCAAGTTGATTTTTTATTTCTGCTGTGATATAAAGATAATAATTAATTTAGAATTAAAATTAATTAATTTAATTTTTGAAGTATTTTCTCTGATATTTTTTTATCTACCTAGTTCACCCCCCCTCTTGGGTAACTCACTGGGCCAACAATTTGCATCAGAAATGGTTTAGCTCAATACACTTAGCTAAAAAAGATCACATGGCGCACATATTAGGCACACTAGCTGAGGGCAGTCTATGCACTTACCACCATTGTTTGCAGGTGAAAATTATTCGTTCCGGAAAGATAGAATGATAGCCTTCCTTCAGGCTATAAATTATGATGTGTGGCTAGCAATTAATGATGGTACATTTGTGTCAATGGAAAATGGAGTCAAGATGAAGGAACAACTAATTGTTTCTGCTAAGCAAAAACTCTATATAAACTCTCAGGCTATTAACATTCTATTTTCCTCTTTAGATGCTAATGAATATTCTAGAGTTTCAAGTTGTAAATCTGCAAAGGAGATGTGGGATAAGATACAAGTTACCCACGAAGGCACAAGTTAAGCAAAGCAATCGAAAATCAATGCTCTTATGAGAAAATTTGAATTGTTCAGAATAGAAGAAACTGAAATGATTCATGAGATGTATACTTGCTTAAACAACATTTGCAATCACTTGAGTCAACCTAGAAAGCCATACTCCATAGAGGATGGAGTTCGAAACGTCTTAAGATCTTTAACAAAAATATGGGAGTCAAAGGTAACGGCAATTGAGAAAGTTAAGGATCTTGGCAAATACGAAATTGATGATCTCATAGGCAACTTGATGACTCATGAAACATCAATTAAAGGATATGAGGATGACATCGAAAATAGCAAGAGGAAATCCTTGGCGCTAAAAGCTTAGAAAATTAAAGAAGAGGATGACAGTGATGATGAAAGTCTTGACAGTGACCAAGAGAAAAATGTGGCGCTTCTCACAAAGAATTTTAGAAGAATGACTCGGCGCACATTCAGCGGGAGAAGAAACCTCAACATGACTAAAGTGGAATGTTGCAACTATCATAAGACTGGTTACTTTCAAAATGATTGTCCCAAACCGAAGAAGGATAAAGAAAATGAAAAGAAGAAAAAAAAAATAAGGGAGCAAAGAAGAGTAAGAAGAAATCCATGAAGGGTACTTGGGATGATACTAAATCAAGTAGCTCAGAAAAATTAGATAGTAAAGATATGTCCATGTTTGCATTGATGGCCACTGGTGGTGAGGTAACTAAATGTTCAAGTTCTTGTCCTTTAGATTTTGATGAATTATTTGATGTTTATCAAGAACTTTCTCATGATTATAAAAACTAGTATTCTAAAATAAATGGTCTTCAAAGTACCATTAATACATTAAACAAGCAAGTGATGGACTTTGAATCTAAACACAATGAATTGAAATCCTAGTTGACGAATTTGAATTCAATTGTTCTCAAATTCACCGGCGGTGAAAATGACAATGCGTTTAGGAAGTTCACGTGGAATTTTTGATAAAGCTGGTATTAGATTTCAGAAACATCTTAAACAAAAATGTTTTCACAAATTCTTTTCCGAAACCAAGGATCTTGTTAGATGTTTTAAATCTAATGTTGTGGGGCATACTATTCATAGATGTTTTGCTAAAATATCTAACTGTAGACAAGTTTGGGTTCCAAAAGGAACGAAATTGTCCCGACTAACAAGATCGAACCCACTTAGATTAGATACTACTTAGGAACTATTTGAGGTGCTCCTTGTAAGTTATTCTAAAAGCTTCAATAAGTAAGGACAAATGGTTCCTGGATAGTGGTTGTTCTCGTTACATGACGGGAGACAAAGGAAACTTTACATCTTTGAGACCTAAGGATAGAGGTCATGTGACTTTGGGAGATAACGCAAAGGGTAAAATTATCGGTATAGGTACTATCGGTAATGGTACTACTATTATTAAAGATGTGTCACTAGTTGATGGACTTAAACATAATTTGTTTAGTATTAGTCCACTATGTGACAAAGGCTATAACGTTATATTTGATCATGATAAGTGCATTATTAAGAATAGTCATGATAGCAGTATCTTGTTAGTTGTATTACATTTTGAGAATATTTATACTTGCTCATTTGATGATTTTAATTCTCAAAATTTATCTTGTTTGCATACTTTGTCTAAAAATAATTGGTTATGGAATAAGAGACTTGGGCACGCTAGTATGGAGTTAATCTCTAATTTATCTAAGAAAATTCTCATACGTGGCCTACTTTATTTGATATTTGTGAAAGATAAAGTATGTGATGCATGTCAACTAGGTAAGATGATTAGATAATCATTTAAGAAAAAGATACACATGTCCACGTCTAGATGTCTTGAATTATTGCATCTGGATTTTTTCGGTCCTAACTCTGTTGCTAGTTTTGGTGGTAAGTTTTATGCTTTCCTTATAGTTAATGATTATTCCATACTTACCTGGGTATTTTTTCTTGCTAAGAAAAGTGAGGTTCCTTCTGTTATTGCTAAATTTTGTAAACGTGTTCAAAAGGGAAAGTAATGTTCCATTATTAACATTCGAAGTAATAGAGGAAGAGAGTTTAAGAATGATGATATGGTAAGTTACTGTGATGAGGATGGTTATGCTCATAACGTTTCTGCACCAAGATCACCACAACAAAATGGTATAGTGGAAAGGAAGAATAGGACACTTCAAGAGATGGCCAAAATGATGTTTAATGAAAATTGATGAATCGAGTATCAATTTGTAGAGGGTTTAACAAAACCCGATATGAAATCTAGAATGGTAAGACTCCTAATATTTCCTATTTTAAAGTATTTGGATGTAAGTGTTTTATTTTGAACGACAAGTATAATCTTGGTAAATTTGATGCTAAATCTGATTATGAGATTTTTCTTTCATATGCTACTAACAATAAGGCTTATAGAGTTTATAATAAACGTACGTCAGTAGAAGAAACTACGTATGTTGTTTTTGAGGAAGCTGACCCATTCTTGTTGAGAAAGATTTTGGATGATAATAATGCAGGTATTTTAAATAACCAAAAACTGAACTAATAATGTACCTAAGGAGTCCCAACAAGAGGAGGAACCTAAGGAAAATGATTCAACTTTAGCATGAGCTATAAAGACAGTACCGGGATATTCGATAAAAAAAATCATCGGTAATGCGAAAGAGGTGTAAGTACTTGTTATTCTCTTAGGGATATAATTAATATTGCTTTCTTTTCTCAAATTGAGCCTAAAAATATAGATGAGGCATTAACTGACGAATCTTAAATTTTCACAATGCAAGATGAGTTAGTTCAATTTGAGCGGAACAAAGTATGGTGTTTTGTTCTGAGATCGAATTTTCGTCCAATTATTGGTACTAAATGAGATTTTAGAAATAAAAAGAATGAATCTGGCATGGTAATTAGAAACAAATCAAGATTAGCAGCACAGGGCTATAATCAAGATGAAGGAATTGATTATGTTAAAACCTATGCTCCTGTTGGTAGACTAAAATAAATTAGAATATTACTCACTTTTGCATGTTCATGTAATTTTAAGTTATATCAAATGGATATAAAGAGTGTATATCTAAATGACTTTCTAGCAGAAGAAGTTTATGTGGAACAACCCTCGGGATTTGAAAGTGAGAAATTTCTCGATTATGTATTTAAACTTTGCAAGGCTTTATACGGGCTCAAACAAGCTCCTAGAGCTTGGTGTGAGAGACTTGGTTGATATTTGATCGAAAATAGTTTTCGAAGGGGTATTTGAGATATAACACTGTTTGTGAAGCAAACTGATTCTGATATCCTATTAGTACAAGTGTATATCGATGATATTATTTTTGGATCTACTAATGAGGATCTTTGCCAAGAGTTTGCTAAGATAATGCAAGTTGAATTTGAAACGAGTATGATGGGAGAGTTGAATTTCTTTCTTGGATTGCAAGTTAAACAAACTAACAAAGGGATATTTATAAACTAAGCTAAATACACGAATGAGTTGTTAAATAAATCTGGCTTGGATGGAGCTAAAGAATGCAAAACTCCCATGTCAACGGCTACGAAGATAGACAAAGACAATACGGGCAAACGTGTAAATGAAAAAAGTATTGAGGTATGATTGGTAGTCTATTCTATTTAACTGCTAGTAAACCTTACATTATGTATAGTATTAGTTTTTGTGCTAGATTTCAATCTTGTCCTAAAGAATCATACTTGACTGCAGTTAAGCAAAATTTTCAATACTTAAAGGAGACGACTGACTTAGGATTATGGTATCCTAGGGTGAGTGATTTTAAATTGGTAAGTTACTCCAATGCTGATTTTGTAGGTTACAAAGTTGAGAAAAAAAACACAAGTTGGTCATGCCATTTGTTAGGACATGCATTGGTTTCTTGGTCAAGAAAGAAATAAAATTGGATAGTCTTTTCCCCTACTTAGGCTGAATAAGTGGTAGTTGGTAACTGTTGCACTCAAATTTTATATATTAAGAAATAGTTAAATGACTTTGGAATTTGCATGGAGGAGGTCCCAATTTTTTCTAATATTAAAAGTGCTATTTGTTTAAGTAAGAATCCTATACAACACCCACGAACTAAGCACATAGAGATTAGACATCACTTTATTCGTGATCACATTCAGAAAAATGGATGTTGTTTTGAGTATATTGATACCTTCGACCAGCCTACTGATGTTTTTACCAAACCACTAGCGGAAGATCAATTTGTGAAAATCATTCGCGGTTTGTGTATTGCTAGGGATAATGATGTATGCCTAGAATAGAGTTCTTTTGTGTTCCACCCTCCCCAATTTTTTTTTAGATGACAAAGGGGGATAATTAGTTAATATTTTATTAAATATCTTAAGGGGGAGTTTATTATATTTCAAAATTTGTACTTTGTTGAATATCATATGATTATCTTCATTACTATGTTTTAATGAGTTATAAAACCCATCCTCAGATTCAGGAGAAGTGTGGTTATATTATTGTTTTAAAGAAAATATCAAATTTAATTGTCATCATAAAAAATGGGGAGATTGTTGATCCTAAGATTTTGATGGACAATTAAAGGTTGATGTTTTTGGTGGAACTAACAGTTAAATTGAGTGTTTCAGGTTATTAGTTCCAATGATGAAGATATGATGAAAAATAATAAATGAATACTAAAAGATGATGAAGAATTAAGAGGTTGAAGAATTTGAAGAACTTAGGGAAAAAATTTATGTTAGATTTCAACTCTTAATATCTCAATTAGGATCACACACGACACAAAAAGTTTTTTAAATAATTTTTATAAATATGTGTGTTTTTAATAGGATCCTAATTAGTTAAATTATTTGCTCCGTTGTATAATTGAAAAAGAAATATTAATAACTAATTAAAATTGAATTTAAGTATTTAGTGGAGCTAAACAAGAAAAGAAATTGGTTAAAGGGGCGAAAACCTCAGTGAAAATGGATTAAAAATGAATTGAGAGAAGTGTTCTAGCATTAGTAAGTCAACAGGTAAGTCGACCGGAGTATAGAAGAAAAAGTTTTGTATCTCTCGGTTGACAAGTAGGTCGACCTATACTTAAATATGAACTCTTTGTATCGATAAGTCGATAGAGCGGTCGACTTGTGACCAAAAATATCTCTTTGAATCTCTAGGTTGACAGATTGGTTGTGGATTTTTGGCCTGGCTACATCCTGAATCTAGTGGTCCACCGATGGCCATTGGTAAGTCAACTTATGTCACTATTTTCGAATTTTATTCTAAAAGTAGCCATTACTAGCCATTTTATGATTAGGATTCACGACATATATTAGGGATTTAATGTTTTTTGAGATATGAAACATATATTTGATGTCCCTATAGATTTGGTTAATTAAGTTTGAATATTTCTCAATTTAGCACATGTAATTCTTTCTATCATATTTAATTGTGATTGAGAAATAGTTGGGGGACTTAATTAAGAAGTTTAAAAGCTACAATTAAGTAATTTGAATCAGGATGAAGTCTTATTGATATAAGGGGTCTATAAGAGCAATTAAATATCATAACAAGTAGGAACTAGCCGTTAGAGAGCTCATTTTATTACTATTTACATAGACCTACATTTTTTTATATGAGAGAGGGAGATCAAGAGAATTATACTAAGCTTTTCTAAGACAAATCCTATTGAGAGAATTGTGAGAGCTTTTCAAAGAGTTATTCTTGATAATTATTTATTGTGGATCATTGCTGCTACCGAATCTGAAGTGACATTGCTATAATTATTCTTTCGGTGGATTCCGGGTGAGATCTTTTTAAATTATTTTCTATTTATTATTGCTTGGTTATATTTGGAATTTCATCTTTAGAAATTGTTTTCTGATTTTATATTAAAAAATATTTTTGAAACAATTTCATGAATAAATCTAATTACGTGCTTAATTACATGCTATCCATTTTTTGTTTAAAATCAGATGTTGAATATCTCACTTTTCTATCACTAGCTTTGGAATATTAATTGAGTTCTAATTTATTTGGGGTGGTAGAAGCTCTAAGTTGGAAAAATCACTTATCAATTTGTAATTAGTGAGTTGAGTGATGGATTGAATACTATTGAGAATATTTAATCTAAGGGTAGCTGGTTTCAGTCACTTCTTGTAAAGAGATTGAGGCAATATTTCTTCCTGGATTAAATTGATTTGTGAATAATTTTGTAACTGTTCAATCGTTACTGAGTAAAAAAATATTTGGAGTGTTTGTGAGGTTTTGATTCTTTAGCCTTAGTTTAAAAAAGAATTATGTTATTCTTGAGCCTGTAAAAAGTAGATGTTATTCTTGAGCCTATGAAAAAGAATTTGTAAAGGTTGATTATGAGCTTGTGAAAAGAATCTTTGTGAGGGTTTAGTTCCAACCTTTAAAGAATTCTTGAGTTTAGTGGTTGCGACTCTTCGTGGGGCTTGGAGGATTGGATTAACCAAGAGTAACTTGGTCAACCAATATAAATTTCTAGTATGCTGCTATTTTTACATTATTTATTTATTTTTTATTTGGTGTGCACCTAGTTGATTTTATATTTCTGCTGTGATATAAAGATAATAATTAATTTAGGATTAAAATCAATTAATTGAATTTTTGAAGTATTTTCTCTGATAATTTTTTATCTACTCAATTCACCTCCCTTCTTAGGTAGCTCACTGGGCCAAGAGGCCCAACCAAGAAATAATGCCTCATAAAAAAAAATTCATTAAAAACCTAAGGGAAGCTTCCAAGAAATTACCTACAAAATATCTACGGAAGGAACAAAGTTGATTAGGAGGTAACTAAAAGTTATCGAATCTAAACCGATTCGGTTCGCCATCTAAGCATGGCATTGAATGGGCATTAAATGATCGTCCCATCAAGAATTAAATGCTTGGGATGACATGTCAAGACTAGATTCAAAGTATCATGATATTTTGAGGAAAATATCTTAGGGTAACTAAACACTTGAAATGTAACTACTGGTTACAAGGTAAATTGAGTCCATTCGATCCAAATCCAACTGATTCAAGCCCCATCACCTCAAGTGTCTCAATCAACCATTAAATGCCCAATGACTCATCAAGACCAATTTCAAAGAACCTTGAAAGCATGAATGACAATCAAACTGAAATAGTAAATGTAACCGGCACTTAGCCCCTAAACCAAACCGAAAACATCACTTCAAGCCATTAATGACCCCATTTGAAACCAATCATATTGCTAACATTTTTTATTGCTACACATCGCAAGTTTACAAGTCAAGTTTTAATAGTATAGGGTGAATAGAGTGTTGTATCCATAGGAATTAGTTTAAATCGTCGATAAGTACCGCGATTATTGTAACCCAACTTCATCTAGGCAACCATATTTAAGGTTTACAATAATAAACTAAAACAAATATAAAAACAAAAGCAAAATAGACTATGGATTTCCTATGCACAATTTGTTCTAGGGGCTTGATTTCATCTCGTAATTCCCATGTTAATTATTAGCCAATTCTATTTATTCAATAATCAAGGTTACTCGTGCTCTCTCACTATGTCTCTCGAGTGTCAAGTGAGAGAAATTACAAACACTTCAAAACTAATATCCCTATCTAGTATTTAGGTGAAAATATTCTTTATACCCTGACCTTATAGATTACCCAAGGTTTAAATATCTTTCGATCTATAAAAACTTACATTGTGCTTAACCTAAGTTCAAACCCAAAATTACCTCTCCCATGTGTCAAATCCCAAGTTTTTGAATCAACCAAGACATCATATGGCAGCATAAATTAGAAGCATTAATAATGTAAACATAATTGAATAGAAATCTTTGTTGATAAATCTATAACTTGATCACTTCCTGGTCTCACAAGATCCTAAATTCCCAACTCAATTACCTAGGTTTTGATCTCCTCCTGGACTCATAACAACCTAATTTATGCACTCTCAATTTCGGTCATGAACTCAATCTCTCTTGAGCATAAAATTCACAACCTAAAATCATTTAACTCATTAGCCACATGAATCAAACGCATTAAACATACAGAGGCATAAAATGGAATTAAAACTAACAATTAAAAAAATAATCAAAATATGGTTCAAACAAGATTACATCAGGCCCTAGATGAAACGGCTAACTTGACATAGCTAAATCCATAAGTAACACATTCAAGAAATCCATAAATGTAAAATTCCAAATATAAATTCGAGAAAGATTAGGAGGAGAAAAAGGATTAGAAAACTCTTTTCGTGGAGATGAGCCTCAAATCTTCAATATACTTCAACTCCAAGCTCCCTCTCTAGCGGTTTTGTACTACTAATAGTGTTTTTCTCTCTAATACCGCCTCAAATCGCCACACCATGGGGTGTTTTCTCTCCCAAAATTTCCACACTAGGGCTTAAGGCATAAGGTGGTATATATAGGCTCAACATTAGGGCGCATATCTACGTTTTGGATCAGCAGCGCGCATTTTCGCGCTATAGTGGTTGTTTTCGCGCTGCAGTGCACAACTTCTGAAAAATAGACATAAATTTATGGTTCAAACTTGATTGTGATGACTCAGGATGATTTGTAAGGTTAAGAAAGATATATATAACATTCATGTTTTATGTGTTTCATGAATCAGACTGAATTATAGTAAAATATAGACTTGAAGTTCGTTGAGCGACACTATAGCATGAAGAGATCTCATACTGCAACACCATTTGGTTGGTGCTGCAACGCCAAAAGGCACTAGGATGGGAAATCGTGCTACAATGCCATTTACTTGGCATTACAGTGCCAAAATACGCTGGAGTATCGCATTGCAGTGCCAAGTTTCTGGTTGGCTTGCTTCGGTTTCTCTTCTTCCTTCCATATTGCAACCTCATTTTTGTGCTACAGCCCCACCATTCTGACCAAATTCACTCATTTTTCTTCGTTGCAACCCAGAATACCCAGCTGTAGGACTAGACTTTTTGATCAAATTGCCATATTTTCACCTTTTTTCCTATTTATTTATGATTCTTACAAAAACAACACAAAAACACATTAAACTAACAAAAATGTTTGAAAACTCACAAATATTTAAATCTAAAAGTATATAATTTATTTGTAAATAAACCACTCATCACATATCCAAGGAACTGTAATGATTTGGTAATCATTGCCAAAACTTTAAAGATTTTACAAAATCTTAAAAATTCGTTCAAACCAAAGCAAGATCAAGACAAGAATGGATGACCCCTAAGCAAAATAGCCCCTAAGGAGTAGGCTAGGTTACCTTTTAGATTTGCTAATGTGCGGGGTGCCCAGCCTATAAATACTGAAGAACCTTGGATTTCGATAGCAGAAGAAATAGAGATTGGGAAGAAGAGAAAACAAGTTTCATTCCTCTATATCTAAGTCCTACAAATCTATTCATTTAGGAAATGGTATTTTAAGAGATTTTCGAGGCATCGATTTTGAAAAACTTCTTGGGCTAGAATTGTATTTTCAATAAAGAGTTGCCACCTAACATAGGGTTCAATGGTGTGCTAGGTCACTGGGAGTTTTAAAAATTTATTTTGTTTTGATATAGCCTGTGTTTTGACTCATAAAAGTCTTTGTAGCAGAGAGTTTCTTTAAGTTAGGGGGTCAGTTAAACTCGGGAAAGGTTTTATGTACCTCAAGACACCTGTCCTTAAATGGTTCCTTATTCTAAATGAATATTTACTTTTAACCAACCTCCAGGTAATTTCCTTTGATTTTCTTTGACAAAATAGTTCTTATTTTTTATGTTTTATCGTTTTTATGCATTTTTGTATGTAATATAAAGCTGGTAAAGATTTAACTATCCATTATTGAACTACAAATAAAGTAGATTGAAAATGAAAATATATTTTTATTTTTTTTATGTAAGGAAAGCAAGTAAACTACACTAATCTAAGTAGTGACATCCTAATAGCATTATATAAGGTACAAAAATATAAATGACCGAACCTTATAAAGGCTTCCTACATATCCTTGTTTTTTTACAAGAAATCAGGTTGACATGTAGTTCCAACATGCAAGCTATATGAAATGAAAATGTTTTTCGTATTTTTTAAAGACCGAACCTTACAAAGGTTTCCTACATATCTGGGTAAACACGGGAAATTAGGTCAACATGTAGTTCTAGAATGCAAACTAAGACTAAGTTATTTAGATATGTGACTGAACCTGTACGTGGGTTCTGTACGTATCTAAGATCAATGAGAATCTGGTCGTCATGTAGTTTGTTTATGTAAGGTGAAAAATAGTTGGTTTTCATTGATTTTATTATTAAAGAAGGCATGAATCACAACATGATATGTGGATAATCTCTTTAATTTTGTCAAGAACACCTTAACTGAACTTTTTTGTTTAGACAAGTTAGTGTTTGTTTTTGAGTTGTTAGTTCAAAAGGAAAGAAAATAATATATATATATATATATATATATATATATATATATATATGCCAGTCCTACTCGTAACTAAGAAAAATGGGAATGTTCGTGAAGAAGGTGCGCACATATCACCAAAGGAATAGAGGTCCTCTATTTATCCCAAATTTTGGCCACAAGGGTCTGTTGGTGTAGTATATAGATAGATATATATAAGGTGCGAGTGCACTAGCCTGAAGACATAGTGCTAGGCTATGATCTTGACCGTTAGCTTAGATTAAATTCAAATATTAACAATATATGTTCATATTAATAGTTAGTAAGAGTTCGATTTAAAGTATTCATGAGAGAAGCACATAGACCATGCACAATTCATCTTGTGATAGATGTTTTGTTGGAATCCTCACATATTCTCAGATGATTTTGGTCCTCATATGTTATTAACATGATCTTGGATGTTCTTCATGTTCTTGACATGATTTCATATGATTTGGACATGGTTTGATGATTATAACATATATTTAATGTTTTTTTTTAGTTAAGTGTAGGTTATATGTGTTATCTACATGAAATTAAAGCATGGGTAATACATAATTATGCTATGTACCAGAACCATATATGAATTTAAGCCAAGATCAAAGGATTATAAAAAAACATACCTAATTTAGGGGAGTGGTCATTCCCTTAACAAAATACCTTCTTCTCGTTCTTAATATTCTCAGTTGTCCTCAATCGGTTACTGTCAACTTCTTGAGTTCTTGCTCCATAAATCTCAAGAACTCACTCAGGGGTATAATTTCAGTAGAATATGAAGGTGTTTATTGAAGAAAATGGTTGAAAACCTTAGGAACCGTGAGCACTGCCCAAGTTTAGAGAGAGAAAATCTAAGTTCCAACCCTTGAAATTGTTAAAATCAGCCCCTGTATTTATAGGCCAGGATTCCAGCGCATTCTCTAATGTGTAGGCCGATCTAGGCTCCTACTTAGGGTCTGTTTGGCTTATGGGTCATGTTATCTTGTCTGGATGTTGAATTATTTTGAGCTAATTTTGAGGATTGAATTGGATTTTCAAAGATTTGTTAATGATTACCAAATCTTTGAAAGATTCTTGGAATCAGTGGTAATGATAGGAAAACCTTGGAAATGATTACTCAATCTCTAATGTAAATGGTTGCATATGGAAGCATTAATGACATGAAGTGACACTTCTGGTTCGATTTAGAGGCTAAGTATCGATTAGTTTCACTATTTTGATTTAGTTGCCATTAATGTTTTTGATGTTCAATGCATTTGGACTTGAGGTGTAATTTTTCAATAAAAGCTTAATGATAACCCTTGATGTGATGGGCTTGGAATTGGTTAAATTTGAATCGAATCGAAATAGTTTGTCTTGTAACGAGTAGTCCTATTTCAAGTTTTCGGTTAAGCCTAAGATATTTTAAACAAAATATCTACATTCATTGAATCTACTCTATCCATGTCATCCCACGCAGTGAATTCTTGATGGGATGGGTGGTAGCGAAATATTATGTCGCTAGTTTCACTGCAAGTGTACGAGTAAAGTTTTAGTAGAGTGGGAAGAGTAAGGGTTATCGTATTCATAAGGATTGGATTAAATGGTCGTTGAGTACCGCAATTGTCATAACCTAACTTTATCTAGGCGACTCAATTTATATTTTTTTCTAATAAAATATACTAAACTAAGTTAATTAAACTAATTAACCTAATATACTAATATTTACATTTAAGGGAGTAAATTGTCTAGGGATTAACTTCGTTCATTTAAACGCGTTCAATTCAATCTAGTTTACATTAATGGCATTCGCATTATTCGATAATATTGGTATTGAAATCTTACTTACTACCTCGCCCGAGTGTAAAGTGAATGAATGTGTGACTTCATGTCAACGCCGAAGTCCCTCTTAAGCGTCTATATGATAGTTGGTCACATGAGTCTTGTCCCAACCTCATGGATTGCATACTTTCTAATGCCCTCCCGGGTCATTAGATCGTCACGTTGTGTTCAAATCCTAGTCCGAATCCGGGGTTAGCTCTTCCGAGTATCAAATCCCGTATTCTCAAACCAACCCTAATACCATAATAAGCATATCAAGGAAATGAAAGAACGGTAAACACAATTAGATAATGAAGAACAATTGTTTATAAAACATCGATTTATACAAAAAAACATTTTCATGCAATCAATGAAGCCCTAAACAATATATGTTTAGCTATACATGGCCATAACCCAATATTCAAGTACAAACAAATTAAATATTATCAAATACCGAAAAAGGTTTAAGAAATAAAGAGAGAAAAAAAGGAGAATAGCCGTTATGTAAAGAACGGGTGATTTCGCGTCCATGATTTCCGCTCCGATCTTGTTCCCTCTTCTTGAATTTTTTATCTCCTTCCTTTGGTATGTCTTCGAGCTCTCAAGAACACTCCCAAAAATGTGCTAAGTGTTTGGTGAGAAGATGGAAGATATATGGGATCCAAAATATCTCAAAAATATCCCAACATATCAATAAGATCTGGTATTGGACCACTGCAGCAGTGGGAAGTCAGTAGCGATTCTGTAGGAGGACTACTGTAGCGGTGGGAAATACTGCTACAGCGGTAAGTTCCCGCTGCAGCAGTGGTAAAGTAGAAACATTATGCTTGATCCTGTAATTTGACCACTGCCCAATCGATTTACTCGTTTACAGACTGTTTTTATCTCTTTTCGCCTCAAACACTTGATTTATACATAAACAAATAAAAACATATTAAAACGCTACAATAATACTAAAAAACTACCAAAACTGACTTGAGAATAATTAGAGAAATTACACCTATCAAATACCCCCAACTTAGAATTTTGCTAGTTCTCGAGCAAAACACTCATACTAAAATAAAAAATACAACTAAATTAACTAACACAAAAACTAAACACAAATAAGAACACAAACTACCTAAACATAACGATATGCGAGTTTTGAATTCAACTATCGACCAAAACATTTTTCCCTCAACAACCCCCAATTATATCGAGTTCAGGAGTAAAACGCACCATGTGATGTTCTAGAATTTTGACATTCAATAATGATAAATGCAATTCTAGATCCTTTCAAAGTGTGTGTGCGAAACTCAATAATATAACTATCCAACAACCGGATTGGATAATCCACCAACGAAACTCACGACTTAAACCGATAAGGATTAGGATTTCCATATGCCTGAATAGGTTCCACTCTCCACTAATGTAGGCTAAGCAGTTTATAAAGATAAAAATGACTTGGTTCGGTTTGGAACATGGCTAAGGGTATATCGGGAATATAAAATAGGCTAATGTCGTTAACTTAATGATACACAAGGCACAATGCTCAGCCTATAATCACACTCAAACCCCCATAGATAAATTTGAAACAACTCTGAACAATTATTTAAGAACTTCGTACTCACTTTTCAAAAGAAAGAGAAATTTAACTATATTTACATTTTTTTTCTAACGATCCACACCCCCAAACTTATTCGATTATTATACTTTCACGGGTGTGGTTAATCGAAAGAAAAATAACAAGTGAGTACTCTGGTAAGGGCACAAAATGGCACGCCTACTTACTCTTGCAAGTATACGAGGTCTAAGTTTTAATATAATAGATCTTGAAGATCGGATATCGTTCCCATAGAAGAAGTGTGAATAATTGAATTGAATACCATAATTGACGTAGTCTCATATTATCCTGACGACGGGAGACAGGAATTAAAATTAAACTAAGCTAAACTACAATTAGTGGGTTAATCTTAACTAAGTTGATTAATTACGGATTGATTTCATTCACTTAATACACATTTTATTTCATTTAGTTAACAATAATAGAGTTTAGGTGTCCGACAATCTCGGTTCGTAAACTCCTCTGCCACTTCTTCCGAGTGCAAGACGGGGCAATACGTGACTTCGTGTCGACGAAGAGGTTCCCGTCAATGTCTTAATGACTCTAGGCCGCGTGAGTCTTGAGCCAACATCATCAATTGCACACTAACTAATGCCCTCCCGGATCCTTAGGTCGTAACGATATGTTTACCCTAGTCCGAATCCAGGGTTACCTCTCCCGAGTATCAAACCCTGGATTCTCACATCCAACCCTAATACCATAACAAGCATACTAATATTTTCATCAAATGATAAACACAATCGGACTTAAAAGCAACAACCGTTAAAGAAATGTATTTTAAACCAAACGAGTATTTACACAACTACACCTTTGCCTAACTAATCTCTAAATTATACTAACATGTTCTTAGCTAATACAACATTAAATCAAGAGGAGATCACCAATATCAATAATAAACATTAAATAAAAATATGGAAACAAGGGAAGAAAAGCCAAATCTCAAAGTGGAGTAGTCCACTTTCGCCAAAGAACTATCCTCCCGAGCTTCCTCTTCTCCGTTGATGAATTTCCTCTTCTAACTCTTCAAGGATTAGCCAAGAACACCTCCTAAACTAATGTAATCTACTTCCTAAATTACCTAAACCTAACGAAGGTGGAAGAGAGCTCTCCAAATGTTAACCGGAGCCTTCTTTCACGTCTATTCGCTCTTTTAGTTTTGGTGGAGAAAGGGGTTAAAAGGATGGATTGGGAAAATATCTAAAAACAGATATTTCTGTGCAGAGTGTCACCGCCTAAGCGGTGGTTCACCGCTTAGGTGGTGGCTTTAAGTCGGTTAAACTTTTGTCGGTAACTTCGCCTAGGCGGTGGGTTTTTCGCTTAGGCGGTAGCTGCTGGCCTAACTATCTATCGTTTTCTCGCCTAGGCGGTGGTTCAGCCCTTCAGCACTCCAACATTCTACCTCTTTTCCGCCTAGACGGTGATATTCATTCACCGAAACCCTATTTTGCACATTTTGTTCACCGTTTCTCCACCGTTTTCATTTGTTTATCGCCCTTTGACGTCCCATCACCTATTTTACACTAAAACAAACTAAAACACAATTAAATATAACTAAAACTCTTGAAAACTAACAAATTCGGTATAGAAATAGATAGGTTTTTCACACCTATCAATACCCCCAAACTTAGAATTTTGCTAGTTCTCGAGCAAAACACTAACACTAAACTAAACTAACTAACGAACTAACCAACTAAAAATGAAAAATTAAACTAACATGAAAGAAGTATGTGCATGTAAATATAAAGTTCAATCGAAATGACCCACACGGTCCTCCCTTAACATCCCTACATCGGATCAAGTTCGGGAAGTAACCCACACCAAGTGGTGTTCTAGAATTTCAACGATCAATATCAATAAAAACCATTCTAGATCCATTTGAAGTGTGTTTGTGAGAACTCAAATGTATAACTAGTCAAATACCGGATTCGATTATTCAATCGTTAAGCTCACAACTTAAACCGTTGAAGGATTCAGAAAAACCATACGCTTGATTGGAGTCTACTATGCACTAATGTAGGCTTGGATATTCACAGAGATCAATAGGGCTTGGTTTGTCTTTGGAGAACGACCATGGGTATCATTGGAATCAAAATAGCAAATCGGTTTAATCGATCGATACCTAAGATAAAATCGCTTGTCCCTATCCTCTCTCATGACCCCACATTTAAAGTACAACTCTGAATAAGAAATTAAAATCCTTGTATTCACTTGTCGAAAGAGAAGAAAATGAGAACTATATTCATGTTTTTTTTTTTTTTTTTTTTTTTTTTTTTTTGACAACATATTCCTAAATTAATTCGAATTTATTATAGTTTTAGGAGAATGCAAAAAAACAAATTAGAGGTACACTCCCCCAAACTTATCCGAATTCATAAAATTTTAGGAATATGTAAAAAGAAATGATAGAAACACACCCCCAAACTTATTTTAGGAGCGTGCAAAAAGAAATACGAAAGTGACAAGTGAATACACTAATACAGAATCAATAAAAATTTATTAGAAACCCGACCGCTCACTTGATTTCACTCAATTTTGAAAGTTAGGCTTAGCGACTTTGGGTTAGGAAAAATTTAATTGAAAGGAGTATTTGAACGTTTTCAAAATTTGATTACTTTATTGGCTTCGACAAGGGAAATAAGGAATGAAAATTTTCAGGTTAGCTACAACGGTTCAAGCGAAAAATTGACGGCCTAAATCACGTCTCCGGAATTACCTTACCTAGGATTCCGCCTCAAGTTTTCCCCAACTCAAGTTCTAGTTTCCTTATTTTCTATCATGAGCTTAATATCGAATAATCAACGTCTAATCGTTCAGATAATTTATACATTGAGTTCAAATGTCGTGCAATTTTTGGATCGAGATAATTTTTACCCAATCGACATGTTAAACACACAAAACATACAAGGAAGGTATCCCCGACCTCAATATGCAATTAGGGGATAATTCTCATCATAGGGTCTTGGCCCAAATGAACTCACATCTAACATGCAAACACAGCTTTATACATACACAATTATAAACTAAATCTAATAGTAACATACATAATTTAATCTAACACTACTCATGAAAAAACAAAAATTAAACTACACTGAACTAAAAATTTAAAAACTAAAACATTCAAAATAAAATACATACATAAACATAGATTTGTACATCAAAAATTTTGTATTCTGTTCAAAAAATAATAATTGTTCATCATTTTCTACAAAGAATAAAAATGGATGAACATCCACTAAACTATCATCTATTCCATACCATCTAGGCCTAAACATGGCAGTGTTCCAACATCAACAAACCCAATAAACATATAGCATGCTTGTAAACAAAATGGGTTGAACACATATCTAGGGAATAAGACTTATTCCCTATTGTTCACCTAAAGACGAATCATCACCATCATCACTTTGGGAAGGAGAGTGTGGTCTCTAGAGTAGATGTGGTGGCACAGATGGCATCAGAGGTTAATTGTCCATCTCAAGGCCAAGGCCATCCCAAATCTTTCGTTGGACTCGATCTTGCTACCTCAAAAATTGGTCCAGGAAAGAAGCGATCTCATATTGATTCTGGAGGATGGCCTAAAGCTTGTTCTTTATCCTCTCTTGGGAGTTTTCATCTTAGGCTCCAGAAGGTCCCGCTGTCTCGTTTGCTTACTCTTCCCCTTCTTCAGGCTCAGGCTCGGCCGCCTCTTGCGCCCCGGTCTTCCACAACTTGTTTATTGTTGACAGATTAAGTGGAACGATAGGGTCACATAGGCTTTCCCCAGTTACCGTCACGTCAGTTAATAGGAAAATATGGGTCAATAGTGACGGAAACGGGAGCCCAGCCTTTACCGTCTTCGTAGCATGTATGATCGATGAATAGATCTGAAATCCAACGTTTATTGGTTGCCCGGTTTGAATTTTTCAGATAAAAAAGGCCCTGTCCTTTGAGATGTCTGATAGATGTGACGTCGGTAGGAGGCTTCCGCAAATGAAGTGGTGCCAGATTTTTGGAATTGGCTTGAGGCATTTCACCGAAAAGGTAGAGACGTTTGGCTCTTGGTGTTTCCACTTTACTTCGCCAGATGTGATCTTTTGAATGACCCTATGCAAAGTAGGTTCTTGACTTTCAAGGGATTCGAGTTTCGACAGTTCAAAGAGATGCTTGATAAAGTCAGGGCTGAAGATGATAGGCTTATTCCGAACCCTTGCTTGGTCATCTATGGCCTCTGTAGCATTAGTATAGAATTCTTTGACCAAAGCAATCTCGCCTGGAGGTGGCGATTTACCGAATGGCTCTTAGTGGCGGCTTCGGATTTTATTTTGAAATTCCACCAGGAGATCCTCAATTGGACCGAAACCCCATTGACGACGTATGCAGGTATGAATTTTTTCGTGTTCTTTAAAGTGCTCCTCCGCTTGTTTAGATACAAAGCGAGTGGCATCGTCATCAACGTCGGTCGGTACCCCAGGGTGTGAACTTGACCCTTGTCCTCTCACCCTTTTCTTTGCTACTCTTTTCGGCATTTCCTACAATCACAATCACAAAAACCCAATACAACCTCATCATATATGAACAATTGAAAAACATAAACCTCCCTAATCACTTTTTCAAGAACACATACATCCCAAAACGAACACCCATTTGAATTTTTCAAATAAATTTCACAAATGTGACATCCTATCTTAGTTCACATACTCAACCAATCCAATTAAACATGTTCATCCCCAAGAATCAGACCAAAGCCCCATGGAACTTCAGAATCGCGAAAATAGGGTTAAGGGGTTTTGGGCAAAATTTCAAAATCCATTGATTTCTTTGATATAATCATGCAAACCAACCAATAATTTAAACAACTAGACTAAATTTAATGTAAAAGAAACTTACTTGTTGAGAATTAATGGTCCAATCGAAAGAGAATGAAGAAATCACACCTTTCACGCAAAACCTTAAAGTTTCAAAAATAGGGGTGGAGATCCGATTCGTGGTGGTTGAATCGTGATGGAAATGACTACTTTTGTTTATGGAAGGATGATTTTTGAGTATTGGAACGGTTTAGAAGTGAGGTTCTAGAGAGAAGGTGGAGGATTTTGGGGAGGGAACCTTGCAATTTCGATTTTTGAACGAACAGGTTGTTTTAACTGCAGAAGGTCCACTGCTTAAGCGGTGTATTTACCGCTTAGGCGGTGGAGCCCTTTTCTTTAAAATCAAACCTTCTGACAAAATTCCGGCTAGGTGGTGGTTTTTCTGCCTAAGCGAAATTACACCAGTGTGAAAACATTTTGTTTTGTGGTTAATCTGCCTAGGCGGTGGTTTTTCTGCCTCGGTGGTGGAGCGTATTTTCAAAATTTGGTGCATCCTTTATTTTTACTGCCTAAGCGATGGGCCATTTTTGTTAAAAAATACCCGCTCTGTATTTTTATAGCCTAAGTGGTGGTTCACCGCTTGGGCGGTAGGCCTGCAGCTCCTACTTTCATGTTTTTCTCAAATTTTCAAAATACGGCTCCACCCCGTACGTTTCACTTTGCTTGTTCAACGTTTTTAAACTTAAAATACTTCCCCAAGCATCCATACTCCTAAATTCACTTCCGAACACGTTCCGAAGCCATGCCAGTTTCCAAAAAGAATGAATAATCAAATAAATAGTAACAAAAATCGGGTAATTTGAAACCTTGAGTTTCATTTCAAAAAAAAAAAAAATAGCGGTGTCACTAAGTATTTTTCACCAAAATTCCCCGTAGATAAGGAATTTGGGCTCAAATGCTCAGTCGGATCAAGATCATGGCTTGAAGTTAGCTTCTCCTCTCAGTCCTTATCACTTGCAATAAGCTCAACATCGGGATTGAGAATTAAGAATTCTAATCTTCTTCATTTTTTCTCTCTCTGCTTGATCTCATTAACACAATGAAACAAAAATTTAAATTAAAAACAAAACAAAAATAAATGTCAATATTAACACTCGACTACTTAATCGCAATATCAACTTAAAATTCACACTAATCCCACGTCAATAGCGCTAAAAACTTGGTGCGTTGACGGGACTAGAATACGATACATTTTCTTTTCCTATTTAAAACTTAAGTCTTGAGCTGTTATTGCATTTCTTTTGCAATATTCAATTAAAATTCACACTAATCCCCGGCAACGGCGCCAAAAAACTTGGTAGGGGCACGAAATGGCACGCCTACTTACTCTCGCAAGTATACGAGGTCTAAGTTTTAATAAAGTGGATCTTGAAGATAGGATATCGTTCCCACAGAGAAAAGTGTGAATAATTGAATTGAATACCGCAATTGACATAGTCTCATGTTATCCTGATGACGGGAGACATGAATTAAAATTAAACTAAGCTAAACTACAATTAGTGGGTTAATCTTAACTAATTTGATTAATTAGGGATTTATTTCGTTCACTTAATACACGTTTGATTTCATTTAGTTAACAATAACGGAGTTTAGGTATCCGACAATCTCGGTTCGTAAACTCCTCCGCCACCTCTTTCGAGTGTAAGACAGGGGAATATGCGACTTCGTGTCGACAAATAGGTCCCCATCAATGTATTAATCACTCTAGGCAACGTGAGTCTTGACCCAACGTCATCGATTGCACACTAACTAACGCCCTCCCGGGTCGTTAGGTTGTAACGATGTGTTTACCCTAATCCGAATTCATGGTTACCTCTCCTGAGTGTCAAACCCTAGATTGTCAAATCAAACCCTAATACCATAACAAGCATACTAATATCTTCATCAAATGATAAACACAATCGGATTTAAAAGCAACAACCGTTAAAGAAACGTATATTAAACCAAACGAGTATTTACACAACTACACCTTTCCCTAACTAATCTCTAAATTACACTAACATGTTCTTAGACAATACAATATTAAATCAAGAGGAGATCATCAATATAAAAAATAAACATTAAATACAAAGATGGAAACAAGGGAAGAAAATCCAAATGTCAAAGTGGAGTAGTCTAAGTTCGCCAAAGAACTATCCTCCTGAGCTTTCTCTTCTCCGTTGATGAATTTCCTCTTCTATCTCTCCAAGGATTGGCCAAGAACACCTCCTAAACTAATCTAATATACTTCCTAAATTACCTAAACCTAACTAAGGTGAAGAGAGCTCTCTAAATGTCAACCGGAGCCTCTTTTCACGTTTATCCCCTCTTTTAGGTTTGGTGGAGAAAGGGGTTAAAAGGAGGGATTTGGAAAATATCTAAAAACAGATACTTCTGTGTAGAGTGTCACTGCCTAAGCGGTGGTTCACTACTTAGGCGGTGGCTTTAAGTCGGTTAAGCTTCTGTCAGTAACTTCGCCTAGCTGGTGGTTTTTCTGCCTAGGCGGTGCCTGTTGGCATAACAATCTATCATTTTCTCGCCTAGGCGATGGTTCAGCCCTTAACACTCCAACATTCTGCCTCTTTTCCTCCTAGGCGGTGATCTTTATTCACCGAAACCCTGTTTTGCACATTTTGTTCACCGTTTTTTCCACCGTTTTCACTTGTTTATCTCCATTTGATGTCCCTTCACCTGTTTTACACTAAAATAAACTAAAACACAATTAAATATAACTAAAATTCTTGAAAACTAACAAATTCGGTTTAGAAATAGATAGGTTTTTCACACCTATCATACTCCAATAGCAAACCAATAAAAAATTCGCCCAAAACCCAACCGCTCACTTCAAGTAGCATAAACGAATGCTAACTTGATTTTACTCAAATTGTGCCTTTGGTTCAGTGATATAGGTTTAGAAAGAATTCAATTGGCCAGAGTATTTGTTATGTGTTCAGAATTAAAACGGCTAATTGGCTTCGATAGGGTAATAATGGATAAAATATTACATGGTAGCTTCAAAGGCTGAAGCAAATCAAATGAATGCCTAAATCACTTCTCCTGAACTACCTCACCTAGGATTTCATCTCAAGTTTCCCCTAATCAGGTTCTAGAATCCTTAAAATTATCATGAATTTGGCTAATGGATAATCGGCCTCAAATCAATTAAATAGCTATAAATTGAGTCTACGTGCTCAGGCAAATTAGGATCCACAATAACTTTTACCAAATTGACATGTCAAGCACACATAACACACATGAATGGGCATTACCCTTGACCTCAAAAAACAACCAGGGGATAATATCATCATTGGGTAATGGCCCGAATGAACGCAAAACACAACACACAAAAACATAACAAACATAAACATACTACACAAACAAACAAGCATGCATAATTAAACTAAACTAACAACAATTAAACATACTAAAATACTATACATCACCCCCAAACTTAAAATGGTCAGTGTCTATAATGACCCATTCATCAATTTCAACATTTGAAATAAAGCATGACGACAAAGGGGATTTAGAACATATACCTGGGAGGTGAGACAATCTAGCCTTCGAATAAAGTTGGCAGTGAAGTTCTAATTTATTTTGAACTTGGGTTGTCTCCCAAGAAGCATTTGGTTTATTGTCCTCAGCCAGACACAAAGAAGGGCTCGTCAAATAGTTCTTTCCGCCCATAATATGTGTCGTACAACATAACGTATGGGTCTTAGTTTAGAATGCTTTCAAGACTAGAGATATTTGGCATTGTTTGGCTCATACTCTCAACTTGATTCTTTACCGTCTCATGCACTTGGTTGGTATGAATGAATGGAGCAATAGGCGGTGGAGGACAAGTGAGCCAAATTAGATCGTCATAGAAATATGTGGCTTTGATTGGTGTTGGAATCACAACATGGATCTCAAACAGTGAAGATCCACAAGTGTTGTCTTGTGATTCTTTACCATCGATCAATTCTCGGGTCTCCTCCTTATTAGAATCTTCATCATCAAACGAACCCAAATTCCTCCCATTTGTATCTGGTTCCTCATGGTGGCTTTCACATTCGAATGGGACTTGTGTGTTTCTCAGTGCCATCATTTCTGCCTTAGCCTCAATGTCGCAAATAAGTTGACCGATTTACATCTCAAGAGACTTTACGGTCGTGTCGATTTCTGTTTAGATCGTCTCAATATTATCAAGTCGATCCTCCTGCTCATTGAGACAATTTTTCATTTCCCTCAAGAAAATTTGAGCTTCTCTCATAACAATAGTGAACATATCTTCCAGGGTAGGGGAAGATTCCACAGGTTGGTCCAATGTTTCAATCCATGGCGCTAAAATATTGGAATTATCCCTCATGTTTTGGTGACTTGTTGAAAAATTCCAAATATGATTGTCTAACTCGGCCATGCCTTCCAACAACGAATAGGCTTCGTCCGCTGGTAGGTCATAAAAAGAGGTGGTACCATTTTCTCTGTCCACCCATGTTCTCGTTGCGGCTTGTAACCCGTCGAGAAAATTCAATAATTGACACTCCCTTGTGAAACGATAATTGGGGAACTAGAACAACAACTCTTTGTGTCTATCCCAAGCAGAATAAAATGGCTCGGAATCTTGTTGAAAGAAATACAATATCACTTGTTGATCTAATATCCTCAAGTACCTTGCAAAGAAAACAAAACTACAAACAAAAATTATTAACAAAACAAATGCCTAAATTAAAATAAAGTTATTTACTCACAATATCAACAACAATTTAAAAACCAATCTTCGGCAATGGCGCCGAAAACTTGGTAGCGGAATATTACGTCGCTACTTTCACCACAAGTGTACGGGTCAAGTTTTAGTAAAGTGGGAAGAGTAAGAGTTGTCGTATCCACATGGATTGGTTTAGATGGTCGTTGAGTACCACGATTGTCATAACCTAACTTTATCTAGGTGACTCAATTTATATTTTTTTATTAATAAAATATACTAAACTAAGTTAATTAAACTAGTTAACCTAATATACTAATATTGACGTTTAAGGGAGTAAATTGTCTAGCGATTAACTTCGTTCATTTAAACGCATTCAATTCAATCTTGTTTACATTAACAACATTCACATTATCCGACATTCTCGGTATCCATATCTCACTCACTACCTTTCCTAAGTGTAAAGTGAATGAATATGTGAATTCACGTCAACGCCGAAGTCCCCGTCGAGCGTCTATATGACACTTGGTCACATGAGTCTCTTCCCAACCTCAAGGATTGCATACTTTCTAACGCCCTTTCGGGTCATCAGATCGTCACGTTAAGTTTAAACCCTAGTCAGAATCCAGGGTTACCTTTCTCAAATGTTAATCCCTGTATTCTCAAACTAACCCTAATACCATAGTAATCATATCAAGGAAATGAAATAGTAGTAAACACAATCGGATAAAGATGAATAACCGTTAACAAAACATCGATTTATACAAACAATGTTTTCATGAACTCAATCAAGCCCTAAACAAGATATGTATATCTATACATGGCCATAACCGAATATTTAATTATAAAAACGCTAAACGTGATCAAATACCAAAAAGAGTTTAAGAAATAAAGAGATAAACAAAGGAGAATAGCCATTATCTGAAGAACGAGTGATTCTGTGTTCGTGATTTCCACTCCGATGTTGTTCCATCTTTTTCAATTTGTGATGTCCTTCCTTTGGTATGTCTTGGAGCGCCCAAGAATACTCCCAAAAAAGTGCTAAGTGTTTGGGGAGAAGAGGGAAGACATATGGGATCCAAAATATATCAAAAATATCCCAAAATATGAATAACATCTGGTGTCGCACTGCTGCAGCAGTGGAAAGTCAGTAGGGATTTTGCAGGACGACCGCTATAGTAGTGAGAAGTACCGCTACAGCAGTGAGTTTATCGCTGCAGTGGTGGTCAAGCAAAAATAATTTGTTTGATCCTGTAATTTTACAGCTGTAGTGATGGTTTTACCGCTGCAGTGGTGGGCTACAGTTGCAGGATAACCTTTTTCGCTTACTTTTTTCCACCGCTCTTCAATGATGCCCAACCGATTTACTCGTTATAGACCATTTTCGTCTATTTTCACCACAAACACCTGATTTATACATAAACAAATAAAAATATATTAAAACATAAAAAAAATGCTATAATAATACTCGAAATCTACCAAAACCGACTTGAGAATAAACAGATAAATTACACCTATCAATGGGCATTTAAAATCTATTTTACTCTTAATGTATCCTAATTAGGATTACACATGACACAAATTAAATGATTTATATTTATGTTTGTTTATATTAAGGTACTAATAATCATTAAATTATTTGCTCCAATGTGAAATTGAAAAAGAAAAATGGACCTAAGCAATATTACTTTTAAAATTGATTAATAGTGTTAATTTAGTTAAATGAGAAAACAAATTGGTTAAAGGTTCGAAAACGTTGAAGATTGTTGTTGAAACAAATTGAGGAGAAATTGTTCCAACAAGTATCAGTCAATCAACCATAAAGGATTGGTCAATTGATGGGCATATCTTTGAATTAATCGGTTAAATAGACTAGGGAAGATTGGTCAACCGATGGCCAATATGAAACTCTCTGAATCAATTGGTCGACTGACCATCGTTGATTGATTAACCGACCAGGGCTAAAATTTGGCTTGAGACTGCATCATGTATCAATCAGTCAACTGACTCATAGGGGTTCGGTCAACCAACTAATGTTTAAGAAAGGCTTGGCTAGAATTCTATATCGATCTGTCAAACGATGGGCCTGTATAAAATCAGTTAAAATAGACCTGCATTTTTTAGAGATCAATACATCACATGTTTTAAGAAATTTCAAGTCATGAGCTTTCTAAGAGTCATTATTTTGAGATTATATCTAGATATCAATTATGAGTTCAATTGTTTGATAAGTGCTTGAGTAAAAGCACTAAGTGTTTTAGCGTCACCGATCAAAGTTGTCTCGCGATTCGTATTAAATCTTTCAGTGATATTCCTTGTGAGGTTGTTCCAAGCTTTTACTCTTAATTGTGATTTTATATTATCATATTTTCTTGGGTGATAATATCATAGTAAAACCGTTTTCAAACTTAACAAGCATAAAAATTATTTTTAAAATGATTTTTGTGATAATCTGATTATGTGCTCTATTTTATGCTACCGATTTTATTTATTTTTAATCAGATTTTGAATTCCTTACCTAAATTCTATCACTAGTAAATTCGGGACATTAATTGAGTTTAATTTATTTGAGGTGGTAGAAGCTCTGAGTGGGAAGAAACTTATTGATTTTTGTAATTAGTGAGTTTATGTGGATTACATACTATTGGGAGTATCTAGTCAAGGGTAACTTGGGTTTCGATCTCTTCCGGTAAAGAGATTGAGGTTTAATCTTTAGAGATAGGCTCAATTCTTCTTGATTAGAATTAAAATTGAGTGACTTGTAATGGTTCCATCCGTACCGGTAAAAATGATACTTAGATTGTTTTTAAGTGAGGTTTGATTCTTAGCCTAAGGTATAAAAGAATTAGGTTAATGTTTAGCTTGATAAAAAGATAGAGGTTCTTCCTTAGCCTATGAAAACAAAATTGTTAAGGTTGATTTTGAGCCTGTAAAAGAATCATTGTGTAAAGGTTTGGATCCTACATGTGAAAATAATCTAGTGGTTTAGTTGGTGTGAATCTTCGTGGGACTCGGAGGACTGGATTAGTAAAGATTAGCTTGGTGAACCAAGATATATCATGGTCTACTACATTGTTGATTTTATTTATTTCTTGTTGTTTGGGTGTACACTTAGATTTATACACTTGTCTGCTGCTATATAAAGATAATAAGTATTTTAGGAATAAATTAATTATTTGAATATTTAGTTCTTGAAAGATAAGATTTTACTTTAATTTTTATAACTTCCTAATTCACCCCCCTCTTTGGTAGATCACTGGGCCAACAATTGGTATCAGAACTAGTTTAGCTCGATACACTAGCTAACAAAAATTACACGGCGCACCCAATAGGCACACTAGGTGAGGGGTAGTCTATGCACCGACCACCTTTGTTTGCAGGTGAAAATTATGCATTCTGGAATAACACAATGATTACATTTCTTTGGGCCGCAAATTATAACGTGTGGCTAGCGATTGAGGATGACCCATTTGTCCTTATAGAAAACGAAGTTGCCAAGAAGAAAGAACAATTGACCACTTTTGATAAATCGAAGCTTTCCATTAATTCTTAGGCTATTAGCATTTTGTCTTGCTCTTTAGATGTTAATGAATATTCCAGGGTCTCAAGTTGCGGATCGGCGAAAGAAATGATGGACAAATTACAAGTTAGCCACGATGGAGCTAGTCCAGTGAAGCAGTAAAAATTCAATGCCTTAATCCGACAATTCGAGTTATTTAGAATGGGTGAAGCAGAATCGATTCAAGAGATGTACACAATTCAAAAATATCTGCAACCATTTGAATCAACTCTGAAAGTCATACTCCATGGAGGATAAAGTTCGAAAGATCTATAGATCCTTAACTAAAGTATGGGAGACAAAGGTGACTGCGATTGAGGAAGCAAATGATCATGTAAAATATGAAATCGATGATCTCATCGACAACTTGATGACGCATGAGATGGTAATTCGAGTCCTTGGCGTTTAAGGTTCAGAAAAAGGAGGAAGAGGATGACAATAATAATGTGAGTTTTGACAGTATGCAGGAAAACGATGTGGCACTTCTCACGAAATTTTTTAAAAGGATAACTTGACACATATTCTGAGGGGAAGAAGAATTTCCACAGGAATAGTGTGAAATGTTTTAACTGTCACAAGACTGACTACTTCCAAACCGAAGAAAGACAAGGAAAATAGAAAGAAATGAAAGAATAGAAGGAAGAAGTCAATGAAGGCTACCTGGGATGATTCCAAATCGAGTTGTTCAGAAAAATCAAGAAGTGAAGGATCATCCATGGTTGCGTTAATGGCCACTGGTGATGAGGTATCTAAATGTTCAAGTTTTTTCCCTCTAGATTTTGATGATTTATTTTATATATATCAAGAACTTACACATAATTATAAAAACTAGTGTTCTAAAATTAATACCCTTCAAAGTACAATTAACACATTAAACAAGCAAGTAATGGATTATGAAAATGAAAACCTTGAATTAAAATCCAAGATGTATGATTTACATTCAATAGTTCTCAAATTCACCGGCGATGAGAATAATTTAAAAATTCTTTTGGGAAGTTCATGATGTTTCTTTGACAAAGCCGGTATTGGATTTCAAAAAAATCCTAAACAAAAATACTTTCATAAATTCTTTTCTGAAACCAGGGGTTTTTGTTAGATGTTTTAAATGTAATGTTGTGGGGCGTACTATTCGTTTATGTTTTTCTTAAATATCTAATTGTAGACAAGTTTGGGTTTTAAAAAGAACTAAAATTATCTCGACTAACAAGATCAAACCCACGTAGACTAAGTACCACTTTGGAACTATTAAAGGTGCTCCTTGTAAGTTATTCTGAAAGCTTGAGTTGACAAAGACAAATGGTTCCTAGACAGTGGTTGTTCTCGACACATGACGGGGGATAAATCAAAATTTACATCTTTTACACCTAAAGATGGAGGTAACGTGACATTTGGAGACAAAACTAACAGTAAAATTATTGGCATATGTAATATCGGTAATAGCACTACTGTTATTAAAGATGTATTATTAGTTGATGGTTTTGAACATAACTTGCTTAGTATAAGTCAACTATGTGACAAGGGTTATAATGTTATGTTTGATCATGATAGATGTATAATTAAGAATGTGCATGATAGTAGCATCTTATTAGTTGCATCACTTTTTGAGAATGTTTACACATGTTCATTTGATGATTTTACTTCTCAAAACTTATCTTATTTACATGCTTTATTTGAAAATAGTTAGTTATGACATAGAAGGATTGGGCATGCTAGTATGGAATTAATATCTAATTTATCTTAAAAAAGTCTCGTACGTGGCCTACCTGATTTAAAATTTGTGAAAGATAAAGTGTGTAATGCATGTCAGTTAGGTAAGAAGTCTAGATCATCATTTAAGAAAAAGATGCACACGTCCACATCTAGATGTCTTGAAATGTTGCATCTTGATTTGTTTAGTCCAAATGCTATTACTAGTCTAGGAGGAAAATTTAATGCATTTGTGATAGTTGATGATTATTCTAGGCTTACTTGGGTGCTCTTTCTCAGAGTGAAGTTGCTTATGTGTTTTCTAAATTTTACAAATGTATTTACAATGAGAAGCAATGTTCTATTATCAATATCCATATTGATAGAGGCAGAGAGTTAAAAAATGATGAGGTAATCAGTTACTGTGATGAGCACGAATATGCTCATAACTTCTCATCACCAATATCACCACAACAAAACAAGGTTGTGGAAAGAAAGAACAGGACGTTTTCGGAGATGGCCATAACGATACTAAATGAAAATACTTTACGAACTTATTTCTTGGGCCAAAGCAGTAAGTAATACTTGTCACATGGTAAATTGGGTATCAATTTATGGAGAGTTTAATAAAATTCCTTATGAAATCTAGAATGGTAAGACTCCGAACATATCCTATTTCAAGGTATTTGGTTGTAAATGTTTCATTTTAAATGATAAGGATAAACTAAGTAAATTTGATGCTACATCTGACTATGAGATTTTCCTTTGATATGCTACTAATAGTAAGGCTTGTAGAGTTTGTAATAAACGTACGTTAGTAGTTGAGGAGTTTATGCATGTTGTTTTTGAGGAAGATGATCCATTTTTCTTAAGGAATGTTTTGGATTATGATGATGCATGTACTTTATATAACCTAAACCATGGAGGTAATGTTACAACGGAAACTGAAAAAGAGACGTCTAAGCGAGAGAATTTGGCATATCCACGAGTTATAAAGACAGTACCTGGACACTCAGTAAAATAAATCATTGGTGATTTTGAAAGAGTTGTAAGTACTTGTTCCTACCTTAGAGATATTATTAATCTTGTTTTTCTTCTCAAATTGAGCATAAGAATGTGAATAAGACTTTAACTTGTAATACCCCAAAAATTTAGATTCTTGAAAATATTATTTTATATAAGTTTAATATTTTTGGGAATGTTTTGCGAATTTATGGTATAAATAATGTTTGATAATTTTCAGAGGTTAAATGGTACTTTTAAATAGATTTTAGAAATTTCGGGCCTATTATGTTAGTTAAAATTTCCTTTTAAGAGTTTTGGGGTATAATTAATATTTTCTTTCTTTCGAGAGGGTAAATAATATATATTTTTTTTAATGATATGACTCATCAAATGAATGACTTATGGAAAATTTCTTCATTACTATATAATATTGGTCGTTTGTTTTTAATGTTAATTTCTTCAAGGGGAGAAACTGCGTGGCGGCCCTAGAAAACAGGGCTGTTACATAACTAATGAATCTTGGATCTTCGCGATGCAAGAAGAGTTAGTTCAATTTGAGCGAAATAAAGTGTGGTCTCTAGTTCCTAGATTGGATTTTCATCTAGTAATTGGTACTAAATGGGTTTTTCGAAATAAAAAGATTAAAATTGGTATAGTAATTATAAATAAAGCAAGATTAGTTGCATAGGGCTATAATCATGAAATGAGTTTGATGAAACATATGCACCTGTGGCTAAATTATAAGCTATTATAATACTATTCGCTTTTGCATGCTCACATAATTTTAAACTATATCAAAAGGATGTAAAGAGTGCATTGTTGAATGGCTTCCTAGTAGAAGAAGTTTACGTGGGACAAGCCTTGAGATTTGAGAGTGATAAATTTCCTGATCATGTGTTTAAACTTCTTAAGGCTTTATATGGACTCAAACAAGCTTCTAGAGGTTGGTATGAGAGACTTAGTCGATATTTGATCGAAAATGGTTTTTGAGGGGGTCTTAGTGATATAACTGTATTTGTTAAGCAATCTGAGTCCGATATGTTATGAGTACAAATATATGTTGATAATATTATTTTTGGATCTACTAATGAGGATTTTTGCCAAGAGTTTTCCAAGATAATGTAGGTTGAATTGGAAATGAGTATGATGGGAGACCTGAATTTCTTTCATGGATTGCAAATCAAGTAAACTAAAGAAGGGATCTTCATAAACCAAGCTAAATACACCAAGGAGTTGCTGAACAAATATGGCTTGGATGGGGCTAAAGAGTACAAAACTCCCATGGCAACATCCACAAAGATAGATAAAAATGATACAGGAAAAAACGTAAATGAAAAATTGTATCGAGGTATGATTGGTATCTTGTTGTATTTAATTGCTGGTAGACCTGACATTAAGTATAGCATTTGCTTATGTGCTAGATTTCAGTCTTGTGCTATAAAATCACACTTAACTGCAGTTAAGGAAATATTTCAATATTTAAAAGGGACGACTGACCTAGGATTATGGTATCCTAGAGGGGGTGATTTTAGGTTAATAAGTTACTCCGATGCTGATTTTGCTTATTGTAAACTTGAGCGAAAAAATGCAAGTAGGTCATGTCATTTACTAGGATATGCCTCAGTTTCTTGGTTAAGCAAGAAATAAAATTCGATAGACTTATCCACTACTGAGGCTGAGTATATGGCCGCTGGTAACTATTATGCTCAATTTTTATATATTAAGCAACAATTGAATGATTTTGGAGTATGTATGGAAGAAGTCCAGATCTATTGTGATAATAAAAGTGCTATTTATCTAAGTAAGAATCTTACAGAGCACTCACGTACTAAGCACATAGAGATTAGACATCATTTTATTCGTGATCATATTCAGAAAAAAGACGTTATTATCGAATATATTGATACCTTCGACCAACTTGCTGACATATTTACCAAACCTTTAGCGGAAGATCTGTTTGTGAAAATCATCCAAGGTTTATGTATAGTTAGGCATAATAATGTTCGCCTAGAATGGTGTTTTTGGTTCCCTTTTCTCACTTTTTCAGATGACAAAGGGCGAGAGTATGTTGATATTTATTAATTATTTTTTAATGAGTTAAATATATTGATAAAAGGGAAAACCATGTTTGAGCTTTAACGTGTTAAAAAACCCGTAATGTTTAAGATTTGTTCGCCCTAGCATTACACTGATATAGGGGAGAACATTGTTGTTATGATCATGTTGCTTTATTGCATATCTTTGATCATATTTTGTGCTTTGTTGAATATCTGATGTGTTTTTGAATTATTCTTCATGATTTTGCTTTAAAGAGTTAAAACAAACCCATCGTCGAATTTAGGAAAAGCATGGTTACATTTTTATTTTGAAGAAAATATCAATGTTAATTGTCATCATCAAAAAAGGGAAGATTGTTGATCCTAGGATTTTGACAGGTAATTAAGTATTGATATTTTTGGTGAAAATAACGTTTTTATTGAGTGTCTCTGTTTAAAGAGTTCAAATCAAGATAGTATAATGAAATAATTATGAAGGATGCAGAGACGAACATTAAGAGATTGGGGATTCTAAAGAATCTAGGTGAAAACAACTCAAACCTATTTTACTCTTAATATATCTCAATTAGGATCACACACGACACAAATTAAATGATTTATATTTATGTTTATTTATATTATGGTCCTAATAATTGTTAAATTATTTGCTCCAATTTGAAATTGAAAAAGAAAAATTGACCTAAGCAAGATTACTTTTTAAAATTGATTAATAGTGTTAATTTAGTTAACCGAGAAAAGAAATCAGTTAAAGGTTCAAAAACATTTAAGATTGGAGTTGAAACAAATTGAGAAGAAATTGTTCCAGCAAGTATCGGTCAACTAACCAAAAGGGATTGGTCAATCAATGGGCATAGGCTGGAAAATAATGAGTCTCTAAATCAATTGGTTAAATAGACCAGGGGAGATCGGTCAACCGATGACCGATATGAAACTCTCTAAATCGATTGGTCGAGCGACTATCGTTGATCAATGAACTAACCAGGGCTAAAATTTGGCTTGAGACTACATCATATATCAATTAGTCAACCAACTCATAGGGGTTCAGTCAACTGACCAGTGTTTAAGAAAGGCTTGGCTAGCATCCTGTATCGGTTGGTCGGGCGATGGGTAGAGGCCGGTCAACCAACTGAGTTGTTTTAAAATTCGAGGAATTTCGAGATTTTATTAAAACTAGCCATTAACTAGCCTTTTTTTGCAGATCTTGAGGAAATGTTTTGGGGATTTTAATGTACTTTGTATATGATACTCTTATTTCGATATCGCTATAGATATGGTACACATATTTGTTGTGTTTCTCAATTAGGTACATTTTATACTTCTGATCTATTTGATTTGCGATTAAGAATTAATTTGGGGACTTAACTGAATATTTCAAAATTCATATTTAAGTAAATTGGACCTGGATTAAATGGTATTGATATATGGGGTCTATATGTGCATTTAATTGTCATATCTTGCATGAACTAGCTGTTAGAGGGCTTGTTCCAAATCAGTTTAAATAGACCTACATTTTTTAGAGATCAGTACATCACATCTTTCAAGAACTTTTAGGTCATGATTGTTTTAAGAGTCATTATTCTGAGATTATATGGAGAGATCAATTGTGAGTTTAATTGTTTGGGACGTTCTTAAGTTAAAGCGCTAACAGCTCGTTTGGTTGGATGGAATGGAATGAGGGTGGAATGGAATGGAAGAAGTAATAGAATGAAAGAATGAATGAAATGGAATTGTCAATAGAATCACTATTCCATTCTCTTGTTTGGTTGGTATGGAATGAGGAAATGAATGAAATAGTGAAATATACTAAAATTCTCATTATGCCCTTATGAAATTATTATTCGATTCTCTTGTTTGGTTGGTACGAAATGAGTTAAGAAATGGAACGAAATATAATAAAATTTTCATTATGCCCTTATTACAAAATTTCATTATATTTCACTATTTTATTCCTTCCCTTATTTTATTATATTTCACTATGCCGTTCAATTTTAAGTTTTTGTTCTCTAATTTCTATTTCTATTCTCAATTTTCAGTTTCTATTTTCTATTTTCTGTTTCTGTTCACAATTTTCAGTTTTCGTTCTTAATTTTTCGTTCTCCAATTTTCTGTTTTTGTTGTCAATTTTCAGTTTATGTTCTCAATTTTCTATTTCTGTTCTTAATTTTTAGTTTTTGTTCTCAATTTTTAGTTTCCGTTCTCAATTTTCTATTCTCTAAAGTTCTGTTATCGTTTTCAATTTTTAGTTTATGTTCTCAATTTTTTGTTATCAATTTTATGTTTTTGTTCTTAATTTTTAGTTTTTGTTCTCAATTTTTTGTTTTTGTTCTCAATTTTTTGTTTCTATTCCCAATTTTTTGTTCTCTAATTTCTATTTATGTTCTCTAATTTTTGTTTATGTTCTTAATTTTTAATTTTTGTTCTCAATTTTCAATGGCTTAAATACAAGAGCTATTATGTAATTTAGGATGTTGATTCCATTGGGTTGGAATCTCATTCCACCCCACCTCATATAGAATCTCATTCTACCCTATTTCATTCCAATGGAATTTCAAAAGTGATTTCGTTGGAGAACCAATCAACGGAATAGGAATCGGGGGGGCGGAATGCGATTCCATTCTTCCCCGGATTTGTCCAACCAAATATGTCGTACCCATCAAAGCTATCTTACAATTTGTATTCAATCTTTCCTTATTATTCCTGGTGAGATTGTTTCAACCTTTTAATCTTCAATGTGATTTTATATTATCATATTTTCTTGGGTGATAAGATCAAAGAAAAATCATTTTCAAACTTAACAAGCATAAAAATTATTTTAAAACGATTTTTGTGATAATCTGGTTACGTGCTCAATTTTGTGCTACCCATTTTTTTTATAATCAGATTTTAAATTCCTTACACAAATTCCATCACTAGTAAATTCGGGATATTAATTAAGTTTAATTGATTCGAGGTGGTAGAAGCTCTGAGTGGGAATAAACATATCGATTTTTGTAATTAGTGAGTTTGTGCGGATTAGATACTTTTGGGAGTATCTAGTGAGGGGTAACTTGGGTTTCGATCTCTTCCAGTAAAGAGATTGAGGTTTAATCTTTACATATTGTATAAAAAGATTAGGTTAGTAGAGGCTATCGTTAGGATGACGATCGATCACTCTTACCATCATATACTTTTACAGGATTAAAAACGACCAACATTAGATTTCTATAGGGAGGACAACGTGGATGTTTGATCCTACCCATCCACATTCCTACAGGACGACATGATTGTCTAATTTTAGAGTACTTGGTAAGAATGACGATCAATCAATCCCGCCGTGACACAAATTCTAATAGAACGACGTGAATGTTTGATCCTAAAGGACTTGGTAAGGATGACGATCGATCAATCCCACCATAACTTGGATTTTTATAGAATGATGTAAACGTTTAATCCTTAAGGAAATCGGTATAGATGATGATCGATAAATCCTATAGTGACTTGGATTCTTATAGAATGATGCGAATGTCTAATCCTAAAGGACTTGGTAAGGATGACAATCGATCAATCCCACCATTACTTAGATACCTATAGAACGACGTGAAGGTCTAATCCTATAAGTCTTGGTAAATATGACGACTGATCAATCCCACCGTGACTTGGATTCCTATAGAGCGATGTAGATTTCTAATCCTAAAAGAACTGGTAAGGATCATGATCCATCAATCCTACTATGAATTGGATTCCCAAATAACCACATGAATACTTGATCCTTAAGGACTTGGTAAGAGTGATGATCGATCGATCCCACCGTGACTTAGATTCTTAAAGAACGACGTGAAAGTCTGATCTTAAAGGACTTGGTAAGGATGACGATCAATCAATCCCACCATGAATTGGATTCCTAAATAACCACATAAATACCTGATCCTTAAGGACTTGGTAAGCATGACGATCAATCAATCCCACTGTGACTTGGATACCTATAGAATGACATGAATGTCAGATCCGATAGGTCTTGGTGAGGATGACAATCAATTAATCCCACCGTGACTTGGATACCTATAGAACGACGTGAATGTTTGGTCCTATAGTTCTTGGTAAGGATGACAATCGATCAATCCTACCATAACTTGAATTATTATAGAATGACGTGAATGTCTAATCCTAAAGGTTTTGGTAAAGATGATGATCGATCAATCCAACCGTGACTTGATATCTACCAACGACACAAACGACTGATCCTAGCTCATAGTATATATTTCCTAAAGGACTACAAACAATCAATCCTATAGGATTAGGATAAGATAACGAACAATCATCAATTCTTAGTTGTGGCCGTACCTAAAGGGTTTTCCTAGATATTTCAAATTAATGAGAATCAGGCCGCATTTAGTTCAAACAAGTAAAGTAAATCAGAGTTGGGTGGAATGGTTCTGGGTTAGAAAACCCAACTGCGGAGTGAGTTGTCAGTCTGATACTGAGATGGAGATTGATTTTTATGAGCTGGCTTGACCGAACCACATTAAAGCGCCTACATATCTCCAACTTAAAGGAGAATAATGTCAAGTATGGTTCAGATATGTAATTTAATTTAATATTTGGGGTAAAAGGTTATTGGTTAGAGAAATTGATTCCTGGATCGTCATATCAATACATGATTAAAAATGATTGGGAGAATTCTCACTGGAGAAAACTCTTTGGGAAATTTGATAACTAGTCGAGTTTCATGGCCAAATCCTACCTGGGACTGCCTGAGGATGACTAGAAAACTTCATAGGGAAAATTTAACCTCGGATAAAATATGCTCCAGTTATAGTTTGGGGCTTGATGTTGCTTGTTTATTTCCTAGGATTATGGGTTTCAATTTTGAATTTTGAATTTCAAATTAATTGTACCTCGTATAAGTCTATATCAAGAAACTCTATGGACAAATCTGATAAAATGTGTCCTAATTCTTTCTAGGGTGATTTTTATCATAAAATCTCCATGGAGAAACTGGATGTAATGTGCCCTAGCTCTAGCTGAGGCACAAGATATCTTCTGAGTGTTCAGGAGAATGTGACAAAACTCACGTGGGTTACCCATATATCCTAAACTGAACATGCAATTTGAATGTTTGATTTAGTCCGGAAACTTTGTTGGGTTATTTTTTCTGATATTGTTGTTTTGGACAATGATTGCCAAATAACCGAAACCCACCTAGGTTATCTACATACCCTGATTTCATAGGTAAGGAATCTAGTCAAAATGTAGTTCTACCCTCACTGGGCTAATTTCAGATTGTCGACCACATCCACAAGGGTTTCCAACGTACCTTAGTAATCTACCAAGAATTAGGTCGATGCGTAGTTCCTATACCGGTATCATTTGTCGTTTACCTAACAAAATGATTGAAAATCACCTTCTTTGGGACGTCAAAGGACTTCTTGGGAAATGTTCCTTGATACAGGGCTGAGAGAATGGTGTGCAATCAATATTTCTTTTTGATTCGACCATACCCATTTGCGTTTGCCATATACCTTGGTGATCTACCGAGGACAGGTAGAAGCGTAGTTCGCTTGGGATGAAGGAATTGATTCCCATAAAGGTTTCATGCATCCTAGCATTTACCAGGACTCAGGTCGACACCTTGTTTATCCTTGATTGTGGGATTAATGTTAAAGTTGACGTGATTAAATCTTGACAAATGGAAGAATTTAAACTTAACATGATGCAATCCCTATTGATAGGGTTTTTTTAAAGTTGACATGGTTGAATCCCAATTGATGGGGGATTTTAAAGTTTGATATGATTCAATCCCAATAGATGGGAGATTTTTAAAGTTGACATGGTTAATTCCGGATTGATGAGGGATTTTAAAGTTGTATACGATTCAATCCCGATTAACGATGGATTTTTATATAATGGCGACCGAACCTATATATGGGTTGCCTATATATCTCAGATAACTTAGAATTAGGTTGACACATAGTTCATCATTTGTTGAATGAAGGATGTTAAAATTGAGGAGCAAACCTTGAAAAATTTGTCTACGTATCCCTGTTTTGACAGGAAATAAGCTCTACACATAGTTCATCATCTTTTGGCTGTCAACCAAATCAACAAGGGTTTCTTACGTATCTCAGACTTTACCAAGAATCAGGTCGACATGTGGTTTATAGATTAATTTAATTGAGTTGATTATGATTCTGGCATTTCATTTTACATTGTGAGATGAAATGAATGTTGTTTCCATCAGGAAAACATGAATAGAATGAAATGTGCCCCAGCCTCCAAATGGGACAGTGTTCGGATAAGTTCCGTTAGGGAATCTAATCTGACACTTCCTATTGTGCCATTTATGATTATTAAAAGTGTAAAATATGTCGCAGCCTGCGGGTTGGGGATGAGACTGATTAGCTACTACATTGAAAAGCTAAATCGATTCATCTCGCTATTTTTTGGAGGTGTTAAAAAAAATGAATTTGGGATTTTATTGATGTGAATACCCAAATACACCAGCCGACATAGTTATTTATTTATTTTGGTTTTATAAAATTACCGTTTAATAATTAATCCAATGATTTTTTCCCATTGGTGTAACATATGGGCCATGCAATTGTTTATGATTTATAGTCACGAATTGATAAAATGGATTACCTGTATCACCAAGACTTGCAAATTGTTTGTTGGAACAAGGATAGTGAGCCTCCTCCTTTCTATTTAGTCATTTTTGCTTCAAATGTCAGCATATAGGGTTTAAGGTTTAGGCATCCTATGTCTATTTCCTTTAGTTTTGACAGTTAATATACTGTTAGAAGAAAACAAACCCCCTTCTTTGTTCCTTAGTCGTGTTACCTAAATAGTGTACGCTGACTTCTTTCTTCGAAAGTTGGTAAATCGTCGTCTGTTGATGGTCTCGTTCTCTTTTCAAAAGGTCCATCCTTAAGGTATCTCTAATGTTTACCACACTTGTCACGAAATTGAAAACTAAGTATTTTATGGTGTGCGATGGTTTTTCTGGGTCTACGGCCTTTTGATGAATTTGGATCACAAGATAGGTTTTAATGAGGCTTTTCATGTATTGTTATTTTAATGGTGGTATGGTATGGTAGAATCTCTGACTGCTTAGGTAGGAAGGTAGGTTAATTTTTTGACTAGGATGGTATGTAAATTCTCTTACCACTTAAGGTAGGACAATAGATCGATTTTCTGACCACTTAAGGCAGGATAGGAGTCTTTCTTCACCGACTCGTTTGAGGTAGGTATGTAGGTTAACTCTCTGACCAATTAAGGTAGGATAGGATGTACTTCACCAACCAGTGTGAGGTAGGTATTAATTTACTACTTCTCCGATCAATTAAAGTGCGATAGGATGTGCTTCACCGACCCGTGTGAGGTGGGTATTGTTTGTCTACTTCTCCAAGAAAATACAGTAGGAAACAATGTACTTCACCTACTTATGAGAGACAGGTATGGATTATCTCATTCTCAAACCAACTATGGTAGGAGAGGACGTGAATTTTACAACCACTTAAGGTTAGACAATTCGTAGATTCTCCATCAACTTAAGGTTGGGCAATATGTTTCTTATCTCTCCCTTTTTCTTATACCGTTTGCTTTTTCAACTATCTGCCCTAAGATGTTAGCTATGGAAGTCATAGTTTGCTATGGAGGTTTTCTAAATTTTTAGTAGTTTTCGACCTTCATTCTTTCTAATCATGAAGAATTCTAAATTACTAGTCGAATTCTGGAATTTTCAACCAAATTTCATAATTGTGTCCTAGGACCTTCCTCCACAATTGAAATTGAATTACTCATTTTTTATTTGTTGTCATTTTTACCCCCTAGCACTCTTTAATATGGAGTCACAATGTGAATTTAGACCCCTACCACTTGGTGGAGAGTGTACAATGGACTTTATCAGTTCCAATCTACGTACGATGATTCAAACTGTGAGAACGTGCATTAACCTATGGTTGAAGGTTCCTACCATTGGATGACCGAATCTCAATAGGTTTCCTACATACTTTAGTAGATTTTCAAGGTTCAGGTTAGGGGTAGTTCTTGCTTAGGCACCTATTGTTCATTTCAATGACAAAGAGAGTGAATATGGCTTTCGCATGAGAGTGTAGACACTACATTTTGTTCTGCCTAGTCAGTTTAGAATCAAGTACAATATTAGACAAATTTTAAACTTAGGTTTAAAGAGAATGAATTTATGTGTGAGATCACACTGTATAATATACAAAAATACCCAAAAACATGACAAAAACACAAAAAAAAAAAAAAAAAAAAAAAAAAAAAAAAAATTATTAAATTTAATTGAATTCAACTAAGTAAAAGTTTCAGGTCAACCTTGAAAATTCTAAAAATTAAGGGGGTCTAAAATGACATTATTAAAGGTTGATTTTCATTAAATCACCTTTAGTATAGAGAAAAATTAGGCACTACCCTTTAATTATAGGATATTTCAAAAACTACCTTAGTTACCTACCCTAACCCTGAAACATTTACTATTACTAAATTTTGTCTGTTTAACACCGAAAACAATTGTTTCAAATCGTGCATAGTCTACCAAGATACAATCCAAGAGACATGGATAAAGGCTTTGAAATGTCGTGACAAGTCCTAAATCAGCATGGTGATTGAGGATTTAAGCTTGGTTTAGATTTACAACAATCCAAATTTGTCTTGACAAACCACCCTAGGCCCAATAAATCAAAGGACCAACCATCATTAAAAGGCCCAAAAAGGAGCCTTGAAATGACAAAGAAACCCCTAGATATTATCTACACAAAATATCAAAGAGAGAAACCAACACACTTTAGAAGAAACCGTTATTGAAACTAAACTGATTCGGTTTGCCACCTAAGTTAGGCATTTAGTGTGCATTAAATGCCCATCCCATCAAGAATTAAATTCTTTAGATGACATAGATTGTATCCATTGCATTTTTTCCTACCTAGTTAGTGTCGAATCAAGTGTAAGTTCAGATAAACTTTAAACTCATGTTTAAAGGGAATGAATTTCTACCTGAAATCACACTACACAATATACAAAAACAACCAAAAAAATATAACAAAAATGAATTCAAACTGACAGTATTCAACCATATTGACTGTGATCCACCAAACTAGATTTTTGTATCATAACTTTGGCACTGTTTGTGGGAACGACTAATAGTTGTTCTTACAAATCTCATCAACTACATTAATGGTTACTCCGGGATCCAAAATCTTGACAAATGATCAAGAAGGCAAAAAGTAGTCGATCCATAAGGTTGATCACAAAGATGGTCTATCTAGGGCGTTACACTCACTCCCCATAAAATTGACGAGCGGGAATTTGACCTGGCTGATATATATCGGGCCTGGGCTGAAAAAGAAGAAGACATTAAAAGGAAATGTAAATTTGAAGAGCCAAAGTACAATAAACCCAGTCGAGACAACTCCTGGTCGAAGAAGGGAAGAAATGAGGCAAAGAGGGATAGATCCGATAAGAAACTAAGGAGAAATAGGTCTCAAGAGGTTCACAGTTGAAGGAGACTGGTAGCGTGAGAAAAGTAACGCCATTACTTACACTCCTAAGTATACGAGGTCTAAGTTTTAGAATAGTGTGATCGTTAAGATCGGGTTATCGTATCCACAGGGATTGTTGTCGTTACTATCGAATACCGCGTTTGTCGTGACCTAATTTTATCTAGGCGAAAAACAAATGTATTTAATTAATTAAACTAATACTAATATAACCTAAATTAACTACACTAATATGCTAATATGTTTTATGGTGAAGAATCGCCTAGGGATTAACGTGTTTACAAATACGTGCTCGATTCCGATTTACTCACGTTTACAGTGTTCGACCTATTTGACAACCTCGGTACGTAAACTGCACCACCACCTCTTCCCAGTGTAAGATGGGAGAATACATGACTTTGAGTCAAGGAAGAAGTCCCCCTCAACATCTTAGCAACCCTAGGTCACATGAGTCTCGCCCAGCGTCATTGATTGCACACAATCCAACTCCCTCCCGGGTTATTGGATCGTCGCGTTGTATTTACCCTATTGACAATCTCCGTTCAAAAACTCCCTCGCCACCTCTTCCGAGTATAAGACGAGGGATATAACACAACTTCGAGTCAACGAAGAGGTCCACCTCAACATCTTAACGACCCTAGGTAGCGTATGTCTTGCCCCATGTCATCAATTGACCACGATTCAAACCCCGACCGGGTTATAGAATTGTGGTGTTTGTTTACCCTAATCCGAATCCGGGGTTTTGTCAAAACTCTGTATTCTCCATTTATCAATCCAAGCATAATAAACAAACAATATGATAAATACAATCAAACTTTGAAGAATAATCACAAACGCAACACCGAAATCATCCAAACAACGTATTTATAAATAATAGGTTAATCCCTACTACAATCCATATTTAACTCGGGGCCATAGCCGTATATATAATAAAATAACAAGCTAATCATGCTCACATATTCCTAAGATAAAGAAATAAGGAAAAATGATCAAAGAACTTAGCCTCGTCCAAAGATAAACCGCTAAGAACGCTCCACGATAGATTCGTCGTCTTCTCCACTTCGGGATGCGAGCTCCACCACTAAAATCCCTAACCCTAGGCTTAAGTATAGCCTAAAGGGATCAAAAATGCAAGAGAAGGAAGAGAGATACCGGCCAAGGGGGAGGAGAGGGGATATTTATAGCAAAAATATCTTAAAAATATCTCAAGACTGTGCAGGGCAAATCCGCCTAGGCGGTGGACATTGCGCCTAGGCGGAGTTAGGTCAGTTTGGTCTGATCGCTTAGGCGGTAAAGTAGGCGATGGACTTGGAGAACATTCTGTTGGATTTTCGCCTAGGCGGTAGGATTTCTGCCTTGGTAAGTGGCTGTCGGTAGCCCTTCTTCATCTTCTGCTGGATTTCTGCCTAAGCGATGGAAATTTCGCTTAGGCGGTCCTCCGTCAGTAACATTTTTCTCTTCTCAGCATTTTCACTGCTTAGGCAGTGGTCTGGACACCTAAGCGGTGGGCCTGTTTCATCTTTTAGCCTCCGAGCTTGTTTATCCACCGTAACTTTGAACCGCTTTGGTTCGATCTCATCGTTTTAGCTCCAGTTTCCTATCTTTTTGTCCCACACACCTGATTTATACAAAAGGTATGAAAACTAATTAAAACATAATAAAAATAACTATAAACTTATTCGAAAACTAACGAATTCGAATTGGAAATATATAGGTTTTTCACACCTATCAATACCCCCAAACTCAAAATTTGGCTAGTCCTCGAGCCAAACACATACACTAAAATGAAAAATACACAAACTGAAATAAATAACAAACAACCTAAAAACAATCTAAACATAACGACATGCGAGTTTTAAATTCTTCTAACGGCCTATTTATTTTTCCCTCAACAACCTCCAATAGCATTTCGAGTTCAGGCGGTAACATACGGCATTTAATGTTCTAGATTTTCAACATGCAATAATGGTGAAAGCCATTCTAGATCCTGTAAATGTGTTAGTGAGAGACTCAAAAATATGGTTATACAACGATCGGATTGGATTATCCACCAATGAAATTCATGAGTTAAGGATTACCATAAGCAGGATTGGGGTCCACTCTCCACTAATGTAGGTTTAGTAGTTCATGAAGATCATTAGGGCTTGGTTTGGTTAAGGTTAATTTGGTCAAGGGTAATTTGGAATAGAAAACGGGTTAACGTTATTAACTTAACGTTACCCAAGGCTCAACGCTTGGCACATTCACTCTCAAATTCCCATAGAAAGATTGGAAACTATCTCGAACATGCATTTAAGACCGATGTACTCACTTGTCAAAAGAAACAGAAATAAAAACCGTATTTACATTTGATTTTTTATTTATTTTTTTATTTTTTCAACGAACACACCCCAAACTTATTTGATTGTTATAATTGAAAGGGTGTGTGAAATACAAATTAAAAACAACAAGTGAGTACTCAAATACCAAACCAATTAGAAGTTTGCCCTAAACCCAACCGCTCGCATCACGAAGCCTTTGCAACGGCTAACTTGATTCACTCAAATTGTGCCTTTGGTTTAGCGATAAAGGACTGGAAGGAATTCAATTGGTCGTGCTATTGGTTTATGTGTTCTGAATTGAATTTGCATTTAGGCTTCAATAGGGTGACGAGGGATAAACATGTAACAAGGTAGGTTCTAAAAAGGCTCAAGCGACAAAAATGAATGCCTAAATCACGTCTCCTAAACTACCTCTCCTAGGATTTCGCCTCAAGCTTCCCCTCAATTAAGTTCTAGAATCCTTAATGTGTCATGAATTTGGTTAATCGATAATTGTCCTCAAATCAATTGAATAAAAATATATTAAGTCTATGTGCCCGTGCAAATTAGGATCAACAATAATTTTTACCAAAAAATATAGTCAATCACATATGCATGGGTATTACCCTTGACTTCGAAAACAACCAAGGGTAATCTCATAATCAGGTGATGGCCCAGATGAATGCAAAACTCAACATATAAACAAGAACACAAAAACATAAATACATTCTAACCTAGACACACATGCAATACAGAAAAACAATAACACATAAACTAACAATACTATATACTACACATCACTTCCGAACTCAAAATAGACAGTGTCCTCAGTGAACCCAATCATCATTCTTCAACATATAGAATTAAAGCATGCTGACGAAGGGTGTTTAGAACACTTACCTGGGAGGCGAGATGATCTCGCTTCCGAATCAAGTCGGATGTGATGGATCAAAAAGAATTGCTTGGGTTGCCTCCCAAGAAGCGCGTGGTTTAATGTCCTCGGTCTGACATTTTCAGAACGCCCTCAAGATTGGCGAGGTTTTGCTTTGGATGGCTCGATTTTTCAACAAAACGCCTCACCGGCTTATGTGCTTGGCTAAGCACAGTAAACGGCTTGGAATCCTGTCGAAGGGGATGCATCAATACCAGTCGATCTAATATCGCCAAGTACCCTACATAAGAAACAAAAACAAAACTACAAACAAAAATTATATACAAAATAAATGCCTAAAGTAAAATTAAGTCATTTACACACAATATCAATACTAACGAATTCGCCAATCCCTGGCAACGGCGCCAAAAACTTGGTGCGTTGACGGGACTAGAATACGATACACTTGCTTCTCCTATCTAAAACTTAAGTCTCCGGCCGTTACCACGTTTCTCCGACAATAACATCAAAACAATCTCTGGCAACGGCGCCAAAAACTTGGTAGCGCGGGAAAAGCAACGCCGCTACTTACACTCGCAAGTATACGAGGTCTAAGTTTTAGTATAGTGTGATTGTTAAGATCGGGTTATCGTATCCACAGGGATTGTTTCCGTTACTATCGAATACCGTGTTTGTCGTGACCTAATTTTATCTAGGCGAAAACAAATGTGATTAATTAATTAAACTAATACTAATATATCGTAAATTAACTAAACTATTATGTTAATATGTTTTAGGGGGAAGAATTGCATAGGGATTAACGTGTTTACAAATACGTGTTCGATTCCGATTTACTCGCGTTTACGTTGTTCAACCTATTTGATAACCTCGGTACGTAAACTCCACCGCCACTTCTTCCGAGTGTAAGACGGGAGAATACATGACTTTGAGTCAAAGAAGAAGTCCCCCTCAACATCTTAACGACCCTAGGTCACGTGAGTCTCGCCCAGCATCATTGATTGCATACAATCCAACTCCCTCTTGGGTTATTGGATCGTCGCGTTGTATTTACCCTATTGACAATCTCCGTTCAAAAACTCCCTTGCCACCTCTTCCGAGTGTAAGACGAGGGATATAACGCAACTTCGGGTCAATGAAGAGGTCCCCCTCAACATCTTAACGAACCTAGGTAGCGTTTGTCTTGCCCCACGTCATCGATTGTCCACGATTCAAACCCCAACCGGGTTATAGAATTGTGGCATTTGTTTACCCTAATCCGAATCCAGGGTTTTGTCAAAACCCCGTATTCTCCATTTATCAATCCAAGCATAATAAATAAACAATACGATAAATACAATCAAACTATGAAGAACAATCACAAACGCAACACCGGAATCATCAAAACAATGTATTTATAAATAATAGGTTAATCCCTACTACAATCCATATTTAACTCGGGGCCATAGCCACATATACAAGAAAATAACGAACTAAACATGCTCACATACTCCTAAGATAAAGAAATAAGAAAAAACGATCGAAGAACTTAGCCTCATCCAAAGATAAACCACTAAGAACGCTCCACAATCGATTCGTCGTCTTCTCCACTTCGGGATGCGAGCTCCACCACTAAAATCCCTAACCCTAGGCTTAAGTGTAGCCTAAAGGGCTCAAAAATGCAAGAAAGGGAAGAGAGATACCGGCCACGGAGGAGGAGAGGGGATATTTATAGCAAAAATATCCTAAAAATATCTCAAGACTGTGTAAGGCAGATCCACCTAGGTGGTGGAAATTGCGCCTAGGTGAAGTTAGGTCGGTTCGGTCTGATCGCCTAGGCAGTGAAGTAGGCGGTGGACTTGGAGAACATTCTATTGGATTTTCGCCTGGGCGGTAGAATTTCTGCCTAGGCGAGCGGCTGTCAGTAGCCCTTCTTCGTCTTCTGCTGGATTTCTGCCTAGGTGATGGAAATTTCACCTAGGCAGTCGTCCGTCAGTAACATTTTGCTCTTCTCAATATTTTCACCGCTTAAGCGGTGGTTTGGACACATAAGCGGTGGGCCTGTTTCATCTTTCAGCCTCCGAGCTTGTTTATCCACTGTAACTTCGAACCACTTTGGTTCGATCTTACCGTTTTAGCTCCAGTTTCCTATCTTTTTGTCTCACACTCCTAATTTATACAAAAAGTATGAAAACTAATTAAAACATAATAAAAATAACTATAAACATATTCAAAAACTAACAAATTCGGATTGGAAATAGATAGTTTTTTCACACCTATCAGAGACCAAGGCAAATGATGCCCTGGCGAAGATAGAGAAAGACGATTAACTACATCCAAGCTTCAGGCGGATGCTCGACGGGCCAAACGTACAACTAAGGACAATGTGTTCCAAATACCTAAGAAGCTCCTCATAAAGAGAGAGACTATCACAATTAATGAGGAAGACCTATGCGTGGTTCACACGCTGATAGGTGTGATCTACCTACATATTTCTAAACCGGTTTTATTAGTTTTAGAGTATTTTTTATAGTGTTTTTATTATGTTTTAATTAGTTTTTATTCTTTTTGTATAAATTAGGTGTGTGGGGCAAAAAGATAGGAAACTAGAGTGAAAACAATAATATTAAACCAAAAACGATCGAAGAACAATGGAAAAATGAGTACGGAGGCAATATTGTAAAAGAAGCCAACTGCCGCGGTGGTGAAAATGCAGAGACTGACTTACCTTGCTGAACATCCACCGCCACGGCACTAGAGATGCAAGATGTTAACCATGTCCACCATTATCTTCACCACCTAGGCTATCAACTAACCGACCTATTTACTGCCACGGCGGTGACCTTTGCACAGCTTAGATATTTTGAGATATTTTGCCTACAAATATCCTTCTCTCTCCTCTCCTCTTGGATCTCTCTTGGAATTTTGAGCCCCTTTGAATATATCTAAGAGTAGGTTTAGGAGTTTTCAATGGAGAGCTCACATCCCGAAGTGGAGGAAGACGGCGAAGCGATCATTAAGCATTCTTAGCGGCTAATCTTCGGATGAGGCTAAGTTCTTCGATTTCTTCCCTTGTTCATTTTACTTAGGATTTTGTGAGCATGTTTAGCTCTATTTCAATGTTTATGCGGTTATGACCACCAGCTAAATATGGATTGTGTAGGGATTAACGATATATTTATAAATATGTGTTTGGATGATTTTGGTATTGCGTTTATGTTTATTCTTTGTAGTTTGATTGTGTTTATCATGCTTAGTTAGATAAATGGAGAATACGGGGTTTGAGAAACCCTGAATTCGGATTAGGGTAAACAAACGCCACAATCTAATAACCCGGTTGGGGTTAGGATTGTAGACAATCGATGATGTTGAAGCAAGACTCACATGACCTAGGGTCATTAAGACATTGAGGGGGACTTCTTCGTTGACTCGAAGTCATGTATTCCCATATCTTACACTCGGGAGAGGTGGCGGTAGGGGTATATTAGTATTAGTTTAATTAATTATTTATATTTTTGGTCACCTAGATAAAGTTAGGTCATGACAATTACGGTACTCGATAATAACGACACCAATCCATGTGGATACGATAACCCGATCTTTCTTGATCCCACTATACTAAAAATTTGACCTTATATGCTTGCGAGTAGTTAATATGTGAGGATCGAATCCTCCGCTGTACACATACCCCAGGACAATGCTCTGGTGGCCACCCTGTAGAATGCCAACTACAAAGTAGGGCGAGTGTTGGTTGACAGTGGCAACTCAGTGGAGATAATCTACTTAATAGTATTTAACATAATAGGAATCAACCACGATCAGTCGAAGCCGATGATGATTGGTAGCATTTTTATTTTGCTACACACCGCAAGTGTACGGGTCAAGTTTTAATAGTATAGGGTTAGTAGAGTGTTGTATCCATAGGGATTACTTTAGATTGTCACTAAGTACCACGATTATTATAACCTAACTTTATCTAGGTGTGTAAATTTAACGTTTAAAAAAATAAAATAAAACTAAAACAAATATAAAATCAAAAACCAAATAAATTATTGATTTCTTATGCAAAATTTTTCTAGGATCTTGATTTCATATCATTATTCTCATGTCATGCTATTAAGCAATTATTAGCCAATTCCATTCATTAAATAATTAAGGTCACCCATGCTCGCTTACTACCTCTCCCGAGTGTCCAGTGAGAGAATATTCAAACACTTCAATACTAATATCCCTATCTTGTATTTAGATGAGAACATTTGCTATGCCCTGACCTTATAGATTACCCAAGATTTAATAATCTCCCGATCCATAAAAACTTATGTTGTGTTTAACCTAAGTTCGAACTCGAAATTACCTCTCCCGAGTGTTAAAAACCAAGTTCTTAAATCAAACAAGATATCATATGGGAGCATAAATTGGAACTATTAATAAGGAAAATACAATTGAATAGAGATTCTAGGTGTGGATCGTTTCTCGGTCTCATAACAACCTAAAACTATATATTCTCAATTTCGGTCACAAACTCAATCTTTCTCGAGCATAAAATTCACAACCTAAAATAATCTAACTCATTATCCACATGTATCAAAAGCATTAAACATAGAGAGGCGTAAAATGGAATTGAAACTAACAATTAACAAAATATTAAAAACATGGTTTAAACGAGATTATTTCAAGCTCTAGATATAAATTCTGACTTAACATGTGAATATCCATGGCTAATCCTTTCAATAAAAATAGTAAGGTGATATAAAGGAAGAAAAAACTTATTTTGTGGAGATGAGCTTCAAATCTTTAATATACTTGAACTCTAGCTCCATCTCTAGCAGTTTTGTGCCTCAATATGTGTTTTTCTCTCCAATCCTGCCTCAAATCGCCACACCATGCGGTGTTTTCTCCCCAAAAAATTGAAACCCCTAGTGTTTGAAACTTACGATAGTATATATAAAGCTCAATCTAGGGTTTAACGCAGCAAGGAGACGTTGTAGCCGAGTTGGGCGCGCTTCAGCGTGCTTTTCGCCGTGGATTGAATCATAGCCAAAATTGGCCATGAAATTACTACACTTGCTCTGCAGATGAACCATTGCAACCCAATTACCTCATTTTACCCCATTTTCATATTTTCACCCAATTATTTGTAATTGCTACAAAACAACACAAAAATACATCAAACTAATAAAAATAATTGAAAACTTACAAATTTTTGAATCTAAAAGTACTTGATTTGTTGGTAAATAAACTACTCATAAAATACCCCCAAACTCAAACATTTGTTTGTCCTCAACCAAAGTAAAAGAAAATATAAATCAAGTACTAAGCCGCCAATGATAAAAGTGTGAGTTTTGTATCAAATCCACAACCGTGCAAGAATCTCCGAATGCACAAAATGCTCCAACTCAATGGAAATGCAACCGTTGAGACTTTCTAGAATTTCAACATCATGCATCGATATCATTTAGTCGAGGCTTTTGATGTGTAAGTGTGTACACAATCACTCTCACCCAACCAAACGAGTCTTGAATAGATTTATGTACTAAGAGACAATGAATAATCTCGAGATTGTGAACTTATGAACAACCATAAGCCTATTTTTCATGTCACTTTCCACTAATTGTGTAGGTACATATCTTATTGGAGATCTAAAGGACTTTGGGGGTTGTAATGTATGACTAGGGTAGAAGGTAGATGAGAATGTCATTTTTAGGCTTAAATCACCCTAGGCATGTATCACAACTCATGGATCTTGCAAGATTTCCAAGAAATATTTTTCATCAAATGTCTTCTTTCAATTGATCCCACAAGTTATTCTTCACAAAACAAACCAAAACACTCAATTTTTATTTTTATTTTAAATATTGTTTTTAACAAAAAGAACAATTAGGTATGAAATATATACCACTATACGACGAGAGTTTGTTACACGCTCGCATATTGTCTACTCAAAAGTGTACGAGGTCAATATTTTAGTATAATGGATCTTTTAAAATCGGTTATCGTATTCACAGGGATTCCTTGTCATTATTATCGAGTATCATGTTTATCATGACCTAACTTTATTTAGGTGAAAAATAATGATTTTAATTAATTAATACTAATACTAATATAACCTAATTTAATTTATACTAATTATACTAATACGAGATAGTTAGGAGATGGATTATCTAGGGATTAATTTTATTTACTTAAACGCGATTGATTTCGTTTAGTTTCCAATGATGGCGTACCACATATTTGACACTTTCAGTTCGTAAACTCCTCCGCCATCTCTCCCGACTGTAAGATGAAGGAATACGCGACTTCATGTCAATGAAGAAGTCCCCCAAAATGTCTTAACAACCCTAGGGCATGTGAGTATCGCCCCAATGTCATTGATTGTACACAATCCAACTCCCTCCCGGGTTATTGGATAGTCGCATTGTGTTTATCCTATCGACAATCTTAGTTCATAAACTCTCTCGCCACTTCTCCCGATTGTAAGACAAGGGAATATACGACTTCATGTCAATAAAGAAGTCCCCCTCAACGTCTTAATGACCCTAGGTCATGTGAGTCTTTCTCCAACGTCATCGATTGCCCACAATCCAACTCCTTCCCGGGTTATTGGAACATCGCGTTGTTTACCCTAATCTGAATACGGGGTTACCTCTTCCGATTGTAAACCTGGTATTTATGATATATCTATCTAAGCATAATAAAAAACAAAATATGCCAAAAATAATCAAAATAGCGAAGAAAAATCATTAACGAAACACGACTCAAACCAAACTACGTTTTCATAAATAATATTAATCCCATTTATAATCCACATTTAACTCAAGGTCATAACCATTTATACAATTAAATTCGAGCTAAACATGCTCAAACAATTATTGAAGTTAAGAAATAAAAGGAAAAACAGATGAACTTAGCCGTAGTCCGAAGATTAGACGCTAAAACTGTCCACCGATCAATTCTTCTTTTCCGCGTGGTAATCTTCTCCTTCGGAATTGTTTGAGCACTCCCCATACTCTCTATCTAAATTATACTAAGACCTAAGGACTCTAATGGCCGGAGAGTCCTCAAGAGGCGACGAGAGAAGAGGGGATTAAATTGGTTAAATATCTCAAAAATAATCTAATCAGGTGCAGAGGTCACTGCCTAGGCAGTGGGAATGTTGGTTCGTTGATTGCCATAGAAGTGAAGATAATGGTGGATTTAGTGACCATCCTGCAGTTTCACTTGCTAGGCGGTGAGCTTCCAGCTGATTTAGGCCCCCTTTGTATTTTCACCGCCTAAACGGTGGGCTAGTTTTCAGAATTTTGCCCTTGTGCTTATTTTTCCACCGTTCTTCGACCGTTCTTGGTTCGATCTAATCGTTTACTCTCCATTTTCTTACTTTTTCACCCCACACACCTGATTTATACAAAAAGAATAAAAACTAATTAAAACGTAATAAAATACTATAAAAATGTTTGAAAACTAACTTAGTTCGTTTTGAAAATAGATAGGTAGATCACACCTATCAACCACACCCCCAAACTCAAAATCAATATTGTTCTCAATGTTGCAGGGAAATACAAGGAAATGACTCAAATCATCACACAATTGTTTTTTATTTTATTTTTTAATAAATATAAACAACTAAAGAAAAAAATGAAACACACAACCCATTTCACCAATGACCTTCCAAACACAGCCTATGTTAGTCCTTACACTCAACGATCTATACAAACATACCAATTAGTAATGGGTGTAGGAAGTGAAAAGGCATTTAGTGGGTTGGATACACAAATGTGGGTAATGAAAGAATTAGGTAATAGGATTCAACGCGGATAACGAAGGATATACAATTTTCAATGGTTAGGTTTAAAGGCACAAACGATATAAAAAATGCCTAAATCATCTCTCCAACAACACGTAACCTAGTATTTTACCTCAAATTTCACTTAAATGGGTTCTAGTGTTCATGAGATGTCAAACTCTACCTAAAGCACATAAATATTCTCCAAGTACTCAAAAGGCCAATTGATCATGATTCATAGTTCTCAAATATAAAGAATCATGAGGGAATTTCAATCAATACGAATCAAGCACACAGAAATCTCAATGCAATTTATTTCAAAAGATGTAAGAGAACTTTACATGTCTATACTCATCATAGATATCAATTCATCTCATCTCAACAAAACTCATAATTTATTCAAATACACTTAAAAAGAAAAGCAATTTGACAACATAGCCAACAAAACACAAGTTATAAGATGAAAAATCACACAAGACTTTCCTAAACCCAACAAACATAAGTCAACATGTCTCTCATCCCCAAACACAAAGTCAAACATGTATTCAAATTTAGTGTAAGGGAATAAGAACACATACTAGAGGGGCGAGACAATCTTTCCTCCTAGTGTTGTCGGTGACGATGCCTCGAGGCAAGGTGACCAGTGTGGGGCTTTCTTTCATAGCTTCCATCCTTAGGCTCAATTATTTAAAAACTCGGGTCACCTCACAAGAAGCACTTGGTTTAATGTCCTCGGCTTAACAACAGAGAAGGGATCATTAAAAAGTGGCTTTCGCTCATAGTATGTGTTGTACAACACAATAAATGGGTTTGGATTTTGAACACCCTCAAACTTTGCGAGATGTAGAAACTATTGTCAAGTACTCTCAACTTGGCTCCGCTTCAGCATTTGTGCTTGGTAGGTATAAATAAACATTGCTTCACATGCTGGAGAACATTTGAGCCACATCGGATCCTGATATATGTAGTCATTTGATCGGTGGTGGCATCACAACATGGATCTCAAAAAGGTGAAGACTCGCAAGTTTTGTCTTGTAATTCTTCATTGTCGATCAATTCCTGGGTCTTCTCCTCATTAGAATCATCTTCATTGAATAAACCCAAGTTCCTCTCACTTGTATTTGGTTCCTCATGGTGGCTTCTATATATGAATGTGGCTTGTGTGTCTCTGAGCTCTACCATTCCTGACATGGCTTTAATGTGGCTAGCAAGTTGATCGATTTGCGTCTTGAGGGACTTCATGGTCACGTTGACATCAGCGGAAGTCGTCTCAATATTTTCAAGATGGGCCTCATTCGTATTGAGGCAATCATGAGTTTCATTCATAATAATCTGAGTTTTCCTCATGAATGCAATGAACATGTCTCCCAAGCTGAGGGAAGACTCCACAATTTGGTGTGGGGTGCCAATCCATCGCACCAAAATATTGGAACTATCCCCCAAGCTTTGGGGACTTGTCGAATAATCCCAACTTTGATAATCAAAATTGGTCTTGTCTTCTAACAACAAATAGGATTCGTCCACGGCTTATAACCTGTCGAAGAAGTTTAGTAATTAACACTCCCTTGGGAAACCATGATTGGTGAACTGAATAATCAACTCCTTGTATCTTTCCCAAGAATAATTGAATGGCTTGGAATCTTGTTGAGAAAATCTCAAGAGAACTTGTTGATAAGCCATCTCCAAGTACCTCTCAATATACACAAAACTCAAAAACAAAAATTAGAAACGTAAGAAAATTCCTAAATTATAATCAAGTTATTTATTCACAATATTAATAACAATATAAAATGATAATCCCCAACAATACCACTATAAACTAGGTAGCGTTTTTATTTTGCTACACACGCAAGTGTACGGGTTAAGTTTTAATAGTATATGGTAAGTAGAGTGTTGTATCCATAGAGATTAGTTTAGATCATTGCTAAGTACCGCGATTATTGTAACATAGTTTTATCTAGGCGTCCAAATTTATGGTTTATAAAACTAAAACAAAACAAAACAAATATAAAATCAAAAGCAAAACAAACTATGGATTTCTTCTACACAATTGTTCTAGGGGCTTGATTTCATGTCATTATTCCCTTGTCATTCTATTATGCAATTATCAACCAATTCTATCAATCAATAATCAAGGTCACTCGTGCTCCCTCACTACCTCTCCCGAGTGTGAAGTGAGAGAATATGGAAACACTTCAATACTGATATCCCTATCTAGTATTTAGGTAAGAACATTTGTTATGCCCCGACCTTATAGATTACCCAATCTTTAATAATCTTTCAATCTATTAAAACTTATGTTGAGTTTTTCCTAAGTCTGAACCCGAAATTACCTCTCTTGAGTGTCAAATCGCAAGTTCTCAAATCAATCAAGATATCATATGGGAGCATAAATTGGAAGTATTAATAAGGAGAACACAATTAAATAGAGATTCTAGGTATTGATCTCCTCTCGGTCTCACAACAACCCAAAACAATGCACTCTCAATTTTAATCACAAACTCAATCTCTCTTGAGCATGAAATTCACAACCTAAAATCATCTAACTCATTGGCTGCATGAATCAAAAGAATTAAACATGGAGAGTCATAAAAAATAATTAAAACTAACAATTAACAAAATATTGAAAACAAAGTTCCAACAAGATTCCATCAAGCCCTATTTATAAATTCTAGCTAAACATAAGAAAATTCATGGCTAATATTTTCAATAAATTCATAGCTATACACATGGTCAACAAAATATCCACAAATACAAAACTCAAACAAAACATTAGGGGTGAGAGAAAGGAAAAGAAAACTCTTTCTATGGAGATAACCTTCAAATCTTCAAACTAATTCAACTCCAAGCTCTCTCTCTAGAGGTTTTGTGCCACAAATGGTGTTTTTCTCTCCAATTCTACCTTAAATCGTCACATCACGGGGTGTTTTATGTCCTAAAATTTCCAGCCCTGGTGTTTGAGGCATAAGGTAATATATATATAGGCTCAAACTAGGGTTTCAATTTACAGGGAGGCACTAGAGCAGAGTTGGGCCTACTGTAGCGCACTTTTGGTCGCGCAACACTAATGAAAGTGCGCTACAACGGAGAAAAAACCCGCTGCCGTTGAGTTCAAGTAGTGTTCTGGTTCAGGAGGGCGCTGCAGTAGAGAAAAATCCCGCTGCAGCGGGGTTTGGATAATATCGACACTTGTTCGTATTTTGGACATAACTTTTGCGTCTGAACTCAGATTGAGGTGATTTAAATGGCTATTTAAACCCAATAAATATATCTACAACTTTTATGTTTGGAGATGTTCCAGAATAGGATTTAATAGTGGTCAAAATCAGCCTTGAAAGTACTATACCTGCACTGCAGACGAACCATTCCAACCCAATTCACCTCATTTTACCACATTTTCACCTTTTCACCCAATTATTTGTAATTTCGACAAAACAACAAAAAAATAAATCAAACTAAAAAAATGCTTTAAAACTCACAAATATTTGAATTTACAATTAATTGATTTGTTGGTAAATAAACTACTCATCAATTAGCCCCCCGAATTGGCTTTGGTGAGGAAATAATGAAGACACCTAGTTGGAGCGAAAGTACTCGACAATCGATGCGCAGTTCTTGGTAGAGGACTGTCTGTCAGGGTAGAACGCTATTATTGGAAAGTAGTGCCTAAACGCTTTAAAGGCAAATATTTCAACTTACCACCTGATGCTTAAGTTCCCGACAAAGAACGGGATCGGCAAGGTACGAGGAAGCCTGAAGATTGCTCAAGAGTGTTTTGTGACCGAGATAGTGATCCTTAAATAATAATTAAAGGATGATAAAGACAAGAAGGACTTCTTTCCTAGGCACATGACAGTGTGTCTAGGAAAGGAGACATAATGGACCCACGGGTTGAGGAATCGTGCCAACCTCGGCCTTGTGCATTTAAGATCTACAATAACTTTTACTAACAATACGTCAAGCACATAGAACATACATGAATGAGCTTTACACTCGACCTCAATAAACAACCAGGGGACAGACTCATCATCGGTAATGGCCCAGATGGAGTAAAAACTCAACACAAAACAACAACTGAACTAAACAAACATGCATATATAGAAAACAATGAAGCATACTACATATCACCCCCGACTTAAAATGGGCAATGTCCATAACGACCTATCAGCGAACCCAATGAAATCATAAAGCATTATAACAAAGACGGGAGTTTAGAACACGTACCTAGCAGGCAAGAGAATCTCGCCTCCGAATCAATATGGCTGTGACGGATTTAATTTATTTTTGACCTTGGGTTACCTCCCAAAAAACGCATGGTTTATTATCCTTGTTTCGACATAGAGAAGTGCTCGTCACAAAATGGCTTCCACCGATAGTAAGTGTCGTACAACACTACGTATGGGTCTTAATTCAGTATGCCCTAAGACTGGCGAGATATGGCTCTAATCGGCTCAAGCTTTCAACAGGACTCTCCACAGACTCATGTACTTGGTGGGCATGAAAGAGCATTGCTTTTGGCAGTGAAGGATAAGTGAGCCATATCGGATCTTCATAAATATGAGCATCTTGGATTGGTGGTGGCATCACAATATAGATCTCCAATAGTTAAGAATCACAATCGATTTATGTGTCGGTTTCCGTCTCATACGATTCATCGTTATTGAATTCATGCAAGCTCCTTCCACTCATTTCCGGTTTCTTGTGGTGGCATTCAATGAATATGGCATTTGTGTCTCTTAGTGCCACCACGTCTGACTCGGCCTCAATTAAGCAGATTAGCAAACCAATTTGTGTTTGATCCGGTCATTCATCACCCTCAAGAATCGCTGAGTTTTTCCCATAACTATGGAAAACACTTCTTCTAAGATAGGGGAAGACTTCACATCTTGAATTGGATTGTTAATCCATGGCACCGTGGTGGTAAAACTATCCCCCAAGCTTTGGTGACTTGTTGAATAATTCCAACAGTGATAATCATAGGCCGCCAGTTCTTCGAACGACCAAATGGCTTTGTCCGCGGTTAGGTCATAGAAAGAGGAGGTACTGTTTCCTCCTTCTACCCATGTTCTGGTTGAGGCTAATATCCCGTCGAGGAAATTCAGGAGTTGACATTCCCTCAGAAACCCATGATACCGAAACCGGAATAGCAGCTTGTTGTAACGATCCCAAGTGCAAAAAAATGCTCGGAATCTTGTTGAAAGAATTACATAAGTAACTGTTGATCTAACATCTCCAAGTACCCTGTAGGAGAAATAAAAAACAAAAACTACAAGGGCAAAAAATTATAAACAGTAAAAAATGCATAAATTAAAAATAGGTAATTTACTCACAATATCAACAATAATCTAAAACACAATCCCCAGTAATGGCGCCAAAAACATGGTGGCAGAATATTATGTCGCCATTTTCACCGTAAGTAAATGGGTTAAGTTTTAGTATAGATAGGAGGGACTAGGGGTAGTCGTATCCACAGTGATTAGTTGAGATTATTATTGAGTACTGCGATTGTTATAACCTAACTTTATTTAAGCGACATGAATTGAGTTTATAATTAATTAATACTAACACTAAGTTAATTAATCTAATTATATTAATACTAATATGAGATGTTTAGGGGAAAAGATTATCTAGGGATTAACTTTGTTTGCAAAAACGTGTTTGGTCTCGTTTTGTTTACAATAACAACGTTCAACCTATCCTACAATCTCTGTATCGTAAACTCACTTACCACCTTTCTCGAGTGTAAGATGAGTGACTATATAACTTCACATTAATGAAAAAGTCCCCCTCAACGTCTTAAGGACACTAGGTCACACGAGTCTTTCCCCAACGTCATTAATTGCACACTTTCTAACTCCCTCTCGGGTTATTACATCGTTGCGTTGTGTTTGCCCTAATCCAAATTCGGGGTTACCTCTCCCGAGTGTCAAATCCCAATTTCTCACTATATCTAAACAAGCATATAATTACGACAAACCGATAAATATAATCGAAATAGTGAAGAACAACAATCAAGGAAACATAACTGAAACAAAGAACGATCTCATAAATATTATTAGTCGCTAGACAAAATCCATTTAACTCATGGCCATAACCATTTATACAATGAAAAACGAGCTAAACATGCTCAACAAACTACCGAAGTTAAGAAATTAAAGAGAGAAACAAAAGAACTTAGCCGTAATCCAAATATTTGCCACTAAAACCATTCAACAATCACTTCTCATTCTTCGCAATGTGTTCTTCTCCTTCGAAATTGGTTGAGCACTCCCCAAAACACTCTCAAAATATTAGGAACCCTAAGGGGTCTCCTTTTTTTTTCTTTTTTTTTTTCCTTTTTTTTTTTTTTGTCGAAATAGAGGAGATGAGAAGATATAGGGGCTCAAAATATCTAAATAAATATCTAATAGTTGTGCAGAGTAAACGCGGTGGTGGTGAGTTTCACCGCCTCGGCAATGAGTATGTCGGTTGGATCAAGGCCTAGGTGGTGGACACGGTGGTAGGAACAAAAACCTTTCTGTTCTTTCAACGCCGTGACGGTGGGTTTTCATCAAGTTAGGCTCTTCTCGACATCTTAACTGCCACGGAGGTGGGCTATAGTTCTGAATTTTTACCTTGTGTTTATTTTCCCACTATTCTTCCACTATTCTTGATCTGATTTGATCATTTATGATTCGTTTCATCCCTTTTCACCCCCACACCTGATTTATAACAAAAAGAATAAAAACATATTAAAACGTAATAAACATACTCGAAAACTAACAAGTTCGATTTAGAAATAAAGAGGTAAATTACACCTATCAACCACCTAATCAAGAAGTAAACCAAGAAGTCCTCTGAAAGGATCAAGACTTAGCAAAAATAGACCAATGATCACCCCATCCCGTAGTGCCCATCAGTTATACTAGTTGATCCACCAAAAAAATCAGACTAACCTAAGTAGGTAGACATGGTTGGCCGATCTTGGGACTCCAAAAATCAACGACAGACTAATTTAGCCACCTTTGTCAAATCCGAGCAACCATTTAAAATCAACTCGGTGCTTACGAAGGATCATGATTTAGTTCTAGCTCAGCTAAAACTACTACTTCATAAAGATCCAAGAGGATGTTGCTTGAGAGATCTCTGACATAGGCTAGACGCCATCCATGATCACCTGGAAAACTTTAACCAAAATAGACACGAGGTGTACGACTTTATAACAAATGGAGAACCTCTTTCTCCATAAAGATAATGAGAATACCTATTCCTAAGGGCTTCCAATTACCTTCTCGGGTAAAACCCTATAACAAAACCAAAGATACCATCGAACACTTGGGCACCTACAAAGCCCACCGAGGGTGTATAGAAGAACACTCACACCATACAGAGAGGTTTTGCTTTGGTGGTGAATCAATTTTTTATCATAACATTCACACCTATACTGCCAAACGAAAGACGGAGGAGTCAAGCTACAATAGACTTGGTTGGGAAAAGACCAAGTCGAAGAACAAAATAAGCGATAAAGAGCGTGGAGGGTCTAATATAGCACCTGGGAGGCCAAAATCTCTTCTCGGCTACCTCTTTGTTCAAAATTACTATAAGTAATACAATGTAGGATAACTACATCTACATGGACTACCCTGCTCAACGGGAAGGGTAGGAAAAAGATTATTTCCAGCTCATTGGGATACACTAATTCGACTGGACGGCTTTAGATGCTGACATGACTAGATCGACGACGGCTTGAAAAACCCTCATTGTACTCGGGCACACTCGATACCCTGAGTCTCACCTTGCAAGAGGGCCAGTAAGGAGAGGAGGTTGTCGGAATACCAACTCGAGTTACAAATCCTCTCTACTTGGTTCGATCCTCTACACCAGATTTCTACAATCTACAAATTGAGTCATCTAACTTATGTAACGAATTCCTTGGGTCAGATGAGGCCTCCCCGGTGGAAAAACATGGGTCCGAGGATGCCTCCCCGGTAGAAAAATACAGGTTTGAGGATGCCTCCGGGACTACTAATTCCTCGGGTAAAAGGATGCCTCCCCTGCCGCAAAAGAAGGGTCTGACGATGCCTCTCCCAGGGCAAAAAAAGGGTCTTAGGATCCATTCCCAATGATGAATTCCCTAAGTCAGAGGATGCCTCCCTGGCGGCAAAAGAAAGATCAAAAAAGGCCTCTCAGTTGCAAATGCCATGCCTTTCATACTTGCCATAGCAAAAAGAGAGGTCACGACCACAAATCGCCTACCAGACAGCTTTGACCGCTCGACGTGTCTGGCTCGACAACGACTTGAAAAACCCTCTTGGAATAACTTTAATGTTTAGGTATGACCCAATGAACGAGACATCCCAAATAGGAACCAAAGGATGATGAGGAGATCTGACATCATTAAAGTCTATACAAAATAAAATAAAAAAGTTTTACCCTTCCATTTGACTCGTAGAAAAAAAAAAGCAAGGGGCCTCTAATGATAAGTAATTTTAACTCTAGAAACCCTCTGTCCTTACAACATCAACGGTCAGGATCATCTAATTCTACTATTAACACTACCCACACTCATCTAACCCACTACTAATATTTTAACACCACTCATTTCATCCACTATCTAAACACACTACCAATATTCGACACACTGCTCATTTAATCCACTATCTAAACCCACTACCAATATTCAACACTAATTATTCCACTCACTATCAATATTCTAATTCATCCACCTATAAATATTTCTCAACTTCGATTATTCTAGGGACGTTCACCTCCCTCTGCCATTCATGAGCTCCCTTTCTCATTGCCATGGATATCCCCTATCTATTATCACCACTATTCTAACTCACTACGTATTGTTTGCTTATAATCTGGGTGTTTTTAAAAATGGTGATCACTGTGAAAAGTAAACCCTATCTCAGTATAAATTCTACTTTAAATTCCCTGAAGTATATTTTCTTAAAACCAATGGTGACTTATCTCTGGGAACTCAATTCCGGGTGTCTAAACCTTATTTTGCAGGGACAGGTTAATCAAGTCAACCCGACGGAGTTCAACCATATTGACTATGATCCACTGAACCAGATTTCGGCATCATTAATAGTTTATACGATTATCCCCAGGAACAACATATTTCCTTTTCTTTTTTTAGCTAAACAAGCACACATATATACATATATACTCATATGCTACACCAACAGACCATTGTGGCTAAGAACTCGAGATAAAGGCAGGGCCTTTATTCCTTTAGGGATATGTGTGATTCTTCTTCAAAAACTTTCCCATTTTCCTTAGTTACGAGTAGGATTGACATAATTATATGGTATTTCTTTACACTTTTTCACTCACAACTCATACACAAGAACTAAACTAACCAAAGAAAAGGAGTTCATTTGAGGTTCTTGACAAAATCAAAGATTTGTTTCAAGGTTGTGATTTAGGTTTGTTCAATGAAAACTAATTGATAATCAACCAAAGCTTAACTAAACTAACTCAAATTTAACTAAAAAACAACCTATCTTTTCAAAACATAACAAAACTAAACTTTGTTTGACCTGATCTTTAGTAACCAACCAAAGTACATGGGCAGCCTATAAGGGTTCGGTCACACCTTTAATAATAAATCCAGTTTTTAACGGGACAACACTGAACTATGTTCAACTTGATCTTTGGTAACCACCCAAATTACGTAGGCATCCCATAAAGGTTCTGTCACACCTCCAATAATGAATATAGTTTTCAATGAGACAAGAATAAACTACGTCTAACCTAATCTTTTGTAACCACCCAAAGTACATAGGCAACCCCTAAGGGTTCAATCATACCTCCAATAAAAATAAAAAAAACCTTGTTCTTTCCCAAACCAGAACAAACTACATGATGACCTGATTCTCATTCGAGATATGTAGGCAACGTATATGCGGGTTCAATCGCATATCCAAACAACTTAGACTTAGATTGCATTTCATTTAGTATAGCATGCATATTTAAATATTTGTCTATATATAAACTATTATTGGGTGTTGTTGACTAGTAGTAGTTGTATTATTTTACCTGTTTTCCATTAAATCGTGACAAAAATACATAAAAATAACAAAAACTTTAAAAAAGACAATTATTTTGTTTAAGTAAATGAAAGAAAACTACTTAGATGGTGTTTAATAGTGAATATCTATTTAGACTAAGGTACTACCTTCAGACGGGTATCTTGGGGTGTCTAATACTTTCCTCGAGTACCTCTCTGGTACGTAGACCTATGGAAGTCAAAACGCGGGCCATTCAAAAGGAAAAAAGAATTTCCAAAATCACAATGACCTAATACACCATGTAACCCTATGCTAGGTGGTGACTCTGTTTTTTAAGAAAAATCTCGGCCCAATAAGTTTTTCAAAACTAAAGCCTAGAAAATCCTTTAAAAACTCATTTTCAAAATGAACGGATTTGGAGGACTTAGAGAGGAAGGGATGAAACTTGTTTTCATCCTCTTCCCAATTATTTACTTCTTCCTCTAATCGAAATCTGGGGTGCGTCACCTAGAGACTCCGCTGGGGATCACATAAGAGAGTCAAATCTAGTTGGAGTCTAAATCCATATTCACTGTTTACTAACATCCAAGCATTACATCGTTGATTTCAAATATAAACACTTCGCTACTAAAACATAACACTAATAATAAAAATAATAATGACACAATACTATGGATATCATTTTATGTGTATATATCAAGCATGTATACATATTTATTGTCTTTATTTATTATATTTACATTTTATGTCTTCACATTACCACATTTACATACTATCTTTACATTTTTTGCATTTATATTACTGTATACTCTCTCTAACGCACGAGCACTCACTTTGCATTACATATCATGATGAAAACCCAAACCTTAACCATATTAAGGATAGAGAGGAAAACAATAGGAGCTTTTGTCGATGGTTTCATCGCATCGATCTAAGCCCTAAAAACCCTTAGGTTAGAAAGAGAAGTTAGTAGAAGCAAGGTCGGGTGGGGGGGTTGCATCCCCCAAGATCCGGCTATGAACCTTTTCTCCCTTAGACCACCAACCAAAGTGAATGTTACCCAGGGTAGGATGCTGGAGGTTTTAAGATCTGGGAACCGAGCTATTTTTAGGATATGTTAGAATAAAATCCAAAACCACATATAGTGAGTCTAAGATAAATGATAAAACCCTGTTCTACATAGGACAACTATTTTGGAGAGAGATGTTATTTGTTTCAAATTTTGTACAGTTATTTACGTTACTATTGTACAAAGGTGTTAGAAAAACACTTTTAGGATAAGTAGGGGCATAATAATCCTTGTAAGAATTCTTGTTCTATCCCATGGATTGTTAGCTTTCTCGGCAACGAAAACATCCGAAAAACTTGGAATATGAAACAAGTTTTAGAAAAGAAGATGAATCCTTACTTCACTTAACCTAATAAACCATCAAACATAAACATAAACATAAACATAAAACTAATAAAGCCCATCGCCACCATAATAATTCAATTAAAACACAACTTAACAAAATCATCAATGTCTACGCTTTTAAACAAGCAAAAAATAAAAAAAATAAAAAATATCAATCCAAAAAAAAAAAATCCACCTCGGAATAAACATCTGAATAAATTCCCTGTACTAAACAAGCCTGTCTAAAGTTCGTCGGGTAAAACAACTTGAAAGAATGTACCTCGATCATGCAAAATCACATTAAACTACCAAAACATAAGAAAGTGTCGTCACCTAGTCACATCAGGACTGTGTGATCCAAATTGTGAACATATTCCTGGTCCCTTTTTCTTAGGAGATTAATGTCGAATCCTAATCATAATATCCTTTATCATAAATCCTTTACCTGAGAAATTATGCACCATTAGGAATATACTTTATTTAGGTTCAAAATGCCTCAAGCCAGTCAAAATATGTCCTGATAAGAGGCCGCCTAGGGTATACCTGTTAGACTGTCAAAATGAATTCATCCTCAGTAGACATCATGAAATCAAAGGCCTCTTAGAATCTTCCTAAAGCCCTAAGAATGATAATCCATCTCTTCTAGAAGAAAAAAGATAGAGATGCATTAGGTTGTAGGGAAAATTATCCATGTTTTCAGGAAAAAATAGGATAATTCTATCATTAGATCCTAAGAAGAGTAGTACATTTCAGACGAAGAAAGACTATGTCATCAAGTCCTAGGAACAATTATCCCTACTTTCAAAAGAAAAAAGAGGGGATAATCCTGTCATCAAGTCCTAGGAGCCATGATCTATGCTTGATGAAAAAATAGGACAATCTTGTCACTAAGTCCTAAGAAAAATATTCCATAGGAAGAATCTAGGATAACTCTGTCACTAGGACCTAAAAGAAGCGATCAAATTGAAAGGAAAAGATAAGTCTATCACCAAGTTCTAGAAGAAAATATCCCTACTTTGAAAAGAAAAAAGTAGGGATATTTATGTAATTAATTCCTGGGAGCCTTGATCCATGTCGTAAGGAAGAAAATGTCGATCGTACCCTAGAGTCCTAAGAAGAATGATCCATACCCTAAGCAAAAAATGTCAATCATGCCCTAGTCTTAGGACGAGTGTAACTATAAACTTGAGGAGGAACCAAAAGTTGCAAGTTACCCTGGTCCTACAAAAGCCAAGTCCAAATCAGAGTCTGTCCAGAACACGTCTGAGAATTGCCTGGTAGAGCTGTGTCTTCCTAAGATTGCATATGCACTGCACGAACATCATCATCTATGTAGACACACTCACGCATAGTCAAGAATATAACCATGCATAGAGGTAGGCTAATTTACATCGAAAACAAATGAATTAGTGGAGGTCTAGGTTGGTTAATCTATTAATAAACCTAGAAAATCCATTTTAGGTAACTTTTGCTCAAAGCCATCTGGGAGATGCTTGCAAGATTATAAGATAGAATCGATCCCTCCCTCTGTTGGAAACACTCAGAACAACTCCAAGATCCTGAAAATGATAGAAGAAATTTCCTCCCTAACACAAATGCTAATCCAGATAGACCTAGCCTCACTATTCCAAGAAGAGGACCAATTATCGTCAATTCAAATTACCTTTCGCTTGATAAAATGTTGGGATGAATTATGAATCGTGATGATCTTTCATGGAAAACGGATTGCGGATTAGTGGTTTATTTACCAACAAATCAAGTACTTTTCGATAAAAATATTTGTGTCTTTTCAAGCACTTTTGTTAGTTTAATGTGTTTTTATATTGTTTTTTATGTTGTTGAATAAATGGGTGAAAAGAGGAAAAGTCGGTACAGATGCAGTAATTTCAAGGCCGTTTTGGATAATGATACGACTCGATTTTGGAAAAACGCAAAACATGTAAGTTGTAGATATTTGTATTTTCTTCCCATTTGTTATTTAATCACATTAATCGGACTTCGGACGAGAATGTTACAGCCAAAATACCAAAGGGTGTCATCATCGTAGCGGTAACACCACCGCCACAGTGGTCAAACAACATAGAGTCGCTAAACTCTTTGCATTTCCACTACCTCAGCGGTCAGACTTCTGACATAACATATATTTTGAGATATTTTGGTTCCTATAAATACCATCCCTATTCTCCCCAAACACGAGGTTGACGTTTTTGGGAGTCTTGAGAGCTCCAAGGCCATTCAACTAAATAGAAGATCAACAAGGGAAAAATAAGGAAGCATTCTCATAGTGGTTTTAGCAACAAATCGTCAGATAACAGCTAAGTCTCCTCATTTGTCTCTTCCATTCTTAGTTGGTTGAATGTTTGTATATGTTGAGCTCGTTTTTAGTTGTATTTAGGACTACTGCCATGTGTAGCTAAATATATGTTGTCTAGGGCTTGATGTAATTCACGAAAATATCATTTATATAAAATCTATGTTTTGTTAATGGTTGTTCGTGTTTATCCAATTGTGTTTGCCGTTTCTCCTTGTTTATTATGCTTGTTGTGATATATTGAGAATACGGGGTCTGACACTCGGGTGACGTAACCCTAGATTCAAATTAGGGTTTAAACACAACGTGATGATCTAATAACTCGAGAGGGAGTTAGAAAGTGCGTAATCCGTGACGTTGGGAAAAGACTCATGTGCCCGCAGCCCTGTAACGCACTCCCAAGGGGGTAACCATCGTCGAGTCCCCTAATGCTATGAAGGGACTCCTCTCTCCCACACCTAGCCTGGTACAATTTGAACACCAGAACTGCTTGAATCATCAAGAACTTACCTAAAGGTACCTCTTAATGAGGCACCTGGGGAGGCACTTGGGGACACAAGTCCTATACCCGAGAACCTACCTTAACTAAGACAAACGCGAAACTTGCGGCTAGTTAAAGCTGTCTCCTTCTCTATCTAACTGCTTTCTTTTATTCTTGGAGAGGAGAGGGAGGATCCTACCTACCACTGATACACTTGGTCAGTTAGTAATTAGACTTATCGGTCAGTCTCAGTAGTTCAGCCAGAGCGAGGAAGTTCTTCGCCCATACATTTCCCACTACTTAGTCTCTATTCTACTCTTTTTCTTTCCCTGTACGGGAGTCATTGACTTTCTATCTTTTTTGCCTTCGGTCTCCGCCCGGGCTCATTTCAGCGCTCTTTCTCTCGCTATGGTTTTTTCTTATTCTCGCTTCGACCCTTTGCTCAACAGGCTCAGTACAGCATGGCAAAGTCATGGTAGGTTTGATATGGTCAGGTTAGCCTGGCTTGTTCGTCAGAGGTTATCGAATAAGGATAGGACTCATTCCCATCGGTGAAATAAATCAATTCTCTCAGATCTTTTTTGTGGTCCAACCCGCTTTCTTACTACATGTGTTATGGAGAAAGACACAATCCCTTTCTCTTTTAGCTGTTCAGTGTTTCTGCTTACTGACAAGAAGAGAGATCTTGCACCGATCGACTGCACCATTCGTGATTAAGATGCGTAATAAGAGAATAAGTATAAGTAGGATTGATGGTTCCAATACAATCCCGGCCAATCATGCAAACAACTATGTTGCGCGCGTTAATGGATCGAGGAACAATAGTGCCAGCCAACCAAGGCCGGTGAGGATTGACAAACGTTTCTAGTTCCAGCTTGATATATAGATTTCAAAACTGAACTACCAAATTCGGAATCTTAAACAGAAGCTTCCACTGGAGAATCAGCATCAGAAGAAGAAAAAGAAGAAGTAGCAGATGCTGAAGATACCCTATCTGGGACAAATTTTGAGGTATCACACCTATATAGGGTTATCGTTTAATCCCAAAACCTTTTTTCTTCCAGAAGTAAGTGGGTTTTTAAAAAAGGGAAGCTATCCGGTAAAGCAAATCAATCTGATCTTTTTTGGCAAACAAACGTATATCTAGTATTAAATGATTTTAGCTATTAGTCTTTCCATTTTAGCTAGTATAGATAGTAGTATTAGTCTTTCCATTTTAGATAGTATAGATAGTAGTAGTCGGATAGTGGATACGAGTTAACGGATAACGGATATGGATGGTATTAGTAGTCTTTCTTCCTTTGTTCCTACCTATAGTAATAGTAACCTTTTAAAGCCTCTATACCCTATGTTTCTTACTCTAAAGGTTAGAAGGTTAGTATGTCTAGTGAGATTCAGCAGGTTTATGAGCAATGAAAGAAGCATCGATCGGAACGCCTAGCGCTTGCCCCTCTTCCTTTCTCTTTGCCACCTTGATCTAGCCCTCTCACTTGACTAACACATGGAACTATAATCTTCAAGTGACACATCCATCTCTCTATCAGCTGCCTATGATACGGGAAAGAAAGCTTCATTGAGTAGTCTGTGTGGGACATTCTTCGCTAGGTCTGGTATGGCTCGTTCTCTTCATCTCTTGGGTGGGGTAGGTTAAAGAAGTAGAGAAGATAGGGCATCTGAAGAAGAGAAGCAGAGGTTGATGGTGGGTGGGGTAGGGCCAAACAAGCTAAGCGCGAGGAGCAGAGCTAAGTAAGCAATAGCGCGAGATAGTTGAGTGAAGGGCGGGGAAGGTTGGGCTTTCGATCTCCTGCTGTGCGATAAAGGATAACTCTATTTTTTGCAATATATGCACATTTAACGGACATTGAGCGAAGAGTGAGTAAGATAAGAGACTACCGACCAAGTCAGCATTTTCTTCTCTTGCCAACTCTCCTATAGCTGAGTCTCATCTTTCGAATGTTGCTTTCGATTTATAATAATTTAATATCAAAAGTGATCCTGAATAGACTCTGATATATGCCTTATACTATAGGATCGATATGACTATTTGATAGAGAATAGTGAGATCATTTATGCAGGTCAGCTGAGCGATGCTTACTATATCGTGCATTACCGTGGTCATACTCGTAAATTGGATGATTGGAGTCCTCCTAGGTATTCTGCAGTTCAATTGTCTGCCGCTATTACAGCTTGTGCTCGTATTCATATGTACAAATACATTTCAAGATTTGACTGTTACTACACTAATATTGACTCTGCGATTCTAGGAGGTCCTCTTCCTGAAGATGAAATCTCTTCCACTGAACTGGGGAAGCTCAAGTTTAACGCCTTTGTCAAGGAAGGTATTTTCCTCACCCCTAAGTGTTATTATATCCAAACTCAGGATAATGTTGATATAATCAAGCACAAAGGTCTGGGTAAAGGGTATGTTGATTATGAATGGTTTAAGTCGCAACTCACTGATATTAATCAAAATAAGACAGTCAGCGTGGAGCGACCCTTCCAACTTGATTGGTATCAGTTAAAAATAATAAAAAATGAACAATCCTTCCGTTTGGCCACCAAAGTAGATCTCAAAAGGGTTCCTGTATTTAATCAAAATAAGCGTTGGGTAGACACACTACCTAAGAATGTAAGATACTTTGGTGAGTAAGCAGCCACTCTTATCCATTTGGAAGTAGATATGACGGAGGAGAAAGAGAAAGAAATAGCTACTCTGAAGACAGACCTTGCTAAACTGGATGAGAATCAATCGAAGTCTGAAGCCTTGACTAATGTCGTATAGACATTGAGGGGGACTTGTTAGTTGACGAAAAGTCATATATTCATTCACTTTACAATCGGGAGAGGTAGTGAATGAGATTTCGATACAGAGATTGTTGGATAGGATGAATGTCGTTAATGTAAACTAGATTGATACAAACACGTTTAAGTGAACGAAGTTAATCCCTAGGCAATAATTTCCTATAATTAGATTAATTAACTTAGTATTAGTATATAATTCATTTTAAAATTATAATTTTTATTGCCCAGATAAAATTAGGTTTTGATAATTACGGTACTTAATAATAATCTCAACCAATTCCTGTGGATATGAAAACCCCTACTCTTCCAATTCTATACTAAAACTTGACCCGTACACTTGCCGTGAAAGTGGCGAGGTGAAATTCCGCTACAAAGTTTTTGGCGCCGTTACAGGGGATTGTGTTTTAGATTATTGTTGATATTGTGAGTAAATAATTTGATTTTAATTTTGTCATTTATTTTGTTTTCTATTTCTCATGCAGGGTACTTGAAGATGTTAGATCAACAAGTATTGATGCATTTCTTTTAACAGGATTTTGAGTTATTTTACTGTGTTTGGGATCGATACAAGGAATTGTTGTTCCAGTTTCCGAACCATCATTTCCCAAGGGAGTGTCAACTACTGAACTTCCTCGACAGGTTATTAGCCACAACTAGAATGTGGGTTGAAAGAGGAAACGGTACTACATCTTTCGACCAACTAACTGTGGATGAAGCTTATTTGTTGTTGGAATTCATGGCTGGTTATGATTATCACTGTTGGAATTATTCAACGAGCTACCAAAGCTTAGGGGATTGTTTCACCACTATAAAGGCATGGATTGACACTCCGGTTCAAGATGTTGAGTCTTCCCCCTTGGAAGAAATTTTAGATGAATTTATAGGGGAGACTTAGGCATTTTGGAGGAAAACGAATAACAGGATCAATAAGCACGAGGATTATCTTGACAATATCAAGACGGTCTGGGCCGAAATTTATGTGACCGTAATGTCTCTTCAAATACAAATTGATTAGCTAATCTTCTTTATTAAGGCCGAGTTAGAAGTGGTGGCACTGGGAAATACAAACGCCATATCACGTAAAAGCCACCACGAGGAACCAAAAACGAGCAAAAGGAGCTTCGGAGAATTCAACTTTTATTACTTGAATGAAACGGGAACCCATGCCTGGATTAGAAATTATGATTCTTTACCATTGGATATCCAAATTGTGATGCCACCATCGATCCCAGACGATCATATCTACGATGATCCGATGTGGGTCACTTATCCTTCGTTGCCATTAGCAACGTTATTTCATGCCCACCAAGTACATAAGTCGGTGGAGAGTCAAGTTGAAAGTTTGGACCATATAATATCAAATCTTACCAATCTTGAGGGTGTATTAAATCTAGAGCCATACGTAGTGTTGTACGACACTTACCCTAGGTGGAAGACGCAATTTGATGATCACTTCTCCATATCAGGCCAATGACAATAAACCACGCGCTTCTTGGGAGGCAACCCAAGTCCAAAAATAAAATAAATCCATTACCACTGGCGCCGTTGCCGGGGATTGTGTTTGTAGAATTCAATTTTCGATAATCGCCACCAAGTTTTTGGCACTATTGCCGGGGATTGTGTTTGAGAGTTATTATTGATATTGTAAGTAAATGACCCAATTTTACTTTAGGCATTTCTTTTTTATATAATTTCTATTTTGTAGTTTGTTTTTATTTCTTATGCAGAGTACTTGGAAATGTTAGATTGACGGGTATTGATACATTCCATTCAACGGGATTTTGAGCCATTTATAGTGCTGGGCCATGCACATAAGCCGGAAAGGCGTGTCTTTGAAAGATTGAGCCGAACAAAGCAAAACCTCACGAAGATTGATGGCTTTCTAAGTATGCTAGGCCGAGGACATTAAACTACGCACTTCTTAGAAGGCAACCCAAGTTCTAAAATGAGTTAAATCCGTCAAAGCCGAATTTATTTGGAGGCGAGATTCTCTTGCCTCCTAGGTATGTGTTCTAAACCACCTTCATCAGCATGCTTAAATTTTATATGCTGATAATGATGATTGGGTTCGCTGAGAACACTGTCCACTTGAGTTTGGCGGTGATGTATAGGATATTAGTATGTTTTATTATTTTTCTCGTAGTGCATGTTTGTCTAGGTTAGTTTGTGTTTATTTGTTATTGTTGTGTACATGCTGAGTTTTGCGTTCATCTGGTCCGTTACCCGATGATGATATTACCCTCTAGTCGTTTTCAAGGTCAAGGGTAATACCCATGCAAATGTGTTCTGTGTGCTTGACAATGGATTTTGGTGAAAAATATTATAGATCCTAATTTGCACGAGTACATAGACTCAATGTATTTCTATTCAATTGATTAGAGGCTAATTATCGATTAGCTAAACTCATAACACTTTAAGGATTCTAGAACCTGAATGAGGGGAAGCTTGAGACGAAATCCTAGACGCGGTAGTTCAAGAGACATGATTTAGGCCTTCAATTTTAACGCTTGAATCTTTTCAATATAACCTAAAAAATTTATTCCCTCGTTCCCCTGTCGAAGCCGATAAACTTTTCAATTCTGAACTCTTATCAATACTCTGCTAGTTTAATTTTTCCAAACTATTGTCGCTAAGCCAAAAGGTCAAAATTGAGTGATATCAAGTAGCATAGACTAATGCTGACTTGAAGTGAGTGATTGGGGTTTCGGACGAATTATTATTGGTTCAGTATTAGTGTATTCACTTGTCATTCTCTTAAATTTCTTTTTGCACACTCCTAAAATTTTAGAAATTCGAATAAGTTTGGGGGTGTGTCACTCAATCCTTTTTGCACACTCTTAAAATTGTAGAAATTCGAATAAGTTTGGGGGGGTGTTAGGTCCAAAAAAAATTACATTCTTTTGACATATGAATACAAAGTTATTAAATTCTTATTCAAGGTTGTATTTATGTAGGGTTACAAGAGAAAGGTAGCGACAAGCGTTTGTGCCTTAGGTATCGTTCAATCTTAATGATTTTTTGTTTCTATTCCTATGATACCCTTGGTCGTTCTCCAAAGCTAAACCAAGCCCTATTGATCTCTATGAATATCCGAACCTATATTAGTGGAGAGTGGACTCCAATCATGCATATGAAAATCATAATCCTTTACGGTCTAAGTCATGAGTTTAGTTGGTGGATGATCCAATCCGGTCGTTGTATAGTTATATTATTGAGTCTTGCACTAACAAGTTTATAGGATCTAGAATGGTGTTCACCAATATTGCATGTTGAAATTTTAGAACCACATGATGTGTTTTACCGCCTGAACTCGATATGACTGGTTGTTGTTGAGGGAAAAATAAATAGGTCATTCGAAGAAGTCAAAACTCGTATCTCGTTATGTTTAGATTGTATTTAGGTTATTTTTTATTTCATTTAGTTGTGTTTTTCATTTTAGTGCGTGTGTTTTGCTCGAGGACTAGCAAAATTCCAAGTTTGGGGGTATTTGATAGGTGTAATCTACCTACATATTTCTAAGCTGATTTTGTTAGTTTTAGAGTATTTTTATAAGTATTTTATTACATTTTAACTATTTTTTATTCTTTTTTGTATAAATCAGGTGTGTGGGGTGAAAAGTCGTGAAAACGGATCATAACGATCAAATTGGACCAAGAACAGTAGAAGAACGATGTGACATCAAGCATAGAGGCATAATTCTGAAACCTAGCCCACCGCCTAGGCAATCAATATGCAGGATGGACCAAAATGTTACTGACATCCCACTACCTAGGCGATGAAAGAACAGGATGGTCCCTGATTCGATCGTTGACTTCACTACCTAGGCCGTGGCTTAACCGTCATACCCACTGCCTAGGCCGTGACTCTGCACAGCTGTTTTGATATTTTTAGATTTTTTTAGGATATTTTGCCTATATAATCCCCTCTACTCTATCATTTTTTTCCTCGCTTGCATGCTATCACCCTTAGAACATATCTAGTGGTGGATTGAGGAGTTTTAGAGGCCGAATATTAGAGTGGAGAAGGGATTATATAGGCAAAATATCCTAAAAATATCAAAACAGCTGTGCAGAGTCATGGCCTAGGCGGTGGGTATGTCGGTTAAGCCAAGGCCTAGGCGGTGAAGTCAGTGATGGAATTAGGTACCATCTTGTTCTTTCACCGCCAAGGCGGTGGGATGTCTATAACATTTTGTTCCATCCTACATATTGTTCTGAATGCCTAGGCGGTGGGCCAATTTTTAGAATTATGCCTCTATACTTGATTACACACCGTTCTTCGACCGTTCTTGGTCCAATTTGATCGTTTATGATATGTTTTCATGCCTTTTCTCCCCACACACCTGATTTATACCAAAAGAATAAAAACTAGTTAAAATGTAATAAAATAATTATAAAAATACTCTAAAACTAACAAAATTGGTTTGGAAATATGTACGTAGATCACACCTATCAACCACCGACTAGATTCTGAGGCGCGATTCTCTTGCCTCCCAGGTATGTGTTCTAAACCCCCGTCTTCATTATCATGCTTTACGCTTTCATCGGGATCACTAATAGGTTATTGTAGACACTGACTATTTTAAGTTTTGGGGTGATGTGTAGTATGTTTAGTATGTTTTATTGTTGTTAGTTATATAGTTTAAAAGTTTCATTGTTTTCATGTATGCATGTTTATTTAGATTAGTTTGTGTTTGTGTGTTGTTGTCGTTGGAGTTTTGTGTTCATCTGGGCCACTACCCAATGATGATATTATCCCCAACTTGTTTGTTGAGGTCAAGGGTAATGCCAATTCATGTGTGTTCTATGTGCTTGGCATGTCGTTTTGGTAAAAGTTATTGTGGATCCTAATTTGAACGAGTACGTAGACTCAATGTATAGTTATTCAATTGATTAGAGGTCGATTATCGATTAGCCAAACTCATGACAATTTAAGGATTCTAGAACCTGATTGAGGGGAAACTTGAGGCCAAATCCGAGGCGAGGTAGTTCAAGATACATGATTTAGGCATTCATTTGATTTGCTTGAGCCTTTGAAACCTACCTTACTATATGTTTATCCCTCATTACCCTGTCGAAGCCTAATAGTTGTTTCAATTCTGAACACATAACAAATACCCTGGCCGATAAAACATTTTCCTAACCTAAATCACTAAACTGAAGGCACAATTTGAGTGAATCAAGTTAGCATTCGTATATGCTACTTGAAGTAAGCGGTTAGGTTTAGGGTGAACTATTAATAGGTTCGATATTCGAGTACTCACTTGTCATTTTTTTTCCTTTTAACCACACCCGTGAAATTGTAATTGAATAAGTTTGGGGGCATTCATATATGCTACTTGAAGTAAGCGGTTGGGTTTAGGGCGAACTTTTAATTGGTTCAGTATTAGAGTACTCATTTATCATTTTTCTTTCATTTTAACCACAACCGTGAAATTATAATTGAATAAGTTTGGGGGGGGGGGGTTCGTTAAAAAAAAAACATATGTAAATATTGTTAAATTTTCGTTTCTTTTGATGAGTACGTCATTCTTAAATGATTGTTTAGGGTTATTTTGAATTAATCTATAGGCGTTTGAGTGTGAGTGTGCCAAGCATTGAGCCTTGGGTAACGTTAACTCGTTTTATATTCCCGATATACCCTTGGCCAAATGTTCCAAAACCAAACCAAGTCCTATTCATCTTGTTGAACTTCTAAGCCTACACTAGTGGAGAGTGGAACCTAGTTAGGCGTATAGATATCCTAATCCTTTATGATTAAGTAGTGAGTTTCGTTGGTGGATAATCCAATTCGATTATTGGATAGTTATATTATTGAGTTTCGCACACACACGTTGAAAGGATCTAGAATGACGTTTACCAATATTAAATGTCAAAATTCTAGAACATCACTTAGTGCGTTTTACCACCTGAAGTCGATATGATCGGGGGTTGTTGTGGGCAAACATATATTTTGGTCGATAGAAGAATTCAAAACTCGTATATCGTTATGTTGAGGTTGTTGATATTTAGGTTGTTTGTATTATTCAATTTAGTTGTGTTTTTCATTCTAGTGTGAGTGTTTTTGCTTAAGGACAAGCAAACGTTCGAGTTTAGGGATATTTGATAAGTGATTTATTCACCAACAAATCAAGTACTTTTAGATTCAAATATTTGTGCGTTTTCCAGCACTTTTGTTAGTTTAATGTGTTTTTGTATTGTTTTTTAGGTTTCTGAATAAATGGGTGAAAAGAGGCAAAGTCGGTACAGATGCAGTAACTACAAGGCCACTTCGGACAATGAGACAACTCAATTTTGGAAAAATGCAAAACATGGAAGTTGTATATCATTGGCTTAGATTTCTATAGGTTTTTGAATCATCTCAATCGGAGTTTCAGACGAGAACGTTATAGCCAAATTACCAAAGGGTGTCACCGCTGTAGAGGTGACACCACAGCCGCGGCAGTCAAACAACAGAGAGTAGCTAAACTCTCTGTATTTCCACCGTCGCGGCGGTTAGACTGCTAACAGAACAAATATTTTGAGATATTTTAGGATATTTTGAGATATTTTGATTCCTATAAATATCGTCCCTCTTCTCTCCAAACACGAGGTTGACGTTTTCGGGAGTCTTGCGAGCTCCAAGGCCATTCGACCAATAGAAGATCACCACGTGAAGAAAGAGGAAGCATTCTCGGAGTGGTTTTAGCGACGAATGTTCAAATAACGGCTAAGTCTCCTCATTTATCTCTTCAATTATTAGTTCGTTGAATGTTTGTATATGTTTAGCTCATTTTTAGGTGTATTTAGGGCTACAGCCATGTGTATATTGTCTAGGGCTGATGTAATTCACGAACACATCATTTATATAAAATCTATTTTTCGTTAATGGTTGTTCATGTTTATCCAATTGTGTTGGCCATTTTTTCTTGTTGGTTATGCTTGTTATGATATACTGAGAATACAGGTTTTACAGTCGGGAAAGGTTACCCCGGATTTGGACTAGGGTTTAAACACAACGTGACAATCTAATAACCCGGGAGGGAGTTATAAAGTGCACAATCCGTGACGTTGAGGCAAGACTCATGTGACCTAGTGTCATATAGACATTGAGGGGCACTTTTTTGTTGATGCGAAGTCAGATATTCATTCACTTTACACTCTAGAGAAGTAGTGAATGAGATTTCGATACAGAGATTATCGGATACGATAAACGCCGTTAATGTAAACTAGATTGAAATGAACACGTTTAAGTGAACGAAGTTAATGCCTAGACAATAATTTCCCATAAACGTCATACCACTATATTAGTATAATTAGATTATTTGACTTAGTATTAGTATATAATTAATTATAAAACTACAATTTTTATCGCCTAGATAAAATTAGGTTATGATAATTACGGTACTCTATAATAATCTCAACCAATCCCTATGGATATGACAACCCCTAATCTTCTAATTCTATACTAAAACTTCACCCGTACACTTGCATTGAAAGTGACGACGTGAAATTCTGCCACCAATTGCTACTAAAAATCACAACAGCGTTGCTAAACCAGAACACTTGTGCTATTGCCACAAGTCAAGACCTACCCAACTGGGAGAATAGCCTCGAACCTAAGGAAAATCCAATTCTAAGGGATAGTTTAAAGATATGGAAACAACTAGACTACATAAGACAATCTATTAATGAGATCAAATAGGTTATCTGGACCCTTACCTATCTAAAACACCAGCCATTCATCTCTACTCCATATCCTAAATGTTCTCCACAAAACCGTAGTCAATTACCAACCTCAATTCAATTACCTCATTAAATATTCAAGTCTACCTGATTCAGGACATGGTTCACCTCATTTGATGTGCCACTCTCTCTCAAGCTTACTACTACTGCCTCAAGAAAAAACTATTAGAACCTATTCCCGCTAACCTAGGAAACCCTCAAGATCAAAGGTTTAACCATCATATTTTATACCAATATTACACTGGAATGACTGGTCACCACACGAATCAGTGCCAAAACCTCAACAACCATGTTGAGGATCTCATCTAGGAAGGGATCATAAGCATCTCAGGAGAAACCCTGACCATCAAAGAATAAGGGGATAAACGTCTATATCTTCGTCTCTTTTAGTTTCTTAAGTACTTTCTAGTGAACTATGTATTATCCTATATTCCTATATACTACATCTACAAATAAAAAAAAATGCAAGATTATTTCATATAAGATTGACTAAGGTTGTCATACTCTAACTTTCATAAATTAATCTACTTATCGTAATCCACATACCGCGAACGATGAAAATAATGATAATGATATAATTTCAATACTAAATTAGACCATTATGCATAGGAAAAATGTTAGAATAAATATCTTCTTTCAACAAAACGATGGTGAGTTATTAATAAAAAATAAAAAATAAAAATCTGAGAACGTTAGAAAGATAACCTACGAACCCTGATTGCGAAATCGCTACACATGTTCCAACCTGGGCGTTTCCAAGTAATCTTAAAGAAATATGGAAGACTTCCTTAACCAGAATGAATGAAGAAATATCTCGAAGACCTACCATACGAAGAATGATAGATAAAGTCTTAGAGCCATAACCTATCTACAAAAAAAAAAATTCTTGAAAGATTTGGTAGATGAACAAAATGAAGACTAACTAACATAAGTTATGACTTTATCTAGGCAAAACCAATTTGGAGGCACAATGTACGGCATAGTGTTTGTTTTGCGCTCGCGTATTGACTACTCACAAGTGCATGAGGTCTAGTTTTAATATAGTGGATCTTTAAGATCGGATATCGTTCCCATAGGGACGGGTTGAATAAGTTGAATACCGTAATTTTCATAGTCTCATATTATCCAGATGGTTCAAGAAGTTATTTAAAATTAAATTAATTAAAACTAAGCTAAACTATAATTAGTGGGTTAATTCTAACTAAGTTGATTACCTAGGGATTGATTTCGTTTACTTAATACATGTTTGATTTCGTTTAGTTAACAATAACGAAGTTTAGGGTATCTTACAATCTCGGTTTTAAAACTCCTCCGCCACCTCTTTTGAGGGTAATACAGGGGAATACGCAACTTCGTGTCAATGAAAAGGTCTCCCTCAATGTCTTAACGACTCTAGGCTGCGTGAGTCTTGCCCCAACGTCATCGATTACACACTAACTAACGCCTTCCCGGGTCGTTAGATCGTAACGATATGTTTACCCTAGTCCGAATCCAGGGTTACCTCTTCTGAGCGTCAAACCCTAGATTCTCAAATACAACCCTAATACCTTAACAAGAATATTGAAGTTTTCATAAAATGATAAACACAATTGGATTTAAGGCAAACAACCATTAAAGAAACATATATTAAACCAAACTAGTATTTACACAACTACATCGATCCCTAACTAATGTTTCTCTAATCTAATATGATCTTAGCCATTGAAACATTAAACCAAGAGATGTTCATCAACATTTAAAATAAAATATTAAACTACAAAGAGAGAAACAAAGAGAGAAAGATCAAATCTTAAAGTAGAGTGATATATTCTCGCCAAAGATCGATCTGCCAATGTTTCCTCTTCTCCAGATGATGAATATCGTCTTCAAGAATGGCTAAGAATCAAGGACTAAGGGTTAGGGACATTTGATGCTCCAAAAAGTCTTCAATGGAAATGGGGGAAAAAAAATTAATAGGTGCAAGATTTCAAAATATATGAAAATATCTTCTTTGTTGTATAGAGGTCACCGCTGTGGCCGTGGGAGTCACCGCTGTGGCCTTGGGTATATCGGTTAGCTCATAGATATTTTACCCCCACAGCGGTGGAACAATATCCAAACTCTTTAATCTTTCACTGCTGCGACGATGAGACTTGTTCAAATTCGGCACTCTCTGCAATCTCACCGTCGCGGCGTTGGCTCTTGTGATCTTGAAACCTTGTTTCTTCACCATTTTTCCACCATTTTTGCTCGTTTATCGCTTGTTTGCGTCCCTAGACCTGAATTACATAAAAAATAAGAAAAACACATTTAAATATAATTAATTCACTCAAAAACTATCAAATCCATCTTAGAAGTAGATAGGTATTTTATATCTATCAATTACCCCCAAACTTAGAATTTTGCTAGTCCTCGAGCAAAACACCTTAACACTAAATTAAACTAACTACCCTAATTAACTGACGACTAATATAAAAATGAAAAACTTTAACAAAGAAGAAGTATACGCATGCGAGTTCCAAATTCAATCGAAGAAACCAAGTTAGTCCTCCCTCAACAGCCCTCAATTTGATCAAGTTTCGGGAAATAATACACACCAAGTGGTGTTCTAGAATTCCAATACTCAATATCATTAAAAACCATTATAGATCCATTTTAAATGTGTGTGTGTGTGTGTGAGCTCAAATGTGTAACTAACCAAACTCCAGATTGGATCATTTAGTAGATAAGCTCATGACTTAAACCTTAAAGGATTCAGGAAAACCATATGCTTGACTGGGCTTGACTATCCACTAATGTAGGTTCGGACATTCACAGAGATCAATAGGGATTGGTTAAGCTTTAGAGAACGACCAAGGGTATCACAAGAATAGAAAATAGAAAATCGTTAAAGATTAAATGATACCCGAGGCACAAACGCTTGTCACTATCTCACTCTCTTGTAACCCCATATTGAAAATACAACCCTGAACAAGAATTAAAGAACTTTGTATTCACTTATCACAAGAAATGGAATTAAAAACTATATTCACATAGTTGATTTTTTTTATTTTTTTTTAGACACATAACACACCCCCAAACTTATTCGAATTTCGACAATTTTAGGAGTATGCAAAAAGAATTACATAACACAACCTCAAACTTATTCGAATTTCTAAATTTTTTTAGGAGTGTGCAAAAAGGAATTTAAGAGAATGACAAGTGAATACACTAATACCAAATCCATAGAAATTCATCCGAAACCCCACCTGCTCACTTCAACCAGCATAAACTAATGCTAATTTGATTTCACTCATTTTAAAACTTAGGATTAGCGACAATGGTTTGGAAAAATTTAATTGGATTGAGTATTGAAATGATTATCAGCTTCGATAGGATAACGAGGGATTAAATTTTTTTCAAGTTAGCTTCAAAAGGTTCAAGCGATAAAAGTGAAGGCTTAAATCATGCCTCCGTAATTACCTCACCTGTAATTTTGCCTCAAGTCTACCCCAAATCAAGTTCTAGATTCCTCTTTTCTGTTATGAACTTATTACTGAATAATCAACGTCAATTCATTCAAATAATTATACACTGAGTCCATGCGACCGTGTGATTTAAGAATCATGATAATTTTTACCTAATCGACATGCTAAGCACACAAAACACACATGAATGGCATTACCCCCGACCTTGATATACAATTAAGAGATAATTTTCATCATTAGGAAACGGCCCTAGACAAATTCAACAACTCATCAAGCATATACGACTACATACATACATAAAACTATATTAAATCTAAATACTAACATACATAAACTAACTAAGCATTTAACATGCAAAAACGTGAAAATTAAACTACAACTTAACTATTTTATTAAAGTCTACATAACATAAAACAATTAAATTAAATACAACAAATAAAAAAAAAAATTGTTCATCTTTCTTCTACAAAAACACAAAAATAGATGAACACCCCCCCAAACTTAAACATGGCAGTTTCCACACTGTCTAGTAGCAAACCCAATAACAATTTATAGCATTAATAAACAAAATATTGGGTTTGAACACATACCTAGGAGATAAGACATAGGAGTCTTACCTCCTACTGTCCACCTGGGGAAGGATCATCACCATCACTATCATGTCAGAATGGAAACTATGGCAGTTGCAAAAGGTGCGGCGGCGGCACCTGCGGCATAGTAAAAAAAGAATGCATCTCGATGCCAAGGACCTCGCAAATAAACCGATTTACTTGATCTTAATAGCGTTCGTACTGATCTTGGTATGTCTATAGCTTGTATTGCCCTATCCGAAGATTCTAGAGTTCTTGATAAACTTGGTCCCCGTCGATCTCGGCCTGTTTGGGTGCCTCGAGAGCTAGATCTTCAGAATGCCCTGCCTCGTCTCTCACTTGCGCTTCTTCGTCTTTCGCTCCTCTCGATGTCTGGCCTTGAGCGCTCCCCTTCCACATCCTTGAAATAATGGCCGCATCGAGGGGATTAATAGGATCCAATGGGCTATCCTCCGGGATCATCACCCTCGATCGCCTAAACAACTCTGTGAGTAGGTTTAGAAAGGAGAGGCCTCCTTTGGTTATCTGCTCGGTATGCAGAATTGAAGAATGTACATAAAGTCTGATGTCGATCGGTTTACCCCTCAGGATAGAATATAAAACAATGGCCCACTCCTTTGATACATCCGACAGGTAAGAAGTCGGGATCAGGCTGCCACAGATGAAGTGGTACCATATCTTCGGCACCGGCTTTAGGAACTTAGAAGAGAATGTGGCTTGATTCGGCCCTGTGACGGTCCATTCGACATTGCCCATAGTCAGGTCTCGAATCACGTCTCTCATACTTGGTTGGTATCCTGGATATGGCTCTTCAAAAGGCGGTAGTAGTCCAAATCCCAATATCTCATTGAATGTTTCAGGAGTAAATAGGATAATCTTTCCGCATACCATTTTCTGGTTCTGTTCAGCTTCAGTGAGGTTGGCGTAGAACTCCCGGACTACGGAGACCTCACCGAAGGAAGGCAATTTGCAAAAAGACTCCCATAATCGGCTATGAATGACATCCCAGAATTCCTCCGATAGACACTCGATTGGCCCAAATCCCTTTTTCTTTATGCATGGCCTCTTAAACTCATGTTGAATGAAGTACTCCTCAGCCACTTTTGAAACGAATTTGGTGGAATCAAAGTCAGGAACTGACCCGGACCCTTCACCACATGCTCTTTTTGTAGAAACCTTTTTTGGCATGGTTCCTAGCAACAACATTCAAAAACGAGAACAACCCAATCATATACACATAATGAAAACAAAGCCTCGAATTAACACTATCAAGAACAAGGTCTAATTTCAACACACATACACCCATTGAAACGATTTGAACAAAATACTAACAATGTAGCATGCATTTTCCATTCACACAATTAAACAATCCAAAACAACTAAGTTTATCACCAAAAATCAAATGAAAATCCCTTATAACATAAAAATCATGAAAAATAGAGGTTTAAGGGGTAGAGCACAATCCACAATCAACGATTTTTCAGATAATACTATAAATCAATCAAATATTTCAACAAATACATAAAATTAGATGCTTAAACACTTACTTATTGAGAAATGGCAGCCCAAACGATAGAAAATTGAAGAAATCACACCGTCATGCCTCAAACCCTAACTTTTTCGAAAATGGGGAGAAATCGGATGTTTGGAGAAGGATTTGTGGTGGAAATCACAAGTTTTGTTAAGATAAGGATGATTTAGAGGGTTGGAAATGGTTTGGAGGGATGGGTTTAGAGAGATTTGAGAGTTCTTGAAAAGGATGTGGCGTTTTTGTTTTAGCGGGTTGGTTTAAATCAATAGATGCCTCACCGCCGTGGTGGTGTGAGCACCTTTTTAAAACCAAATGTTTCTTCTATTTCACCGCCTAGGAGGTAGGAGTCACCGCCTCAGCGGTGAAGCGCCTTTTTTAAACCAAAACTTTTTGTTACTTCATCGCCTCGGTGGTGAAGCGTTTGTGCTGAAACTTAACTTATTACATTTTCACCGCCTCGGTGGTGCGTTTAGCACCTCGGCAATGTGCCTGCTTCTGGATTTTCATTTTTTATTCAAGTTTTCACACAAAGGCTCCACACCATGCATTTTCACTTTGCTTTTCAACGATTTTAAGTGCGAAATACATCTCCGAATATCCTCACTCCTTAATTTACCTCCAAACACGCTCCAAGACCATTTCGGCCTCCAAAAAAAATTAATAGCAAAAATCGGGTAAAAATTGATACCCTCAATTTTAGATTAAAAAAAAAAATGTAACCTACTTGATTTAACGTCCCTAGCTGGACTTGGTTAATCATTTTTCACCAAAATCCCTCATAGACAAGGAATTTGGTGAAAAATGCTCTGTTAGATCACGATTCATGGTATTGAAGTTGGATTCTTGTCTTTCTCCTTATCCTTTTTAACTTACACTTAATCTGGGGATCAAGAGTCAAGAATTTCAACTTCTTCTACGATGCATGCACTATTTGATCACAACAAATTAACAAAATCATTAAAAAAAAATAAAAACTAAAGAATTATCTAGATTAATATTCAACTCCTTAGTCGCCATATCAACCAATTCAACACTATCCCTGGTAACGGCGCCAAAAACTTGTACGGAGTAGCGTTTATTTCATGCTCGCGTATTGACTACTCACAAGTACATGAGGTCTAGTTTTAATATAGTAGATCTTTAAGATTAGATATCATTCCCACATGGACGGATTGAATAAGTTCAATACCGCAATTTGCATGGTCTCATATTATCCAGATGGTTCAAGAAATTATTTAAAAGTAAACTAATTAAAACTAAGTTAAACTACAATTAGTGGGTTAATCCTAACTAAGTTGATTACCTAAGGATTGATTTCGTTCACTTAATACATGTTTGATTTCATTTAGTTAACAATCATGGAGTTTATGGTATCCGATAATCTCGGTTCTAAAACTCCTCTGCCACCTCTTTCGAGTGTAAGATGGGGGAATACGCGACTTCGTATCCATGAAGAGGTCCCCCTCAATGTCCTAATGACTCTATGCCATGTGAGTCTTGCCCCAATGTCATCGATTGCACACTAACTAACTCTCTCCCGGGTCATTAGATCGTAACGATGTGTTTACCCTAGTCTGAATCCAAGGTTACCTCTTCCGAGCGTCAAACCCTAGATTCTCGAATACAACCCTAATACCTTAACTAGCATATTGAAGTTGTCATAAAATGATAAACACAATCGAATTTAAAGCAAACAACCGTTAAAGAAACATATATTAAACCAAACTAGTATTTACACAACTACATTGATCCCTAGCTAATATTTATCTAATCTAACATGATCTTGGCCATTGAAACAATAAACCAAGAGATATTCATCATCATTTACAATAAAACATTAAATTACAAAGAGAGAAACAAAGAGAGAAAGATCAAATCTTAAAGTGGAGTGATCTACTGTCGCCAAAGACCGATCCGCCAATGTTCCTCTTCTCCGGATGATGAATATCTTCTTCAAGAATGGCCAAGAATCAAGGCCTAAGGGTTAGGGATGTTTCTTGCTCCAAAACGTCTTCACTAGAAATGGGGGGGGAAAGGTTTTATAGGTGCAAGGTTTCAAAAATATCAGAAAATATCTTCTTTGCTGTGCAGAGTTCATCGCCACGGTCATAGGTATGTCGGTTAGCTCATAGAAATTTTACCGCTGCGGCGGTGGACTTGCTCCGCGATGGTGGAACAACATCTAAATTCTCTGATCTTTCACCACTGCGGCGGTAGCCTTGCACTGTGGTGGTGGGACTTGTTCAAATTTAGCACTCTCTGCAATCTCACCGTCGCAGTGGTAGTTTTTTCACCGCGGCGGTGGCTCTTGTGATCTTGAAACCTTGTTTATTCACCATTTTCACTCGTTTATCACTTGTTTGCGTCCCTACACCTGAATTACATAAAACTAACAGAAACACAATTAAATATAACTAATTCACTCGAAAACCACCAAATTCGGCTTAGAAGTAGATAGGTATTTTACAGATATCACGCAACAAAAAGCCATCTTGAAAACAAAAACAAGAAGAACCTCACATAATTGAATACATTTGAGACTAGAAGAGAATGATAACCCTTATTGAACAAATGGGAAAAGTAGTTAGGATAAGGGTAAAGCCCACAAAGACATCGAGACTAACTCAAAATACCCTAATCCTTTAAAAATGTAAAATTATGAAAAATAAGTGTTCATAGAAATAAGAAAGATCGGTATCAGAAAGTTTCTAAACACTGATGGGTAACACAGAATCCATTAGGTTAATCACGCTCTCCGTACAATCCAAGTATTAAGTCTTAGGGGTGTCTGAACACCTAGTGACTTGGGCCAACTAGATCGGGATCACTATCTAAAGCTCGCTACATGGATTATGTAGGAAGTATGAGTCCTTACTTGCTAGATTGAAAGAAAACAGAAAGAAAAAAAATTATCTTAATATTATTAGGACAGAATAATACTTGTCAGTTGTCATTGACTAACACTTGTTTCTCCATCACTTCTATTATTACTCTTTTGAGTCATCTCGGGAAGGACCATCACGCTTACCCCCAGTCCAAGACGAAAGAAATGAAGCAAAGCCATAGATGAAGCCTTGAGTTACATATAGGGCCTCGGTAATCTCAATGACAATTTTAGAAACTATCAATATCAGAACTTGATGGAATTGTAGCTAGACAAGCTCCTAAACTAATAACTACAGGTACTCAGTCTAAATTACTATTTAACTGATAAAAACAACAGCAACTAAGCCTTTATCCAAATTATATAGGGTTAGCTACATGAATCTATTTATGTTATAGGGATCGATCATGGGCCATCCCCTCGGTCAAGTTTAATTTCATTAAATCAATTCTAATAGTCTCGTCTGATGTATTCTTAGGTCTACCTCTCCCTTTGGTAGCCCACTACACTTGAATTAAATCACATTTTCTCACTGGTGCTTCAATGGGTCTTCTATACGCATGTTCAAACCATCGTAAATGATTTTCTCTAATTTTCTTTTCGATGGGTGCTATTCCTAAATTCACTCTAATAGTTTCATTCTTAATTTTATCCATTCTCATTTTTTCACTCATCCACCGCAGCATCCTTATTTCTGTTATCCATATTTTCTGGACATATGTCATTTTTTCCACCTAACATTCTGAATAATACAGAAGCGCTCTTCTTATAGCAGTTTTGTAGAATTTTACTTTAAGTTTTAATAGAATCCTACGATCACAAATCATCCCAACTACACTCCTTCACTTTAACCAACCTGCCTTGACTCTATGCATATTATCATCCTCAATTTTTCCATTGCTCTGAATCATTGAACCTAAATATCTAAAATAATCAACTTTTGGCACCTTCTCATCTCCAATTTTGACTGTAACAACATCTCAAGGTATTACTAAAATTGCAATGCATGTATTCATTCTTGCTTCGACTAACCTTCAAACCTTTAGACTCTAAAGATTCTCTCCGTCTTTGTAACTTAGTATTAAGACATATTCTACTTTGTCACCTAATACTATGTCAGTCGCAAACAACATACTCCAGGGTACTCTATCTTGAATATGTTTGTGAGCTCATCCACAACAAGAATGACGATATAAGGACCTAAAGATGATCCTCAATATAATCCTATATTAATAGGAAATGAACAATTATATGCTCCTCTTGTTCGAACACTAGTGACCATACATTCATACATATCCTTAATTACCTCGATGTACACGTTGGACACCTATTTCTTTTCTAGCACCCACCACAAAACTTCTCTAGGTACATGATCATAAGCCTTTTCCAAGTCCACAAATACCATATGTAAATCTTTCTTATTTCTCTATACTTTTTCATTAATCTCCTAAGTAAATAGATAGCTTCAATGGTTGATCGGTTGGGCATAAATCAAATTGGTTCTTTTTTATGGTCATTTCATGTCTTATTCTATATTCTATCACCCTTCCCAAAAGTTTCATAGTGTGACTCATAAGTTTTATACCTCGATAGTTTATGAAACTTTGAATATTCCCTTTATTTTTATAGATGTGCAATAAGATACTCCTCTTTCAGTTGTCAGGCATTCTCTTAGTCCTCAAAATGTCATTAAAAAGCCTCGTTAACCACTCTATCCTAATATCTCCCAAACAATTCCATGCCTCTATAGAGATTTCATCTAGACCTATGGATTTTCTATTCCTCATCTTCCTCAGTGCTATTATAAGTTCAAGAACCCTAATTCTTCTCTAAAACCTATAAATCATATCTAAAGATTAGCTAGGAAACTCTAGTCTACATTCCCCGTTGTTCTCATTAAATAAATTATAATAATAACTTCTTCATCGTTCTATAATCTCTCTATCCATCACCAGGACCTTTTCCTTAGTGTATTTGATGCATCTGACACTTCCATGATCTCTAGTCTTTCTTTCATGTCACCTAAAAAGTTTAAATATATCCCTTTATCCCTTTTTTGTGCCAAACTTTTGGTATAAATAATCGTACGCCCTAAATTTTGCTTCCTTAATTACTTTTCTCACCTCCGTTTTTGCATGTTTATACTTATCCAAACTCTTCCTACTTTAACATTTTTACCATTCTTTATAGGCTATTTTGATGTCCCGAATAGCTTTTTGGACCTCCTCATTCTACCACCAACTTTCTTCATATCGTGGTCCTCCTTCTCTGTAAACTCCTAAAATCTTTCTTCCTATCTCTCTAATCTGACTAGCCATACCACTCCATATTTTGTTCACCTCCTCATGTATTTTTCATAACTTATTTCTAATTCTATTTTTAAACAACTCTATCTTTTCACCTTTTAGATCTCTCCAACATATCCTTGTATGCCTACTTATCTTAGACTCTCTTTTCCACCCCAAAAACTTTAAATCAATTTCCATCAATCTATGTTGGGTAGAAACACTTGCTCCGGGTATGAATTTACAGTCCTTACATATTAAACGATCACACATCCTAGTAAGGACAAAATCTATCTGGTTATTCCTCTGTCCACTCTTAAATGTGATAAGGTGTTCATCCTTCTTTCTGAAACATGTATTTCGAAGTGTTGATCCTAAGATTTTGATGGACAATTAAATGTTGATGTTTTTGGTAGAACTAACGGATTTATTTATTGTTTCAGTTTATAAGTTTCATTGAAGATATTATCATGAAGAAATTTAGATGAATGCTAAATAGATACTAAAGAGACTGACAAAGATAATGGATATTAAGAAACCGAAGACTTTAAATAACCTAGGGAATAATAACTCAGGTTAAATTTTTACTCTTAATGTATCCCAGTTAGGATCACACACGACAAAAACTATTTTTACAATTATGTGTGTTTTCAATAGGATCCTAATTAGTTAACATACTTGCTCCTATGTGAAATTGAAGAAGAAATATTGATTTAAGAAAGATTTGATTAAAATTGAATTTAAGTGTCAGTGGAGTTAACCAAGAAAAGAAATTGGTTAAAGGAGCAAAAAATGTGAAAAAAATTAAATTAAAAAATGAATTAAGAAAGGAGTACAACAGGATTAGTCGACCTGCCTAGAGGAATCAGTTAACCAATGAGAATATGTTGGAATTATGTAGTCTCTGAATCGATAGGTCGACTTATGGCATTTGATTGGTCGACCTATGGGAATTAGCTGAACTCTCTGAATCATTCGGTTGACAGTTAAGTCGACCTATGGCCAAAAGAGAAACTCTCTGAATCGTTAGGTCGACAGACATAATTGACAGGTCGACTTGTTAAACTCACTGAATCATTCAGTCGACAGACGAATAAACAGAGGTCGACCTATGGATGAAGAGTTTTTGGCTTGCGCGACATCCTAAATCGGGAGGTCAACCTATGCTTTTTGGTAGGTCAACCTATAGTTGGGTTTTAGAATTTGTGGAATTTCAGAATTTATTCAAGAAACTATTTGTTATTTGTTTACTTGATTGAGAGATCTTAGGGATATAGATTTATTAAAGATATAATACTCCTATTTGAATATCCCTATTGATATGATACATAAAATTAAAGTGTTTCTCAAATTGATCCTTTTAATACTTCTTATCTTATTAATTTGAGTTTGAAATTTTTTTGAGGGACTCAATTGAATGTTTTGAAAGCTATATTTATGAAATTATACCTAAAATGAAATATAATGATATATGGGGTCTATAGGTGCTTTCTAGATACTTATCATTTAAAAACTAGCCGTTAGAGAGCTTATTTCAATTCCCTATATATAGACCTGCGGATTTCACATAATAAAGATATAACATCAAGAACTATTTAGTTTCTAAGATTTTCTAAGTGTCATCATTCTGATATTATTTTTAGAGATCAAATTGTGAGATCAATTGTTGATATGTTCTTGAGTTAAAGTGTTGTTTGTGTTAGCTTCACCGAGTTGAGCTGTCTAGCATTTCAATCTATAATTCTTCGATGTTATCTTCGTGAGATCTTTCCAAGCTATTAGTCTTTATCGCGTATTTATTTTTCTATATTTTCTTGGTTAATAAGATCTTGATAAAATCATTTTTTGAACCTTAAATCACATAAAAATATTTTAAAATTATTTTTGGTGAAAATCTGATTACATACTTATTTGTGTACTACTCATATCTATTATAATCAGATTTTTATGTTTTCTTGGTGAAAGTGTTCCAAGCTTATTCTAAATTGTGTTTATTATTGTTATTATCACTTGCTTGGATAATTGATCTTCTGAAATCGTTTCTAAACTTTAAAAGCATAAAAAAAACATCTTTTAAAATAATTTGTGTGATAATCTGATTACGTACTAAATTTTGTGTTGCCCGTATTATTTTTATAATCAGATTTTTATTTCTTCACTTAATTCTATCACTAGTAATTATTAGTACATTAATTGAGTTTAAATTGATAGAAGTTCCGAGTGGGAAGAACTTATCAATTTTATTGAAATTGGTGAGTTGTGTGTCGAATTAGATACGATTGGGAGTATCTAATCAAGGGTAGCTTTGGCTTTAAATCTCTTTAGGTGAAGAGATTGAGGTTTGATCTTTACATAACTACAAAAAGGTTAGGTTACTCATTTCCCTTAAAAAGAGTTAGGTATGATTCTTCCTAATTATGATCAATTGTGAGTAAATTATAAAGGTTCCACCCTTACCTGGGAAAATGATACTCGGAGTGATTGTGAGGTTTAATTCTTAGCCTAAGGTATAAAAGAATTAGGTTTGATTCTTAGCCTGTGAAAGGATTAGGTTAGTCTTGAGCCTAGGAAAAGAAAGCTGTAAAGGTTGATTCTAAGCCTAGGAAAAGAATCATTGTGTAAATGTTTGGTTCCTACATGTTTAAAGGAATCTTAGTGATTAATGGGTGTGACTATGTATGGAGCTCGGGGAACTGGATTAGCCAAGAATAGCTTGTCAAACCCGTGTAAATTTCTGGTGTGCTTCTTTCTTTACATTATTTATATTTTATTGTTTGGGTGTCCACCTAGTTGATAATATATTTCCGCTGCTATTAAGATAATAACTAATTTAGGGTAAAAATTAATTATTTGAATTTTTGAAGTATTATTATTTGAATATAATTATCGCAATAAGTTTTGAGCGCTATTGCCGGGGATTAAAAGTTAGAAATTAAGTTGATATTACTACCAGTAACTCAATCTTAATTTAGACATTTTTGTTTTTTTAGTTTGATCTTTTTCTTTGGTTGTGGTAGTTGAAAGTGTATGTGACAAAGTCGTAGCTTAGAAGTTCTTCATCTTGATCTAGAAGTTAAACGCACACTAAGGAGATTAAGGAGGAAAATGAGAGACTAAGCTCAGGAAATAGCTGACGGTGGTAATAACCATCTACCACAACAACCGCCGATACCTCAAGCAGCACCACAACAATAGAAACGGGTCCATCAAGATTCTTTTAGACCTGTTGTGAATAATAATTACTCAGGAATTCGAAAGCAACCAATCAATGCCAGCAATTTTGAGTTGAAACCAACCTTGATTAATATGCTTCAACAAAACCAATATGGAAAGCTTCCACATGAAGATCCCAATATCCATTTGGCAACTTTCTTGGAGATATACGACACCGTGGAGATTAATAGAGTCCCAGAGGATATCGTTCGACTAAGTTTATTCCCGTTCTCTCTTCGAGACCGAGCTAGAGGTTGGTTCCAATCTATACAAATGGGAAGTATCTCTACTTGAGAGGAACTATCCTAGAAGTTCCTCACTAAGTACTTCCCACCATCGAAGACTTCACAATTGAAAGGTAAAATTGCCATCTTTCACCAAAAGGATAATGAGCCACTCTTTGAGGCATAGGAACAGTTCAAGGACATATTGAGAAGATATCCCCAACACGGGTATCAAGATTGATTTTAAATCCAACTCTTTTACAATGGGTTAGATAGACAAACTAGAATGATTGTGGATACTACATTCGAGGGTTCTTTGTAATCTAAAACTCATGAGGAATCTCAAGAGTTATTGGAAGATATGGAGGCCAATAATTTTCAATGGCCCAATGAGTGCAATATGGAATGAAAGGTAGCTGGCATTCATGAGGTTGATCATTAGTAGCGCGTAAATACGTTGTTTCTTTCACCGCAAGTGTACAGGTCAAGTTTTAGTATAGATTGGAAGAGTTAGGGGTGTCGTATCCACAAGGATTGGATTAGATTATCGTTGAATACCGTAATTGTCATAACTTAACTTTATTTAGGCAATAAAAAATAGGTTTTTGTTTGTAAATACAAAATACTTATTGCATTAATTAATTAATTAAACTAATTATACTATAATACTAATATGAGACATTTAGGGGAATGGATTATCTAGGGATTAACTTCATTTACTTAAATGTATTTGATTTCGTCTAATTTATATTAACGGTATTTTACCAATTCGACAATCTCGATGTCATAAACTCACTCACTACCACTCCTGAGTGTAAAGTGAATGAATATGTAACTTCGTGTCAATGCCAAAGTCCTTCTCAAGTGTCTATATGACACTTAGTCACATGAGTATTTCCCTAACGTCATGGATTGCCCACTTTCTAAAGCCCTCCCAGTTCATTAGATCGTCACGTTGTATTTCAACCCTAGTCCAAACCCGGGGTTACCTCTCCCGAGTGTCAAACCCTGATTTCTAAATATATCTAAACAAGCATATAATTGATATACAAGTATGGTAAACACAATCGAATAGCGAAGAACAACCGTTAAAGAAACACAATTCAAACAAACGACATTTTCATAAAATATGTTAAAATCATAGATAATCATTGTTTAGCCAATGGCCATAACTGTATATACAATAACAAACGAGCTAAACATGCTCAAATAGACTACCAAAGTTAAGAAATAAAGAAAGAAATGAAAGAACATAGCCGTTATCCGAAGATCCAACGCTAAAACCACTCCGATATCGTTTCTCCTTCTTCGCTTTATGATCTTCTTCTTCAGGTTTGAATGAGCTCCCCCAAAAACTCTCAAGATTATCCTCTATTATCCTTAATCAGGTCTAATGGCCAGAAATATAAGAGGAGGCAAGGATATGGGAATAAAAAATATCTCAAAATATCTAAAAAAAAACACACTTAACAGGTGCAGGGTTCACCACTGCAGCAGTGGATATGTTGGCAGTGGTCATCGCTGCAACAGTGGCTTGATCACTACAGCGGTGGTTCATTAATGGGCACTCCATTGTTTCACCATTGCAGTGGTAGACAAACAGAGTGAAACTGAGCTCTCTATTGTTTCACCATTGTAACGGTAGACAACTTGGAATGTTTCATCATTTTTCTATCGTTCTTCTACCGCCATTCCACCGATTAGCTTGATTTTCAACCATTTTAGCTCATTTTCATCCTAAACACCTAATTTATACAAAAACAAATAAAAGCTAATTAACACAAATTAAAATACGATAAAAATACTCAAAAACTACCAAATTCGGTTTAGAAATAAATTGATAAATTACCCCTATAAAATACCCCAAAACTTAGAATTTTGCTAGTTCTCAAGAAAAACACCCACACAATTCAAGACACTACAACAACTAATTAAGAAATTTAAATACTAAAAATAAAAAATACAAACAAACTAAAAACAACAATGTGCAAGTTTTGAACTTCATCTACCCGGCCAAACAGTTTTCCCTCATCGGCCCCCAATTCTATCGAGTTCAAAAATAAAACGCACCATGTGGTGTTCTAGAATTTCAACATTCAAAAATAGTAAGCGTCATTCCAGATCCTTTTAAAGTGTGTGTGCAAAAATTCAATTATACAAATATCCACCAATTAGATTGGATTATCCACCAATAAAGTTCAAGACTAAAACCAATAAGGTATACGAAATCCATATGCCTGATAGGGTTCCATTCTCCACTAATATAGTCTAAGAAATTAAAAAATATCAACAGGACTTGGTTCAGTTTTTGGAAAATGTCCAAGGGTATATCGGGAATAGAAAATAGGTTAACATTCTTAACTTAACGATACCCGAGGCACAACGCTTGGCTCAATCACTCTCGTAACCCCACATAGATCAATTGGAAATAACCCTGAACTTATATTTGAAAACGTAGTACTCACTTGTCAAGACAAAACAAAAATAAAACTATATTTATTCTTTTTTTTATAAACTCACCCCAAAACTTATTTAATTTGTTATAATTTGGTGGGTGTGGAAATACAACAGAAAAAATGACATGTGAGTACTCGAATACCGAACCAATCAATAGTTCACCCAAAACCCAACCACTCATTTCAAGTAGCATAAACATATGCGAACTTGATTTCACTCAAATTTTGCCTTAGGTTTAGCGATAATGGTTTGGAAAGAATTCAGTTGTTCAGGGTATTTGTTACGTATTCAGAATTGAAATGGATTACATGCTTCGACAGGGTAACGAGGGATAAATGATATTACATGGTAAGCTTCAAAGGCTTAAACGATCAAAATGAATGCCTAAATCATATCTCCTGAACTCTTCGCCTAGGATTTTACCTTGAATTTCCCACAAATTAAGTTCTAGAATCCCTATTTTCATGAACTTAGCTAATGGATAATCAGTGTCAAATCAATTGGATAGTTATACATTGAGTTTATGTGCTCGTGCAATTAGGATCCATAATAACTTTTACTAAAACAAGACTTCAAGCACACAGAACACACATTAATGAGCATTACGCTCGACCTCAATAAACAACTAGGGGACAAACTCATCATTGGGTAATGGCCTAGATGAAGTACAAAACTCAGCACACAACAACTAATACATAAACAAACTAAACCTAAACAAACATGCATACATTGAAACAATAAAATATAACTAAAAACAATAAAACATAATAACGAACTACACATCACCCCCGAACTTAAAACGTGTAGTTTCCAAATTGACCCATCAGCCATCCCAATAAAAGCATATAGCATGATAATGAAGACGAAGGTTTAGAACACGTACCTAGGAAGCAAGAGAATCTTGCCTCTGAATCAAGTCGGTAGTGACGGATCTAATTTATTTTTAACTTGGGTTGCCTCCCAAGAAGCACTGGATTTAATGTACTCGGCCTGACATAGAGAAGTGCTCGTCAAAGAGAGGATTCCGCCCATAGTATGTATTGTACAACACAACAAACGAGTCTTGGTTCAGAATGCCCTCAAGTCTAGCGAGATTTAGTTATGTTTGGTTTGAGCTTTCAACAAGACTCTTTACTGGCTCATGTACTTGGTGGGCATGAAAGAGCATTGCTTTTGGCGGTGAAGGACAAGTGAGCCGCATCGTATCCTCGTAGATGTGATCGTCTTCGATCGATGGCGGCAACACTTTGTGGATCTCAAATGGTGGATAATCACAAGTGTTATTTTATCATTTTGCATCGTCTTCGAACTGATCCAAGTTCCTCCCACTTATTTCCAGTTCCTCATTCTGGCTTTCAATGAATGTGACTTGTGTGTCTCTTAGTGCCACCACTTCTGACTCAGCCTCAATAAAGCAGATTAGCTGACTGATTTGCGTCTGAAGAGACGCTATGGTGGCATCGATTTTGACGCAGACTATCTCAATATTATCAACACGATCCTCCAGCTCAATTAGCTGGTCATTCGTTTCCCTCCAAATTGCCTGGCTCTCCCCCATAAATTCAATGAACATTTCTTCCAGGGAGAGAGAAGACTCAACATATTGGTCTGGGATGTCAATCCATGGCTCCAAAATGGTAAAACTATCCCCCAAGCTTTGGTAGCTTGTTGAATAATTCCAACTGTGAAAATCATTCTCCAGCATGTATTCCAGTACCCGATAGGCTTCATCCGCGATTAGTTGATCGAAAGTGGTGCTACCGTTTCCTCCTTCAACACACATTCTGGTTGCGGCTAGTAACCCATCAAGGAAGTTCAGTAGTTGACACTCCCTCAGGAAACGATGGTTTGGGAATAGGATTAGCAACTCCTTGTAACGATCCCAAGCCCAATAAAAAGGCTCAGAATCTCGTTGAAAGAAATGCAAAAGTACCTGCTATTCTAACATCTTCAAGTACCCTGCAGGAAAAACAAAAACAAAACTACAAAGAAAAAAAATTTATAAACAAAATAAAAGCCTAAATTAAATTCAAGTCATTTACTCACAATATCAACAAAAATCTAAAAGCCAATCCCCAGCAACGGCGCCAAAAACTTGATAGCGCATAAATACGTCGCTACTTTTACTGCAAGTGTATGGGTCAAGTTTTACTATAGATTGGAAGAGTTAAGGTTGTCGTATCCACAGGGATTGGATTAGATTATCATTGAGTACCGTAATTGTCATAACCTAACTTTATTTAGGCAATAAAAAATAAGTTTTTATTTATAAATATAAAATAATTTTTTAATTAACTAATTAAGTTAATTATACTATAATACTAATATGAGACATTAGGGGAATGCATTATCCAGGGATGAACTTGATTTACCTAAATGTGTTTGATTTTGTCTAATTTACATTAATGGTATTCGACCTATTCGACAATTTTGGTACGGTAAACTCACTCACTACCTCTCCCAAGTGTAAAGTGAATGAATATGTGACTTCATGTCAATGTTGAAGTCCCTCTCGAGTGTCTATACGACACTTAGTCACATGAGTCTTGCCCCAATGTCATGGATTATGCACTTTTTAAAGCCCTCCCGAGTCATTAGATCGCCACATTCTGTTTAAACCCTAGTCTGAATCCAAGGTTACCTCTCTCGAGTGTTAAACCCTGATTTCTCAATATATATAAACAAGCATATAATGGAGATACAAGAATGGTAAACACAATCGAATAGCGAAGAACAACCGTTAAAGAAACACAATTCAAACAAACGATATTTTCATAAACTATGTTAATCCCATAGATAATCAATGTTTAGCCAATGGCCATAACCATATATACAATGACAAATGAGCTAAACATGCTCAAACAAACTACAAAAGTTAAGAAATAAAGAAAACGAAGGAACTTAACCATTATCCAAAGATCCGACGGTACAACCACACCTAGAGCGTTTCTCCTTCTTCGCTTTATGATCTTCTTCTTTGGGTTTGAATGAGCTCCCCCAAAAACTCTCAAGATTAATCAGGTCTAATGGCCAAAAATATGAGAGGAGACAAGGATATGGGAATAAAAAATATCTCAAAATATCTAAAAAACACACTTTACAGGCAGGGTTTCACTGCTGCAGCAATGGGTATGTCGGTAGTGGTGGCTTGATCGTTGTAGCGGTGGTTCATTAGTGGGCATCTATTGTTTAACCATAGCAACGGCGGACAAACCGAGTGAAACTGAGCTCTGTGTTGTTTCACCGCTACAACGGTGGATAACTTGGCATTTTTCATCATTTTTCCACCGTTCTTCCACTGTCGTTCCACCGATTAGTTTGATTTTCAACCGTTTTAGTTCTTTTTCGTCAAAAAAAAAATTAAAATACAATAAAAATACTCAAAAACTACCAAATTCAATTTGGAAATAAATGGATAAATTACCTCTATCAAATACTCCCAAACTTGAAATTTTGCTAGTCCTCGAGCAAAACACCCATACAATACAAGAAACTACAACGACTAATTATGAAATTTAAATACCAAAAATAAAAAACACAAACAAACTAAAAACAACAACGTGCAAATTTTGAATTTCATCTACCCGACCAAATGGTTTTCCCTCATCGGCCCCCAATTCTATCGAGTTCAAAAATAAAATGCACCATGTGGTATTCCAGAATTTCAACATTCAATAATAGTAAGCGTCATTCTAGATCCTTTTGAAGTATGTGTGCAAAAAGTTAATTATACAAATATCCATCGATCGGATTGGATTATCCACCAATAGAGTTCAAGACTAAAACTAATAAGGTATAGGAAATCCATAAGCCTGATAGGGTTCCATTCTCCACTAATACAGATTAAGAAATTCAAAAAGATTAATAGGACTTGGTTCGATTTTTGGAAAATGGCCAAGGGTATATCGGGAATAGAAAACATGTTAACAATCTTAACTTAACGATACCCGAGGCACAATGCTTGGCTCAATCACTCTTGTAACCCCACATAGATCAATTTGAAACAACCCTAAACTTATATTTGAAAACGTGTTACTCACTAATCAAGACAAAACAAAAATAAAACTATATTTATTCTTTTTTTTTTCTTTTTTTATAAACTCACCCCCAAACTTATTTGATTTGTTATAATTTGACGGGTGTGGAAATACGATCAAAAAAATGACAAGTGAGTACTCGAATATCGAACCAATCAATAGTTTGCCCAAAACTCAACCGCTCACTTCAAGTAGCATAAACAAATGCTAACTTGATTACCGAACCAACCAATAGTTTGCCCAAAACCCAACCGCTTACTTCAAGTAGCATAAACAAATGCTAACTTGATTTCACTCAAATTGTGCCTTAGGTTTAGCGATAAAGGTTTGGAAAGAATTCAATTGGTCAGGGTATTTGTTATGTGTTCAGAATTGAAACGGCTTACAGGCTTCGATATGGTAACGAGGGATAAATGATAGTACATGGTAAGCTTCAAAGTTTCAAGGGATCAAAATGAATACCTAAATCATATCTCCTGAACTCTTCGCCTAGGATTTCGCATAAAATTTCCCCGAAATCATGTTCTAAAATCCCTTTTGTCATGAACTTGGCTAACAGATAATCGGAGTCAAATCAATTGGATAGTTAAACATGGAATTTATATGCTCGTGCAATTAGGATCCACAATAATTTTTACTAAAACGAGACGTCAAGCACGCAAAACACACATGAATAAGCATTATGCTCGACCTCAATAAACGACGAGGTGATAGACTCATAATCGGGTAATAGCCTAGATAAAGTACAAAACTTAGCACACAACAACTAATACATAAATAAACTAAACCCAAACAAACATGCAAACATTGAAATAATAAAACATAACTAACAACAATAAAACATAATAACATACTACACATCACCCCTGAACTTAAAACGGGTAGTGACCAAATTGACCCATCCGTGATCCCAATAAAAGCATATAGCATGATAATGAAGACGGGGTTTAGAACACGTACCTGGGAGGCAAGAGAATCTTGCCTCCGAATCAAGTCGGCAGTAACGGATCTAATTTATTTTTGACTTGGGTTGCCTCCCAAGGCACGCTTAGTTTAATGTCCTCAACCTGACACAAAGAAGTGCTTGTCAAAGAGCGGCTTCTACCCGTAGTATGTCTCGTACAACATAACATACAGGTCTTGGTTCAAAACGCCCTCAAGACTGGTGAGATTTGGCTCTATTTGGTCTGAGCTGTCAACAAATTTCTTCACCAGCTCATGTACTTGGTGGGCATGAAAGAGCATTGATTTTAGCCGTGAAGGACAAGTGAGCCACATCGGATCCTTGTAGATGTGATAATCTTCAATCGATGGTGGCAACACTGGGTGGATCTCAAGTGGTAGATAATCACAAGTGTTATCTTGTGATTTTGCATCATCTTCGAACTGATCCAAGTTCCTCCCGCTTGTTTTAGGATCCTCATGGTGGCTTTCGATGAATGTGGCTTGTGTGTCTCTTAGTGCCACCACTTTTGACTCAGCCTCAATAAAGCAGATTAGTTGACCGATTTGCGTCTGAGAAGATGCTACGGTTGCATCAATTTCGGCACAGACAGTCTCAATAATGTCAAGACGATCCTCGTGCTCATTTAGCCGGTCATTTGTTTCCCTCCTAAATGCCTAGCTTTCCCTATAAATTCAGCAAATATTTCTTCCAGGAAGGGAGAAAATTCAATATATTGGTCCGAGGTGTCAATCCATGGCTCTGAAATAGTGAAACTATCTCCAAGCTTTGGTAGCTTGTTGAATAATTCCAACATTGAAATCGTACTCCGCCATGTCTTCCAGTACCCGATAGGCTTCATCTGCGTTTAGTTGGTAAAAAGAGGTAATACCGTTTCCTCTTTCAACCCATATTCTGGTTGCGGCTAGTAACCCATCGAGGAAGTTTAATAGTTGACACTCTCTCGAAAAACGATGGTTTGGGAATCGGATTAGCAGCTCCTTGTAATGATCTCAAGCACAATAAAATGGCTTGGAATCTCGTTAAAAGAAATGAAAAAGTACCTGTTGATCTAACATATACAAGTACTCTGCAGGAAAAACAAAAACAAAACTACAAAGAAAAAAAAATTATAAACAAAACAGAAAAGCCTAAATTAAAATCAAGTGTACTAGTCAAGTTTTAGTATAGATTAGAAAAGTTAGGGTTCTCGTATCTATAGGGATTGGATTAGATTATCGTTGAGTATTGTAATTGTCATAACCTAACTTTATTTAGGCGATAAAAAATAGGTTTTTGTTTATAAATATAAAATACTTACTTAATTAACTAATTAAACTAATTATACTATAATACTAATATGAGACTTTCAGCGGAATGGATTTTCATAAAGTATGTTAATCTCATAGATAATCAATGTTTAGCCAATAGCCGTAACCGTATATACAATGACAAACAAGCTAAACATGCTCAAAAACACTGCCAAAGTTAAGAAATGAAGAAAAAAACAAAGGAACTTAGCCGTTATCCGAAGATCCGATGCCAAAACCACTCCAAGAGCATTTCTCCTACTGTGCTTTATGATCTTCCTCTTTGGGTTTGAATGAGCTTCCCCCAAAAACTCTCAAGATTATCCTTTATTATCCCTAATCAGGTCTAATGGCTGAAAATATGCGAGGAGGCAAGGATATGGGAACAAAAAATATCTCAAAATATCTAAAAAAACACACTTTATAGGTATGGGGTTCACCGCTGCAGTGGTGAGTTTACCTTTGCAGTGGTGGGTATGTCGGCAGTAGTCACCGCTGTAGCGGTGGCTTGATCGTTGCAACGATGGTTCATCAGTGGGAACTCTATTATTTCACCACTACAGAGGTGGATAAATAGAGTGAAACTAATTTCTCTATTGTTTCACCACTGCAGTAGTGGACAACTTGACATTTTTCATCATTTTTCCACCGTTCTTCCATCGTTGTTCCACCGATTAGCTTGATTTTCAACCGTTTTAGCTCATTTTTGTCCTAAACACCTGATTTATACAAATACAAATAAAAGATAATTAAAATATGATAAAATTACTCAAAAATTACCAAAATCGGTTTGGAAATAAATGGATAAATTATCTCTATCAATTATTTAGCTACATTGTCAGCCCAAGTTTCGAAGCTCACGGAACAAATTGTTGCTTTCACTGCCAACCCCATCAAGTAGAGAGATGGAAAATATTGTTAGTGCTTCCCAATGGGGGAATGATAATGAGTTTGAAGAATGTCATTTCACTAGCAACCGGGCTTACATCTTTAGGCCTGCTAATAACATCCCAACTCATTATCAACTCAGGATTCGGAACCATGAAAAATTTTCTTACGTAGACACCCATAATGCCTAGAAATCTTCTCCCGGTTATCCATCATAACCACAGTGTCTTCCTTTCCTGTACGATGAGCGTTTGTTAGACACTCACATATTGACTACTCACAAGTATACGAGGTCAAAGTTTTAGTATAATGTTATCTTTAAGATCGGGTATCGTATCCATAGGGATTGGTTGTCGTTATTATCGAGTACTGTAATTGTCATGACCTAATTTTATCTAGGCTAAAATGAATGTATAAAATTTATATTAAACTAAACTAAACTAATTAACTAAATTATCTATACTAATATAATGAGATGTTTTAGGGGAAATAATTTTCTAGGGATTAACTTGGTTTACAAATACGTGTTCAATCTCATTTGACTTACGTTTACAGTGTTCGACCTATTTGACAATCTCAGTTTGTAAACTCCCCCGCCACCTCTCCTGAGTGTAAGACGAAGGAATATGCAATTTCGTGTCAACGAAGAAGTTCCCCTCAATGTATTAACGACCCTAGGTCACGTGAGTCTTTCCCTAATGTCATCGATTGCCCACAATCCAACTCCTTCTCGGGTTATTAGCTTGTAGCGTTGTTTACCCTAGCCCGAATCCGGGGTTACCTGTTCCGAGTGTCAAACTCCGAATTCTCGATATATCTATCTAAGTATAATAAACAAATAATATGGAAAATACAATCAAATTTCAAAGAACAAACATAAATGAAACACCGAAATCATACAAATCACATATTTATAAATATATTGTTAATCCTAAAACAATTCACGTTTAACTAACAACCATAACTGTATTTACAATAAAGCACAAGCTAAACATGCTTACAAATTTCTAAGTTAAAGAAATAAAGGAAGAAATAGAATAACTTAGCCTAGTCCGAAGATTTGTTGCTAAGAACGTTTAACGATAGCTTCGTCGTCTTCTTCTCCTTCGGGATGTGAGCTCTCCCTCTAAAACTCCTCAATCCACCCCTAGATATGTTCTAAGAGTGGTAGCATGCAAGAGAGACCAAAAATAAGAGAAGAGAGAGGATTATAGAGGCTAAATATCTCAAAAATATCCTAAAAAATATCTAAATTGTGCCGAGGTCACCGTCGTGGCAGTGGATTATATCAGTTTAGTGATCACCGCAGCAGTGGAGACAGTAGTGGAATTGGTGACCATCCTGCAGTTTCACCACGGTGGTAGGGGATGTCCAGCAAGACTTTGCCCTTCTCTGCATTTTCACCACCGCGACAGAGGTCTAATGCCGCGGCGGTGGGCTGCTGATCTGATTATTGACTCCATGCTTGTTTTTCCACTGTTCTTGGTCTGATTTGATCGTTTACGCTCTGATTTCATATCTTTTCACCCCATACACCTGATTTATACAAAAAGAATAAAAACTAATTAAAATGTAATAAAATACTATAAAAACACTCGAAAACTAACTTAGTTCAGTTTGGAAATAGATAGGTAGATCACACCTATCATCCCCGATAACCGAATCGTCCTTCGCAACAACAATAGGTGGACAAGAATAAATCACCATTGGAATAAATGTTCACCACATTCATGAAGAAAACTAATGGTTTCATGAGGGAACCTCAAAATGTCCTGAGAAAAACTTATAATCGTCTTAATAAACATGAGACTCATCTTGACAATATTGAGATGACCTACACTAATACCAACACAACTGTGAAGTCCCTCGAGATGTAAATCGGTTAACTTGCTAGCGCCATTAAAGGGCAACCTTCAGGAAGATTCCTAATTGATACGAAAACTAACCCAATGGATTGTAAAGCTATCACTTTGAGAAGTGGGAAGGAAGTTAAAGAAGCAAAACCACAGGAGGATGAGTCCAAGGAGAAAACGAGTTGTGCAAAAGAGCCCATTATGGATAAGAAGCAAAAGAAAAATTCCAAGGCAACCCCGAATTCCATATCATTCCTAGACAACCCTCATATGGTCACGCTACCATTACTGTACCCACAACGGTTTCAAAAAAAAAAAGGTGGGATATCTAATTTGCTAAGTTTCTAGAGATTTCATGAAAATCCACATCAACATTCATTTCACGGATGCATTAGAGCAAATGCCTAATTATTGAAAAAATTTTAAGGACATCATGGCTAAGAAGAAAACATTGATGAATACGAAACCATCAAGCTCATGGAAAAATGTAGTGTGGTTCTTCAATGTAAATTATCGCAAAAATTGAAGGATCTCGGAAGCTTCAGCATCGCATGCATCATTGGGAGTTCTCATTTTGAGAAGGCATTATGCGACCTTGGAGCTAGTGTCAATATTATTCCTTCATCCATTTTTCAAAAGTTATGGCTTGTAGAAGTAAAGCCCACTACTATTTCTTAGCAAATGGTGGATCTTTCTCCTACTTATCTAAAGGGTGTTATTGAAGATGTGTTTGTAAATGTAGATAAATTTATTTTTCCAGTTGATTTTGTTGTGTGGGATATGGAAGAAGACACTGAAATTCTATTTATTCTTGGGAGGCCTTTTCCTACAACCAGAAATGTGTTGATTGATGTGCATAGTAGGAATCTAACTCTAATGATGCACAAGAAAAGTACACCACTACAAAAAAAGAGATGTTGGCGGTGGTCTTTGCTTGTGACAAGGTTTGGTCGTATATTATTTGGGTCCAAGGTGATTATCTATACAGTCCATGAATTTATTTGTTACTTGTTTGGGAAAAATGATACAAAGCCTCATTTAATTTGGTGGATTCTCCTACTTCAAGAGTTTTATGTGAAGATTCGTGACAAGAAGGGAAAAAAGAATGTTGTTGCGGATCATCTTTCAAGACTCGAGCTAGAAGGTACCGGTGGTGACTCGTGTATTACAGAAGTTTTCCCGAATGAGAAACTTTTCAATGTTGAGATAAAACTTCCATGGTTTACGGATATTATCAATTATCTTGGTTGCAAGGTGTTTTCCCTGGACTTATAATGTTGAATTTTCTTCACAAGAACATCTTTATGAGGTTTGTGACTCCTCGGATAATCATTAGAGATAAAAGAACTCATTTTTGTAACAAGATTTTCAATACTATATTGACCAAGTAGTTTTTACTTCGTTGTTTTTATTTATTTATTTTTAAAAAAAATGTTTAAGCAGAATGTTTGGGTTGTAGTTGGGTATTTTGGGTTGCAGCGAAGGAAGAAAATAAGCCAATTTGATCAGAAAGCTCGGGCTACAACTGGGTATTTTAGGTTGTAGCGAAGAAAAACAAATAAATTTTATCCGAATAATAGGGTTGTAGCTGAAAATCAGGGGCTACAGCTTGAAAACATTTCCGAAAACAAGTTCAATCAAGCAGAATATTGGCACTATAGCTAGGAATTTTGTACTACAGCGCGCAAAGAAAAAGAAAAAAATCCATCAGAATGTTTGTGCTGCAACGAGGAATCTCTACGCTGTAGCGCCAAATCCAGTATGATAGCGGAATATTACATCACTAACTTACACTGCAAGTGTATAGGTCAAGTTTAAGTATAGATAGGGAGAGTAAGGGTATCGTTGAGATTATTATCGAGTACCGTAATTATCTTAACCTAATTTTATCTGGGTAATAAAAATAAAGTTTATAATAAATTAATACTAATGCTAAGTTAATTAATCTAACTATACTAATATTATATTGAGATGTTTAGGGAAAATATTGCCTAGGGATTTACTTTGTTTACAAAAATGTGTTTAGTTTCATTTTAGTTTACGTTAACGGCGTTCGACCTATCTGACAATCTCGGTTCGTAAACTCACTTGCCACCTCTCCCAAGTGTAAGACGAGTGAATACGTGACTTCGCATCAACGAATAAGTCTCCCTCAACGTCTTAACGACACTAGGTCATGTGAGTCTCACCCCAAAATCATTGATTGCACACTCTCTAACTCCTTCCCGGGTTACTAGATCATTGCGTTGTGTTTACTCTAGTCCGAATCCGGGGTTACCTCTCTCGAGTGTCAAACCCCGTATTCTCTAATTATATAAACAAGCATAATATCAAAGAATAACAGTAAACACAATCAAAATAGCGAATAACAACCATTAACGAAACACAAACTCAAACAAACAACAATTTCATATATATTATTCATCCCTAGACAAAATCTATTTAGCTCATGGCCATAACCATTTATACAATGAACAATGAGATAAATGTTCTCAACTAACTATTGAAGTTAAGAAAATATAGAAGAAATGAAAGAAACTTAGCCATAATCTGAAGATTTGCCGTTAAAAACGCTTCGGGATCGCTTGTCCTTCGCAACGTGTTCTTCTCCTTCGGAATTGGTTGAACACTCCCAAAACCTCTGTCTAAAGTATCCTAAGCCTAATGGAGTTCTAATGGATGGAGGAGAGGAAAAGAGAAGAAATGGGGAGCCAAAAATATCTAAATAAATATCTAAATTTAGTGCAGAGTGACCACCGCGGCAGTGGGTATGTCAGCACAGTTCTTTACCACAGCGGTAGAGGAAGTGGCGGATTCATGAACCTCTCTGCAGTTTCACTGCCTCGACGGTCAGCTTCCAATATATTTAGGTGCCTCTATTCATATTCACCGCCGCAGCGGCGGTCTGGACGTCGCAACGGTGGGCTGCTTATCTGAATATTACCTCCATGCTTGTTTTCCCACCATTCTTGATCAAATTTGATCGTTAATGATCTATTTTCATGCATTTTCACCTCAAACACAGGATTTATACAAAAACACATAAAATGTATTAAAACATAATAAACATACTCGAAAACTAACAAGTTCGATTTGGAAATAGATAGGTAAATTACACCTATAAAATACCCCTAAACTCGGAATTTTTCTAGTCCTCGAGCAAAACACCCACACAATATAATAAAATATAAAAACTAATTACGAAAGTAAAAACTAAAAATGAAAAATATTAAAAAAAAAACAAAAATGTGCAAGTTCTGATTATCATTTACCGGCCAAACGAATTTTTCCCTTATCGGCCTCCAATCCTATCGAGTTCAAGCATAAAAACACACCATGTGGTGTTTTAAAATTTCAATGTTCAATAATAATAAGCGTCATTCTAGATCCTGATAAAGTGTGTGTAATTAAACTCAAATATACAACTATCCATTGATTAGATAGGATTTTCCCTCAATAAAGTTCATGACTAAAACCATTAAGGTATAGAGAATCCATACGCCTGACCTAGGATCTATTCTCTACTAATGTAGGCTCAGAGGTTCATAAAGATCAATAGGTCTAGGTTCGGTTTTGGGAAAAGGGCTAAGGGTATATTTGAAAAGAAAACGGGTTAACGTTGTTAACTTAACGTTACCCAAGACACATCGCTTGGCATACTCTCACTCGAAACCCCACAAATAAAATTAAAACAACCCTGAACAATACATTTAAGCCCAACGTACTTACTTATCAAAAAGAAACCGAAATTGTACTTTATGTACATAGTTATTTTTTCGTTTCTTTTTTCTTTTCTTTTTTTCAAAGAAACACACCCTCAAACTTATTTGATTTGTACAATTTAAGGGGTGTGTGAAATATGAACAAAAAATGACAAATGAGTACTTGAATACCGAACCAATTAATAGCTCGCCCAAAACCCAACCGATCACATCAAGTAGCATAACGAATGCTAACTTGATTCACTCACATTATGCCTTTGGTTTAGCGATATAGATTTGGAAAAAGTTCAATCCGATATGGTATTACTTAAGTGTTCAGAATTGAAATGGCTATTAGGTTTCAACAGGGTAACGAGGGATAATGATATATCAAGGTAAGCTTAAAAGGCTCAAGCGACAAAATAACTGCCTAAATCATATCTCCTTAACTACCTCGCCTAGGATTTCGCATCGAATTTCCCCCAAATCAAGTTCTAAAATCCCTATTGTCATGAATTTGGGTGAAGGATAATCATTTTCAAATCAATTAGATAGTGCTATATTGAGTTTACATGCTCGTGCGTTTAGGATCTACAATAACTTTTACTAAAATGATACGTTAAGCACACAGAACACACATAAATGAGCTTTACGCTCAATCTCAATAAACAATCAGGGGATAGACTCATCATCGGGTAATGGCCCAGATGAAGTCAAAACTTAACACATAACAATAATTATCCTAAACAAACATGCATACGATAAAAACAATAAAACATAAACTACTACTAAAACATATACTAAAACATACTACACATCACCACCAACTTAACACAGGCAATGCCCAAAACAACCGGTCAGCGATCCCAATGACAGTATATAGCATGATAATGAAGATGGGGGTTTAGAACACGTACCTGGGAGAGGAGAGAATCTCTCATCTGAATCAAGTCAACGGAGATAGATCTAACTTATTTTTTACCTTGGGTTGCCTCCCAAGAAGCGCTTGGTTTATGGTCGTCAGCCTGACACGCCAAAGTCCTCGTCAAAGAGCGGCTTCTGCCCATAGTATGTGTCAAATAACACGACGTACGGGTCTTGGTTTAAAATGCCCTCAAGACTGGCGAGATATGGCTCTATTCAGCTCGGGATTTCAATGACATACTTCATCGGCTCATGTACTTGGTGGGCATGAAAGGATGTTTCCAACGGCGGCAATGGACAAGTGAGCCACATCGAATCCTCGTAGATGTGATCGTCTTGGATCGACTGCGGTGTCACGAGCTGGAATTCAAACGGTGAAAATTCACAACGATTAATATGTAAATTTTCATTGCCGCTCCACACTTGAGTTGTTGCATCTTCATGATAGTCTTCGATCTTAACCAAGTACCTCCCGCTTGTCTTCGATTCCTCCCGATGGCTTTCACAATAGGATTCGGCCTATTCGCCTCTCAATGCCACCGTCTCTGTCTCGAGCTCAAAAAAGCAGATAAGCTGATTGATTTGTATCTGAAGAGACATTATGGTTGCATCAATGTTGGCGCAAACCGTCTCGATATAATCAAGACGATCCTCATGCTCGTTGATTCGATCATGCGTCTCCCTCAAGACTCTATGAGTTTTCCCCATTATAGTAGCAAATATTTCTTCCAGGTCAGGGGAGGACTCCTCATCTTGATCCAGAATGTCAATCCATGGCACCGTAGTATTGGAACTCTGATAATCAAAGGCCGCCATGTCTTCCAGCAACCAATAGACTTCGTCCGCGGTTAGTTAGTCAAAAGAGGTGGTATTGTTTCCTCTTTCAACCCACATTCTGATTATGGATTGTAACCCATCGAGGAAGTTTAATTGTTGACACTCCCTTAGGAAATTATGGTTTAGAAACTAGAGTAGCAAATCTTTGTATCGAACCCAAGCATAGTAAAATGGCTCAGAATCCCGTTGAAAGAATTGCATCAATACTTGTCAAGCTAACATCTCCAAGTACCCTGCAAGAGAAATAAAAATAAAACTACAAAACCAAAATTATAAACAAACGAAATACCTAAAGTAAAATTGGGTCATTTACTCACAATATCAATAATAATCAAAAAACACAATTCCCGGCAACGGCGCCAAAAACTTGATAGCGGAATATTACTTCGCTAACTTACACCGCAAGTGTACGGGTCAAGTTTTAGTATGGATGGGGAGAGTAAGGGTACGTGTCCACAAGGAATGGTTGAGATTATTATCGAATACCGTAATTGTCATAACCTAATTTTATCTGGGAGATAAAAATGAAGTTTATAATAAATTAATACTAATACTAAGTTAATTAATCTAACTATACTAATAATATATTGAGATGTTTAGGGAAAATATTTCCTAGGGATTAACTTTGTTTACAAAAACGTGTTTGGTCTCGTTTTAGTTTACATTAACGGTGTTCAACCTATCCGACAATATTGGTTCATAAACTCACTTGCCACCTCTCCCGAGTGTAAGACGAGTGAATACGTGACTTTGCATCAACAAAAAATTCTCCCTCAACATCTTAACGGCACTAGGTCACGTGAGTCTCGCCCCAACGTCATTGATTGCACACTCTCTAACTCTTTCCTGGGTTATTAGATCGTCGCGTTGTGTTTACCCTAATCCAAATCTGGGGTTACCTCTCCCGAGTGTCAAACCCTGTATCCTCTAATTATCTAAACAAGCATAATATCAAAGAATAACGGTAAACACAATCAAAATAGCGAAGAACAACCATTAACGAAACACAAACTCAAACAAATAACAATTTCATATATATTATTAATCCCTAGACAAAATCCATTTAACTCATGGATATAACCGTTTATACAATGAAAAAAGGAGCTAAATGTGCTCAATTAACTACTGAAGTTAAAAAAAATAAAGAAAAAACGAAAGAAACTTAGCCGTAGTCCAAAGATGTGCAATTAAAAATACTTCGGGATCGCTTCTCCTTCTTCGCAACGTGTTATTCTCCTTCGGAATTGGTTGAACACTCCCAAAACCTCTGTCTAAAGTATCCTAAGCCTAATAGAGTTCTACTGGATGGAGGAGAGGAAAATAGAAGAAATAGGGAGCCAAAAATATCTAAATAAATATCTAAATCTGGTGCAGAGTGACCGCCGCGGCAGTGGAATTCACCACCACGACGGTGGGCATGTCAGCACAGTTTTTCGCCGCAGTGGTGGAGGAAGCAATGGATTCAAGAACATCTCTGTAGTTTTACCGCCTCAGTGGTGAGCTTCCAGCAGATTTAGGCATCTCTCTGCATATTCACCGCCGCAATAGTGGTCTGGACGCCGCGGTGGTGGGCTGTTGATTGAAATATTGTCTTCGTGCTTGTTTTCCCACCGTTCTTCCACCATTCTTAATTCGATTTGATTGTTATTGATCCGTTTTCAAGCATTTTCACCTCAAACTCCTGATTTATAGAAAAACACATAAAAACGTATTAAAACATAATAAACATACTCGAAAACTAACAAGTTCGGTCTGGAAATAGATAGGTAAATTACTCCTATCACAGTGTCTTTTTGCTTTCTAGCACCAACCAGACATCGCTGCAGCGCGAAACCTTTGCTCCTTATTCCAGTGTCTTTTGGCACTGCAATGCTAGCCGGGCAGCATTATAGCGCAAGACCCCTGTTTAGAAGAAAAAAAACTCCATCCACAAGTTAGCGCTGCAGCGCCGTTCCACATTTCAGTCTGAAATCTCTCATTTCTCAACCGAAATCGAAAACTACTCCATTTCTTCTTCCCAAAACACTCTCAAATCAAAACCCTAACCAAAATATATATCCACATTTCACCCTAAATCTCAAAATCCTTCTCATTTAACCTCAAACATTCAAGATTTGCTCAAGGACTACCAATTTATTCATGATTCTCATGCTAAGAGGCTCCAAGTAGGTACATTATAGTTGGATTTTGAGATATTCTATGGTTGGATACTATTAGTGCTAGATTTTTTGTGGATTTTAGCAACGTTGAATATTTGGTTAATATTTTGAGTGATTCTTGACTTGTTGTGCGGGCTATTGTGAAATTTTCGATGATTACTGAAAGTTTGGTAATTGTTCAAAAATTTAGGTTGATTGTTGTTGACGGTGGCTTGTGGCATAGTTGTTGTTTCCATCTGGAGTATTTGATTATGAATTTTTTTCCATCTCGTCTCATTCTACTTTAAAACAATATCATTAAAATGATTGTCCAAGATGAGTCGAGGCTCAACATCCAAGTCATTCAATTCGGAAAAATTTGTATCCGCTGAGGTCGAGGAATGTTTTAACGATTCGTTCGTTAAGTGAGTAGGGTTAGAGGAAAGAAGATTTGAATTGATGCTTTCATACTATCTGAATATCAAAAACATCATCGAGACTCGGGGATGGAAATTCTATTGTCAACAATCGGGCACTGTAGCAGTGATGGTAGTGAGAGAATTTTATGCCAATGCGAAAGAAACGACGAATTGCACTACAATGGTGCCGAAAAAGCAGATAAAGTTTGATAGTGAGACTATCAACTGACACCACAAAATCCCAACCCCGACGTTGATGCACTCACCGAACTTGATGAAATCATTGATCTTGACGAAGTAACAAAATTGATTTATGGAAACATGGTTGAATGGTCTATTGTGAGAGGGACTCAGATAACTTTCTAAACCAAAGAGCATGAGACACTTCTGAAAATTTAGCACCATTTCATCTATTCCAGGATGACACCCACTTCTTATTTAACTAAAGTAACTAGAGAGCGGATATTGATGTTGTACTATATTCAAAATGATTTTTCAATCAATGTTAGGAGTTGCAACTGCACCACCATCCGCCATGCTGCAAACAACCTTGCAGTTGGTCTCCTATACCCAACCCTCCTAACGAAATTGATTGCGACGGTGGGTGTAATCACAGATGGTCAAGAGTTGATCCATCCCAAAAATCCTCCTAATGATAATGCCATCCATCGTATCATAAAAAGTAAGACCGAGATAGATGACGCAGTAGGTTCATCATGACCACCTCCGTTACGAGCTACACCCAGCACTTCTTCGTCTGACATGTACGCATTACTACAACAACACGGTAGGCAAATCGATACCCCTGTAGCTCAACAAGCTATTCATGATCAAGCCATGTAGTCTCAAGCGGACTACGAATATCAATGGTATCTCAAGAAAGCATAATATGATGTTGCCTGTCATCAAACGATGGGTCAAATGTTTGCTCCATTTAGCATGCTAATAGGATAAGGTATACCAAACTTCCCTTATATGCCACTGTTCTAAGATAGTCTTCGGTAGCCATACCAGCCGTACCCTCTACCACCACCACCTTGCCAAGATTAAAAACTAATAGGAAGTAAGACATTAGCTCTTGTCTCCCACGTTTGTGTCCCCAGTCCCTTCGTACTATAAATGATCTTTTTTTATCATTGAGGACAATGAATAATTTTATTCTGGGGGTGGATAACATACTTCACTAAGTGTGTTTATATTTGTGTTATTGTTGATTTTTGTTTTCATTTTTTTTAATAAAAAAATTAAAAAATAAAAAAATGGTTGAAATTATTAAATTGTTCTCCAAGTCTCGATGATCATCAATCAATGATAAAATTCTTATGTTTCTTTTTGAGGTCTTGTGTAATGTGTCCCTTGTGTCTTCTGTGTGCTTAACATTGGGTAAGTATACGACACTCTTGTTTCAAATATTGACATGCACGAAAGACGTTGACATTCATCATCTAGGAACCTACAGGATAATTATTCATCAAATTGGATTAATGATATATTAAGGATTCTAGAACTTGGTTTAGTGAAACTTGAGGCGAAATCATGAGTTAAGTAGTCTAGGAGAGATGATTTAGGTATTTCTTTTTGACCTTTGAGCCTTTTCTAGCCTACCTATGGAATCTCATCCCTTTGTAGTCCCCTTCAAGCCTAATAGCCATTTCGTTCTTCATCCGCATAAATCTTCTTGAGACAAATACTAATCCCTCTACTCTAGGCACGTCTTGAATTCTTACTCTTCTTGTGTAGACTTTGGGATAAAAAAGTATGGGTGTTAGTTATAACGAACTTTAAGGGACTCTGTATTTTCAATTGTGGTTTAATTTCTTGTTTGGTCGATATTGTATCGAAAAAAATGTTTACAATTCAATTGTTATTATGTGGTAGCTATCTTTATTCTGGTGAGAATAAGTGGGTGCTGGGGGAAATGAATGTAACTAGGAATAATATGGGAGTGTATGTTGGAAATTCATGAGGTCCGAAAAGGTGAGTGACGTGCCTAGGTTGAACTGAGTCTAAATATATCATTCCTAGTCTAAGCATTACCTCAGTCGAACGTTACAAGCCAATAAAGTTCTATTGATCTCCAACACTACTTTAGCTTACATTAGTGGAGAATGGAGCAAAATTAGGCCTATGGAATCTTAATCATAAAAAGAGAACATCACGAAACTCCATGGTTGATAAACGAATCATGTTACCATTTGATCAAATGTCAGGGTCCTAGTCCATACCTTAAGAAACTTGTGTGTTTTTATGTAAACTTCAATTGTTGAAATTCTAGAATATCACAAGGGATTGCCTTACATTAGAAATCAAAGCATTAGGAGACATTGAGGATAAAAGAATGATCATTGGGACAATGTGGAACACACACCAATTGTTTCAGCTCCCGAGTAAGCAAATAATCATAGCTTTGCTGAACAAGTCTATCTAAAGTTCGTCCGCTAAAGACAACGTGAAAGAATCTACCTTGATAGTGTAAAACCACGTTAAACTACCAAAACATAAGAAAGTGTTGTCAGGACTATGCGATCCAAATCATAAACATATCCTGGGTCTCCTTTTCCTATGAGATTCATGTTGAGTCCTAAGCAAAATGTCCTTTCTCATAAATCTTACATAGTAGAAATTATGCATCATTAGGAATACATTTTGTTTAGGTTCAAAATGACTTAATCCAGTCAAAATCTATCTTGATAAGAGGCCACCTAAGGTTCATCAGTCAGACCATCAAAATGAATTCACCCGCAGTAGACATCACGAAATCAAAGGCATCTTAGAATCTTCCTCAAGCCCTAAGAATGATAATCCATCTCTTGAGGAAGAAAAATGATGGAGCTACCCTTAGGTCCTAGGGAAAATGATTCATGTTTTGAGGAAAAATATAGGATAATTCCGTCATTAGGTCCTAAGAACAGTAATCCATTTTTGTGGAAGAAAGACGTATCTGTCATCAAGTCATAGGAGCAATTATCCCTATTTTAAAAAGAAAAGAAAAACAAGGGATAATCCTATCATCAAGTCCTAGGATCCATAATTTATGCTTGAATAGTGCAATCATATCACTAAGTCCTAACAAAAATATCCATGGCATAAATCGAGGATAATTCTGTCACTAGGTCCTAAGAACAGTGATTAAATTGAACCGAAAAAATAAGTTTATCACCAAGTTCTAGGAGAAAAATATCCCTACTTTGAAAAAGAAAAAGAGAAAGGATATTCCTGTCATTAATTCCTAGAAGCCATGGTCCAGATTTTGAGAAAGGAAATGATGATTGTGCCCCTGAGTTCTAGAAAGAATGATCCATACCTTGAGGATAAAAGGTCAAATCATGCCACAGTCTTAAGGTGACCCTAACTCCTAAGTTTGAGGGTATGACAAAAGCGCAAGTCACCTTGGTCCTATGAAAGCTAAGTCCAAGTCGAGGTCTATCCGGAACGAATCTAAGAATTCCTTGCTAGAGCAATATCTTCCTAAGATTGCATATGCACAACACAAACATCATCATCCATATAGACATACTCACGCATAGTAAAGAATATAACCACGCATAGAGTTAGGGTAATTTACATCCTAAAAATGTTCATTAGTGGAGGTCTAGGTTGATTAATCAATTAACAAACCTAAGAAGTCTGCTTTAGGTAACTTTTTCTAAAAGCCATCTGAAAGCTGCTTGCAAAATCATAAAATGGACCTGATCCCTTTCTCTGTTGGATGCACTCAGAATGACTCCAAGATCCCGACGATACCAGAAGACATTTCCTCCCTAACGCAAATGCTAAGCTAGATGAACCAAGCCTCGTTATTCCAAGAAGACGATCAATTACTATTATGTGGAAATACCCTTCGTATGATAAAATATTGAGACAAATTACAAATTGAGAGGCTCTCTTATGTAGAATGCAATGCTACTGAAAATCACAAGTCAAGACATGCCTAGATGGGAGAAGAGTCTCAAACCTAAGGAAAACCCAATCCTTGGGGATAGTTCTAGGATATGAAAGCAGTTGGAATACATAAGTTAATCTATTAATGATATCAAATAGGTCATCCGAACCCTTATCCACCCAGAACACCAACCTCCCATCTCTAATCCATATCCCAATAGTTCTCCAGACAACCACAGTCAATTACCAACCTCAATTAAAATATCTCATCAAACCTCCAATTCTACCGCATTCAAGACATGATTTACCTCATTCGATATGCCACTCTCTCAAGCTTAAGGCTACTTCTTCAAGAATAAATTGTTGGCACATATTCCCCCTAACCTAGGAAACCTCAAGATCCGAGGTTTAACTGTCGCACTTTCTGTTAGTATCACTCCGAAACGACTAGTCACCATACCAATCAGTGCCAGGACCTCAAGAACCATGTCAAAGATCTCATCCAGGAAAGGATCATATGCATCTCAGAAGAAACTCTGACCATCAAAGAATAGGGGATAAATATCAAAAATCAATATGCTTATCATAATTCACACATCACGAATGATCAAAATAATGATGACATAATTTCAATACTAAATTAGACTATTATCGAAAGGAAAAATGTTAAAAGAAATGTCATGATTCAACCAAATGATGGTGAGATATTGACAAAAAATCAGAGAACGTTAGAAAGAAAACTTAGGAGCCCGATTATGGAATCGCTACACATGTTCCGACCAGGGACTATCCATGTAATCTTGGAAAAATACAAAAAGACTCCATCAAACTAGAAAAAAGAAAGGAATATCCCAAAGATGTAGGACCTGAAGAATGATAGATAAAGTCTTAGAGCCCAAACCCGTCCGCAAAAAAAAAAAATCTTGAAAGATTGTATGGCTGAACAAATTGAAGACTGACTAACATAAGCTAAGACTTTATCTAGACATAACCAACTCTAAGGTGCTATGAAAAAACTGCTAAAAAACAAAAACAAGAACCTCGCATAACTGAAGACATTTAAAAGTAGAAGCGAACGATAAGCTATATCGAACAAACGGGCAAAGTAGTCAGGATAAGGGCAGAACCAACAAAGACCTCGAGACCGATTCAAACCACCCTAATTCTCTGAAAATGTAAAATTTTGGAAATAAGTGTTAAGATACATAAGAAAGACCAATCTCAGAAAGTTTCTTAACACTGAGTGGTCACACGAAAGCCATTAGGTGAATCGCGCTCTTTATACAATCCAAGTATAAGTTTTAGGGGTGTCTTAACACCTAGTGACTTGGGCCAACTCGACCAAGATCATTACCCAAATCTATCTAAAGAGATTATATAGGAAGTATGAGTCCCTACTTGCTAGAGTGAAAGAAAATAGAATGAAAAAAAAAAATCTCTTAATACTACCAGGACAGAATAACATTTGTTAGTTGTCATTAACTAACACTTGTTTCTCCATCACTTCTATTCTCCCTTCTTTGAGTTGTCTCAAGAGGGCCCAGACCTCCTACTCTCAATCCAATATGGGAAAAGTGAAGCAAAGCTATCAATGAAGCCTTAGGTAACATATAGGGCCAAGGTAATCTCGATAACATCTTAGAAAATATCAATATCAGAAATTGATGGAATTAAAACTAGACACCCTCATTAACTAAATAACTATGGATATTTGGTCTAAATTACTATTGAGCTTATCTTCATCATAATTTAGATTAATCCAATACTAAAAATTGCCACAGTCATTAAGATGATCGAACATTTGAATTATGATTACCTGAGTATACTCTAGATAAAATAATCTTGCATAAAGTGAAAAGGTAAAAATACACAGCATATAGGCTAATGCTTAAAGCATTAGAAATGAACTTAGGAAAATACGGGAAAAGAAAAGAAGAAAACTTGCTCAATAAGCCATTCATTCGAACCTTCTTCCAAAATTCATCCAAAAAGTCATTCAAAGCCTGAGCTAAATCATCAGTGATCTGCATTCTGAGCCAGATGTTCCTATTTTGGGAAATCCTGATCTCAACCAAGTGAGACCTGAATTAATCCTCCGTCATTCATGTCCGAACTTTCCAATCTTGCCACCAAAGCCCATATACTGTTCGAAGAAAAATCCCAATTAGAATTTCAATTGCAATGTAAGAAGGAGCAAAGAAGCAAGAAGCCTCTCAGAAGGTCCACTCAGATTTTCGTATCAGGATCGACATGGAAGTAACCGAGGGAGAAGGCTAATAGCAAAAGGTACTTGGTGCAAACATTCTAGGAAACATTCTAGGAGAAAAACTAGCATCTCTGCATAGGCAATGCATTCTAAGAAAACATTCTTGAATTAAGGCGTCACAAAATCATACAATGCAGAAAGTTAGTATCAAAGTACTACATAGGCACTATGCATCACAAATCACTTAGGCATGCAAAACCTTCATACACATGAGGGAACTTAGGCATCATACTTCAAAGAAACCAGTGGCATCCTACATATCATTTAACATCAATAGGCCATCAATGACATGACACTTGCACCCATACACCTTATCTAGAAGATCTAGTAGGATAGCAGGAAATCCTCTTACGTGTAATCCAGTCATGTTACCTCGCTAGACACCATATTAATGTTCGTCTCAAAAAATGGGTCCAACTAACTCAGAATTTAGGCAAAAAGTCGACCTCACCGAAGGTGTGTCTAGATAGACCATGCCCATTACTGTGAAATGTCGAAGTGTATTAGAGTGTCTTTAGAAGTCTGACCTTGCTAGGATCTAACGCAATCTTCTGAAAATTGAGTGAACCCCAAAATCGTTCAAAGTTCTCCAAGTTCCAAGCCTACAATAAAATAAATAAAAACAATGTAATCCAAAGATTTGAATAATCTACCAATTAAGGATAACAATCAAATCTTAACTACCCAATGTTCAGGCAAGAGATTCTATCCATTAGGCTAGGATAAGATTATTGTCAACAAATGTAGTTATCTTCATTTGCGATAGGTACGATTCTTAGAACCACCAGATCAGAACCATGTTCGACCTAATCCTAGGTTGATCATCAAGGTACGAAAGAAGCCCAAGCACGTTTGGTTGAAATAAAAAAGAAAGAAAGGTATCATCTTTACGATACTATCTCAACCCTAGAGCAGGACACATCTCTAGGAAAAGTCCTTTGACTCTCCTGATAAAAGATATGTGCATTCTCATTGCTTACCAAGCAATAGACGATCCTTAACTAGGAAAACTACATCCAATCTGACTCCTGCCAAAACCCGGGATACATGTGAAAACTTCTCCGGTTACCATTGACCAAAATCCTACTTCAATCAGGATTGAATCACGTCATCAACACTAAAAATCCTCATGAAGTCACGTGAAACCATACGACCCCCACATATCTTCTCAATGACAAATCCACCAATCAATTGGGATTGAATCAAACTAAACATGACAATAACCCACTAATACGAATCTGACCATACGAGACTTAACCAGCCAAGGAAGAATTAGGTGTCAACCTGAGTCTTGGTAAGCACCAAGATATGCGAAACCTTTATTGGTTGGGTCGTCACCTTAAACAAAATTCCTCCATTCCCAATAAACTACGCGTCGACCAATCCTCAGTAGACCACCAAGGTATGTAGGAAACCCAATCCGATCCGATCAAAACCAGAGAGATATCAACAATCATGACATTCTCTCAGTCATGTTTCAAGGCGTGTCTCCCAAGAAGTCCCTTTACTTCCTTGAGAAGCCGACTACCAATCATTTTGTTAAACAGACAACAAAGGATACTTGTGCTCGAACTACGTGTCAATCTGATCCTTGGTAGATTACCAAGGTATGTAGGAAGCCATTGCGGGTATGATTGACAATCTGCGATAGCGCAGTGAAGGTTGAACTACACTTTCACTAGATTCCTAACCTAGGAACTTTGTGTATGTAGGTAACCTAGGTGGGTTTTGGTCATCTAACGATTACCATCTGAAACCAATAATGCCAGTAATATATGAACAACCCAATGGGGGTTTCCAAACTAAAACAAACACAACAAATTGTATGCTCAATATAGGAAACAGAAACAACCCATGTGGGCTCTATCGCATCCTTGGAATACTCAAGAGATTGTCCCACACCCCAATTAGAGCTAAGGTACATTATATCTTGTTTCTTTGTTTAAAATCTATTACAGGACTCTCCCCAACAAGAGTTGTGGCATATTATATATGGTTTCTCCGTTGAGACTATGTGGTAAGAGTTGGCACACCTAGATCTAGGGCACATTATATCAGATCTTCCTCCTGTAGAGTTTCTTGATATAAGACTCGAACCAATCCTAATCATAATCAATGCAAAAATTCAAAAAAAAAAATGAAAACTATAATCCCAAGAAATGAACAAGTATCGTCAAGCTCCAGTCTACGACTTGGGCACATTTTACCCGAGGTTAAATTTCTCCCAGGAAGTTCTCTATCCCTCGTCAGGCAATACTAGGTAGGATGTAGCCAAAAAACTCCACAAAGTGGGGAGTTTCCCGAGGGTCTTCAACTTTTGTCAATTCTCTAAGTCATTGTCAATCTTGTATTGATGTAACGACCCAGGAATCAGTTCCCGTAACCAAGAACCTGTTCCACCAAATATTGATAAACTTCATGAGTCCGAACTACATTTGACCTGATTCTTGGTTAAATTTGAGATATATAGGGGGTCCCTATCAAGGTTCGATCAGGCCAGTTCAATTCAATCAATCAAGTCAAGTCAATTTATTATTTTTCAATCAATCAAGTCAATTTACTATTTTTTAATCAATCAATCAATAAATAAAATATAATTTACCTATCAAAACTACATATGACCTGATTCTCAATAATTTGATATATGTAGGAGAACCCTTTGGGTGTGATCACAACTAGGAGCTAGTTGACTGAGTGTCATTCTCTCCATGTCCTCCAAGATAAATCGCATGTCATCTTTTAGGATATAATAGTATATTCATCGGTAGGGATTGAACAAATTGTTACCTTTCCCACAAAAATATCGATCTATAATCAACAAACCAACTACATTTCTCAAAGAAACCAATCCCTATCTTCATTGATAGAAGCAACCCCTATCTTCCGTGAAGAAGAAATCCAAACCTTCATTGATAAAAGCAATCCCTATCTCCTATAATTGATGCAATCCTTATCTTCATTGATAGAAGCAATCTCTATTTTCCGTGATAGAAATAATCCATATCTTTATTGATAGAAGCAATATCTATCTTTATTGATAGAAGTAATCCCTATCTTCCGTGATAGAAACAATCCCTATCTTCATTGATAGAAGCAATCCCTATCTTCAATCATAGAAGAAATCTTTTCTTCCGTGATAGAACCAATCCCTATCTTTATTAATATAAGTGATAGGTGTAATTTATCAATTTATTCTCAAGCCAATTTTTGTAGTTTTCGATTATTTTTATAGAGTTTATTATGTTTTAATATGTTTTTATTTGTTTTATTATAAACCAGGTCTTTGGGGAGAAAAGGGACAAAAACGGTCCATAAACTAGCAAGTCGGTGGAAGAAGGGTGGAGAAAAAAAGCAAAACGGACAATATTCAGAACCTGCATCCACCGCTGCAGCAGTTAAAGTACAGAGAGTTGTTGATTCTCCACTGCTATAGTGGTGAAACCACTACAGTAACGGTCAAAATTCAGAGAGCCCTACCACTGCAGTGGTGAAACCACCGCTATAGTGGTCATATGGCAGAAGGTTGTTGACTTCCCCACTGCTGTAGCGGTTTGACAGCAGATATTTTAGGATATTTTAGGATATTTTGAGATATTTTGAATCTTATGTATATCTTCCCTCTTCTCCCCAAACACAAAGAACATTTTTTGGGAGTCTTGAGGGCTCCAAGACACATCCAACCAAGAGATGATCATCAAGGCCAAGAGGAGAAAATGTTCTCGGAGCGGTTTTAGCATCGGAACTTCAGATAACGACTAGTCTCCTTATTTCTCTCTTTTATTTCTTAGTTTGGTTGGTTATTTTGTATATGTTTAGTTTATTTCTAGTTGTATATATGGCTATGGCCACGTGTAGCTAAACATATTTTGTCTAGGGTTTGATGTACTTCATGAAAATGTTGTTTGTACGAAATTGATGTTTTGTTAACATTTGTTCTTGTCTATTCAATTGTGTTTACCGTTATTCCACGTTTATATGTTTGTTATGATATATTAAGAATAAGGGGTTTGACACTCGAGAGAGGTAATCCCGAATTCATTCTAGGGTTTAAACACGACGCGACGATCTAATGACCCGGGAGGGCGTTAGAAAGTGTGCAATCCGTGAACTTGGGGCGAGACGCATGTGACCAAGTGTCATATAGAAGCTCGAGAGGGACTTCGGCGTTGACGCAAAGTCACATATTCATTCACTTTACACTTGGGAGAGGTAGTGAGTGAGTTTGTGATACCTAGATTGGAATGTCGTTAATGTAAATTAGATTGAAACGAACACGTTTAAGTGAACGAAGTTAATCCCTAGGCAATAATTTCCCATAAACGTCATACTAGTTATTAGTATAATTAGTTTAGTTTATAATTATTATAAAAACTTATTTTTTATCGCCAAAATTAAGTTAGGATATGACCATTGCGGTACTCAACGATAATCTAATCCAATCCCTGTGGATACAACTACCCCTACTCTTCCCAATTTATACTAAAACTTGACCCGTACACTTGCGGTGAAAGTAGCGACGTAATATTCGTGCTACCAATAAGTAATCCCTATTTCCATTGATAGAAGTGATCCTTATCTTCCATGATAAAAGCAATCCATATCTTCATTAATAGAAGCAATCACTATCTTCATTGACAGAAGCAATCCATATCATTATTGATATAAGAAATCCTTTTCTTCCGTGATAGAAAGAAATCCTATCTTTCGTGATAGAAGCATTCCCTGTCTTCATTTATAGAAGCAATCCCTATCTTCATTGATGGAAGCAATCCCTATCTTCATTGATAGAAGCAATCCCTATTTTTATTAATAGAAGCAATTCCTATCTTTATTGATAGAAGTAATCCCTATTTTCAGTGATAGAAACAATCTTTGTCCTCAGTGACAAAAGAAATACCAATATTGAAAGTAGCCAACACAATAATAGCAGCCAATATTATATTAAAAACCAAACATGACAGCATCTAATACAACCATGGCAACCAAAACTATACTAGCAATCAAAAGTACAATACAACAGCAACATAGTCTTTGGGAGGGCTTTTACAGAGTGTCGTCCTAATCGTTTCCTATAAGATCATATACATCACCATTTTCCCAGAGTAAAGATATACAGGAATGAGATGCATTGCCATCCTACCAGCGTAGTCTTCCAGGGTTGATTATTCATCAACCTATGAAGTATACAACGGTAGAAGTGATCAATCATCATCCTCATCCATTCCTCCAAGATCAGGTATGTCTACATCCTTTAGGATAGATTTAAATACTTGTTTTTAAATTTCATTTCTAGTGGAACAAAATGTTAGTGTCTTTTTCTTTGTCATTATGAGTAAACTCCCATAACAAAAATGGGCAGCTATAGACACCATATTTTGTCTTGCCTAGTCAGTGTCGAATCAAGTACAAGTTTAAATAAACTTTAAACTCAGTTTTAAAGGGAATGAATTTCTACCTGAGATCAAACTATGAAATATACAAAAACAACCAAAAACATGACAAAAACACAAAAAAGTTGAATTTGACAAAATACAGTTAAGTAAAAGTTTCAAGTCAAACTCAAAAGTCCTATGACTTAAGGAGGTCTAAAATGACTTTACTAAGGTTTGATTTTCATAAAATCATCTTTAGTATAGATAAATCTTAGTCACTAACATAAAATCATCGGACATTTCAAACAATTAACTCAATTACTCCACCCCAACTTCAAAACATTTATTTTTCACTAAATCTTGTCAAATTTAACACCAAAAACAATTCGCTCTCTTATGCATACCATATCACATACTACCAAGAAACAATCCAAGACACCTTAATTAAGGCTCAGAAAGGTCATGACAAAGCCCTAAATCATAAGGTGATTTATGGTTTAGGCTTGACTGGGATTTTCACCAAATCTGAGTAGTCTTGACAAATCACCCTAGGACCAAGTAATCAAAGGGCTTAGCCATCATTTAAGGCCCACAAACCAATCCCTATAATGACCAAGGAGACTTCCTAGAAGTTTTCTGCCAAATGGCAAAGGAGGAAAACCAAGACACTTACGGTGCAACCAACCGTTATCGAAACTAAACCGATTCAGTTCGCCACCTAAGTAAAGCATTCAATGAGTAGCCTCCAAGGAAGTCATTGAATGTCCGTACCATCAAACATTAAATGCTTGTTATGACATGTAAAGACCACATTCAAGGTATCTAGATATTTTAAGCAAGATATCTTAGAAACCAACCGAAAACCTTGAATCGTGACCACCCATTGTCGAAACCAAATTGGATGAGTAGCCTCTAAGCAAAGAATTCAATGCACATCCCATCAAGCATTAAATGCTTGGGATGACATGGCATGGCTAGGTTCAATGGATCTAGATATTTTCACAAAAATATTTAAGGCTAACTAGACAACTTGGAAATCAACCGACAGTTACAATGAAAGTACACCTGATTCCATCTGAAATTAATCGAATGTGTGGCCTTCCAGTCATGACTCATCACTTTGAATTAAATGCCAAGTGACACCTAAAGACTAGGTTCAATGCATCTTGGGAGCATTTATGACAACCAAATCAAAATAGTGGATCTAACCGACGTTTAGCCCCTAAATCGAACCAGATCAATCCCATCAAGTTATAAATGCACCCATGTGTAAGGAATGTCATTGGTGGAGAGGAAATGATTGGAAATCATGGGCAATCATTGGTAATGATTTCCAATGATTATCAAATCTTTGAGAATCTAGCCTTCTATCCTAAATTCGTTCTAAGCCAAATCAAACCAAGACAAGGCAACAAGTCCCCTAGGCCAAGCACTTCCGAAGGAACAGCCTGATTATGCCTGCCAATTGATCAATGTGCAGGTATACCATGCCTATAAATAAGGGGCCTGTTTTCATAAATTTCAAGACTTGAAGCCCTAGCTTCTCTCCCTTAATTTGAGCACATCTCTAGGGTCCAAGGCCTCTCAAGTGGATTTCTCAAAAAAGACATCGTTATTCTGTCAAAATCCAACCATAGAAGGAATTCTTGAAGTTCTTAGAACAAGTACTACAAGGATTGACGATCACCGATCAACACCAAGCCAAGGAAAGAAGAAGAAAGGCTACTTAGGGACGACTACATACCCTAAGTAGGTTGTTGTTCTTGGGTTCTTTGCTAAGAACTCAAAGAACTTCGACCACCGATCAACCACTAACACTAGCTAACAAAAATAAAAGAGTTCGGTTAAGATGTTCTTGATAAAATAAAAAAGGTTATGTGCATGTTCTGTTGTGATTCAGATTGTTCACAACTTAAAAATGGTTAATGATAACTAATTAAAGTTGTGATTCAGGTTGTTCACAACTTAAAAAACAATTAATAATAGCTATCTAGCATTGCGATTCAGGTTATTCACAACTAAAACCAACTAATAATGAAACCAGTCTTTAACTAAAACCAGACTAGTTTACAGTTAGGGAAAAAAAATTAAACCATCTAACTATTGGCATGTTCTTACGTAATCCTTTTAAACTTATTCATGTCAGTTTATACCATCTAATTATGAAATAGTTTTAAAAGGTTCTTCTGTTAGATTTTACCTCTAAACTAACAGAAATTTCATTTTTAAGGGGTATAAAGGTCTTTTATTATTTTTATTATTTTATTTTCTTTATATTTTTTTTCCTTTTCTTTTTTCTTTTTCTTTATCTTTTTTCTTGCCTTCTTCACTGAACATCCCCTCTCTATTTCTCTCTCTCTCTCTCTATCTCATTCTCCATCTCCCTCTCTTGCTGCCAGAAATATATGGACACCATCTGTTAAACAGAGGGTGACCTTCCATATCCATTAGCAAAAAGGTCACTTGAACCCCCTTCCGAAAATTGAGCCTGTTAGATTTTCCACATAAGTAGGCACAAAATTTCTTAAGTTCGACCCAAAAATGATGAAAGTATTATCACTTAATTAAGGTAGTTACCCGTTATAGTCCACAATTCAGAGCAATACGCTTGCTCCGTCAAACAAATACAGAGACACAGGTAAAAATTTCAAGTTGGACTTGATTTAAGGAGAAAGCAAATCAAGTCGTGTCTAAACATTTCCAAGATGTGAGTTATCAAATATGTGCCATCTGCAAACAAAGCTATGAGTTATCAAATATGCATAGATTTCGTCTTAGGCTTAAATGTAGTCACGTTCCTAAGAGTTCTCAATTTCGGATTAATCAAAATCCCAAGGCCCATGTTCCTAAGGTCGCAACACCTATTGATATCCCGCACCCATGTTGAAGACTTTTCATCCCTGTCCAAGGCCGCAACATCATTTTGAGCCACGTCACCATAAATAACCAACTGCTTAATTGTGCTCTGGAAAACTATCAGATCATTGACCCCTAGATCTCAAGCCCCATCCGTGGATGACGAGTGGATGAGCAACATATGCAAAACTTCTTGGTCAGATAAAAAAATAGGATGCCAAAGGCTCAGAAAAAACAAATGCCTCGATGCTTAGTTCTTTCGTACTAGATTGATCGACACCCTCAGTTTAACAGAAGGTGTCATCCTCTGTTCTCTTTCGTACCAGATGATCGAAACCCTCTGTTTAACGAAGGGTGAGGGTGGACACCCTCTGTTATATTTTCAGCAACAAAGGAGGGAGAAATAGAGAGAAAGAAAGAGAGGGGTGCTGGGTGAAGAAGGCAAGAAAAAGAGAAAGGAAAGAAAAAAAGAAAAGAAAATAAAAGAAAATGAAAGATTAAAAAAATAATAAAATGACTATTATAACCCTAAAAAAAATGGAATTTTTTATAGTTTAGATGGAAAATCTAACATAAAGACTTTTTAAAACCACCTTCATACTATGAGGGCTTAAACTGAAATAAATTAACCTAAGAGGACTACATAAAAATGTCCCAATAGTAAGAGGGTTTTTAAAATGTATTTTGCCCTTTCAATTAAACCAACTCAGCCTGCTAATTTTTAACTTAATAAGAATAAGCTATGTTTGACCTTATCTTTGGTTACCACCCAACGCATTTAGGCAACCCACCATACGGATTCGGTTACCTTAAACAATAAAAAATATTTTTTTACCTTAACTTGAATGAACTACATTTAACCTGATTTTTGGTAACCACCCAAAGTATGTAGGCAACCCACGATACAGGTTCAGTTACCTTAAATAATAAAAAACAGTTCTTACCTTAACCAAAAATGAAATACATAAAGACCTGATTCTCATTAATCCGAGATACATAGGTAACCCACGTGCGGTCTCAGTCGCATATCCAAATAATTTAATCTTAGTTTGCATTTCATATAGCTTGCATATTTATATTCTTGTCTCTTATAAACTGTTATTGGGTTGTCGCTGCATAGAATAGTATAGTATAATATTTACTACTTTCATTATGATAAAAACACAAAAATATTTCCGTTACTAGTTTTAATTGCATCACATATAACCTTTACCGTTTACTTCATGATAAAATACATAAAAGAGGGAAAACTTTTAAAACGAGAATTATTCTTGTTTAAATAATCAAAGAAAACTGTTTGGATATGTTTAATAGTGAATATTCATTTTGACTAAGGTACCGTTTACGGACGAGTGTCTTGGGGTCCGTAAAATCTTCCCCAAGTATAACCGACTCCCAAACTTAAAGAATATCTCTAGTACATAGACATTTTGAAGTCAAAACACAAGCCATTTTAAAAGAAAAAATGAATTTCTTAAATCCCGGTGACCTAGCACATCATTTAACCCCATAGTGGAAACTCCGTTTTTAACATAAAATTCCAACCCAAGAAGTTTTTCAAAACCGACACCTAGAAAAGCCCTTAAAAAACCATTTTCAAAATGAACAGATTTTGACAACTTAGAGAGGAAAAGATGAAACTTGTTTTTCATCTTTTTCTCAATTCTCTACTTCTTCCGCTACCAAAATCCAGGATGCGTCATCCTGAAAACATATTAGGTTATTCTTTTCTCTTGAAAATAACTAGATTTTGATTCATCCTGTAATTGAATTAGAGTTTGATTATAAATTTTCATCTTAAACCTATGAAAAGAATATAGTGGTATTTTGATTCTTAGCCTATGAAAATAATCAGGTTTTTTAAAAGGTTAATTCTAAATTTGTGAAAAGAATCAAGAATTATAAGTATTAGCCCAAAGAGTTACCCAAGAGGATGTGAATTAGGTAGTTATTAAAATTGAAACAATTAAATCAATTAAAGACAAATAATCAATTTCCCAAAATAGATTATTATCTTGATACACAACGGAAATGTGTTTACTTCTAACTTCACATCTAAACACAATATATAAAATGATCAATGCAGCACACAGTGATATATCTTAGTTCGGTAAGCTACTCTTACTTACATCCAGTCCCCCAAGCTCCACGGAAATTCACAATCTACTGAACCCATAATTCCTTTCCCAGATAGAAACCAAACCCTAACAATCTCAATTCTTTTCATAGGCTCAAAATCAACCTTTACAATTATTCTTTTCCCAAACTCAAGGAGAACTTTATATTTTTATCAGGCTCAAGACTAACCTAACTCTATTACAGTAAGAATCAAAACCTAATATTTTAGCAGGCTAAAAATTAAATCTACCACTCTCTCACACTTTTACATTTATCATTTTCTCAGGTTTAGGAAAAACCTTTACAATCACTCAATTTTATTACAGGGAGAATCAGAACCTAATTATTTTAACATACTAAAGATTAAACCCTAATATTTTTCATAGGAAAAATATCGAAATCTAGCTACCCTAACTAGATACCGTCCCAAACTTGTCTAATCTACTTAAAAAAAAAAAAAGAAAAAAAAAAAGAAGTAAATTTCTTCCCACAAGGAGTTTTTACCACCTCAATACAAATATACTCGATTAATGTCCCGAATAATTACTACGTGATAGATAAAATGTAAGGCGAATAAAATATTATTAATTAATAAAGTGGGAAGCACAATTTAAACACGTAATCTGATAATCAAATAAAATCGTTTAAAAAGATTTTTAGACTTTTAAGTTTAAAATGATTTTATAAACAAACTTATTCTAAGCAAGCAATAAAAATATAAATTCAAGTTAAATAACAAAGTTTGAAAAGATCGTACCAGGAAATACTGAAGACAATGATAGAATCGCAATTAGAACCCAAATCGGTGACGCCAAGTATCAATCGCTTCATATCAAGAACTTATAAAGAGTCAACTCATAAATATCTCAATCTAAATCTCATAGTTATAAAAGCATGAATTCATTTTTCTTTATGTCAATTAACTCATTCTTGCACGTCTCTTTAAGTACACCTAAAACTAATCCTCCAAAGACTAGTTTTCAAATGTTGTGTCAATAAATAACACACTTAAACCCCATATAATATTACCTTTTATTTCAGGTGTATTCCAAATTAAAATTTATTTTAGTTCTCTCATATAAGTCTATAAAACAATTCTCAATTTAAAATCATACAAATAGATAGTATTAATCCATTTAAATTAAGAGAATCCATAAGTATATAGACAAAATCAATAAGGATAATATAATAGGTAGACCATATCTTAATTGGGTTCAAATCCCCCAAATCTCTTCCTAGGAATCCTCAAAAACGAATAATTTTTTTACTAAGAGACCATGCAACACAAAACCTCAAACACAGTCGGTTGATCGACCGATCTTGCACCATATTTCAACAGTTAGCTGTAGGCCAGTTGGTTGACCAACTGCCTCTAATCAGTTGACCGATTGGATAAGAGTGATCCTATTTTCCTCCAATTCTCCTTCTGACTTAAACGGTTGACCGACCCATTTCATTTGGTTGACCGATTAGATTAGTGTGCTCACTTCCTTCGCCAATTCAGCCACTGTTTCAAACAGTTGACCAACTAGATCAATAACACCTCATTTCAGCTTCAAAACTCACTGTTTAATTCGGTTGATATTTTGCTTTTATCAATTGACCGATTTGACCAAAATATTTTACTTTTTATACTTTAACATATGTTTTCTATTTAGGTCAATTATTAAATTCATTTCACATAAAAAGCACATTCAATATCTTAAATTAGGATCTTAAACTCTATCATTTCATATCAAGACACACATAAAAATAACTCATTTTAAAGTGTCATGTGTGATCCTAATTTCGGTTGTACTAAGAGTATATGAGCCTTGTTTTCACCTATTTTTCTTCAGCGTCTTCAAAACTACTTATGTCTTCATTATATTTGTCTAGCACCTTTTATGTTTTCTTGATCAATTCTTCTTCTTAACCAACTGCATGAAACTCTTTTTTAAAAAAGTCAACAAAATTATTAATTCCACAAAAAATATCAATACTTAATTGTTCATAAAAACCTAGGGTTCAACAGTAAGGATTTGGTTCCTACCTAGTAAATGAATCAAGGGGTCTAGTGGATTGTGAATATCCGTAGAGTTCGGGGGACTAGACGTAGATAAGAGTAACTTGCCGAAACAGGATAAATTCTTATGTGTTGTATTGATTATTTTTATATATTGTGTTTGGGTGCACATTTAGTATTAAACGCATTTCTGTAGTGTAATAAGATAATAATTGATTTAGAAAAATTAATTTTTTGTGTTTAAAGTATTTAATTACCTAAATTTTTGTAACTACCCAATTTACATTCCCCTTGGGTAGCTCTTTGCGCCAACACATATAAAATATCTCACCTCATTTTAGCGTATAATTCTCAATTTGACATTGAATTCAACATTTCCTACAAATTAATTTTATCAATTTAGCTCTATATTAATTTGAATGATAAAATAAAAACTAACAAAATTATATTTCATTAAGTGACGGAAACAAAATATTTTTTTCTTAATTTTATATTTTTATTTTGAAAAAAAAAATAAAAATTTCTTGTTCTAATATTCAGCTTTTGTTTTAGGAATAGAAATAGTTGTTTTTTTGGGGGGGGGTTTCAATATTTTATTTATTTATTTTGGAATAGAAACATTTTTTTGTTTCCAGATTTTTGTTTATGTTTCCTAAAAAATATTTTCTTGTTCACAAATTTACAGTTCGAACGTAAATAAAAATTGAAAGCGAAAAAATTAGTTCATGTTCCCAAAATAGAAACATAAAATTGAGAACAAAAATATGTTATTGTTCACGAAATAGAAAAAAATCTAGGCATAAAAATCTATTTACTTTAATGAATCACAAGTAGAAATTTGAGAACAAAAATATATATTTATATTCCTTAATAAAAATAAATATTTGAAAAAAATATATATATTTATGCTCCCACAGCGAAAACAAAATTTAAGAACAAAACAATTTTAGTTGGTAAATTTTAAATATTCATTTTTTTAAATAAATCATATATGGTGAATAAGTTTGATCTCAAAATTAATATGTAAAAAAATATTATTCTATTTTATTTCTTTAAACATAATTATAACCAAACAAAATAATTGAATAGTAATTCTATTAGTAAATTCATTTGATTTCTTCTCTCATTTTATTTTTTCTGCAATTCCATTTCATGTTGATTCTATTGTTAGGAAACTAATAATTTCCTACTTTGGGCTAATATAATTAATTAAATAGTTATAATATGATGATCTAATTAATGAGCTCAAGAAACTTTAAATGAGTATGGACTTTACAATGTGTAGTTACCCATATTAAGCAAGGGTTATGGTTCCCGAGACTAATCAGACGGCTAATCATCTTCTCTTTCACATCTTTGGAAGAAAATCTATTGAGTAACATCAAGTGATTAGTCTACGGAATATCTCTGCCGTGACAATTCATCGTCATGGATTCAGATACGTTTGTTCATTATTTTTTGATAATTTGACATATTCATTTGGAACTAAAAAAATCTAGTGTGATTTATGATTAATTCCTAACATCTACTGCATCTAACCAAACGATGACTACCAGCTATTTAAAAGATTTTCAAAAATTAGTTCTAAATTATAAGCGAGGTCTAACGGTGCAACCTCATCCACCGAAGCCATTTTATTTTCATTTATAGGGCTTAGAAAAGTTACATATCGAAGCCCGTACAGGGAGGACGGTGGGATCATCGGACCCTTTTCCAAGCTCAGAAACACCACTTCTCAAAACTCCGTTCCAACTTCCAACCGGTACAAAGCAATTACACATAAAACAATCTGAAAGAAAATGCTTGCCAGTACTAGTACAAGTGGGGTTCTCTTCTCTTTCCTCGTCCTCCTGTTGCTCTTCGGTCTGGGTGAGGGAAGCTTTGCTCTTGTGAGTTTTCTCAAATCTCTCTCTATGAACCCTGTTTTCATTGATATAATTTGGTAGATCCCTTCAATTTTGCTGTCAATTTTGCTTTGTTTCATTTGGTGGGCTATTATTTAGTTCCGATTTTGTCGAATCTTCAAATTCAATTATAGATTTGGACAGAACGGATGCGAAAAAGGTGGGGGTGATAAAAGAATAGAGAATTGTTATTAATTTGATTTTTGGTTGTTGGATGATGGGTGTAGGCAAATGGGAACGATACGGGGGAAATGGTGCCAATGATTGTGGCGGAGAAGGCGGTGATGCCGAATGAGAGCAGGAGGCGACTGGGGAGCTTCCAGATTTGTGCACTTTGTACTTGTTGTGCGACCAAAGGGTACTGCCTACCCTCTCCTTGTTGCTATGCCATAAACTGCAACATACCCAACAGGCCTTTTGGTTTCTGTTCTTTCACTCCCAAGACCTGTAATTGCTTTGGATGCCATCTCTGAGTCACTTCAACTCTCAATTATTATTGTGTTTACTGTATTGCTCTCTATAATTTACACTTACATTTGGGGTCTTGATTCCGTTTGGGTGGTGTGTGAATGAGAAGAATATATGTTTTTCTTGTACTTTTTTTCCCTATATTATTTGGGGACAACTGTATGCGATTGCTAGTTTCTATGCCAATTTCTATGACAGAAATGACACAATTATCATTTAGCTTAAGTACCAGGGATGGACACAAGACCGGAAGTAGTTCAACACTTCCATTCACTTGAGGTCGAGCGAAGAAGTCTCTTTCTCTCTCTCTCTATCTCTCCTAATAGTTTATTAAAATTACGGAACATTCTGGTGGTTAATTAATATTAAATAGACCCCATGTGCAAAATTGTTAAAATGTCCCCTTGTTTTTTTTAATATTAGTCAGACTGATAAAAGGGATAACGGGACTCTTTCCAAACTAATCCTGGTGAAATATAAGCTTAAATGATAGTTATACCCTCTTTGAAAGTCACCCAGTACAAAAGGAAAGGAGAAATAGGAGGAGGAAGATGAAGAAGAAAACAGGTACCGATGTTTCTTATTATTTCTTGATGATCCTTCAGTACGAATTATAGAGTTCTTTACCTAATAATTATTGAATAAAAAAAAAAATCTGAAAAATGATGGTCAAAAACTAATTTACACAAGCCACATAAAACGCAGAGGAGATTTGCGTTTTGGTGAAAAATGCAGATCCCTTCTGCTTCTGTGTTTTTCATCTGACAAAAAAAAAAAAAAACACAAATGGGAAGAACGGTGATACGAAGAGAAAAAATGCAAATGGGAATTGCATTTCTTTGAAAAACGCAATTCCCATTTGCGTTTTCCATTACCGATGCAATTCTTTCATTACAGGTGCAATTTCTACAAAAACGTAGTATAGATCTGCGTTTCTTCAAGAAACGCATATCATAGTTGCGTTTCTACATGAAACGCAACTTCAGATTGCGTTTTTCTTGTTAAACTCTAGCCCCACGCCCCTTTCCTTTTCATTTTGATTTGGAAATTTTTTCCCCGGTCTTCTCTTCTCCTCCATCACAGTCGGCCGCTACTCCTCTTCTCCTTTCTATCACAGTCGGCCCCTGCTCTAGATTAAGAGTTTTTTTTTTTTGGCTTTTGAAATCTATGTGTGTATATATGTGTGTTGTGAATATATGTGTGTATATATTTGTAATTTTACCGTGTGTATATATGTTTTTTGTTTTTTTTTTTAAATGTAAATCTAGGTTTGTGTTTGTGCTTGTGTTTAGGGTCTAAGATTTTTATTAATTAATTACATTAGATTTCGATTTTTATTTGTGTAGATTGGTTTTAGATGTCGTTATTATATTTCGGTTTTAGTTACAAATTTATTTTTCAATTTCAATTAGAAATTTTATTTTGGGTGTTTTCAATAAGTTAGTTGTTTTCAACTCAAAGTTGTGTATTTAAGTAGCTGAATTTTGTAGTTTAATTTTTTTTTATTTTTTTTAATGATAATGATAATAATATTGTCTTTATTTTGTTTTAATTTGTGATATTATAGTTGTTTGAAATGGAGACCGTTATATTATATTTGTATTGGGGTGGTAGGATATTGGAAAGAACTGAATTTGAGGTGTCGTATAGTATGTCTGTGGTCATATCGTTGGATGTTTGTCGAGGGATTACGTTAAACGAATTGATTGCGATGATACGACATTATATTCTTGAGAATAGAGTTGATGAAACTTTAAAAGTTAAATTGTAAGTTACCGATAGCTACTATTGGGCCGAGGAATTATAGACATATATTGTTTTCAATTATTGATGATGTGAGATTAAACCATGTGCTTCAGTTACCTCGTAAGGTGTCCTCGTTGCTTGGTGTTGAGGTGTGTGTCGAGGTAGAGTGAGCTTTTGATCACGCTTTAATATTTTCTTCCCAACCTAGTCCTTTTACCCAATTTTGAAGTCAGAGTTTCAATCCTTATGTTGCCACCTTATCTGGACAATTTTCTTCGTATAATATTCTTATGTTTGATCCCCAAGTTATTCAATCCAATTACACTCACCGATCTCTCTACATTCCCGAAGAATATCAACCCCATACAATGATTGACCGTGATCCAGACACCAGTTCTGCCACTCCACATCACCATTATTCGCCAATTAGTCCACCGCATAACAACAATTGTGGTAGGTATGATGGGAACGTGGAGGATAGGCCAGTTATAGTCGATAGTTTCCACAATGGCGAACATACAGATTTGGAAGATACTGTTGTGTTAGAGGAAGAGGAGAATGGTGGGGATGGAGATGGAGATATGGACATCAAGCCGAGCGAGCAAGGGAGTGAACAGTTGCCGTTGCATATGGTTCCTTCATTATATAATGAGTTAGAATGGGGTGATGACGATGACAAGGCAAATTATGAGCTAAAGTTGCGAAAGAATTTATGGAACTCGAAAATGGACGATTTTTGTAGCGGCATGGTATTTAAGGACAAGAAACATGTTCAGAATGCCATGAAATATTATCATATTATGAAAAATAAAGAGTTTTGTGTGGTGGAGACGCATCCTAAAGTTTGGTTGTTTAATTGTAAGCACGGTTGCGGGCGGCTCTGAAAAAAGTCACGGAATGTTCCAGATTACGAGTACAATGGGCCACACATGTGTTTCTACAATCATACGACCTTAAATCACGAAAACTTGGATTCGGGTGTCATTTCTAACATGATATTTGGACAGGTCGAAGAAGATCCGAAAGTGAAGATGGGAGTTATCATTGCCTCCGTGAAGGAGTCTCGGAGGTTTACCATCTCCTATCGAAAGGCTTGGTTGGCTAGATCTAAAGCCATCGAGACCTTGTTCGGTGACTGGGACGAATCGTATCAGAAGTTGCCCAAGTTTATGTCCGCGTTGAAGCACTTTAATCTTGGGAGGATTGTTGAATGGAGAATCATTCAGACCGATCAACCTGGCTATTCGACGTTTGGTGGCGGAATTTACGTTGCCACTTTCACCGCAAGTGTACGTATCAAGTTTTAGTATAGATGGGGAGAGTATGGGTATCGTGTCCACAGGAATTGGTTGAGATTATTATCGATTATCGTAATTATCATAACCTAATTTTATCTAGGCAGTAAAAATATGTTTATAATTAATAATATACTAATACTAAGTTAATTAATCTAATTAAACTATAATACTATATTGATATCTTTAGGAAAAAGATTGTCTAGGAATTAACTTTGTTTACAAAAATGTGTTTTGTCTCATTTAGTTTACAACAACGGCGTTCGATCTATCCGACAATCTCTATATCGTAAATTCACTCGCCACCTCTCCCGAGTGTAAGACGAGTAAATATGCGATTTCGCGTTAACGAAGAAGTCCCCCGCAACATCTTAACTACACTACGTCACATAAGTCTTGCCCCAACGTCATTGATTGCACACTTTCCAACTCCCTCCTGGGTTATTGGATCGTTGCATTATGTTTAACCTAGTCCGAATTCGGGGTTACCTCTCCCAAGGTTACCTCTCCCAAGTGTCAAACCCCACATTCTCAATATATCTATCTAAGTATAATAAACACAATAATATGGAAAACACAATCAAATAGCGAAGAACAACCATAAACGAAACACAAACTCAAACAAACAATATTTTCATAAATATTATTAATCCCTAGACAAAATCCGTTTAGTTCATGGCCATAACCGTTTATACAATGTAAAATGAGCTAAACATGCTTAACAACCTACCAAAGTTAAGAAAGTAAAGATAAAACGAAAGAAACTTAGTCGTAGTCCGAAAATTTGCCGTTAAAAATGTTTCTCCTTCTTCGCAACGTGTTCTTCTCCTTCAGAATTGATGAGCACTCCCCAAAATCTCTCAACCTAAGCTCTTTAATGTCTAAGGAAAGTTATGGTCGAATGAAGAGGAGAAGAGAAGAAATAGGGAACAAAAAAATATCTAAAAACTATCCTAAATCTGGTGCAGAGTGACTGCCGCAGCGGTGGGTATGTCGGCTGTGGTCACAGCCGCGGTAGGAATCAAGAACCATCCTGTTGTTTTACCACCGCGGCAGTGGGCTTTCAACAACAAAATGGCCTTCTCTGCATATTGACCGCCGCGGCGGTGGTCTAGACGTCGCGATGGTAGATTGCTATCATGAATTTTGCGTTTATGCTTGTTTTTCTATCGTTCTTCCACTGTTCTTGATCCGATTTGATCATTTATGATTTGTTTTCATGCCTTTTCACCCCACACACCTGATTTATACAAAAATATATAAAAACGTATTAAAATGTAATAAACATACACGAGAATTGACAAGTTTGGTTTGAAAATAGATAGGTAAATTACACCTATCAACGTTCGACATGGTCTTTTGGGCATTCCAACCTTCTGTGGTTTGATGGAGATATTGTCAGCCTATTCTCACAATTGACGGGACCCATCTATATGGTAAGTACGAGGGGAAGATCTTGATCGCCATTGAGATGACACCGTCTAATAAGTGTTATCTGTTGTCATTCACGGTCATACCGACGGAGGACCACCGCTGTTGGTTTTGGTTTATGAGTGCGGTCAAAACTTTATGGATTAATCAACCAACTGAGCCCGCTCGGTATTATCGATTTTGTTTGTGGCACCTTTACAACAATTTTAACATGTTTAAAAATCAACAACTAAAAGATCTTGCTTGGAACGCGGGTGCTGCGATACAAGTTTGAAAGTACAATGCCATCATGGAAGAGATTAAAAAAATAAAAGCGGGGGCGTATATGTGGTTGGATGACATAACGAAAGAGAAATGGATCAAGTCACACAATGATGGTAAATGTTGGGACGTGTTGACAACCAATAATGCCGAAGTATTCAACAACTGTTTGAAATGTGCAAGGAATGTCACAATTACAACAGCTGTTTCGATAACTTTCTATAGGTTGGTTGAATACTTTGATCTCGGTCGACAAGAAGCTCTAAAGGACATGACCATGGGTTTGGGGTACGTAAAATATGTCGTTGAGAAAATTCAGAAATCTCAAGCCAAGTCCAAAACATATGACATCCAAATATTCAATTGGTAAGGTTTTTTAACTTGCAGTTTATTAATTACATTTTTTTTTAATATTTATAATACAAATGATTTAACTTATCATCTAATTTGAGGTATAAATATATTCAATAATAGGAAAAATGCACGTTACTACGTGAAAATGAGAAAGACTTTGGCCGGTGGTATTGTTACACACAAGGTTACTTTAGGTGATAACTCTGATTGTACTTGTGGGAAATATAAGGTTTTCAGATATCCATGCTCACACATGGTTGCGGCGACGAAGTATTGTGGCATAGATGCGTTTCACTACATCGCTCCTGAGTACTCAATAGCGAACTCGTGAAAGATTGGGAGTTATCGTTTGAACCAATCGTTCACGAGAACTATTGGTCGGTGGTTAATTTTCCGATCCTTATTCCTAATAAGAATAGACTTCGACTTGTGAAGCGCGGATGACCAACGACTAAAATCCACTCGCATTTGAAACGAGATGGATTTGTCGCAGCAGACAATAACAAATCGGTGTAGGTTGTATTCTCAAATTGGGTATGATAGGCGAACATGTCCATCCCGACCCCAATGAGTATTCTCAATTAATTAGTATAATTAGTTTGTTTAATTGTAATGGAGATATCAATTTTTATTTTTAATTTAGTTTATAGTTGTAACAACATTCGTATTGTGTTGTATTATATTGTCGTTTAGTTGAACAATATAATATTTATTTCGTATATTACTTGTTCATGAAATGTTAGTTTCGGATTAATATTTTTCACACTAGTTTCATATTTAAATTTTGCACAATTTGTAGAGACCCCAATTTTTTTTTTAGATTCTTGCAATTATAGCTGAGCCTGGTCCCGTGGATCAGTCGTTGCTTTACTTGCAGAGAGACCACAAATCTGTGATTATTTGGGAAGAATGTGGAGTGCAGGTTGAACTGAAAAATATTTAAGCAGTGTATTAAATTAATTTTTATTTATTTATTTATTTATTTATTTATTTTGTATTTTGTATTTTTTAAATTAATTATTTTTTAATTTATATTTCAGCATTCTTTTTGATTTGACTGTTCCGGAGCGAGACGGTTTCGAAGGCAATGGACAGAACATATACCCAGTCGCGTTGGTACAATTGATACAAGTCGTCGGACTGTATGAAGCTTTTCAGTTAAGGAAGAAGCAACTAGACCATGCATTGATTACCGCGTTGGTCGAGAGATGGCGTCAAGAGACGCATATGTTTCATCTTCTAACTGGCGAGATGACAGAGACACTACAAGACATAAAAGTGTTATTTGGGTTGCCCGTGAATGGACGACCAGTTATCGGGCCTCAGGACACATTACCGGTCTTACGTTGGAATGAACTTTGCCAAGACCTCCTTGGCCACATACCCCTGGACGACAAACTCAAGTGCGGCTTCCTGATATTGAAATGGCTACAGTTCACTTTCGATTGTGTACCCGTCGATGCTGAAGAGCGCATTATGCAATGCTATGCTCGGGCATACAACCTGATATTGATCGACACAGTATTGATGCCGGATAAATCAAATAATTTGGTCAAGTTACGCTACTTACCACAGCTGCGCGATTTGTCTGGGTCGCATCCAAATAGTTGGGGTAATGCCACATTCGCAATACTATACCGGGAGTTATGCAAGGCATGTCGTAAGGAGACAAAAAATATGTCCGGACCCCTTTTCTTATTACAGTGTTAGGCATGGGAATGGCTCCCGAGACTATGCCACTGTCTTTTTCTACGACTAGTGATTGGATGGGTGGCCTACATATGGGGGACTTGAGGTTCCCAGGCGCCCCTTGTGGGTCTTGGTATGTTATTATATAATTAATGTCTACATATTTCAAATATTTTATTTCATTTAGTATTAATTAAGTTTTGTTTTCGTGTACATTTGGAAAGTATCTTTTAATCTGGATAGTAAGCCAATGCACGTATTAAATGTGTATCGTGATCAGTTAGATCATCTACATGATGATGGGGTCAGTTATAGATTTACATAAGATGTTACTTATGTTTATTTATTTTTATATTTATTATTTAATGAATTTATTTGTATGTTGTTTGCAAGGTGATTTGGATACCGTATCTAGATGATCTCTTGGAGCAATTACCAGCATACTGTAGAGATGGTCAAGCCATTTGGATAACGTCTATGCCCCTAATCTTCTCAAAAATGGTAGAGTACCATTACCCTCATCATATGCTACGATAGTTTGGATTTTTCCAAGGGATTCCATGGCTAAGCGACACGTATAAAGAATTGCATTTAAATAGCTGGAGAGGAAAATTTGGTACAGACTGGTCGATAGTGAACGCGGCACATATACGAGCGTGGGATAACCGACAACCACTGATAGGGCGTAAAATACACTGCTACTTACACTCGCAAGTATACGAGGTCTAAGTTTTAGTATAGTGTGATCTTTAAGATCGGGTTATCGTATCTACAAGGATTGGTGTCGTTACTATCGAATACTGCGTTTGTCATGACCTAACTTTATCTAGGCTAAAAACAAATGTATTTAATTAATTAAACTAATACTAATATAACCTAAATTAACTACATTAATATACTAATATGTTTTATGGTAAATAATTACCTAGGGATTAACTTGTTTACAAATATGTGTTCGATTTTGATTTACTCACGTTTATGGTGTTAGACCTATTTGACAATATTGGTACGTAAACTCCACCACCATATCTCCCAAGTATAAGATAGAGGAATAAATGACTTTGAGTTAATGGAAAAGTCCCCCTCAACGTCTTCACGATCCTAGGTCACATGAGTCTTGCCCAGCGTCATTGATTGCACACAATCCAACTCCCGACCAGGTCATTGGATTGTGCGTTGTATTTATCCTATTGATAATCTCTGTTCTAAAACTCCCTCGCCATCTCTCCCGAGTGTAAGACGAGGGATATAATGCGACTTCGTGTCAACAAAGAAGTCCCCCTCAACGTCTTAACAAACCTAGGTCACGTGAGTCTTGCCCCAACGTCATCGATTGTCCACAATCCAAACCTCGACCGGGTTATAGAATCGTGGCGTTTGTTTACCCTAATCCGAATTCGGGGTTTGTCAAAACCCCGTATTCTCCATTTATATAACTAAGCATAATAAACAAACAATACGATAAACACAATTAAACTATGAAGAACAATCACAATCGAAACACCGAAATTATCCAAACAACGTATTTATAATATTTTTCGTTAATCCCTACTACAATCCATGTTTAGCTATGGCCATAGCTGCATTTATAATGAAATAACAAGCTAAACATGCTTACATGTTCCTAAGATAAAGAAATAAGGAAAACAACCGAAGAACTTAGCCTTGTCCGAAGATAAATCGCTAAGAATGCTAAACGGTCGATTTTCCGTCTTCTCCACTTCGGGATGTAAGCTCCACCTCTAAAACTCCTAAACCCTAGCCTAAACATGGCCTAAGGTGCCCAAATTGGGGGGGGGGGGGGGTGGTGAAGGAGGAAGGATGAAAGGGGTATAAATAGACAAAAGACCTAAAATAAATATCTAACACTGCGCAGAGGTTGATCGTCGCGGCGGTGAGATTTATCGCTGCGGTGGTGGAGTATGTTGGTTAAGGTTCACCTAGGCAGTAGAGAAGGCGGTGGCTGTGGAAAACTTTCTGCTGGATTTCCACCTAGGCGGTGGGATTCAATGCCTAGGCAATGGGGTGTCAGTAGCCAAATGTGTTTTCTCTGCATCTTTACTGCCTAGGCAGTGGTCTGGACGCCTAGGCGGTGGGCTTCCTTTATATTTTTGCCTCCTTGCTTAATTTTTCCACCGTTCTCTGACCGTTCTTGATATGAATTGATCGTTTATGCTCCGGTTTTACACTTTTCCACCTCACACACCTATTTTAATACAAAAAGAATAAAAACATATTAAAACATATGTACCAACGCTAATGAAAAAAGGAACCTTTATGAAGCAAGGTCTCATATGTACCACCTCAAGATTTCAAAATTACGGTTTTTCAAAATTTTGAAAAATGAACTGGATAACATCGGCAAAATTTGCCACGTATTAAAACGAGAAATAAAACAAATGGAAAAATGGATTCATGTCAAACAGAGACTTCACCAGATTCAGAACTCTAATGCCCCAAATGCAAACGAGTAGAGACTGAAGTACATTATCGATCCCAAATACACCGATGATCCAGAACTATTCGATTACGAAGACGGAGAAATTCACTATAAATGGTTAGATAAAACTAAGTAGTTATCGATGCTACAAAAGTTCAATAATTGGTAATATTTTTTACTTTATGTAATGTTTTTTTTTGTTATCCTTTTATGACTACTACTTGTACTTTTTATCGCTTTTAATTTTAAATTAATGTCTATCTCAGTTAGAATAACAAATTTTAACAGCCCCATTGTCTGTTTCTTTTTCTTCTCCATCCAAATCCAATATCATTTTTAGGTTAGTTTTTGACAGTCTAGAAAGTGCCATCAGATGTGAGTCAAAATTTAAGTCATCAATGTTCACTAATATAGACTACATGGAATTTCCATTCCAATTAGTATTTAAAATTTTTATTTGACTATAAAATAACAATAAAAAATTATCTTATAATCAAATGATAAACACAAATTTAAGAAAAATAATTATTTTTATTAAAATGAATATAGCTAGATTAACGAGAAAAAAAAAGATAAAGATAAATCAGTCAATTTGAGTTAAAAGACATTTATACCCTTAAATATTTCATTAGAGTTTACATTAATACTATTCTAAAACTTAAAGGATAATAGTGCAATTTTTTTCACTTCTAATGTTAACGCATGACAAAGCTTCAGTTGAGATTTTTTTTTCTTTTAAAGAAAACATTGCGAAGGTCGTTGAGTTTTCTATTTTTATTTTAAAGAAAACACAAATGTGATTATGTTTTCGCCAAAACGCAACTCAAGAAATGCAAGGCAACACCTTTTTCTTTTCTTTTAAAGAAAACACAAATAATATTTGTTTTTTCTCCGGTAAGAAATGCAAATGTGTTTTGCGTTTCTAGTAGAAATGAATTTTTTTGAACCAACTGTATAAACGTTTTTTTTAAATGCATTTTTAGTGCTTTTTTTTTTTTTTTTTTTTTTTCGTTTTGAAAACGCAAATCAGACTTGCATTTTTTAAAAACGCATTTTCCCCCTGCATTTTATGAGTGTTTCTTAAATAAATTTAGATATATTAGTTTTCAGAAATTATTTCTTTAAATAACAATTATATTGTAAAGAACTTCTGAATTATATGTTTATATAGATATTGGGATATGTGCATGCAATCCAGATACAACAAGATTTAGTTACACAATTCTAATTAACTATCTCTGCATGCAATTTGTTTGATGGAATGTTCTAGTGAATAACAAACTAACAAATTGAATGTTCTAACAAAATTAACTAACACTAGTTTCTCCTTTATCATCCGTCCTCAAATTTATGGCCTTCCCTAACCATTAATTTGTCTCAAAACTCCTGAAATTTGGCTTTGGTGGGAGACTTGGTAAACACATCGGCAAGTTGATCATAAGCTAAAATGATGGGCAATGTTTGTAGTATCCTAGGAGGAGAGGAAAGTAAAAGGTATGATGTTGGAACAACTGAATCAACTAGCAGCCTTGCTAACTGGGGAACTCGCCTAATTGTGGTGCACTGAGGACTTTGGTGATCAACAAGTAGCAAGCTCTATGTCATATTTGATTGGCCACTTGATAGTTGAGATTATCCTAACCCTAGGCCATTTATGTCTTTCGAAAATTTGCTTTTTGTATTGAAATATAGTTATGCTAGAAACTAACATATTTAAAATTAGATTTTATGTTTACTTTTCAGGTGCCCAAATAATCTCGTATATAATCCATACAATAACAAAAAATGTCTTCTCGAAGAGTACAATCTAGATAAGGAAATAAATTAGGAGTTAATGGAAATCGAAACAAAAGATGACCCTATTCCTAAGAACACTAAGGAAGTTCGAAGAGCCTTAAAATGATTCGAGGAACGACCCATTCCAAGCTAAGACGAGCCTAAAAATAATAAATCCAAGAGACCTGTAAGAATCCGAAAGAAGACCAAGGTCAAAAAGTCACAAAGAAAGAGATGATATGGTAGCCCTATTAAAGAAATACTAGAATGTATTCACATATCCCTACGAACGAGATAGTAGGGCTATTAAACGGCATTGTAATACTCAAGTTTCCTATCACAGAAGGAAGAAGATAACATTATTGCTACCAAATGGAGTGGACCCAAAAATTGACTTCCCGCTATTTAATATCTACATCAACTTGGGTAACATTGTTGGGTGTAGGATTTCATCATTTGTGGATGACTTCTACGGACAAAATCAAATCCTAGTCAACAAAGAAGATAGCATAAAACTGCCTTGATCATGCAAGTAGGCAGGGTCAACTACAAAGTCATGATGTCGGACTAAAAGAACGCCAACTCATCCTGTTAGTTGCCGACTATTTTACCAAAATAGGTGGAAATGATTTTCCTCATGTGTGTCACCCAAAATATAGTAATGTAGTTCTTCAAGGAGAATATCCTATTGCATTTCGGAGTACTACAATTCCTAGTCATGGTCAATTGCCCATAATCTCAAAGGCAGAACGATAAAATCCATATATGCTTAGTTGAAAGTCTAGCACAAGAAATCTGCACCATACCATCCTAAGATGAGTGGAGTAGTAGAAGTTTCTAAAAATAACATCAATAAGATCCTGAGGAAGATGGTTGAAAGTCACTAAGAATAGAACAAGATGCTCCTATGGCTTATGAAGCCATAATCACCTATGAACAAAATGGAATTAGAAATCATAGTCGAGGTAGTACTTAAGAATATCTCCCATGCCAAGACGAAGCTAAGGAAAAGTTCACACCATATTAGGAAGGATTAGTTTTCATCAAGAAAGTTGTAGGACATGGGGCTTTAATTCTCCAAGAGATAGATGTAGAAGAGTTCCCAGAGCCCATAAATTCTGATGCAGTCAAGAAGTTCTACCCCTAAAAGCCCAAAACAGTATAAACCCAAACTCATGACCGAAAGGAAGTGAGGGAAAAAAGGGGTATAAAAATTCTACAACTCGAGGACGTGGTGAAAACCTAAAAGGGCACTACGGGTAAGAAAATAGGGATCGTAGCAAGATACAAAACCATCGACCCAGTGAAAATCCAAAAGGGCGATGAGGTGCAAAAATGTGGTAGCCGGCCTTATTTAAAATCTAAAAAGGCGCTAAGGGAAAATGGAAAACATATAAATAAAATTAAGGAGACATCAAATTTCGGCCATTATGTCATTTATCCATAGAGTTTGGGTTTATCTAAAGTCTGCCATACTACAATTGGGTCTAAAAATTGAGGAATTTGACTGGTGATTTTGTCTACTTCGGGATTCGAAGGAAGAAAGGTCAAAAGTTGCTAGAAATCTTGAAGCCTCCGATTAGTGACCAAGTCTAAGATCGTACTCTAAAGGAAGAAAATATTTCTAAAAATAGAAAATATACTTGATTATGCAAGCTTTGTTTAGTAACTATAACCTCTTATTGTTTATATGTTATGCTTCTTTCGTAGCTAACATTTCAATATAGATAAGTGGAAAGGACAAACAACATAAGAACAAAGGGATGAAGCAAAAGAAAACCTGACATGTCACCCTTAAAGTAATTTTATTCCATGGATATCCGACGCCATCACTGGACCAATGGAAAAAAACACCTAAAATACCCATGATACCACCATTAAAAACCCATGATCGTTCTTCATTCTTCTTTCTTTGGCTAGCATCTTCATTATGATCACTATTTGGGGACCATTTCTCTATCTTGATCTATTTTCTTCCGGTGTTGATCTCCATTTAGATATTTTCCTTTTCTATTAACCTATTCTCACACTTTTTCCACACATTAAATACCTTAAACCATTAAATGCTTTGTTATCATCAAAATGCCACACTTATGGTTTAAGACCCCCTGGGGTTAACAATCTCTCTCTTCTTGGCGATGACAAAATATTTGATGGTTTTGCCAACAATTATATACAAAACGCTCTCCCATAATATGGGAACTATGTTTTAAATATTTTCAGTTAAAATAGGAAATTTTAAAGGGAGAGCTCACAACCCGAGGAAGAAGAAGAAGAAGGAGGTGATCGTTCAACGGTTTTAGCACCAAATCTTCGGATATCGGCTAAGTCGTTCGTTTCTTTTCTTTATTTTATTCATTACAGTAGTTGTTGAGCATGTTTAGCTTAGTTTACATTGTATATAGGTTATGGACATTGGCTAAACATAGGTTGTTTAGGGATTAATAATATATTTATGAATATGTTGTTTGATTGAGTTTGTGTTTCGTTAGCGATTGTTCTTCGTTATTTTGATTGTGTTTATCATTCTTGTATTGTTTATATGCTTAGAATGATATATAGAGAATACGGGGTTTGACACTCGGGAGAGGTAACCCCGGATTTGGACTAGGTTAAACACAAAACGACGATCCAATAACCCAGGAGGGAGTTGGAGAGTGTGCAATCAATGATGTTGGGGTGAGATTCATGTGACCTAGGGTTGTTAAGATGTTGAGGGGGACTTTTTTGTTGACACGAAGTCGCGTATTCCCCCGTCTTACAATCAGGAGAGGTGGGAAAGGAGTTTACGAACTGAGATTATCGAATAAGTCAAACGCCGTTAACGTAAACTAAAATGAGATCGAACATGTATTTGTAAACGAAGTTAATCCCTAGACAATCTACTCTCTTAAAACTATCTCAATATAATATTTATAGTTTAATTAGATTAATTAGTATTTTAGTATTAGTTTTTATTAATTTTATATACATTTTTATCACCTAGATAAAGTTAGGTCATGATAAACATGGTACTCGCTAATAACGAGAACCAATCCCTGTGGACACGATACCTCTACTCTCCTCATCTTTACTAAAACTTGACCACGTATACTTGCGAGTAGTTATACGTGAGCGATTAAATTCGTGACGTATAATGTCCTTAACATGTTCTTGGATGTTTTTTGTCCTCACATGTTCTTAATATGTTCTCGAACGTTCTTGATGTTTTTAACCATTTTTTGACATGGTTTGATGCTTTTGACATGGTTTGATGATTTTGACATGATATCAACGTTTTTTTTTACTTGATTACATGTTATATATGCTATGTATACGAAATATAAGTATAAAAACTATATGAACATGCTATGTACAAGCAAAATAAACATATTTAAGATAAGATCGAAGGATTTTCAAGAAATATACCTAGATTAGGAGTGGCCTTTCCCTAAGAATTTATCTTCTTCTCCTTCTTGCGATCTTCTCAGTTGTTCTCAATCGTTTACCGTCAACCTCTTGAGATCTTCCTCTGAGATCCTCAAGAACTCCTTCAGGAAGGTATTTTGACATAATTTGGAGGTGTTTATTGAATCGAAAGCTTGAAAACTGAAGAGACCCGAGAGTAGAATTTAAGCCTAGAAAGATAAGTTATAGCTTCAAACTCTTGGAATTGTGAAAAATAAGCCCTGTATTTATAGACTGGGAGGTTTGTGCATTGGCTAATGCATAGGCCATCCCAGGATGATCCTTAGGGTCTATTTATCTTAGGAGTCATCCCTTTGTCTTGATGTTGAATAGTTTTGGATAAATTTGAAAGATATGCTAAGATTCTCAAAGATTTTGTAATGATTACCAAATTATCAAATATCTAAATGTAATGATTTGTCATCATTGATCATTATGAACAATCATTAGTCATCATGAGCTATCATGAGATATGATTGGTTGCACATGGCATCATTTAATGCATGATGTGACCTTTCCGGTTTGGTTTAGTGGCTAAATATTGGTTACTCGCATTATTTCGGTTTGGTTGCAATAAATGCTTTGGGGGTTCTTTGAATCTAGTATTCAAGTGTCATTTGAAAATTAATTCTTGACAATGACACTTTATGTGATGGTTATTGAATCGGTACAAATTGGACTGAATCGGTTCGGTTTACCTTGTAATGGGTAGTTAAATTTCAATTGTTTCTGTTTCCCTAAGATATTTTGATGAAAATATCAAGGTTACTCAAATATGGCCTTGACATGTCATCCCAACCATTTAATGCTTGATGGGATGGGCATTTAATGATTCATTAAATGTATGCCTAGGTGGCGAACCAGATTGATTGGATTCGATAACTGTTAGTTACTTCTTATGTAACTTGTTTCCTTCTTTAAATATTTTGTAAGAAATATATTGAGAATTTAATGCTCATTAATGACTCATTAATTTCTTGGTAGGGTCCTGGATTTGATGGTCTTTGATGGCTAGTCATGATGACTTTAGTTTGGTTGATTTCGAACCGAGTCTTAATCCTTAGTTACTTTGAGTAACTTGGACTTGTCATGGCATTTCTATTACTTGATTAAGGTCTTTTGGATTTGATTTACAGGTATGAACACATTAAACAAGAATTTAATGAAGTATTTTTGGTGTCAAATAGATGAAACCGATGATAGTAAATATTTCGAGATCAAAATAGATAATAGAGGTAAATTGGTGAAATGTTCTAGATTTAAAGGGTAGTTGTTGGCCTAGTGAACTACCTAAGAGAGGGGGTGAATTGGGTAGATAAAAAATTATCATAGAAAAAATACTTAAATAATCCAAATAATTAATTTTATTCATAAATTAATTATTATCTTTATATCACAGCGGAAATATAAAATCAACTAAGTACACACCAAAAAACAAAAATAAATAATGTAAAGATAGCAGCACATCAAAAATTTATACTGATTCAGCAAGCTACTCTTGGCTAATCAAGTCCTTCATGCCGCACGGAGAGTTGCACCCACTAAACTCAAGATCCCTTTAAAGGTAGGAACCAAACCCTCACAATTTTTTTTTTTATAAGCTCAGAATCAACTTTTACAAATTCCTTTTCACATGCTTAGGAATAACCTCTACTTTTTACATGCTCAAAAATAACTTAATTCTTTTTTAAACTAAGGCTAAAGAATCAAAATCTCACAAATACTCCAAATATCTTTTTATCCGGTAAAAATTGAACCATTACTAAATTGCTCACAAAATAATTCAATCTAGGAAGAATTACTACCTCAATCTTTTTATAGGAAGAGACTGAAACTAGCTACCCTTAGATTAAATACTCCTAACAATATTCAATCTGTCACTTAACTCATCAATTAAAAATTGACAAGTGATTTTTCTTACTCGGAGCTACTATCACCTCAGATAAATTAAAACTTAATTAATATCCCAAAATTAGTGATAGAAAAATGAGATATTCAAAATCTGATTTCAAAAATGGGTGGCACGTAATTGAGCATGTAATCAGATTAATTCAAGAAATTGTTTCAAAAATATTTTTCAATAAAAAATCAGAAAACAATTTCTAAAGATCAAATTCCAAATATAATCAAGTAATACTAAATAGAAAGTAATTTAGAAATATCTCACCCAGAATCTACTGAAAGAATAATTATAGCAATATCACTTCAGATTCGGTAGCAGCAATGATTCACAATAAATAATTCTCAACAATAAGTCTTAGAAAATCTCTCACAATTCTCAATATGATTTCTCTTAGAAAAACTCAGTATAATACTCTTGATCTCTCTCTTTCTAAATAAAAAAACGCAGGTCTATATAAATGAGAATAAAATAAGCTCTCTAACAGCTAGTTCCCACTTGTTATGACATTTAATCGCTCTTATAGACTCCTTATATCATTAAGACTTCATCTTGGTTCAAATCACTTAATTATAGCTTTTAAACTTCTCAATTAAGTCCCCCAAATATTTCTCAATCGCAATTAAATTGGATTGAAAGAATTATATGTACCAAATTGAGAAATATTCAAACTGAATGAATCAAATCTATAAAGATATCATAATATATATTTCATATCTCAAATAACATTCAATCCATAAAATATCTTGTGAATCTTAACCAAAAAATGGCTAGTAACGGCTACTTTCAGAATAAAATCCGAAATTCCATAATATCTTGAAACAGTCCCATAAGTTGACCGACTAAGATCACTCGTCAATCGATCGATTCAGGATGTAGCCAAGCCAAAAATTTTGTGCCTATCGATCGACCTATATGTCAACCTAGAGATTCAGAGAGTTCTATTTCTTATCACAGGTCGATCGCTCTGTCGACTTATAGATAGAGAAAGTTCATATTTAAGCACAGGTCGACCTACCTGTCGACCGAGAGATACAGAGACTTTTCCTTCTATACTCCGGTCGACTTACCTGTCAACTTATAGTTGTTGGAACACTTCTCTCAATTCGTTTTTAATCTATTTTTATTGACATTTTTGCCCCTTTAACCAATTTCTTTTCTCGATTAGCTACACTAAATACTTAAATTCAATTTTAATTAATTATTAATATTTCTTTTTCAATTACACATAGGAGCAAATAATTTAGCTAATTAGGATCTTATTAAAAACACTTATATTTATAAAAATTATTTAAAAATCTTTTCATGTTGTGTGTGATTCTAATTAGGATATTAAGAGTTGAAATTTAACCTGAGTTGTTTTTCCTAGGTTCTTCAAATTCTTCAACCTCTTAATCATTCTTCATCATTTGGAACTAATAAATTGAAACACTTCATTAAACCGTTAGTTCCACAAAAAAACATCAACCTTTAATTGTCCATCAAAATCTTAGGATTAACAATAGTAACTAATTTTTTTATTTATATTAAATATGATAAAAACCATCCTTTAATAAATTCATCTTAGTCCCCTTTTAACTTTAGAAATTTTGAGGTCGACCCAAAACTTTTACTTAACCGAATTAAGCCAAATTTTACCGTTTTATGTTTTTCTTACTTTTTTGGATTTTTTTCGGATTTTTTTCTGTATTATCCAGTGTGATCTAAGATAGAAATTCATTCATTTTAAACCAAAATTAGATCAAATACACTCTTTGGTTGGCTACTCTCTAAGCACTACACCCTCTTACAAGCTTAATCGCGCTATATTTTGTGTGATTTTATACCACTAAACTTAGATTTGTTAATTGTTAGAATAGAGTAAATTATTATAAATAGAGTTATTTTAGTTTCTTTCGTATGTTTATGAAAATAGAACAAAACAGTGTTAAGTTGGGGCAAATCGGATAAAAAGCGAGCAAACTACAGCATGCCAAACAAAAGCTGGAAAAAAATTCGAAGAAACTGGAACAAATTGTTCAATCAAAATAAAATATCCAACATTGAATTATTTAATATATTTTTGTAGGTTTTTGAAAAACGAACAAAATGGCATTGAGTTAGAACAAAACGGATAAAAAACGAGCAAACTACAGCAAGCCGAACAAGAACGGAATGAGATGCTACGGTAACGGGTTCCGCTACAGTAGCAAGTTCCACTATTGTAATGGGCTTCCCTTTTGGCTAGCCCATTTTCCACCTGATCTTCATCCACTTGGCTACCTGCACTCCTTGAACTTTTGCCACTTGACATTTTGCACTCTCAAAATATCTCCTTGGTGCCTATAAATGGGACTTAATGTTGGGAACAAATGACACCATTCCATATTTTCTTAGAACATTTTCTAAGACTAAATTGCACCACTTTGTAAATATTTTTAGTTTTTCTTCTTTTTATTTTATTTTGGAGAAGAGAAGCTTGGATTCTTAGGGGTAAAAAGTGTAAAATGGTATTTTTGAGGGTTATTTCCAAGAAAACACCGCTTTACACAATGATGAGTAGTTAACTTCCTCCAATTAGGTTAGAATTGTGGTATTATGTTATTGAGATTATGTAATATTCTATTTTTTTTATTTAATATTAGATTTGTATAAACACTTGTGTGACGATGAATTGTGTTCTTGAAATCGGTGTTACAACTGTATTTATAATTGGATTTATTTTCAAAAGGTTCTTGTCGAAACTTTGATTCTAAACTCAATTGTTGCGTTGGATCTAATACTTGAGATCTAAATCTAATGGTCACACAATAATATTCACAGGGAGTTATTAATAAAGTTGATGGTTTATGCCTCAATTTTAATTCACCCTATATTAGAATAGTGTAGGAATTAAATATTAAAGATATATCCTACTTGAAGAATAATCAATCTTATCTTTTAGAGTAGTTCTGGCTTAAGGTTGGGAACGCTCGTTTTCACAAATTCAAGTTAAAAGCAAAAATACGAAAACGGCATAATATTCAAAATACAAAGCCCACAATTCCTAACCCGGTTTCCTCTTTTGTTTATTTCTTTTATTATGTATTTCTAATTTTTTTTATAACTAAGATTGAGAATGAAACAATGTGTAATTAATTAAGTTGTTATGTTGTGTTGATTCCAAACAATTTGCAATTCAATGTTTAAGGTTTTTGTTTCAATTAAATAAATTATTTCATCTTTAATATCATATATTATTGATTGTTATGAATTATTTAATACTTGAATTTGAATTGTAAAATAAATAATATCTTTTGATTATATGATTTTCATTAATTTGTATATATATAATGCTTAAGAATTATATTTTCAAAGCAAAGAAAAACCAACTAGAGATTTACATTAGGCATAATTTCTAAAATCTTAAGATGATAGTAAGATTGATTTCTAAATCTATCATTAAAAATTTAGAGTCAACACAATAATAAGACTAATTAATTATAAGTTGGTGGATTTTGAAATTTTAGTATTTTTTTCATCTTCGATCAATTTAAATTAATTATTTAACTGTTTATTTAGTTTTTCATTTCTTTATCACAAAACAAAATCATTTTGAACTAGATTATAATTAAATTCACTTGGATGGATTAAATATTTTCCTTATGATAAAAATCCTCATGGAATCGACCTCGCTTCCATTAATATTTGTTACATCAGATTTGTGCGCTTGCGAGTAATTTTTAAAATAAGACATAACAAGTTTTAGTCACATCAAAGCTTCCAAAATCTCTCTAAATAGCTCCAAAAATATTTCGTAAAACCCTCACAAAAGAAGGTCAAAAACAAAACAAGAGAAGAAGAAGAAAAAAAAGAAGAAGGAGAAAAAGAAGAAGAAAAAGAAAAATGAGAAAGAAGGAGAAGAAGAAAGAAGAATGAGGTGGAAATACTCATGGAAATACATCCTCCCCAGCAAGGTAAGCTTTCCCTAACCCCCTCTCATACCATCTTTTCTTGTCAAGTACAAAAAAAGAAAAAACCTAGGCAAACACCTAACAAAATGCTAACTAATAACTTTTTTTTTCTTGTTATTTATTTTACCGTTATTTACGAGTCTGCTCTGTGCCATTTCGCACTTTACTTTTATATCATTTACTTTCCTATTTTGCGTCTTTCTGTGCTTTACTTTTCCTTCATTTTTCTTTTTTAGTCAAGTCCTTGTACTGGCACTAAGTCGAGTCCTTGGACTGGCGCCTTTTAGTCTAGACCTTGTACTAGCACCATTTTTTCCCTTTTTTTTTGGGTTTAGACCTTGTATTGGCACTAAGTCACAATCATTGGACTGACATATTTTTTTTTTCCTTTTACTCTAGTTCTTGGACTAGCACTAAGTCACAGTTTTTGGAATAAACCGCCTTTTTTTTTTTTTTATTTATTTATTTTTTTATTCAAGACCATAGATTGGTACTAAGTCATAGTTCTTAAACTGGCACTCTATGTATATTTAATTTCAGTCGAGTCCTCGGATTTGTACTACGTATATAATCACATCCACCATGATTAAAAGGTAGAATAAAGGGGGTCCCTCTATTCCTCATGAGATAAGTGTGGTTTTCTTCATAAATATTTCTCATTACTTAAGACATGGGTAGGACTAGCAATATATATGTGTGTGTGTGTTCCTTAACCTAAAAGAAAAAACTAAAGAAAAAATATAAAAAAAAAAATGATAAATGATAAAATATAACCTTGCCTAAGTAATTGGGTTTTAGTTAGGGTTGTATTGACAAATAATATGCATTTCATTCTTGAGAATGTTTTGTCCTTGTTTTTTTCCTTAAACAAGCAAAAGATAAAAAGAAAAGAAAAAAAATAAAGACAACAGAGTTTCTACAAAAGAGAAACTTTTTCTTGAGAAGAAACTTTTGTTTTACTTAAAAATAAAAAAATTAAAAAACATTAAACTTTGAAAGCACCTTAGTTTTCCCAAAAAAGATTTTTAAGTTTCTTCTTAAAAAAATAAATTTTTAAATTTTTTTTTTAAATTTAAAAAATCTTCCAAACTTTGTCTTTAAAAAGAAAAAATACTTTTTTAAAGATGGATTTTTTTCTAAGAAAGCTCCATGCATTTTAATTTCTCCAAAAAAAAAAAAAAAGTTCTTCACCAAAAGTTTTTTACAAAAAATGTTTTAACTCACTCCTTTTACCAATACGTTTTAACTTGGTCCCATATCTAAAATGAACATTGTTTTCTTTAGAAATGTCTTTTCATTTTGTTTTTTAAATTACTCTTTTGTTTTAAAACTTTTTTTTTTTTTTTTCGTAAAAGAAACTTGCCAAAATTTGATTCATAATCTCTTTCTTGAAAATTTTGTTTTTAATTTTTTTTTTTTTTTTCCAAAAACAAATGTTTCCTTCAAAGATCCTTTTTTTTTTTTTTTTTTTTTTTTTTTTTTTTTTTTTTTTTTTTAAGTTTTCCAAAGGCTCTTTTAAAGTTCCTTTCTTAACAAACTAAAACTGTTTTCTTTCTTTATTTTTATTGAAAAAACATGGTTTTTCGCATTTCCAATTTTTTTAATTATTTAAATATTTTACCCTTTTTCTTCCCTTTAAAAAATGCATATAAGTTTTGCCAAAAACGACCTAAGTTATATATAAAAAAAACAATAAAAATTCCCCGGGAGGCCAAAGATATCGATTATTCTATAATTGTTAGGCGGTCTAAAAGGGGACATTTATTTTTATTTTTTTTATTTTAAATTCTTGTTTTATTTGTCTTTTTGTTATTTTTCGTCATTTTTAAAGTGTTTTCTTTCTTTTACATAAAATAAACATACAAAGTTAAAAAATAAAAATAGGAATTAGTATGTTAATCAAACCGAAGAAAATTACTTGGACTTATTTTGATTAAAATATTTATTTAAATTTAGGTACCGTATTAGGATGTGTATCTTAGGGTATCTAACACTTTTTTCGAGCATAACTAACTCCTAAATTTTAAAGAAAATCTAGTTAAAACCTTGATTTTTGAGTCAATATATGGGCTATTTTCAAAAGAAAAAATGATTTTTTTTATAATCCCGATGACCTGCCATACCATTTTACTTAATGTTAGGTGGCAACTCCATTTACAAACAAAATTCAGAGCAAATAAATATTTTCAAAACCGGTACCTAAAAAAGCCCCTAAAACTACTTTTTTTTCTTTCTAAAAAATGAATGGATTCGAGAGGAGGAAAAAAATTTGTGTCTTCCTCTTCTCCTCTTTTCCGAAATTCGCGGGTGCATCAACGGGTAAGAAAATCGGCTATTTTTCAATTTATATTATAAAGAGCCTATATTAAGCGTAAGTGTTTTCTAAAGAGAAACATTTATCAAGAATAAAGACACATAGGCAAATAATGACACATGCAATTTCTATTGAATTTTTTGATTCCAAATGAATTATTCATAACATGATTTTTCGACAATTCGATTAGGTCATTATTAATTGATGTCTAAGAACCACCTGTAGACTCTCCTAATTGGAAAGTCAGACATTGTTATGCATTTTTCTTTTGTTGATGCATTTGTCTTTCATTGCATTGGGATTCTAGGCATATGTTCCTTTAGTTTTGCACTGCGCACTAGAGTCTGATTTTTTTCATTCCTATCATTTTGGCTTATTTCCTGCAACACAATCATTTTATCTAAGTACCCACCTCATTTTAGGTCCTCTTTAATTAGTTTGCACCCGGAGGTAGCAAAATGACCAAGTGTAATGTCCATATCTATGACAATTATAGCATTTTGGTTTCGGGTGATCATTATGCTTCCTCTATTATATGTAGTGTGAGTTTGTATGTCACCCGATGTGATATTCTATCACGGAGTACCTTGAGTTTAGATTTTATGCTATCAAGAGTATGTATTAAGACACTGTTGTTTGTCTGAAGACTGAAGCTTTTTATATTGATCATGTGAAAATCATTTCCCAAAATCCTCAAGTCCTTTTCAAGGGAGAGATTTTTAGAAAATACTTAATTGTTGGGTCTAAAATGCAAATTCAGACAAACTTTAAATTGTTTTTAAAGTAATGAATTCACTTCTTAGATTGATGTATTTAATTTTTACATAATGTTTTGAAAAACGAAAAGTACAAAAAATCCGACAATTCGAAGAAATTCGGTAAAAGAATAAAATTTTGGACTAAAATTGAAATTTTTAAAAGTTAATTGAGGAACAAATTGACTAAGTTGTGTGTTTTCATGGAATATCACTATGGATATAGTTAATTTCGGTTTCCACCATTTAATTTGAAGAAGTTTTACGAATTCCAACTACTTTTCGTTCTAGCCTAAAAACTGTTTATTTTCCACTAGTTTCGTCTAATTGACAACCAATTAAGTCTTGATTTTCGAAATTGCACATTGCAATATCACTTTGAATAGTTTAACTTAATTCTTACCATTTAAATTTCACAAAAAATACATTTAATTGGCAAAAAGTGTCAAAAGTACAAAATTCACCTCATGTATATCTCTGGGGGAGCATTGAGATTCTCAATTGGACATTAACTAATCATATGGACAGTAAAAATAAAATATGAAAATTCTGTGAAGCAATCTAAAATGTATACTAAATTAAAATCATGACGTTAACATTTACGTAACAGAAACAGAACTAGTAGAGAAAATAAGTGAATGTTTATGTAACGAAAATAAAAGAAGTAGTAGTGATAGAATGTGTTAGCGTTAACATAACAGAAACATAAGAAGTAATAGTGATAGAATGTGTTAATGTTAAAGTAATAGAAACAGTGTTTTAAATTTTAAATAAAAACCTACCCAGATATTTAAACAACTAATTGAATTGACATAGATCGAGGCTAGAATTTGACCCTATGCCTTTAAAGAAGATTCATGCCCCCACAATGATGCTAATGGTTGAATAAATGTCTGCTTCCTAGGGTACAACGATTTTCAAGTTTTTGGTACGAGCACTTGAAACCAAAACCTTTAGCGAACTGAACTTGTGTTTGAATTCTCACAAATTCTAAATGTTTTTTTATGCTTTGGTGGTGATATGAAGTGATAATGTTGTGTATAAGACCAAATGAAATGGATGAGAAGTCTCCTATTTATAGAAGACCACAAGTCACCATTAAATAAATGCAACTTTGGAAAGGCATCTGTTCACGTTAAAGTTAATGCGAACTGTTACCTAATGAACCTGCATGTCTATTTATTAGTGTTAATTCAAAATTAACTGTTAAGCAGTTAATTAACTACTTAACTATCACTAATTAAATTTTAAACTATTCTGGTAGGTTAAGATCCAACCCGACCTGGATCTGGCCCAAGCCCAATACAAATATGGATCAGATCGACCCGACCCAAACCTGACCCAAACCCCTACCTGGCTCGATTCGAGTTTGAAGGTTTAATGGTTACTGACTTGCATTTATTCCCAACTTATAAGTTGATATAAGCTTGAGTTTTTCCCCCAAAACTAATGTGCAATAACTACAACTTACAATTCAAGTTCTCATTTCCAAGCAATATGGGATAACTATACCTTGCAACTTAAGTTCTCCCTTCCCAATGAATGTGGGATAATTCATCCATTATATCTTTAACCAATCTCAAATGGATTCTATTGAGAATTAAAATCTCTTTCAAAACTTAATTATTTTTGGTATATAAATATACTACGTCGATCCTCAAACAACGACGAGGAACGCAATGGAATAATAACCCGATTAAATTAATTAATGGGTCTCACTTTAATTAATCAATTAAAATAACAAAATATTTCTAACAATCCCCCCACATGAATGAGATTGATTGGATATATGTGCATATGCAATGTTCATACACTATAGAGAGTTCAAATAGAAAGTAACTGCATCGAGATAGGTAACTTTTAGCCTTCTACCTTCTCTAGTGAAAGACTATCGGATTTAGTTGGCTAATTAGTGAACACGATGTCTTGAATTGTTCATCCATTTGTGTAAACCAAGACAATAGAAGTCAAACAGATACTTCTTGACACTATCAGTTCTCTAATTGTGTTCATTTTGGCCTTGAACGTCCTAGTGTTTCAATGGGTGCTTTAGAGAATTTAGCTTTCTCATTCTCATAGAACCTGCCTTGTTCTTTACTCATCTAGGTGATTATGATATCAAGAGTATCCTGTATACCCTACTTGAATTTTTCAAGCTATAGTAATCATTAAAAACAAAGCTTATCCTTAATACTTTTATTTATCACTCGTTCACCATAGGCTTAAAGTCTTCTAGTAATTACTTAGTCCACACATAATTAGGTTGTCCCTTTGAACCTAGACTTTGGGATCTCTAGTCAGCTAGATTGGGTTTCCATTAAGGTGACTATTTTGTTATAGGCTTTAAACTTATTCCCCTGAATAAGCAGTATGCTCTCTCTCTCGTTAACCCTTTCGTTAGCGGATCTACAATGTTATCTTTTGACTTACGTAGTCAATTGTGATAACTCCATTTGAGAGTAACGATCAAGCAATATTATGTCTATGTCGTATGTGTCGAGACTTACTGATAGGTGTAATTAATCTATATATTTCCAAATCGATTTTAGTAGTTTTCGAATATTATTATAGTGTTTTAATATGTTTTAATTTATTTTTATTTGTTTATAGGTAAATCAAGTGTTTGGGACAAAAACGGTTGAAAAACAAGCTATTCGGTGGAACGTCAGTGGAAGAACGGTAGAAAACAAGCAAAAAGATCAAAGCTCAGGAATGCAGTCCACCGCTGCAGCGATCAATCGAACAAAATCTTTTTGCCTGACCACCGCTATAGCGGTGAACTTTGCCGCTACAGTGGTGTCCTCCACCGCTACAGCGAATAGCTGCCAATGGACCTATTGACTTCCAATCGTAGCAGCGGTGAGTGTTTTTAGAGCTCCAAGACATATCAACCAAGAGGTGATCATAAATCTAAGAAAAAGAAATGATCTCGGAGTAGTTTTAGCGGACGTTCTTCAGATAGCGGTTAGTCTCCTTTGTTTCTCTCTTTATTTCTTAGTTTGGTTGGTAGTTATGTTTATGTTTAGCTTGTATATTGTTGAATATTAGGCTATGACCATGTGTAGCTAAACATATATTGTCGTGTAGCTAAACATATATTGTTTATGGGTTGATATATTTCATGAAAATCTGCTTTGAATAAATCAATGTTTTGTTAACTATTGTTTATCTTTATCCAATTGTGTTTACTATTTTATTACTTCCTTTATGTGCTTGTTATGATATATTGGTTGGTTTGAGAATACGGGGTTTGACACTCGGGAGAGGTAATCCTGAATTCGGACTAGGGTTTAAACACAACGTGAGGATCTAATGACTCAGGAGAGTATTAAAAAGTATGCAATCCGTGAGGCTGGGGCGAGTGGTAGTGTGTAAATACATCGCTACTTTCACCGCAAGTGTATGGGTCAAGTTTTAATAGAGTGAGAAGAGTAAGGGTTGTCGTATTCATAGGGATTGGTGTAGATTATCATTGAGTACCGTAATTGTCATAACCTAACTTTATTTAGGCGATAAAAATGTAGTTTTTATAATAAAATATACTAAATTAAGTTAATTAAACTAATTATACTAATATACTAGTATAGTGGTATGACGTTTATGTGAAGTTATTACCTAGGGATTAACTTCGTTCACTTAAATGTGTTCATTTCAATCTAGTTTACATTAACAACGTTCATCCTATCTAACAATCTCAGTATCGAAATCTCATTTACTACCTCTTTCGAATGTACAATGATTGAATATGTGACTTTGCGTCAACGCCGAAGTCCCCCTTGAGCATTTATACGATACTTGGTCACATGAGTCTCGGCTCAACGTCACAGATTGCACACTTTCTATCTCCCTCCTGGGTTATTAGAATGTTGTGTTGTGTTTAAACCCTAGTCCGAATCCGGGGTTACCTCTCCCGAGTGTCAAACCCTGTATTCTCAATATATCATAACAAGCATATAAACAAGGAATAACGATAAACGTAATTGGATAAACATGAACAACCATTAACAAAACATCAATTTATTCAAACATCATTTTCGTAAAGTACAATCAAACCCTAGATAATATATGTTTAGCTATACATGACCCTAACCAAATATATAACAAAATATACTCTAAACATATACAAAACAATGAACCAAATCTAAAAGAGAAAGAGAAAAATGAGGGGACTAGTCGTTATCCGAAGAATCGACGCTAAAACTGTTACGAGAACGTTTTCTCTTCTTCACGTGGTGATCTTTTCTTGGTTGATCGGCCTTGGAGCTCTCAAGACACTCCCAAAAATGTCTACCTTTGGTGTAGGGGAGAAGAGATGATATTTATAGGATCCAAAATATCACAAAATATTCTAAAATGTCTTAAAAGATCTGGCGCTAATCGCTGCAGTAGTGGAGAAGTTGGTAGGATTATGGCAGGTGACCACTGAAGTGGTAGTTTGACCACTACAGCGGTGAAGCTATCTGCATTTTGACCACTGTAACAGTTGAGCTTTCAGTAACTCTCCGTATTTTCAGCGCTGCAGTAGGAGTTTTACCACTGCAGCAATAGATGTAGGTTAAGAATTTAGCCTTTTTGCTCTTTTTCTCTACCGTTCTTCCATCGACTTTCTTGTTTATAGACCGTTTTAGTCTCTTTTCACCCCAAATACCTAGTTTATAACAAAATAAATAAAAACATAATAAAACGCTATAAAGATACTCGAAAACTACCAAATTTGGCTTGGGAATATATAGACAAATTACACCTATTAGCGAGACTCATGTGTTCAGTGTCATATAAACTCTAGACAAGGACGTCGGCGTTAATGCAAAGTTACATATTCATTCACTTTATACTCGGAAGAGGTAGTGAGTGAGGTTTTGATACCTAGATTGTTGGATAGTGTGAATGCCATTAATGTAAATTAGATTGAATCAAACACGATTAAGTGAACAAAGTTAATCCCTAGACAATATTTTCCCATTAACATCATAGTAGTATTATAGTTTAATAATGAATTTAGTTTAGTTGATAATTATTATAAAAAACCCTAACTTTGAGTCGCCTAGATAAAATTCGGTTATAATAATCGCGGTACTTAACCACAATTTAATCCAATCCTTGTGGATACGACAACCCTTACTCTTCCCTATTCTATAAAACTTGACCCATACACTTGTGGTGAAAGTAGTTACGTAATATTCTGCTACTAAGTTTTTGGCGCCGTAGCCGGGGATTGGTTTTTAGATTGTTGTTGATATTGTGAGTAAATAACTTGATTTTAATTTAGGCATTTATTTTGTTTATAATTTTTGTTTTTAGTTTGTTTTTCTTGCAGGGTACTTGAAGATGTTAGATCAACAAGTACAGTTTCATTTCTTTTAACAGGATTCTGAGCTGTTTTATTGTGCTTTGGATCGATACAAGGAGTTGTTAATTTAAAACCATCGTTTCCTGAGGGAGTGTCAACTACTGAACTTCCTCGATGGGTTACTAGCCGCAACAAGAAATTGGGTTGAAGGAGGAAATGGTACCACCTCTTTCGACCAACTAACCGCGGATGAAGCCTATTGGATGCTGGAAGATATGAAAGAGTTTGATTATTAGAGTTGGAACTATTCAACAAGCTACCAAAGCTTGGGGGATAATTCCACCGTTTCGACGCCATGGATTGGCACCCCAGACTAAAATATGGATTCTTCCCCTACCCTGGATGAGGTGTTCTTTGAATTTATGAGAGAAACTCTAGCTTTCTGGAGGGAAACGAATGATCGTCTCACCGAGCATGAGAATTGTTTTGACAATATTGAGACGACTTGCACTGAAATTAGTGCAACCGTAATGTCTCTTCAGATACAAATCGTTCAGTTTATCTCCTACATTGAGGCCAAGTCAGAAGTGGTGGCACTGAGCAAAACACATGACACATTCAGTGAAAACCACCATGAGGAATTGGATACAAGCGGGAGGAACTTGGGTTCGTATATTGAAGATGATTCGAAAAAGGACGAGGCTCAAGAATTGTTCGTAGATGATAAATCAGAAGATGATTTTGATTACTCACCTCTTGAGATCCATGTTGTGATGCCACCCCCGATCCAAGAGGATCATATCTATGAGGATCCGATGTGGCTCGTCTGTCGTCTGTCTTCCCCCACTTCCAACTCCATTCATCCAGGGCAACCAAGCACATATACTGGAGTTGAGTCGAGTTGAAAGTACAGGCCAAACAATGCCAAATCTCGCCAATCTTGAGGTCATTTTGAACCAAGACCCGTATGTTGTGTTGTATAACACATATAATGGGTGGAAGCTACTTTTTGACAAGCCCTTCTCCATGTCAGACCGAGGACAATAAATCAAGTGCTTTTTGGGAGGTAACCCAAGGTTTCAAATAAATTAATCCATTACCGTCGATTTCATTCGGAGGCTAGATTGTCTCACCTCCCAGGTACGTGTTCAAAACCCCCTTTGTCACTATAATGCATGCTATTTATTGAGTTTGATGTTGGGACATTGTGGACACTGCCCGTTTTAAGTTTGGGGGTAATGTGTAGTATGTAAGTATGTTTTCTTTTGTTAGTTATGTAGTTTAAGTTTAAAAGTTTTATTGTTTAATTGTATGCACGTTTGTTTAGTTCAGTATAAGTATTGTATGTTTGTAATTGTTGTGTGCTAAGTTTTGTAGTTCATCTAGGCCATTACCTGATGATGAGTCTATCCCCTAGTTGTTTATCAAGGTCATGCGTAATGCCTATTCATGTGTGTTCGGTGTGCTTGACATTTCGTTGTGGTAAAAGTTATTATGGATCCTAACTTGCACGAGCACTTAAACTCAATGTACTAGCTATCCAATTGATTTGACACCAATTATCCGTTAGCCAAGTTCATGATAATAAGGATTCTAGAACCTGATTGGGGGAAACTTGAGGCGAAATCCTAGGCGAGGTAGTTCCGGACACATGATTTAGGCATTCATTTTTATCGCTTGAGCCTTTGAAGCTTACCTTGTAATATGTTTATCCCTCGTTACCCTGTTGAAGCCTATTAGCTATTTTAATTATGAACACGTAACAAACTCCCTAGCCAATTGAATTTTTTCCAAACCTTTATCGTTAAACCTAAGGCACAATTGGAGTGAAATCAAGTTAACGTTCGTTATGCTACTTGAAGTGAGTGGTTGGATTTTGGGCGAACTACTATTGATTGGTTCGGTATCGAGTACTCACTTGTCATTTTTCTATCGTATTTCCACACCCGTCAAATTGTACAAATCAAATAAATTTGGGGGTGTGTTTCATAAAAAACAAAAAAAAAAAGAAAAAAAAAAAGAAAAGAAAAGAAACATGTGTATATATGGTTTTATTTTTGTTTGTTTAGATAAGTGAGTACTACGTCTTCAAATATAAGTTTAGGGTTGTTTTGAATTAATCTTTAGGGTTACGAGTGTGATTGATCCAAGCATTGTGTCTCGGGTATCGTTAAGTTAATAGCATTAACCCATTTTATATTCCCGATATACCTTTGGCCATTTGACAAAAACTGATCCAAGTCCTTTTGATCTTTTTCAACTTCCAAGCCTACATTAGTGGAGAGTGGAACCCAGTCTGGCATATGGCAATCCTATACCTTTAACTGTTTTAAGTCATGAACTTTGTTGGTGGATAATCCAATCCAGTAATTGGATGGTTGTATAATTGAGTTTTTGCACATAAACTTGAATAGGATCTACAATGGCGTTTACCATTATCGAATGTTCACATTCTAGAACACTACATGGTACATTTTAATCCTAAACTCGATATGAGTGAGGGCCGTTGAGGGAAAACATTTTGGTCGGAATAGTTGAATTCAAAACTTGCATGTCGTTATGTTTAGGTTGTTTGTGCTTTTATTCGTTGTTTAGTAATTATGTTCATTAATTAGTTATGTTTGTTTATTTTAGTTTGAGTGTTTTGCTCGAGGATTAGCAAAATTCTAAGTTTCGGGGTATTTGATAGGTGTAATTTATCTATATTTTCAAACCGGTTTTGGTAGTTTTTGAGTATTATTATAGTGTTTTAATATGTTTTAATTCATTTCATTTGTTTGTAGGTAAATCAGCTGTTTGGGATAAAAAGGGATGAAAACGGTTGAAAAACGAGCAATTCGGTGGAACGTCGGTGGTAGAACGGTGGAAAAAACAAAAAAAAAGGTCAAAGTTTAGGAATACAGTCCACCATTACAGCGATTAATTAAACATAATCTTTCTGCTTGACCACCGCTGTAGCAGTGGCCTACAACCCTACAGTGGAGCTTCCCACCACTGCAGCGGTTAGCTGTTAGTGGACCTACTGACTTCCCACCGCTGCAGCGGTCCGACACCCATAGGAATATTTATTTTTGGATATTTTGAGATATTTTTGGATCCCTTATGAAATACCCATTTCTCCCTCATAACACCCACGTTTTGGTGAGTGTTTTTGGAGCTCCAAGACATATCAACCAAGAGGAGATCACATATCCAAGAAGAGGAAATGATCTCGGAGTGATTTTAGCGGACTTTCTTTAGATAACGGCTAGTCTCCTTTATTTCTTAGTTTGGTTGGTAGTTTTGTTCATGTTTAGCTTGTATATTGTTGAATATTGGACTATGGCCATGTGTAGTTAAACATATATTGCTTAGGGGTTGATGTATTTCACGAAAACGTGCATTGAATAAATCGATGTTTTGTTAACGGTTGTTAATCTTTATCCGATTGTGTTTACCATTTTATTACTTTCTATATATGCTTGTTATGAAATATTGGTTGGTTTAAGAATATGAGGTTTGACATTCGGGAGAGGTAACCCCGAATTTGGACTAGGATTTAAATACAACGTGCCGATCTAATGACTCGGGAGAGTATTAGAAAGTATACAATCCGTGAGGTTGGGGCGAGACTTATGTGATCAGTGTCATATAGACGCTAGACAGGGACTTCGACATTAACGCGAAGTGTCATATTCATTCACTTTACACTCAGGAGAGGTAGTGAGTGAGATTTCGATACCTAGATTATCGGATAGTGTGAATGTTATTAATGTAAACTAGATTGAATCGAACATGATTAAGTGAACAAAGTTAATCCCTAGACAATTTTTTCCCATTAACGTCATAATAGTATTATAGTTTAATAATTAATTTAGTTTAGTTGATAATTATTATAAGAAACCCTAACTTTGAGTCGCCTAGATAAAATTCGGTTATGACAATCGCGGTACTTAACAAAAATTTAATCCAATCCTTGTGGATACGACAACCCTTACTCTTCCCTATTCTATAAAACTTGACCTATACACTTGCAATAAAAGTAGCAACGTAATATTTGGCTACCACTTACCATTATATAAACTACTTTGTGCCCTACCAATAGCAGATTGACTATCATAATGTATACAAATAGTGAGCAAAGGTTTAGTCTACATTGGAATATCTTCTGAAAATTGACGAAGCATTCTGCTTCTTCATTTACTTTCTCTAAAGCAATAAACTTAGATTCCATTATAGACCTTGCAATACACGTTTGTTTAGAGAATTTCCATGAGACAACTCCTCTTCCAAGTGTAAAGATATATCATCTTGTGGATTTAGTATCTTTACATTCCGTTATCCAATTAGAATTACTATAATCTTCAAGTACAACTGGATATTTGGTGTAATACAATCCATGGTTTAGGGCATATCTTAAATATCTAAGTACCCTAACTATCGCATACCAGTGTCCATGTTCTAGGTTCCCAGTATATCTGCTCAGTTTGCTCACTGTATAAGCAATATTAGGTCTAGTATAATTCATTAAATACATTAGATTGCCTATTATTCGAGCATGCTCTAACCGAAAGATACTTTCACCAGTATTTTTAGTCAGATGACAATTCACATTAATAGGTGTTTTACCTAGGCTAGTATCATACTCGTTTAATTTCTCAAGTATCTTCTCAATATATTGAGATTGCGATAGTACTAGTTCTTTAGTAGATCTAGAAATTTTAATTCCTAGAATTACATTAGAAACACCTAAATATTTCATATCAAAATTACTGGTTAACATTGTTTTGCTAGACTTAATGATGTCATTGTTGCTACCAATAATTAACATGTCATCTACATAAAGGAATACAATGACATATTCGAATTCATTATGTTTAATGTAGACACATTTGTCACATTCATTGATTTTAAATCCATTTGACATCATAACTTTGTCAAATTTCTCATGCCACTATTTTGGTGCGTGTTTAAGTTCATATAAAGACTTAACAAGTTTACAAACTTTGTTCTCTTTGCCAGAAACAACAAACCCTTCAGGTTGTTCCATGTAGATTTCTTTATCTAGTTCATCATTTAGGAAAGTTATATTCATATCCATTTGATATATTTCAAGATTATGTATAGCTACTATGGCTATCAACATTCTAATGGATATTATTCTAGTAACCGGTAAGTATATGTCAAAGTAATCAACACCTTATCTTTGCTTGTAACCTTTAGCTACAAGTATTATTTTATACTTATCAATTGATCCATCTGCTTTCATCTTCTTTTTAAAGATCCACTTACACCCAAGGGGTTTGGAGCTGGATGGAAGATCCACTAGTTCCCATGTATGGTTTTACAAAATGGCTTCTATTTCACTGTTTATAGCTTCTTTCTAAAATGGTGCTTCAGAAGTTGACATCGCCTCCTTAAAACTATTAGTATCACCTTCTACCATATAAGTATGAAAGTCAGGACCAAATGAATTTGTTGTCTTAGCCCTGTTACTCTGTCTAGGTTTATTATCTTCCAAAGATATTTCATTTTGGACTTCACCAATTATAGATCAAACGTTCTTTTTGAAGAACCAGACTCTTGAGGAGTCTTACAAGGAAACATATCATCATAAAATAATGCATTTTTGGTTTCCATTATCATATTCTCAGGTACATTTTGCATCTTAGACTAGTGAACTAAAACTTGATATGCACTACAGCTATGTACGTACCCAATGAATATGCAATCAATCATTTTGGATCATAGTTTAGTCCTTTAACGAATAAAAACTACCACCTTATCTAGACACCCCCACACTTTCAAGAATTTATAAGTAAGAGTCTTACCTCTCTACATTTCTTATGGAGTTTTATCCAATTTCTTATGTGGAAACTTGTTAAGAACCTAATTGGTGGTAAGCAATGCTTCCCCCCCCCCCCCCCCCTCCCATGTTGTGGGTTAGACCATAACTTATCAACAAACCATTCATTATTTTCTTTAAAGTTCAATTCTTTCTCTCAGCTACCCCATTTGCTGAGATGAATAAGGTGCAGTTGTTTGATGAATTATTCGTGTTGAGCACAAAATTCCACAAATAGTGATACATATTCACCACCTCTATCACTTCAAAGAACTTTAATCTTTTTACTAAGTTGATTATCAACTTCATTCTTTTATTGCATAAACTTTTCGAAGGCCTCATCTTTACTCCTTAGAATATAAACATAACATTATCTTGTGCAATCATCAATAAAAATAATAAAATACTTTTTACCACCTCTAGTTCGTACAAATTTTAAATTACAAATATCAGTGTGAATTAACTATAGAGGTTCATTACTTCTTTCGATGGATTAAAAAGATGTTCGAGTCAACTTAGACTCCACACAAGTCTGACATTTATGATTTGAAGCAATTTTTCATTTTGGAAATAAACCTAAATTTATCAATTTATGTAAAATCATAATTAACATGTCCTAATCTAGCATGCAGAACATCAATTGACTCAATCATATAAACAGAAGATGTAGCTTTATTAACTTTTGGAATCACAGTCGTTACATTCAATTTGAAGAGGCATTCTTCATTAATGTAGCTCCTTCCCACATACACTCTATTTCGGTTATTACAACCTTTTTAGACTCAAAGACTATTCTAAAGCCCTTCTTATTCATCAAAGATCTGGAGACTAGATTCTTGCGAATGTTTGGCACATGAAGCACATCATTGAGAGTAAACTCCATTCTAGAAATCATTTTCAACATAATCCTTCCTTGTCCTTCAACATTAGAAGTCCAGGAGTTTCCCATAGTTTTTATTTTGATCCACCGATTGATATGTGGTGAACATTCTTTTGTCTAAGCAGATATGGCGTATAGCTCCAATGTCCATGTACCATTCTTTCGTGTTGCCAACTAAGTTGACTTCAAACACCACTGCTGAAAGATTTATTTCAAAAACATACGAAGTAAGATGCTTGACTTTAGTTACAATAGTTTGATGTAAAGGCCACTTCACATTGTGTTTCACTTGACATTCACTTGCACGGTGTCCAACCTTTCCACATGAAAAGTAGTTCTCCTTAAATTTCTTCATTTTCTTTCCTCTGGGATGAAAGCTTTGACTTGTTCCAAGGCTATAAAACTTTCATTTCTTATTGGTTTTGCTAATCTCCACAACATTTGCCTTTGAGTTCATGGAATAACTATTACCAGGATTCTCAGCAAACCAATGTTCTCCAATTCTAAGTCTCACAATCTGATTTTCAACATTCATCTCTTTCAGTTTATGCCTGAGATAATTTTGAAATCACTCCAGGTCGGTGGTAACTTCTCAATGATAGAAGCTACTTGAAATAATTCACTCAATGACATTCCCTTAGTGAGAATGTCATGTATAATGACTTCAAAATCTTCGGCGTGATTGATAATTGATTTTGAATCCACCATTATATAATCAAGAAACTTTCTAACTACAAATTTCTTTGAGCCGATGTCTTCTGTTTTATATTTTTTGTCCAATGATTCCAACAGTTCTTTAGCGATTGAAATCCCTCCCTATACTTTATAAAGAGATTTGCTGAGAGCATTAAAGATGTAGTTCCGACATAGATAGTTAGAATATTACCATGCTTCTACCACAACCTTTATTGGAGCATCGACATTCTCAGTCAAAACTGAAGCATCTTCTTTGAGAAAATGAACCAATCTAAAAGTCGTAAGGTAGAACATCATCTTTTGTTCCTATCTCTTAAAATTGCTTCCATCAAACTTGTCAGACTTTTCAGTCTTAGGCCATAGAATACGCACCGTAGTGATAATGGTCTGAGTCACATGAGGCATCACAATTTTAGCAAATGTATAATAAACACTTAGAAAATTCAACAGTAGATACTTTACAACCAAAGCACAAACTAAGGATTCAAACATTTTGATAACCAGAACCTGGACACTAACGTTCACACAACAATCAGAAATAACACCAGAATGTTAACGTTCACACAATAGATTCAGTACGTGAATGTATACGAAATAGATTTAAAACATGAATATTTAATGATTTGAACAATAACTAATTTCGTTTTCACACATACAATATTACTGAAGCAATACGCAAGAATTATTTTGGATAGAAATTAAAGGAACAATAAACAAGGATTGTCCCAACAATATTCTAACTAAGCAATTAAGATAGTAAAATATTGTTTCAAGATCTAAGTAAACAAGATTTTTGAAATTTTAAAACAACACAAATTCTGAAAATTATTTATTTTAAAATTTCTGAATATAAAAATCGAATTTGCTTTAAGATTGTTGGTGATAAATTCAACATTAACTAATCATGTATGGATAGAAAAATCAAAATATGAAAATTTTGTGAAGCAATTTATAGTGTATACTAAACTAGAAACATAAACAACAAAGAAAAGGAATTAAACGTTTACGTAATAGAAATAAAAGAAGTAATAGTGACAGAATGTGTAAATGTTAATATAACATAAATATAAGAAGTATGAGTGATAGAATATGTTAACGTTAACGTAACAGAAACAGTGTTTTAAACATTAAATAAAACTTTACCCGTATATTCAAACAACTAATTGAATTGACGTACATCAAGGCTAGAGTTTGGCTATATACCCTTAAAGAAGATTCACGCCACTACAATAGTGCTAATGATTGAATGAACGTTTGCCTCCCAGGGTATAACGATGTTCAAGTTTTTTGTACAAGCACTTGAAATCAATAATTTTGGCAAACTAAACTTGTGCTTGAACTCTCACAAATTCTAAATGTTTTTATATTTTGGTAGTGATATGAAGTGATAATGTTATGTATAAGATCAAATGAAATGAATGAGAAGTCTCCTATTTATAGAAGACCAAAATTCATCATTGAATGGATGCAACTTTGGAAAAATATTTGTTCATGTTAACGTTAACGTTAACGCCAATAGTCACCTAATGAACATTTATGTCTGTTCATTCGTGCTAATTGAAAATTAACTGTTAACCAATTAATTAACTACTTAACTGTCACTAATTAAACTTTAAACTATTTTGGTGGGTTAAAATCCAACCCAGCCCAGATTTGGCCCAAATTCGATCTAAATCCAACCTAAACCCGGTCCAAATATGGATCAAATTTACCCGACCCAAACCTAACCCAAATCCTTAGCCGGACCCGATCCGAGTTTGAAGGTTTGATGGTTAGTGTCTTACTTTTGTTCCCAATTTATAAGTTGATAAAATCTTGAATTTTTCATCCAACCCCAATATGGGATAATTATAACTTACAACTGAAGTTCTCATTTCCAAGCAATGTGGGATAACTACACCTTACAACTTTCAAATCACTGTGGGATAACTCATCCATTATATCTTTAATCAATCTCAAATGGGTTCCTTTGAGAATCAAAATGTCATTCAAAACTTAATTATGTTTTGCGTATAAATATACTACGTTGATCCTTAAACGACGAAGAACGTAATAGAATAATAACCTGATTAAATTAATTAATGGGTCCCACTATAATTAATTAATTAAAGTATCCAAGAATTCTAACAATTAAAACCAACAAACTACTCCATACAAAGAGATGTTCTAGTTATGGTTTCAGACTCGTTTTTGTTCTGACCGTTGTTGTATATGTCAACCTTACCAACAAAATCATCACCCTTAGATTTGCTTTTCAAATTATTTTCATTCTCACACCCATTCAACTCAATACTAAGATAACCATCACCCAAAAACTGATTAGTTGAATATGACAAGGAATCAGATAACTCAACAAGCGAAAATGAAGTGGCTACACTTGTAAATTTTGGAAAGTTTTCGACCCATGGTTCATTATTTACATTTTTTAAATTAAAAACTAAAGAACCTTTTACCAAATCATCTCTTTTAGGAACTCGCTTCTTCTCAATTGAGAGAGCATCAAGTCTAGAAGTTAACTCACTAAGAATACCCTAAATATCATTGTCACGACCAAAACCACTCTCATTTTCTATTTTATCAAAATCTAATATTTCAGTTATCGAAGATCATTTTCAGCTATGTTCTTGATCTCACTGTTAATATATGTATGTGGACTTGCCCCATTGCGTTAAAACCCTAACCCTAGGGTTTCCCTAATCTTCTATAAATATCTTCATTATATAGTTTATTATTTGTATTGTTTTCCTGAATATCAATATATTTCTCTATATTTCTCCCAATATTCCATCTCTTCATTATTCTAACATGGTATCAAGAGCCAATTCTTCTTGGCACTATTCCTACTAAATTTTTCCTAACCCTAATCGTTCAAATCTTTTGCCGCACCACTGCCCATCTCATTTTCACAATCCAACACCCTAACATCGTATTCATCATCATCAGACTCATTTTTTCAAAATGAGTTTAATAATACCAAAATCAACGCTACTAGGGTTCTCACGCGTGTCCACGCGTTGCCTTAAGCCACCATAGGTCCACGGCATCTGTTGACTGTGATAGGCCTCAACATCACTCTAATATCAACTTTTATCATATCATCATCTTCGTCTTGAAGATATGATTATAACGCACTCAAAATCACCGCAATTGGAGTCCGAACACGCTTTCACGCACCGCTAACAGTCCCACTGCTGCAGTTAACTTCGTTGACTCCCACGGGATTCAATATCGACCCAAATTAATCATACAGTATACCATCAGAAACATATCATTGAGACAATTATAACTATACAAAAATTACCTTTATACGACATCAGACGCGCCCTACGAGGTTTTTGTCACTTTGTCGCTGTCAGACCACGCGCTGCGAAACCGGTTTAGTATTTTCTGTTTACTTGTTCACCTATTTTTAGACTATTTACCGAAGATCTAGGATTGGTTCTTGGATAATTTTGGTGTTCCGCACCTATCGGTGGCCTCTATTTACTCAAATTCGGATTATATAATATAGTTCCTTTTATATTGTTGATTTGGTTTATCATGGTGGTTTGACCGGTTCAAAGGCTCATCAATCGATTCTTTAAGATTATAGCTCGGTTCTTGGCTAATTTTGTCATTCCGAATCCATATGTGGCTTCGTTTTATCGTTACAAAGATTTGATCGGTTCAAGGGTTCATCGATCGGTTATTCATGATTATAAGCCGGTTACTGGATAATTTCCTTGTTCTGAATCTATCTATGGCATTCATTTCTCTAAATCCATATCATACAATATACTTTGTTGTATATTGTTGATCCAGTTCAACAACGATGTTTGGGGTTTGCACTTCTACAATCATTCTAAATTTCAAAGAGGGTTCAGATCCTACCTCTACTACTGTTACTATCTTTATTGAAAATATGACTTCACTCTTCTACCAATTTTTTTCCAAGAATGGTACATACTTTTTCCCTGCTATCTCATTTACTATAGGTAAGTCTTCTTGGTTCTTTGATTATGCCTGTTATATTCATTTGACATCCGATCCCAACATCTTGTCATCCAAAGTATCCGCTATGAATACCCATAGTATTCATACTGTTGACAGTTCTCAAATACGTGTTACTCATACCGGTCAGGTTTTTACTTCACACCTTTCTATTTCTGACACGTATTTGATTTCGAAACTCACATTAAATCTCTTATCTGTTGGTCAACTTTGTTAATTGAAATTTGAAGTCATATTTTCTAATATTGATTATCGTGTGTAGGATCCTAGGACACGAGAAACCCTTGGGACTGGTTATAAAGTGGGACGTCTATTTGAAGTCAACAGTTTGCACTTTCCACCTCAAACTGCACCACTACCACAACCCCATGTTCCTTCATCAACCTGTGTAACCTCACCACGACCACCATCATCCTTCTCTCCACAACCATCATTGTTGCTATCACCATCCTATATTTGGAATTCTCAATTAGGCCATACTTTATCTTGTTGACCCATTTCAATTATCTCTAACAGTCAGTTGCATTTAGTTCAACATGAGTCCTTCAAATGTATCCATTGCTATTTTGTAAAACAACTAACCCTACTTTTCAATGAGAGTTAGTCTATTTTTCTTGCACCATATGATCTAATTCATTTTGATGTTTGGGGCCTTCTCCTCATGTCTCAATGGGTGGTTATCATTACTTTGTTATAATTGTGGACAACTACTCTCGCTATACATAGTTGTTTCTTATGAAACATCGATCCGTACTATTCCAAATATATTACGAGTTTTCCTTTATGGTTCAAACCCAATTTCTTAAAATATCAAAGTTTTTCATTCAGATAATGCAATGGAATACAAGGATTATGTTTTTCTCAACTTGCTTCGCAAAAATGGCATACTCCCTCACTGCTCTTGTCCCAGCACATCCCAATAAAATGGACGAGCTGATCGCAATAGTGCTCTCCTAATTTCTTTATCCTGTCTTGAGCGTTTTTGGGGTGATGTTGCCTTCACCACAGTATACATAATAAATTGTATCCTTTCCACTACCCAGCATCAATATCCATTTGAGAGTCTTTTTCGTAAACCTTCCGATTACTCTGAACTCGGAGTCTTTAGCTCCGTTTGTTTTGTTCTTATGAAACCATATGAACACAACAAACTAGAACCAAGGGCTCACCTGTGTTGTTTTCTTGGATATGGCATTGAACATAAATGGTATCAGTGTTGGGATCCCATTTCTAAGACTCTTCGTATCTCTCGTCATGTCAATTTTTGGGAACATCAAATGTTTTATTCACAATAGTCATTTGACATGTCAACCATCACTAACTCTAGATTCTTTACTAATTCAAATATTGAGTTATTTCATAAGGATAAATTTTTAGGTATTGTTGAGCCCACTCTAGCCCTACTAGCTGAGTCCAATCTTTCACCTCATGCTAAGTCCACTCCACCATCATCAGCTGAACCCACTCTAAAGCCACCGTCTAAACCCACTTCAGAACCACTAGCTAATCTCACCCCTCTAATTCTATTGACTATGCCTGAGACTTCTCTTGCGGCAGATGATTCTGTACTGACTACCTCTGAGTCCCACCCTCCAGTTCACTGCCGCCGCTCTACTAGGATAACTCATTATCCCCCTCATCTCATTGATTATCATTATTTTTCTACGATACTTAATTTACACGAGCCTCGATCCTATAAGAAGGGTAGTACTAATCCTCTTTGGTAGAAAGCAATGGACGAAGAACTTCAAACCCTAGCCAAAACTCACACTTGGGATCTTGTTGACCTCCCGCCTGGGAAAACTCCTATTGGATGTAAGTGGGTATTTAGGATCAAAATACTTTCTGATGGTTCTGTTGAACACTATAAACTCAACTTGTTGCCAAGGGATTTAATTAGGAATATGACATTGACTATGAAGAGACATTTGCTCCAATAGCGAGGCTCACATCTGTCCGTACTCTTCTTGCCATCGCCATCATTCAAAAATGAACGCTTTTTCAGATGGATGTAAAAAATACATTTCTCAATGGTGATCTTCATGAGGAAGTTTACAAACACACCTTTCTTGGCCTAGCTACTACTTGACATAAAGTTTATTGCATCCATTGCACCTTATATGGTTTAAAAAAAGCTCCACGTGTCTGGTTCGTAAACTTCAGCACTACCATTCATCAGTTTGGGTTCACGTCCGATGCTCATGATTCGACCCTATTTGTTTACCACACTGATAATGGAATTATTCTTACTTTATAGTACATAAATGACATGATTATTACTGGGGATGATTTGCGTGATATCTCTGAACTCAAAAAGTTTCTTAGTGGACAGTTCGAGATGAAAAAACTTTGCGTGCTCACCTATTTTCTCGGCCTCAAAGCCTAATCCGATTTAGATGGATATTTCGTCTCTCAGGACAAATATGCCTCTGATCTCTTATCCAAGCTGGCATCACTGACTCTAGTATTGTCACTACTCCTTTAGAGTCAAATATCAGACTCACTCCACTAAATGGTTCACTTCTTCTAGATGCGACTCTATATCGCGAATTGGTTGGAAGTCTAATATACCTTAATATTACTCGCCCAAACATTGCCTTTTCCGTTCATCAAGTCAGCTAGTTCTTGTCTGCTCCTCGAACCATTCATTACTTAACTATTCTTTGTATCATTCGGAATGTTAATGGTACCTTATTTCACACACTTCACTTCTCATTCTAGTCTGCTCTCACCTTACAAGCTATTCTGATGCTGATTGGGTCAATAATCCCACAGGCATACGTTCAACTACTAGTCATTTTTTTTCTTGGGTAACTCTTTTATTTTCTAGCATAGTAAGAAACAAACTGTGGTTTCTTGCTCCACCACTAAAGCTAAATATAGTGCCATCGCTGATGCAACTCAAGAACCACTTTGGCTTTGCTAGCTCCTTGCTTACATGAGAGTCTCCTCTCCTACTGCCATTATTCTACATTGTGACAGCAAAAGTGTTATTCAGATTGCCCATAATGATATCTTTCACGAGCGTACAAAACACATCGACATTGATTGCCACTTTATCCTTCATCACATACTACAACATACTGTTCGTCTACAATCCATTAGTTCAGCCGATTAGACAACAGATATTTTCACAAAAGTTTATCCACCTGGATGCTTTCACACTCTGGTTTCCAAACTCAAGTTAATGTCTCATTTACCACCTTGAGTTTGAGGGGGGATGCTAATATATGTATATGGGCTTGGCCCGTTAAGTTAAAACCCTAACCCTAGGGTTTCCCTAATCCCTTTAAATATCTCCATTAGATAGTTTATTATTTGCATTGTTTTCTAGAATATCAATATATCACTCCATATTTCTCCCAATATTCCATCTCTCAATTATTCTAACACTTACCATCATTATTGTTTCCATCAAAAGAAAATTTGTAGAGACAACGTCTACCTTTAAGTTTGACATTTCTTCCTTTGTCCGTCTCTGTGAAAACTTATTCAATCATAAATCTACTAAAGCACATTAATGGGTGGATGAATGCCTTATATGGGTTTGTGTTTGAGAGAGTACCAGGTTCAGATGTGAAATCAGTGACCACAAAAATGCAGGGCGAGGGCGAATGATAAACATGAAAATAAAATAGAAGCCAAAATAGGGAAAAAAAATCAAGGTAAATATAGAGAGAGCACTCACAGGTCTCTTTCACTCGCCACTACGACACCAGCCTTTGTCGCATTGCCATCGTTGTGCGGATGCCTCACGGTTGTGAATCGACTACGGTCTTTGTCCATTGTTGGAGCAGCACTGGACACTGTGTATTGATATACAATGATGCATGAAAACTACATGGCTTGCATTACCTTGTCTGCTCGTAAATGAATCTTGATCAGGCCCCATCCATAGCAACAATCATATTGTACTGGCTTTTCTATGTGCAGAGCTGAGTTTTCTAGTCCCTGTTTATCACATTAAACAAGTCCAATAATACATTTAAAAGATAAATCACCTCATATAGCAGATTGTGCTGTGATCGAACAATGGAAAAGAATGGTCCGATATAGTACAGAAACAATAGAATTCTAAACCAAACTTTCATCTTGAAATATAATTTTTATAGGGAACAAAGCGAATGAGGTAAAGAGATAATAATAATTGAAAATTGCACGTCATGCGTGCCTTTACTAATATACTTATAGCCTTTTACATTTTTTGTTCATTAAAGATCACAATTAAAATATCTATATTACCTTTTTCAAAACAATTAATGAAAAAATCTGATATATAATGTTTTTTTGTTCCTTATAATATTTGATGTTCTTGTTTAAGACAATTAATGGAAATCAATTCATGTAATGAAATGACAGAGTTATAGTTAATTAAAAAATTGAAATTAAGTTGAATATAGACATTATATTCTAGATTGAATGATGTTAAGAAAAAGAAAAAAAAAACACATAAATATAGTGCAAGTGGAATTCATTATGTTTGTGAAGATCAATGAATAAACATAAAAGTCTAGAAAGAAAAGGGAAACGGAGGTTAGGGTTTATTATATCTGAACGAAAGAATACAAAAATACAATAGAAAACCTAGAAAATAGATATTTATATAAGCATACAATGGAAAGATCTAGAAAGCAAATAAAAAATTAGTTTTCCCTTAATACTAAATGATAATAATAACTCTAATAACTCAAATAATGTCTACCAATTAAGGTGTAAATGTTACCCGAAAACTCGATTCGACCTGCCCTACCCGATGGCGGGGGTCAGTCGGTTATGAGTAGTTTTTTTTCCTCCACCTGAACCCGACATGTCCTAACCCCAGAAACACGTTGGCTTAGGTATCTATCTACCCACACTCGATGCACCCGAACCCGTTAGAACCATAAACCCTAATAATATATATTTACCAAATACTCCCTAAAACATGGTGCAATACGAAAATAGCTCATATATAAATGTAACCATAATCATATTTAGATTATTCCATTTCAAAATTTTAACCCTAGTGCCACACTTCTCCTCTTCATCCTCATCCTCCCCTCTCTCTCTCAATTCTAGAGTCACTATCGTCATCTATCAAACCTTATTGATGATTTCTTAATGATTCTTGCTTCAATAATTCCTGTATCATCTAATAATCTCGCCGTCTAATAATCCTGCGTCTATCAAACACTAAATAATCTCGCCATTGATGTTTCCCACAACACTATTGTTTATCGTCGTTAATGGTGCCTCTCTTTCCTTCTCCGTCTCCTGCTCCAATTTGATGATCTATATGTTTTTTTTTTTAAAATTTTTGTAATATATTTATTGTTTCTCTATCTCCGTCTTAGATCTACAAAAATTTAAGATCTATATATTTTTTAGTATTTCATCTTTTTTTTTTCCTGTTACCCGACAACATACCAACACGACGAACCCCGAATTAGATCGGGGTAATAAGGCCACATGGTCGGCTTTGGTCGGGGGAGCTGTTGAAATTTTTCTTGGAGTTGGCTAATTGAAATCCTTCAACCCCAATCCGATCAACAAATTTATACCGCTACTACTAATAAGCATGTGCACATGACAAGATCAAAAGATGAAGGATATTTTTATAAACAAGTACTCTGATTTTGAAGTTGTTTACGACACATGCCTTTGCATATATTGCTTTTTTTTTTTTTTTTCCTTTTTTTTTTTTTTTTATGATAACAAAAAAAAAAAAAACAATAGTTGATTAAATAAGTTTAGCAACAAAGTATTGAGATTGTAATTTTCAATAAATGACACATTTGAAAATGTCATAGTTAAGATGATCAAATAAGTCATATAATAGTAGTAGAAGTAGAAAAATCAAATTTATAACTATTATAAAAGATCAAAAATAAATTCTATAACTATCAAAAGTATCAAATTAATATAAATTTTGTTTTGAATAGAGTGAAAAATGTCATCTATTATTTTCAACATGTGTTTTAAAACTACCTACAAAATTCTTAAATGAAATATCCGTACTTATGTATGTGGTTACATATATATATTTTTTTAATTATTTTTACATTCTATGTTTTTGTTAAATAGTTTAATTTTTTTTAGTACCAAATAGTATTTCTTTTAAGTATGCAATGCAAAAATATATAGACTAATATTTTAATTTTTTTAAGTGCAATTTGTAAATTTACTTTTGTATAAAATTATTGTACAATTTGTCTATGTTAACATATATATTATTAGTATAATAAATTGAAATATTAAATTTCTTTCTTCTAAAAAATAAAAAGTGAACTTTCTAATTTCCAACATGTGTTTTAAAACTACCCAAAACATTCTTAAATTAAATATTCATATATATATATATATACATATATGTGGTTACATTTTTTTTTTTATAATTATTTTTACATTCTATATTTCTATTAAATAGTTTGATTTTTTTTTTTTAATACCAAATAGTATTTCTTTTAAGTATGCAATAAAAAAATAGGTAGACTAATATTTTAATTTTTTTAAGTGCAATTTGTAAATTTACTTTGTGTATAAAATTATTGCACAAAAAACTTGTCTATGTTAACATAGACAAATTGCACAAATATGTAATTTTACCTATGCAAATGAATAGTAAAGCAAACCTTGCTTTATATAATATGTATAGATATAGAAATATGATAAAAACTACTAACTAATTATCACGTTTTATTAAAATAATGAGATAAATTACATTTGCTAAGTGTGATAAAAAGCCTTTTTTCTTGTAGTGACTAATCAATTTCGGAAGTAAATAGCCGAGATGCAAATTTTCACGAAAATAAGGGGTAGATATCATCGCCTGTGAAGAGGCTTGTGCATTTCCCAGGGCACGTGCCCTAGTAGGGCACGGATCCCAACCTCTTTAAATATAGGTGCCCTCCCCACTATTTTTTGCCAATTCATTTGTGATCTCTTCCATGCAATCTATACATATGCAAAAATACTTTCTCTCTCTAGAAATGTTCTCTAAAAAAATATTAGAAAAAATTAGTTTTAGAAGTCTTATAAAAATCTCTGCAAAAAGAGATCAAAAGAGAAAGAAAGAAAAAGAAGAAGACAAGAGAGAAGAAGGAGGGGAAGGAAACCAAAGCAAGACCTTTCTCCATTAAGCGAGATAAGTTCCCTAAACCTCCATAAACACATATTTTATTTTTTTCCCTATCTAGAGGAGGACAAATAAAACAGGTAATAACCTAAAAAAACCTATTCCCAATTGAACACTAAAATAAGTGTATTTTCTTACATTCATTTTTACCATTATTTACTTTTACTGTCATTTACTTTTCTGTTCTGCACCTTTTCACGCTTTTATTTTCCGGCATTCACTTTACCATTATTTACTTTCCTGTTCCGTGCCTTTTCACGTTTTTATTTTTCTACACTTTACATTATTGTTTTTTGTCTTTTTACGCTTTAAATTTTCTGTAATTTTTTCTTTCTTAAGTTGAGTCCTTCCAAGCTAAAGGTCGAATAAGGGATGACTTCCTATTCCCCACTTTGGTTTTGAGATTTCGTGAAACGAAAATGGCGGAAAAATGGTTGTCCTCTCCAAAAATATTTTGCTTTTCTTAGCCATGGTTAAGACAAACAATATATATGCATATATTTATACACACACATACACACTCATATATATATATATATATATATAGTATACATACATACACATACTTTTTTCTTTTTTCTATTTTTATGTTTCTCCATAACAAAAAAAATTGGAAAAAGTAAAAAAGAAAAAGTTTTGCCTAAAGTAAAAAAAGGATGATTATCTATACCTCGTTTTTAGGTTTTACAGTCATGTGAGAAACTTTAATTGAGGGTTAAATAAAATCCTTCCCCCAAGTTATTTTAGTCAAGGTTATTATGGAAAAAATACATGTGAAAAAAAGTTTCTTTTTACTTTGTTAAAAATAAGAAAAACTAAGTCTCTTTGTTTTTTCTCCCAAAAATAAACAAACCTTAAAAAAAAAATGTTCTTGTTTTTACTCTAAAAGTCCTTTCCATTAAATCATTTTTATTCATTAAAATAAATGTTTTCTTCATTTGAGAAAACCCAAAAAAATGTTTTTTGTTTTTTCCTAAAAGGTTTCTTAACAAAAGTTTAATGTTTTCTTTGAACTCATAAATATGTTTGTAAAGATTTTTTTTTCTTCCATACAAATAAAAATCAATGGGCTTCTCCAAAAATGTTAAAAATGTTTTGCACGCTTTAAAAATATTTTTTTTCCAAAAGTTTTTGAAAAATGTTTTCTTTACTTAAAAGTATTTTCTTAAAATCGTTTTTCAAAAAATGTGTTTTCTACATAAGAAAACTAAAAACTTTTTTTCTCAAAAGATCTTTTTTTCTAAAAACTAAGACATGTATCTTTAAAAAAATGTGTTTGTCATAACATGAAAACTCTTTTTCTCTCATTTGTTATACAATAAGTTTGTTTTGCATTAGAAACAAACTCTCGTTTTTATTTAAAGAGGTTTTTTGAAAGTCTAAATAATTGTTTTCCATAGTTTTCTTCATAAACCAAACCCTTATTTTTTTAAAATATTTTAAAATAATATATATATTAAATATTTTAATAAATCTTTGTTTTTGTTTTTTTATCACTTTCTTCAGTAATAAAAATCAACAAGTAAATATTTTCTTAACAAAATAAAATATCTATTTAATAAAAATATAGTCTTAATGGAAAAGTTTTTTTTTTTTTTTTTTTTTTTCAAAAATAAGTTTTTGCCATTTTAACTTGAGCCAAAATCAAACCCTCCGCCCACTGCCCCAGGGCCAAACTTGTTGATTCTTCCATAATTGATAGGTGGTTTAAATGGGGGACATTTTTTATTTTATTTACTTGATTTCATTAAGTGTTTATCATATTTTCTTCATTTGCGCGATATAATAAAAAGGTTATTGGAAAAGATTAACCTACCTATATAATAAAAATTAGGATCAAAACCTAACAAGGTTAAAACGTTTTACCACAAGCCCCCCTCCCTCACTCTCGCTTCTTCTACCTCTCTCGCTCTCTCCCTCTCATTTTCAGGATGCTGTTGCCGCCACCACACCATCGTTGTTCTATCACTGAATTGTCGCTTCATCGCCGAAACCCCTATCACTATGCTGATCCCCAACCTCAATTAATGCGCCTTCGTGTCTTCGTTTCATCATCATTATCGAGGCTTCGCGTTTCCACTTTGCCGTCCACTACTTTGCATTGCATCGCTATCATTGATCACTTCTTTCTATCGATGTAAGGTATGTTACTCTCTTTTTATTTCTCTTTCCATCGTCTCCCTCAAAACCCTTTGGGGGATGAATCTAAATCTGAATCCAATTTTTCACCAGATCTGAGATTAAAATCGGGTAGTATTCAATAAATTGTTTTCTACTTTTGTTCTTCTGTTCCGATTTGTGTTTTGCCTCTAAAACAGAAAAACAAATGTTTCAATTACCATTCGAGTTTATCATATGTTTGTTTTGTGTTTTTATTCCCATTTTTATTTTTGACATCTTTATGGTTCCCATTTGTGTTCCCATTTATCGATTAACATGTTCGCCGCTAATTCGGTTCATTTTGTGATGGGTGTCAATTAATTTATCGTCGATTAGGTAATTCAGGTTCATCGTTGATTTGGTTCGGGGTTGATCCATTGTCAATCAATAGGTTTGGTTCATGTTATATCCATTGCATTGCCAGCACCGATCACTACTTTCCACTGATGTAAGGTATGCTACTCACTTTGCTTATCCGTGTTCCGATGTCTCCCTCAAAACCCTCTTCTTTGAAACCCTAACATCTTCACACTAAAATTGATTTTTTTTATTAGGGAAATATTGAATTTTTGTTTTTGCCTAGGAAAACATTAATTTCCACCACATTGCTCACCGTACAAGTATGATTTTGCGATCTCTCTATCGATTTAGGTCTGACATAGGGGTTTGAAATTAGATGTAAGAAGGTTAGGGATCTAAAATTTGTGCTACTTGGTTTTTTTCACTCTCAATAGCTCTATTGTAAAGTTTCTGTTTATCTTCTAGGAAATTATTCTAGATTCTGGCAACGTAGGGAGATTTTCTTTCCTTATTTCTTGAATTTGTTCTCAATTATCGTGAAAGACGAATAGAAATATTGGAATGCAAACAAAAATATGGGTAAAATGTGTTTTTGTTCTCTTCCTTGATATTTCTAAATTTTAGGAACAAAATATGATTGTTTCCATTTTTTTTTTCCTAAGTTTGTTTGTTACAAAAACTTAAATTTGAGAGAAAAAAACACTCTCCTTAGCTCATTTCATAATTACCACATTAATTTTCCATAATGTTTGATGAATTTAATGATTAGATCCAAAATTTATAGTCAAATCGGTGATGGTTATTTAATTTTATTGTTGATTTAAATTTTCTACATGGATATTTCCATTTCGAATATTTTCAATTGATTGTGTACTTTGTTTGGTCAATGATGGTTGATTTTTGTTTGTATGAGCAATCACTCTTATGGTTTGTGCATATTTTCTTGAGCATTGGAAACCGTGAACCAGGTACTCTTACCGCACCACTGACGATCTCACCCATGCCCCACTGTTATGTTATTTTTCTTATTTGAATCTAATGATTTATTTGATTGTTGAACAATCAAATTATGTGGCTAATATCCTTACTTTTTCTCTTATTTTTAGATCCGCGAAATAACATTAAGTTCAAAGTCTCTATCTTCCAATTCAAAGGTAAATTTTTAATGCTTTGGCGCTCAAAGTATTGTTTGTGTTTGACTGTGTGTTGTTCGATAAAATCAGAGAATGGAAAAGAAAACTGACGGTTTGTTTTTTCACTTTAATTAACTCTATTGATTGGTTGCTCAATTCTTCGCTTATATGCATACGAAGACAAAGAACACTTGATTTTTGTTGTTGCTTTGTATTCATCTATGTCTTTGTGTTTGAAATTAAGTTCCAATTACTTGAGATTGCTTTTTATTGATCTGTGTATTTGGTTGAATTTTGGCTGAGATCATTTCTCTATTATATCTCATGGTTTCAGTTTCCAATTCCGAAAGCTTATAGTAGTGTATTGTGTACAAGGAAGGGAAACAACTCCACAAGGGTCTGTAGTGCATTAACTTGGTGTTAGTCTTCTAAATCTCTTCATGTGTCTAATAGAGCACAGTACACTAGCCTTTACTGTTTGCTTAGTTATTCACTTAAGCACATACAAAGAGAAATCTTGATTTTTACTGTTGCTTTGCATTCAACTATTCGATTTTCTTGATTTGATAGGACATTATGTGGATTTTTATATTTGTGTTTGAAATTAAGTTTCACGTACTGGAGATTGTTAGACGTATGTGAATTAGCAATTTGATTTCTGATCCAATCATTTTCAAAAATTGATTTTTTTTCCCACAAAGATTTTACTTTGTTTTTCATGTTGAATGTTATTGGGGATTACATTTTTATTTAGTGGAATGTTTATTTGGATATGTTTGTTATGAATTTGTTTAAAAGCAATTTTTATATATGTTTTAAAAAAATTAATTGTTTTTGTTTATTTACTTATTTTGTGTTTCTTTAATTTCTCATTACGTGGTTTAATTTATGTGTTTGTGAATGTTTGGTTTAGTCAGTTTTGTTTGTTCGGTGTTTCTATTCCTAACTATTTATTTTTTGTTCTCGGCTTTTTGTTCTGTTCTCATTTAGCAGTTAAAAAAACAAGAGTACTCAAATCTTAGAGATTCAAGAGTGTTTAATTTTGTATGTCATTTAATTTCATTTTGAATGACTATATCTTTGAAGTATATTTTTATCATCTAATGCATTCTTTTATATTTTATTTTGTTATTTTATTTTTTGTTCTAATAAAAAATTAGTTGGTAGTTAACTTTGCAGGTCTTAAAATTCATTTCTTTTGCTGGGACAATTACTGCCCTTGAAACATTCACAAATGTAGACTAAATTGAAGACATATTAATTGTCAAACAAATACGAGTACTTGTCGTGCATATCTGTTTCTAGATCCCAAGTTTCCTCTTCTTGCCCGTGATGATGTCATAGTACCTTCATGAGAGATATCTCACGTTTCTGCAAGAACTTTACCTTCTGACCTAGAATCTCTTGAGGCATTTCCTTATATGAATCATCTCCCTGGATTGGAATATCCTGCCACCGTATCACATAAGAAGGGTCTGGCTCGTACTTTCGTAGTATAGATACATGGAATACTTCATGCATATGTGACAACTCCTGAGGCAAGGGTAGATGGTAGAAGACTTCTCCAATTCTTTCCCTAATTTCAAAGGGTCTGATATACCTTGGATCTAATTTCCTTTTAACACCAAATCAAGAAATTCCCTTATGAGGATTTACCCACAAAAAATACAAGATTGCCTACTTGGAACTCCAAAGGTGTCATTCTCTTATCAACGCAACTCTTTTACCAGTATTGAGCTATATTGAGTTGTTCTCAGATGAGTGATAGGTGGAATTTATCTATATATTTTTAAACCAATTTTGGTAGTTTTCGAGGGTTCTTGTTATGTTTTAATTCATTTTTATTTGTTTTCGTATAAATCAAGTGTTTGGGACGAAAAAAGATGAGAACGGTTGAAAATCGAGAAAGTTGGTGGGATGTTGGTGGAGAAATGGTTGATAAGAGAGAAAAAACGCTAAGTTCAGAAACTCCAACTCCATCGCTACAGCGGTCAACTGGAAGAAACCTATTGACTTCCCACCGCTGCAGCGGTCTGGCACCAGGTAGATTAGATATTTTGGGATTTGTCTTAGATATTTTGGATCCCTTAATATCCCTTTCTCCCTCATACCATGGACATTTTTTTGGTTATGTTTTGAGAGTTCCAATACCATACCAAGGGAGGGGAACACAAATCCAAGAAGACGAAACAAGATCGGAGAAAAAATCACAGACGCGGAACCGTAAATTCTTCAGATAACGACTATTCTCCTTTGTTTCTCTCCTTATTTATTAAACCCTTAGTGGTATTTTATTTTTTTTAGCTTGTTTATAGTTGAATATTGGGCTATGGCCATGTGTAGCTAAGCATATATTATCTAGAGTTTGTTGTAGTTCATAAAAACGTTGTTTGAATAAATCAAAGTCTTGTTAACGGTTGTTTATTTTTATCCGACTGTGTTTACCATTTTATTACTTTCAATGTATGCTTGTTATGATGTATTGGTTGGTTTGAGAATACGGGGTTTGACACTCGGGAGAGGTAACCCCGAATTCAGAATCGGCTTTAAACGCAACACGACGATCTAATGACTCGAGAGAGTATTAAAAAGTGTGCAATCCGTGAGGTTGGGGCAAGACTCATGTGATTAGTGTCATTTAGACACTATATGGGGACATCGGCATTGACGCAAAATCGCATATTCATTCACTTTACACTCGGGAGAGGTAATGAGTGAGTTTTCGATACCTAGATTGTCGGATAGATTTGAATACTGTTAATGTAAACTAGATTAAATGAACACGTTTAAATGAACGAAGTTAATCCCTAGATAGTATATTCCCATAAACGTCATATTAGTATCATAGTTTAATGAATTAATTAATTTAGTTTTATTATTTCTATAAAAAAAATAAAATTGGATCGCCTAGATAAAATTAGGTTATGATAATTGTGGTTCTTAATGACAAATTAATCCAATCCCTGTGGATACGACAACCCTTACTCTTCCCACTATATTAAAACTTAACCTGTACACTTGCGGTAAAAGTAGCGACGTAATATTCTACTAACAATTAGCTTAATATTTTCTGTGGTCTCCTTAATCAGATTTGGACCGATGGTAATCTTCCCCTTTGCCATTTCCAAAGAAGTAGGAGATCAGCATGATCATCTATAGAGTGCCTTTTATGGTGCAATGCCAATGCTAGTCTGGTTGCTGTTATTGTAAGCGAACTCTACCGACGACAAATGCTCGCTCTAACTACCCTTGAAGTCTAAGAAATATGCTCGCAACATAACCTCCAAGATTTGAATTGCTCTCTTAGATTGCCCGTCAGCCTAGGGATGAAATATAGTGCCGAACTGGATCAGTGTGCCAAGGGATTTCTGGAAGCTCTTCCAAATTATGGTTGTGAATTGAGGATCTTGATCAGAAATGATTGATAGTGGAACCTCGTGTAATTTCACAATCCGGCCTATGTAAACCATGCTTAACCCCTTGAAGGAATAGTTTGTCTTGACCAGTATACAGTGAGCTTGTAACATTCTCAATTTTAAAAACTAGAATTATAAAGTTGTAAGAGCAATTAAATAAACGTTTTGGTGCAATTAAAATTCTATAGTGAAAATCCCAAAAATTAGGTGCCAAATCAATGGAATTAACTTAAAATTAAATAATCCAATGATCCACCATGGTTTGGGCGCATGATTTTTTGCCCAAAGTATACATTTGGACCACTTAAGACTATTTTAAAAATACCACAAGTAAAAGGTGTGAAAATCAATAGATTTTAAAATGTAATGTAAATAGTTAAAGATTAAATTGTATTAGAAAAGCCCAAAATTAGTTTTGAGATAACCCAAAACCCAAGTTAAGATCCATACCCACTAACTTAAGTATTAGTATCCATATCCCATAACCCAAGACCTTACTAATAAAAAAAAAAAAAGGTCTCTAGATGAAACGTGAAAGGGCAAGAACCAAGAACAAACGGAGATACGAAAAGAAGAAGAGATAGAATGAGAGCGATCGACAGAGGGGAAAGGGAGAATGAGGGTCTTGGGAGATTTGGAGAAAGAAATTTTTGAGAATCCATAGCTGAAATCAAGTCTTGGTGGAGGATTAAGCTCAAATTTGGCAAGTTCCTAAACCTAGAAATTTTTATTAAGAGTTTTAGCATGAATTTTTATAATTCTAAAGGTTAAGATGTAAAGTGTGTTTGGATTAAACCTAGTAAAACTTGGATTAGGTCACGTAAGAGTTTGTTAGATTAAACATGATATTTGGGTGAAATCACCATGCATAAATTTTGATTTTCTTTTTAAAATATACTTTAGAACTTTAATCTTGTTATTTTTGTTTTTGGGAGAAAATTTGAGAAAACCATGATATAAATGAACATTAAATGAATTAAAAAGGTTGTAAATTGGTTTGGGATGAAGTCTAGGCTTTAGGAAAGTAACAAACATAGTTCAATTGAATTGGGTATCGAAAATAATTTATCGAAAACCTGACTACTCACAGTAAATTGCACTCATGACATCTAAAGCATTTTTTTATAGAATAAACAATGTAGGCATGCTCTCATAATGCACTATAACCCCTTAAGAAATAGTAGGATATTAATGTTATGCACATAAAATGATGATGTTAATGAAAGGATGTTAAATCTTTACTTCCAGCAACTAGGTGAGTTGAAGTAGGGTGATTCAAGATTGCTAGGTGACAACCCGCATCTCGAGGTAGAAAATTCTATTCATTCTCTTACGTGTTTTTAGCATGCATTATATGCATGTCTTCTTGTGTGCTTATTTGAAAAATGTGTTTTCAAATGAAATTGGATTTATGGTGAAAAGTTGAATTTTAGGCAAATCTGGTAATATAAAAAAAATAAATATATTTGGATGAGTGGTATTATAATGATATCATGTGGGGACCGAGAAGATTGGGTTACCGTAGAGCAGACCTTGGGTGCAAATCTCTGAACCTACACGAGGGATACTACTGGTTATTTGAGTATCTCACTAGATGGTATAAATTCCTAGTAGTACAATTCAGTCACCAGGTATTGCAGTAATATAATTGTTGGGTATGTGTTTTAATTGTTCTACTTGAATTTTATAAGTGCATGTTTTATTACGATGTGTGTGCATTATAGATTGTTCTATTTATAAAGTTCCAGCCAGGATATTATTTTGTCATAATCACGTATGTTCTATAAAAATTAGAAACAGGTAAGAAAATTGATGGATTTTCCTATTGAGCACGTTGAGGCCACCCTTCATTTTTCTTCCATTGAGCATGAGTGAACTTTGGTCTGAAAGTGCGCTATATCATGTTTGTAGCTTTGGTGTATCTGGATCATTTCGGTACTTTCTCTCGCTATTGACCTTTTTATTTTAAGTATGGCATATACTAATGGTCCATGTAGGGCCCAAACATTTGGACTGTTGGTTAGTTTGTAAATATTATTAACGGTGTGCCTAATGATGCTGCTAAGGGCCCTATAGGTGATATAGAGGCCCAATCCATTAATTTAGTTAGTTTTTATTGCAAAATTTCACAACGGTATTATCAATTGTTTAATTAGTTCGTAACATCTACTAGGCATACTTGGTAACTGTAAAACAAATTGATACTAGAAAGGAACACTGCTAATAAGATTAGGTTATAAAATAAAATTAGTATCAAGGAATAAGAAAAATCACAATAGGATTATCGATCGACTACTTAAGTTGGTTGTCCCGGGGCCTGATTTACGACCCCAGGGTTTGTGGTATAACAAGTTTCCTTTTTGGTATCAGAGCCAAGGTTTTAAATAGCCTTGGGACTTCAAAAAGTAAATGCAACATCATTAATATACACTAACAAGTTTTTTACAGTCTAGAAACATACCACCAGGAAGGAACACCCATGCCCAGACTGCCAGTGTCCCAGTTGGAAATACCCCTGGTAAAGAGAATTAGAATTTCATGACGGCTATGTAGGAGGCATTTCAAGGAATAAACACTTATGCCAGGGAGAATCGTGGGGCAGACAATGAAAGACAAACATGCCTCAGCGAATTCTGAAGATTATCAATTGAGTCACTCCAAGGCGGTCCAAATGTAATCAAGGCTGAGTGTTGGATAAGGACTATGGGTCATCATTTTGATCTAATCTAGATCCCAATAATTTACCAAGTCGAGTTTGCAGCCACTAAACTCGAAGGTGAAGAAAAGTTTGGTGGGAGTGAATCAAAATGAGCCATTACACTACTAATATGACGTGGGAGAGGTTTTGTGATTTATTTTATGAGAATTTCTTTCCCCAATCACAGAAAGTAGACAAGATATGGGAATTTTACAACCTCACTCAAGGAGACATGATAAAGTCAGAGTACGAGGCCAAATTCTCTGATTTGTCTCGATTTACACTAGGAGCTATGTCCTGTAAAATAGAGAAGTGAGTGAAATTCGAGACGAGACTCCGATACAATATCTAGAGACAAGTAGTGGCAGTTGGTGCCCAAACCTAATCGAAGTTTGTGGTAATAGCACTTAGGGTATAGTAAGATAATCTTTTTTATCTAAAAGAGATTGGGGGTAATAAGAACAGAGGTAGAAGTTCTTGGTAGATAACTCGTAAGAACCAAAACTATGGCCAAAATCAGGGTAGTACCAGAAACAACAGCGATATTGGCGGCAGGAGTAGCTCATCTGGTAGTGGATGTTCTAGGCCTTATACCTGCTATGTATGTGAGCAAGTACGACATGTCAAGAAGAATTTTCCAGTTAATTAGCAGCAACTACAACATCGATCTGACAACCTCCATAACTCTAGCTAAAGTAATCCGGTGAGACCTACCCAGTCTCAACATTTTGTGTCAAACTATCCACCACAAAATTATCAAACATATGGTTATCAGAAGCAATATAAGTATCGTCCTCAGTCTCCACCGCAGTATCAACCACGTAATACCTCGAAACTTTATATTGTAAAAATATTATTTCATAGAAGTCTAATATTTTGGTTTTTCTTTTTATAAATTTATGGTATAATTAATATTTGGTAAGTTTTGGGGATTAAATGGTTATTTTAAATTGACTTCTAAGAGTTTTGGGATACAATTAATATTATTTTTATTCAAGAGGGATATTAGTGTAAATAAAAAAAATAAATAATAATTAAAAAAATTATGGTGAAAGGTGTCAAACCATTGATGCATGTGTAATGTGTATATGCCACACACACACACACATACACATACACACACACACACACACACACACACATACACACACACACACACACACACATATATATATATATATAAAGAAATAAACGAAATGATCAGGGTAGTGGAAAACCTTCATGGGAAATCAATATATATATATATATACACACACACACACACAAACGTATAACCCGTGCCTAAAGGCACGGGTGTAAAACAACAAAAATTGAATAAAGAATCGACCTATTCTATTTGAACGTCAATAATAACTAACAATTGAGATTAACATTATGCACCTATTTAATTTAAATATCAATGATAACTAGCAATTAAACATCACTAATAACTAACAATAAGACTAAAATTTGTATCTTTTAATAAATTCTCTTTTTTATTTGGAATAATTATAGTTTTGACCCCATACAAATGCACCAAGTGCTCAATTGGACCCCCAAATTGGAAAATACACATTGGATCTATGACAATTCAATTTTGTTCTAATTTTACTACAATTACTATTCATTGGTAATGATCAAAGGAATTTTGGTAATTTCATGTTCAAATCTAATTTCAACTATTCAACCTATATAGATTAATTATGACGTAAACGGATTTATGTAGCCGACCCTACTTAAATAGGACAAATACTTATTATTGTTGTTGTCTCCTATATAGATTAATTACATTTTATACCCCTTATATTTATATCCCACCCTACCCCACTCTCTTAACGCCATCACCACTGCTACCCTCAAATACCACAGACTAAAAAAAACCTTAACTTTTTTAAAAAGAAAAAAACTTTCAATTAAAATTGGAATAATTTAAAACCAATTTAGAGTAAAACAAAAAAATTGTACAAAACGTCAAAAATCTAAACAAAACCATGCTAAATATTGAAATTAGAATAATAGAATAAAAGAACCATCAAATTGTTAAAGTTTTCTTTCATCGTCAAATAATTCCAATAAACCACAATTAAACATTAATTAATAATACACATACAAATTTATATTAAAAAAAAAGATGAAACACCATTTGTTTCCCAAGTTCTCAACTCCCGTTTTTCAAATAAACACAACAATAACTGACATTTAAAAAAAATAACACAACTTGCTCTGGTTATAAAACATTTCCAAAAACAATTGAACATTATAAACCTAAATATGCACGAAACATAAACCAAAATAAACAAACCGAAATATATATGGAGATCTACACAAATCGCAAGAGCTTACATACCGAAACTGTCGGTAGCATTGGATTGAAGGATAGTCGTTGCAGACAGAAAGAAACTGGTTCCAACTGTCGAGGTCGAATTCTCGTTAGAGAAGATGGTGTAAGGATGAAAAAAGGAGGGAGGAAAGTGTACTAAACACAACATTAATATTAACTATTTTGGTTAGTTTCGTGAGGCATGACAAGTGAAAAATATTAACATCCTTACAAAAAGTGGACTGTAGAGAGATAAGACGAACTATACCTAGGTACCGGAGGTGAGAAAACCATACCTATATTTTATAAAAAATAAAGAAATAAATTGGTCGAGAGAGAAAATCTATCACACACACACAAAAGAATAGAGAGGGTGGGGCTGCAACCCATTACTCTAGATAGATGCAATCCATAGAAAATGATCGAACAATAGCCTTTCTCAAATGTGAACACAATATGCATAAACCCCAATAGCATTCACAAAAACTCATAATGGTTTTTTTTTTTTTTTATTTGCTTAATTTGCATCATGGTTCATTGATGCTTCAAATATGCCATCATAATATATTTTTAAAATAAAAAGAGTATCCTATAATATTTCTTGGTAAAGCATTAAAATTTGAAGCATGTCTTTTGCATGTAATTTGCTTGATTCTATACATAACCAAACTTCGTGGCCTGAGAAAATGAAATTAAAAAAACAAAAACAGAAAACATCATTGTTATTGCAATTAAGAATACTTCTATAACCTGTGTAAAAATTAGCACAAAAATCATATTTTTAAAATATATAATCAAAAAACCATTTCAGTAAAGTTAAAATCAAACATAGCCATAGATATTTTAAACTGATATTATCAAAATGAAAGAGCTTATTTCTATGAAATTAAGTCATTTCCTTAAAAACATTTCACTAAACCTAAAAGTCCTACGGACCAGAGTTGAATAGAGGTGATCTGTGAAGGTCCTACATGTGTCTTGGCGGCTGAAACTCAAAAAACGTCGAATGTCTACCAAAATTCCAAGCACAAAAGCATCAATAATGCCAAAAAATAAATAATTATACAAATAAGCTTAAAAATCTCTTCTACTAATAGTAACTCGAAAAAATCAGATTTATGTCATCGATAAACCAAAAGAGATGGTTGAGATCTGTATACAAACAAAACCATGTATAATTGATGATATTTTCATTGTTTTTATACAGATCAAACACATACAATTATATAGGAACATTAAAACAAAAATGGAGAACTGAAATAGAGGACATGAAACAATAACCAATGGTTACTCACCTTTATGCGACGATGGAAGTGATTTTCTCGATTGCTGAACGACGGCTCGGGTTTGTGCGACGATAGAGGAATAGGATGGAGGACGTATAGTCGTGTGTCAATTGTAACGATTATGAGGATTATATACAGAGAGATTCGGGGGAGATGAAGATATTTAAGGAAAGAGAATTACTTTAGAATTAAGGAGGGGTTTATGGAATTAGATATTGGAATTTGGGGAATTAGGGCTTGATTGGAAGTTATTAGGGTTTCCATTCCAACCGATTGGAACATATTAGGGCTCCATTGGAATGAGATTGAGAGTTGAGTGACCCGGTGACCCTAAATCAACCGAGAGAGTGGGAGATTGAGCTGCTTGAGTGAGAGAGCAGAGATTGTTGTAATTGGAGAAATGAGATAACTGTTTCCATATATAGATTTTTTAGAAAAAAAGGGCACTGCAATTGGAGAGAGAGGGAGCTGCAATATTTCCATAGTATATAGAGAAAAATGGGTAAACGATTGTAATTTCCATAATAAATAATTGCTATGAGTAATGATTGATGAATTAAGGAATAAACCAAACCCATTTTATCAATATTTAAGGAATTAAGGAATATATAAAAAAAATGCTTGTTTCCTTTTTTATAGCTCAATCAAACTCAATAAACCCATCCTTTTTTATATTCTCACTAATTGCTATGTTTAATAATCGAAAATTAAGGAATTGTATAATTTCTCAATTGTGTAATTAAATTAACTAAGCAAAAGGAGTTAATCATTTACCCAAAATTGAGTTAATTTTTTTTTGTTTATCTTAGTCACCAAATTTATTTGGCCTCGTTAGGAACTTTATTTGTCCTAGTAATATTTTTTTTGTCTTAGTTAGCAAAAAGGTCGTCCTGTTATATATATATATATATATATATATATAGATAGATAGATAGATAGATAGATAGATAGATAGATAGAATTATGGTATATATACAGATTTACATTTTAAGAAAAAACAAAAAAATTACAGTATGATATTTGGATTATTTCTGAACGAGAATAATATTTCGATTTGGATTTCAGCTTCGAATTTTAGTTTTGATTGCTGGGTCGGAGTTTTAATTGTAGGGCCGGTGACAGCGAGACGGCACTAGGAATTTTAGTTGAATTTCTATTTGTAAAAATTATAATTATATATATACCGATAAAATATATGATTGCATTAATGTGGATCAAATTAATATGATACTTACTTATTTCCATATTAATGTTTTTGATGTATGGCCTATGATTTATGGACAAATATTAATTCCATATTAATATGAAATGAATTATGGCCTCAGATTGATGGAGTTTGTTAAACGAAGATATCTAAATGAATTTAGACTGTTTTTGTAATATTATTAAAAAAATAATAATATTAGATTTATAAATAATTAAGTATAATTATTGTCATCTCATTATAAAATTTATCATATTTTTATAGAATAAAATATTGGTCGTTCGGTGTTAGTGTTACTTCTCCAAGAGGAGAAACCGCGTGGCTGCCCTTGGAAGTCGAGTCGTTACAATTGGTATCAAAGCAGATTTACGACCACCTTAGACTTGGGTTATGGTACCCATTACTCATAATAAATTAACTAATATTAAAAATAATAATTTTTATCTTCTAAAAAAAATAATAATAAATAAATAAATAACAGAAAATGGTAATAATGTTTTGCGTGCAAAAATTCCTTGCAATTAGACTCTGAATTTAGTTAGTAAAAAAAAAAAGGAGAAGAAAATTTGAGAAACCAAAAAAGTGAAGATAGTGTTTTTTGGGACAAAAACAACAAAGTGGTTTTTATGGGATAAAAAAGAGGGGTTTGGATATATCCTTGATGTTTGACAAAAAATATCACTTTGCTCCCCTATAGTTTCAATTTGAACACATAACATCGTGAAGATCATCATACTTTAGTCCTTTAAAGGAGTACAAAAAAAATGAAACACAAACAAATGGAAAAAGACAATAAACGAAATTTTGATTGTTTATTAACCCTTAAAAAAATGTACCTTCTCCTCTGCTCTATAGATTTGGCAAGAAAGTAGGCTCCAATCTATATTTTCAGACCGGAAAAGAGAGAGACGCCGCCATGGCTACAACACCACTTGTAGCCCCCATCAACTCTAAATTTTTTTAATAAATAAAAAATATGGAAAAAAATAGGGGAAGAAGAAATGGTAAAAATAGGATAAAATTATAATGTCTATGTAAGTTCTGTTTAGTTAAAGTTTTTGTCATTTTTATTTTCTGTCTCATAAGAGTTGGAACAAATATAGAAACAAAAACAAAAAGAAATAACTGTTCTGTACAAAACCTTTTCTATTTTAATTTCAAAATTTTAAATACAAATTTTTAGGAATTGAACGAAATCAATTTTTTTTTTTTTAGTTTTTTTCTACTCCTATTACAATTTTTCTGTGAACAAAACAAAAAACAAATTGAATCTTAGGCGACAATAGTACCTACTTAACCTCAAAAACCATTTTCTTACCTAACCAATGAAACTCGAACACTTGAACAACAATACACCAACCTTCTACTGTAATTAGAGTTCGGCCACTTTCCTACAGTGGTAGACTACTAACACCATTATCATTTAATATTTCTCTTTAATATATGTTATTATATGAATATTATTTGGTGGTGTTATTCCCAGATTTCTATTTATGTTCTCACAAAATTTTGAAGAAAAAAACAGAAATGTTAGTACAATTCTTCTCAGTACCAATAAATTTGTTCTAAGAATCTAGGAACCTATTATAAACAAAATTTTTCTTTGTTCCGATGTTTCTGTTTCCAGTTTTCTCATAACAGAAAATAAAACAGAAAGAGAGACAAAAAAAAAAGAAGAAGAAAAAGATCCACCGAATCAAATGTGATTGCTCTGAATTTACCTTGAGAATCCTTTTTCCTTGGTCAATGTTGGTTCCCTTAAGACGAACTACGGGTACGTTTTGTTTTAGTTGAACCTATAAAAAAAAGGGGACAACAATTGGTAAGAGAAATATCACCAATAATGTTATATTGTTGAAGTATCAAGAAAACTCTAAGATTATAATTCAAAAACCTCAAAATATGTATAAACAACTATTATTTAATCGGGAAGCAAATGAATTCAAAATAGTAAGAACCCAACAAATTCACTAGAGATCAAGTAACAATATAATGCCAAACGTTGGGAAGCAATTCCAGGACCTTATAACGGTCAAGAAAAGAAAAAGGAATCCAAAACTCGCTTATTTAGCTGCATTGACGAACACTTGAACAACAACAACAATAGTACCTAGTGTTGCCCTGTACCTAAATGCATGTTTATTGTTCATATGTATAGAATTCTATAGTTGTATTGTAAATTTATAACTTTTATATATACTAAATTATAAAGTAACATCACATTCATATATTTTTTTTAACTAAAATACTAAAATTGTATTCCATAAATACTTATCATTAGATAAATGAACATGAGTCGGCCAACGAGAAGAGCCAAAACCTGAAAATCTTGAACAAATTATTTTCTGTTTCTATGACTAATTGATATGTATAACAAATTCATACATAATTAATTTATTTCTGCCTCGAAAACGGAGATTTGGAAAACGGAAAAAAATTGCTCCCAATTTTCGAAATCGAACATTTTTTTTTTTGTTCTCAGTATTTCTTGCTCCCAATTTCCAATTTTTAGCAGAGCAAAACACAAACACTAACCCTTATTTCCTACAAATCAGTGGATCGATTTTTAGTTTCAGATATTTCTTGCAAATCGTTGCAAACAATGAAAAATCAATCCACATACAATTTCAGAGAATCCAAATACAATTTCAGGGACTTAAAGTAAATATTATCTATTCCACTTACAATGAGACTAACAGTTACAATATTTAAGTTTATAATGATACAGTAATTGAATAAATTTTCAGCATGAGAAAAACCTCATTTCGACCATTAGCAATCATGTTCTTCTTCAAGCATTGGCAACCCCATGCAAACAAAAAACACCATTTTTTCAATTCCAAGGCCAAAATTCCATACAACCATTCTACCTTCCTATTTTGTTTTTCTTGAGTAACTATTGTTTCAAAGTAAAACAAAAAGCAAGAGAAAAATGCAGAGAAAGAAATATAGGAAAAAAAAGCATGGGATACAGATTCACCAGTTCGGGTATAGAAATTGAACAGAGAGAGAAGAGAAATTTGAAAAAACAAGTTCACAAATAAACTAAAAAAAAAAGGAAGTTTAGAGCTCGAGAGAGATATTACCTGTTCGAAGGAAGATCAAGATGGAGAGGGTTGAGAGTGAGAAAGGAAGACAAAATCAAGCCTGATAGCTATCGGTGTGAGATTCGAAGAGAAGTTGGGTGGCCAATTCCAATGAACAAAATGCTAGATCAGGCCAATTCGGACCTCGTTCCGGCTGAAGATAGGAAGAGAGACGGTGGTGGGCGGCGACTTGAGAGAAGGAGGGAGAGAGACTGAGCTTGGGGATGGGGATGGCGATGGCGATGGGAGGTGAGGGCATGGATAAGGGAGATAGGGAGAGATTAGGGTGAATATGGAAATGGAAGATTCGTGAGCGCTAGGGTGAAGATGAAAGGGAGTGAAAAGGGATGAAGCTTGAGAAGTAAACGTGGAGGATGGAAGTGAAAGTGGGAGGTGGGTGGAGAGTGTACGGCGATGAATGTAGGATTGTGGGACTTAAAGAATAGATTGTGGGAGGGTTGAGGTGGAAGAACTATTCATTTGACTGTGGAAAATAATAAAGGAGCAAAAAAAATAGAAAGGGGCGAGAATCGAACCCTATACCTCTGGCTCATTAAGTACTGAATATACCAACTCACCCACAGGCAACACTACATTAATCTCAGCCATCCATTAAGGAAAAAACAATCCTTACCCTTAAAATTTCCTACTCAGCAAACACCATCCTAATTTATTAATAGATTGATTTCCAATGAAGGTTTTCCACTGCCCAGATCATTTTGTTTATTTGTTTTATATATATATATATATATATATATATATATATATATATATATATATATATATATATATATATATATATATATATATATATATTTATAGAGATTCATAATTGATAGGTGTAAGATACCAATCTACTTCTAAACCGAATTTCAAAGTTTTTGAGTATATTGTTAATATTTAATTGCGTTTTAGTTTATTTTTAGTTAAATCAGGTGTAGGGACGTTAATGAGATATAAACAGGTGAAACGGTGGGAAAACAGTGAAGAAATGATGAAGAAACAAGGTTTCAAGATCACAAGACCCACTGCCGCGGCAGTGAGAATGTTGAGAGTGATGAAAATACACAAGTCCCACCGCCTAGGCGGTGAAAGTGCAGAGAGTTGAAGTTGTTTTACTGTTGAGGGGACGGTTAAATTGACTTATTCACCTCGTAGGCGGTGAATCCCACCGCCTAGGCGGTGAAAGATCAAAGAGTTTGGAAAGCTGGTCGATATACCCACCACCACGGTGCTGATCCTCACCATCGCGGCAGTCAGCTCTGCATAGTAAAGAAGATATTTTCAGATATTTTGAAGCCTTGCACCTATAAATACCCATTCTCCAACTTCCATTAAAGAGGTTTGGACGCTGAACATCCCTAACCCTTAGGAGATGATTCTTGGCCATTTTTGAAGAGATCAAAGAGGATATTCATCATCTAGAAAGAGGAAACATTGGCGGATCGATCGTTGGCGACAGTGGATCACTCCACTCTAAGATTTGGTCTTTTTCTCTTTGTTTCTATATTTGTAATTTAATGTTTTATTGTAAATGATGATGAATCCCTCTTGGTTTAATGTTCTAATGGCCATGATTATGTTAGATTAGATAAATATTAGCTAGGGATTGATGTAGTTGTGTAAATACTAGTTTTGTTTAATATATGTTTCTTTAACGGTTTTTGGATTTTAAATCCAATTGTGTTTATCATTTTATTATAAATTTAATATGTTTGTTAAGGTATTAGGGTTGGATTTAAGAATATGGGGTTTGACACTCGGAAGAGGTAACCCTGGATTCGGACTAGGGTAAACACGTCGTTACGATCTAACGACCCGGGAGGGCATTAGTGAGTGTGCAATCAATGACGTTGGGGCAAGACTCACGTGACCTAGTGTCGTTAAGACGTTGAGGGGGACTTCTTCATAGATGTAAAGTCCCGTATTCACTCATCTTACACTCGAGAGAGGTGGCGAGTGAGTTTACTAACCGAGATTGTTGGATACCATAAACACCGTTATTGTTAACTAAAGGAAATGAAACATATATTAAGTGAACAAAATCAATCCCAAGGTAATCAACATAGTTAGGATTAACCCACTAATTGTAGTTTAGCTTAGTTTAAATTTGTTTAATTTAAAATAATTCTTTAACCGTCTGGATAATAGGAGACTATGCAAATTGCGGTATTCAGTTATTCACATCGTCCCTATGGGAACGATATTCGATCTTAAAGATCTACTATATTAAAACTGGATCTCGTGCACTTGCGAGTAGTCAATACGCGAACGTGTAAAAAATTATCGTCGTACAATAACATACATACAAATATACATTCTAAGAAAAAATGAAAATATTACAGTATGATATGTGGATTATTTCTGAACGAGAATAATATTTTGATTCGGATTTCGAATTCGGATTTTAGTTTTGATTGCAGGGCCAGAGTTTCGATTGCAGGGTCGGTGAGAGCAAGACGACGCTAGGAATTTTAGTTGAATTTCTATTTCTAATAATTGAATTATATATATCGATAAAATATACGGTTGCATTAATTTGTATTAGATTAATATGATACTTACTTATGTACATATTAATGTTTCTGATTTATGGCCTCAGATTTATGGACCAATATTAATTCCATATTAATATGAAACGAATTATGGCCTTAGATTGATGGAGTTGGTTAAACGAAGATTTCTAAATGAATTTAGATTATTTTTGTAATATTATTAAATAATAATAATAATATTCATTTTATGAATAATTAAATATAATTATCAACATCGCATTGTAAATTTGTCGAATTTTTATAGAATAAAATATTGGTCGTTTGGCGTTAGTGTTAATTCTCCAAGGGGAGAAACCGCGTGGCGGCCTTGGGAAGTCGGGTTGTTACAAACCACCTACAACCACATCTCACCAGAATACACTATAGAGAGGATAGGTCAGTTGAGGAAGAGGCAATAAAAGAATAGGAAAGGCTCAAGTCTAGAGTTATAATAATGGAAAGAAAGGTACCAAGGCACTAGGTAGTCATATCGTGGTTGATTGTATGATTCTTATCTCTAGCTCCTGGGTTTGCGTATTATTTGATATCGGTGCATCGCAATAATTTGTGTCTATTTTATTTTCCTCATTACTTGGCTTGAGTGTTGAAAATTGAGATACACCTTTATGTGTAAATATGATGCTTGGAAATTTTGCGGATCTTACTTCAATTTTTCAAAGATGACGAATCACTATAGCGGACAAGAAGTCATTCGCTGACTTGATAGTTCTATCAATGGAAAAGTTTGATGTTATCTTGGGTATGGACTAGTTATCTAAATATAGAGCTATAGTGGATTGTCAATTACGAAGAGTAACACTGTGTCCAAATGATAGTACTATAGTCTTATACCAAGAAAAGTCAAGTCACTCATCCCTTAGCCTGCTACTAAAGGACTATTTTGGTAGGAGAAATAGAGAGGCACTAATCCTGTATACGAACTTAGACATTGAAGTGGGTAGAATGAATTAACTTATGAATCTCCCAGCAGTAGATGAATACCTGAATATATTCCCACAAGAATTTCCAGTTTTAGCACTAGACAAGGAGATAGTGTTCCGTATTGACCTCTACCTAAGTACTATAGAAATTTCAATTACTCCTTATCGAATGGCCCCAGTAGAGCTAAAGGAATTACAAAAATAGATGGAGGAATTAACTGAGGAAGGGTTTATCAAGAATAGAACTTCACCATAGGGAGCTCATATTTTTTTTGCAAAGAAGCATGATGGGACATTAAGACTTTGTCTTGACTATTGGAAACTTAATAGACTTACGGTAAAGAACAAATACCCTTTACCTATAATTGATGAGTTGTTTTATTTGCTAGGAGGATCCCAGTTCTTTTCCAAGATTGACTTGAGATCAGGATATCATTAGTTGACGATCCGGGAGGAAGACATTCCCAAGATAGTTTTATGAATGTGGTATGGACACTTTGAGTTAATAGTTATGCCTTTTGGAATGACAAATGCTCCGACAGCTTTCATGGACAAGATAAATAAGATTTTCTAACCTTACCTGGATCCATTCATCATGGGGTTTATTGATGACATTTTGATTTACTTGAAGACACAAGAAGAACATGAGGCACATCTATGAAATGTTTTGTAAACACTCCGTGACCACCAGCTTTATGCAAAGTGTTGATCCTAAGATTTTGATGGATAATTGAAGGTTGATATTTTTGGTGGAACTAACAGTGTGATTAAGTGTTTCAGTTTATTAGTTACAAATGATAAATAGATGATGACAAAGATGATGAAGGATTAAGAGGTTGAAGAATTTGAAGAATTTAGGGAAAACAACTCAGGTTAAATTTCAACTCTTAATATCCCAATTAGGATCACACATGGAAAAAAAAGATTTTTAAATGATTTTTATAAATATGTATGTTTTTAATAGGATCCTAATTATCCAAATTATTTGCTCCTATGTGCAATTGAAAAAGAAATATTAATAATTAATTGAAATTAAATTTAAGTATTTAATGGATCAAATTGAGAAAAGAAATCGTTAAAGGGGCAAAAATGTCAATTAACGTGGATTAAAAATGAATTGAGAAAAGTGTTCCAGTATCTATAAGTCGATAGGTAAGTCGACTAGAGCATAGAAGGAAAAATGTCTATATCTCTCTATCGACATGTAGGTTGACCTGTGCTTAAATATGAACTCTCTATATCCATAAGTCGATAGAGCGGTCGACCTATGATAACAAATAGAACTCTCTAAATCTATAGGTTGATAGATAGGTTGATCGATAGGCACAAAATTTTTGGCTTGGCTACATCCTGAATCGATCGGTCGATAGGTGATCTTGGTCGGTCGACTTATGGAACTGTTTCAGGATATTATGGCATTTCGAATTTTATTTTGAAAGTAGCTGTTACTATCCGTTTTTTGGTTAGGATTCATAAGAGATTTTAGGGATTTAATGCTATTTGAGATATGCAATCTATATTATGATATACCTATAAATTTAGTTCATTAAGTTTGAATATTTCTCAATTTGGTATATGTAATTCTTTCTATCCTATTTAATTGTGATTAAGAAATATTTAGGGGACTTAAATGAGAAGTTTAAAATCTATAATTAAGTGATTTGAACTAGGATGAAGTCTTGTTGATATAAGGGGTCTATAAGAGCGATTAAATGTCATAACAAGTAGGAACTAGTGTATGACAAGTTTTTTACGCTCGCGTATTGACTACTCGCAAGTGCACGAGGTCCAGTTTTAATATAGTGGATCTTTAAGATCAGATATCATTCCCACAGAGACGGTATGAATAATTGAAAACTTTAATTTATATAGTCTCATATTATCTAGATGGTTCAAGAATTATTTTAAATTAAATTAATTAAAACTAAGCTAAACTATAATTAGTGGGTTAATCCTAACTAACTTGATTACCTAGGGATTGATTTTGTTCACTTAATACATGTTTGATTTCATTTAGTTAACAATAATGGAGTTTCGGTATTCGACAATATCGGTTAATAAACTCACTCGCCACCTTTCCCGAGTGTAAGACGAGTAAATACGTGACTTCACGTCAATGAAGAAGTCCCCCTCAACATTTTAACGACCCTAGGTCACATGGGTCTTTCCCCATCGTCATCGATTGCACACTTATTAATACCCTCCCGGGTCGTTAGATCGTAACGATGTGTTTACCCTAATCCGAATCCAGGGTTACCTCTTTTGAGTGTCAAACCCCGTATTCTCAAATCCAACCCTAATACCTTAACAATCATATTAAAGTTGTAATAAAATGATAAACACAATCGTATTTAAAAACAAACAACCGTTAAAGAAACATATATTTTATCAAACTAGTATTTACACAACTACATCTATCCCTAGCTAATATTTGTCTAATCTAACATGATCTTAGCCATTGAAACATTAAACCAAGAGGGATTCATCATCATTTACAATAAAATATTAAATTACAAAGAGAGAAACAAAAAGAGAAAGATCAAAGCTTAAAGTGGAGTGGTCTCCACTTTCGCCGAAGATCGATCCGCTAGTGTTTCCGCTTCCTGAATGATGAATATCCTCTTTGAGCTCTTCAAAAATGGCCAAGGATCACCTCCTAAGGGTTAGGGACGTTCAACCTTTCAAGCCTTTTTAAGGAAGTGGGAGAATGGGTATTTATAAGTGCAAGGCTTCAAAATATTTGAAAATATCTATTTTGCTGTGCAAAGCCCACCGCTACAGCGGTGGGTAAATCGGTTCATCACTAATCGTTTCACGCCATGGCGATGAGATCGCGCTACGGCGGTGGGCCAAAATCTTAACTCACTTATCTTTCACCGCTGCGGTGGTGGACTACCACTGTGGCGGTGGGACTTTGCTAATTTTTAGCATTCTCTACTTCTCACCCCCGCGGTGGTGGGTCTTGTGATCTTGAAACCTTGTTTCTTCATCATTTCTTCACCGTTTTGCCTGTTTGTCACTCGTTTACATCCCTACACCTAAATTATACAAAAACTAACAAAAACGCAATTAAATATTACTAATTTATTCAAAAACTACTAAATCCTGCTTAGAAGTAGATATGTATTTTCTACTTATCAACTAGCCATTAGAGACCTTATTTTATGCCCATTTATAAAGACCTGTGTTTTTTTATTTAGAAAGAGAAAGATCAAGAGTACTATACTGAGATTTTCTAAGAGAAATCATATTGAGAATTGTGAGAGCATTTTCTAAGAGTTATTCTTGAGAATTATTTATTATGAATCGTTGTTGCTACCGAATTTGAGGTAACATTGCTATAATTATTCTTTCGGTGGATTGTGGGTGAGATATTCTCAAATTACTTTCTATTTAGTACTGCTTGAATATATTTGGAATTTGATCTTGAGAAAATGTTTTCTATTTTTTTTATTGAAAAACATTTTTGAAACAATTTCTTGAATCAATCTAATTACGTGCTCAATTACGTGCTACTAATTTTTTAAATAAGATTTTGAATATCTCACTTTTCTATCACTAGTTTTGTGATATTAATTGAGTTTTAATTTATTTGGGGTGGTAGAAGCTCCAAGTAAGAAAAATCACTTTTCAATTTTTAATTGGTGAGTTGAGTGACAAATTCAATACTATTGGAAGTATTTAATTTAAGGGTAGCTGGTTTCAGTATTTTCCTATAAAGTGATTGAGATAGTAATTCTTCCTAGATTGAATTATTTTGTGTTCAATTTTGTAACGATTCAATCCTTACCGGGTAAAAGGATATTTGGAGTGTGTGTACGGTTTTGATTCTTTAGCCTTAGTTTAAAAAAGAATTAGGTTATTCTTGAGCATGTAAAAAGTACAGGTTATTCCTAAACCTGTGAAAACGAATTTGTAAAGGTTGATTTCAAGCCTGTAAAAAAAATCTTTGTGAGGGTTTGGTTCCTATCTTTAAAGGGATCTTGAGTTTAGTGGGCGCGACTCTTCGTGGGGCTTGGAGGATTGGCTTAGCCAAGTATAGGTTGGTGAACCAATATAAATTTTTTGTGTGCTGCTATCTTTACATTATTTATTTTTATTATTTTGTATGAACTTAGTTGATTTTATATTTCTATTGTGATATAAAGATAATAATTAATTTAGGATTAAAATTAATTATTTTGATTATTAAAGTTTTTTTTTTTTTTGTGATAGTTTTTACCTACCCAATTCACCCCCCTTCTTAGGTAGTTCATTAGGCCAACAATTGGCATCAGAGCTGGTTTAGCTCAAGCTCGACACACTTAGCTAATAAAGATCACATGGTACAAATAATAGGCACACTAGCTGAGGGGGGCAGTCTATGCACCGACCACCTTTGTTTGCAGGTGAAATTTATTCGTTCTGAAAAGACAGAATAATAGCCTTCCTTCAGGTTACAAATTACGATGTGTGGCTAACAATCAAGGATGGTTCGTTTGTTCCAATAGAAAACGGAGTCGAGAAGAAGAAAGAATAGCTAATTGTTTTTGATAAGCAGAAGCTCTCCATAAACTCTCAGGCTATTAACATTCTATTTTACTCTTTAAATGCTAATGAATATTCTAGAGTTTCAGGTTGTAAATGTGCAAAAGAGATATTGGATAAGCTATAAGTTACCCATGAAGGGATAAGTCAACTGAAGCAATCAAAAGTCAACGCTCTTGTAAGGAAATTTGAGTTGTTCAGATTGGAACAAACTAAATCGATTCATGAGATGTATACTCGCTTCAACAATATTTGCAATAACTTGATTCAACTTGGAAAGCCATACTGTATGGAGGATAGAGTTCGAAAGGTCCTAAGATCTTTAACAAAAATATGGGAGTCAAAGGTGACAACAATTGAAAAAACTAAGGATCTTGGCAAATACGAATTTGATGATCTTATAGGCAACTTGATGATTCATGAAGTGGAGATTAAATGATATGAGGATGACACTAGAAATAACAAGAGGAAATCATTGGCACCAAAAGCTCAAAAAATTGAAAAAGTGGATGACAGTGATGATGAAAGTTCTTACAGTAAGCAAGAGAAAGATGTGGCGCTTCTCACAAAGAATTTTAGAAGAATGACTTGGCGTACATTCTGCGGCAGAAGAAACCTCAACATGACTAAAGTGGAATGTTACAACTATCATAAGACTGATCACTTTCAAAATGATTGTCCCGAGCCAAAGAAGGATAAAGAAAAGGAAAAGAAGAAGAAAAAAAAGAAGACAATAAAGAAGAGTAAGAAAAAATCCATGAAGCCTATTTGGGATAATACTGAATCAAGTAGCTCGGAAAAATCAGATAGTGATGATATGTCCATGTTTGCATTGATGGCCACTGGTGGTGAGGTAATTAAATGTTCAAGTTCTTGTCCTTTAGATTTGATGAATTATTTGATGTTTATCAAGAACTTTCTCATGATTAAAAAAAGCCAATGTTCTATAATAAATGCCCTTTAAAGTACAATTAATACATTAAACAAGTAAGTGATGGACTATGAATCTGAAAACAATGAATTGAAATACAAGTTGATGGATTTGTTTTCAGTTGTTCTCAAATTCATCGGCGATGAAAATAACTTGAAAATGCTTTTGGGAAGTTCACATGGAGTTTTTGATAAAGTCGGTATTGGATTTCAGAAAAATTTTAAACAAAAATATTTTCACAAATTCTTTTCTGAAATCAAGGATCTTGTTAGATGTTTGAAATGTAATATTGTGGGGCATACTATTCATAGATGTTTTGCTAAAATATCTAACTGTAGAAAAGTTTGGTTTCCAAAAGGAACTAAAATTGTCCGGACTAATAAGATCTGACCCACTTAGACTAGGTACCACTTAGGACTACTTGAGGTGCTCCTTGCAGGTTATTCTAAAAGCTTCTGTAAGTAAGGACTAATAGTTCCTAGATAGTGGTTGTTCTCGATACATGATGGGAGACAAAGGAAAATTTACATCTTTGGCACCTAAGGATGGAGGTAATGTGATTTTTGGAGACAACGCAAAGGGTAAAATTACCAGTATAGGTAATATCAGTAATGGTTCTACCATTATTAAAGATGTGCTACTAGTTGATGGACTTAAACATAATTCGCTTAGTATTAGTCAACTATGTGACAAGGGCTATAATGTTATATTTGATCATGAAAGGTGCATTATTAAGAATAGTCATGATAGTAGTATATTGTTAGTTACATCACGTTTTGAGAATGTTTGTTCTTGCTCATTGGATGATTTTAATTCTCAAAATTTATCTTGTTTGAATGCTTTATCTGAAAATAGTTGGTTATGGCATAGGAGACTTAGGCATGCTAGTATGGAGTTAATCTCTAATTTATCTAAGAAGAGTTTTGTACATGGCCTACTTGATTTGAAAATTGTGAAAGATAAAGTATGTAATGCATGTCAATTTGGGAAGCAGGTTAGATCGTCATTTAAGAAAACGATGCATACGTCCACGTTTAGATGTCTTGAATTCTTGCATCTTGATTTGTTTAGACCTAACCCCATTGCTAGTTTTGGTGGTAAGTTTTATGCGTTCGTTATAGTTGATGATTATTCCAGACTTACCTGGGTATTTTGTCTTGTGAAGAAAAGTAAGGTTGCTTCTATTCTTGCTTAATTTTGTAAACATGTTCAAAATGAGAAACAATGTTCTATTATTAACATTTGAAGTGACAGAGAAAAAGAGTTTAAGAATGAGTATGTGGTAAGTTACTGTGATGAACATGGTTTTGCTCATCACTTCTCTGCACCAAGATCACCCGAATAAAATGGTGTAGTGGAAAGAAAGAACATGACGCTTCAAGAGAGGACCAGAACGATACTGAATGAAAATCACTTACCAACTTCTTTCTGAGCCGAAGCAGCAAGTACAGGTTGCCACGTGGTAAATTGGGTATCGATTTGTAGAGGGTTTAACAAAATCCCATATGAAATCTGGAATGGTAAGACTCCTAATATTTCCTATTTTAAAGTATTTAGATGTAAGTGTTTTATTTTGAATGACAAGGATAATCTTGGTAAATTTGCTAAATATGATTACGGGATTTTTCTTGGATATGCTACTAATAGTAAGGCTTATAGAGTTTATAATAAACGTACGTTAGTAGTAGAAGAAACCATACATTTTATTTTTGGGGAAGCTGATCCATTCTTGTCGAGAAAGGTTTTGGATGATGATGTTACAGGTATTTCAAATAACCAAAACCAAGGTGATAATGTACCTAAGGAGCCGCAACAAGAGAAGGAACCTAAGGAAAAGGATTTGACTTTACCACGAGCTATAAAGACAGTACCGGGGACATTCGGTAAAAGAAATCATCGGTAATTTCGAAAGAGGTGTAAGTACTCGTTCTTCTCTTGGGGATATAATTGATCTTGCTTTCTTATCTCAAATTGAGCCTAAAAATATAGATGAGGCATTAACTGATGAATCTTAGATTTTCGCAATGCAAGATGAGTTAATTCAATTCGAGCGGAACAAAGTGTGGTATCTTGTTCCGAGACCAGATTTTCATCCACTTATTGGTACTAAATGGGTTTTTAGAAATAAAAAAGATGAATTTGGTATGATAATTAGATACAAAGAAAGATTAGTAGCACAGGGCTATAATAAAGATGAAGGAATTGATTATGATGAAACCTGTTGCTAGACTAGAAGTAATAAGAATGAATCCCGCTTTTGCATCTTCACGTAATTTTAAGTTATATCAAATCCATGTAAAGAGTGCATTTCTAAATGGCTTTCTAGAAAAATAAGTTTATGTGGAACAACCCCCGGAATTTGAAAGTGATAAATTTTCCGATCACGTATTTAAACTTTGCAAGGCTTTGTATGGGCTCAAACAAGATCCTAGAGCTTAGTATAAGAGACTTAGCCGATATTTGATCAAAAACGGTTTTCAAAGGGGAATTTGTGATATAACACTATTTGTAAAGCAAACTGATTCTGATATCCTATTAGTACAAGTGTATGTTGATGATTTTATTTTTGGATCTACTAATGAGGATCTTTGCTAAGAGTTTGCTAAGATAATGCAGGTTGAATTTGAAATGAGCATGATGGGAGAGTTAAATTTATTTATTGGATTACAAATTAAGCAAACCAAAAAAGGGATATTTATAAACCAAGCTAAATAGACCAAGGAGTTGTTAAAGAAATATGACTTGGATGGAGCTAAAGAGTACAAATCTCCCATGGAAACGGCTATGATGATATGGGCAAAAGTGTTAATGAAAAAATGTATCGGGGTACGACTGGTAGTCTGTTGTGTTTAATGAAAGACATTATGTATAGTGTTTTGCTTTGTGTTAGATTTCAGTCTTGTCCTAAAGAATCACACTTGACTGCGGTTAAACAAATTTTTTCGATACTTAAAGTGGACGACTGGCCTTGGATTATGGTATCCTAGGGGGAGTGATTGATTTTAAATTAGTAAGTTACTCCAAAGCTGATTTTGCCAGTTGCAAAGTTGAGCGAAAAAGCACAAGTGCGTCATGTCATTTGCTAGGATGTTCTTTGGCTTCTTGGTTAAGCAAGAAACAAAATTCAATAGCCTTTACCACTACTGAGGCTGAATATACAACAGCTGATAACTGTTGTGCTCAAATTTTATATATTAAGCAACAGTTAAATAACTTTGGAACTTACATGGAGGAAGTCTCGATTTTTTGTGATAATAAAAATGTTATTTGTCTTAATAAGAATCCTACATAGCACTCACGAACTAAGCACAAAGAAATTGGACATCACGTAATTTGTGATCACATTTGGGAAATAGACATTGTTATTGAGTATATTGATACCTTCGACAAGCTTGCTGATGTTTTTACCAAACCACGAACGAAAGATCAATTTGTGAAAATCATTCGCGGTTTGGGTATGGCTAGGTATAATGATATTTGCCTAGAGTAGAGTTCTTAAGTGTTCCTCTCTCCCCAATTTTTTCTTTTAGATAACAAAGGGGTATAATTTGTTGATGTTTTATTGAATATCTTAAGGGGGAGTTTTTTATATATGTGTTTTGTTGATTATTTTATGAATATTTTCATTACTATGAACATCTTCATTACTATGAACATTTGTTGATGTTTTATTGAATATCTTAAGGGAGAGTTTTTTATATTTGTGCTTTGTTGATTATTTTATGAATATCTTCATTACTATGCCTAAATGAGTTATAAAACCCATCCTCGGATTCAGGGGGAGTATGGTTATATTATTGTTTTAAAGAAAACATCAAAGTTAATTGTCATCATCAAAAAGTGGGAGATTGTTGATCCTAAGATTTTGATGGACAATTAAAGATTGATATTTTTTGTGGAACCAACGGTTTGATTAAGTGTTTTAGTTTATTAGTTTCAAATGATGAAGATATGGTGACAAAGATGATGAAGGATTAATAGGTTAAAGAATTTGAAGAGCCTAGGAAAAACAACTCAGGTTAAATTTCAACTGTTAATATCCCAATTAGGATCACACACGACACAAAAATATTTTTAAATGATTTTTATAAATATGTATTTTTAATAGGATCCTAATTAGCTAAATTATTTTCTCCTATGTGTAATTGAAAAATAAATATTAATAATTAATTAAAATTGAATTTAAGTATTTAGTGGAGCTAACTGAGAAAAGAAATCGATTAAAGGGGCAAAAATATCAACAAAAATGGATTAGAAATGAATTGAGAGAAGTGTTCCAGCATCTATAAGTCGCCAGGTAAGTCGACCGAAACATAGAAGGAAAAATCTATGTATCTCTCGGTCGACAGGTAGATTGACCTGTGCTTAAATGTGAACTCTCTGTATTTATAAGTCGACAGAGCGGTCAACTTGTGAGAAGAAATAGAACTCTCTGAATCTCTAGGGTGATAAATAGGTCGTCCAATGGGCACATAATTTTTGGCCTGGCTACATCCTGAATTGATCGGTCGATAGGTGATCTTGATCGGTCGACTTTTGGGACTGTTTTAGGATATTATGGAATTCTGAATTTTATTTTTAAAGTAGCTGTTACTAGCCATTTTTTGGTTAGGACTCACAAGAGATTTTAGGGATTTATTGTTATTTGAGATATGCAACATATATTATGATATCCCTATAGATTTGGTTTGTTAAGTTTGAATATTTCTCAATTTGGTACATATAATTCTTTCTATCTATTTAATTTTGATTAAGAAATATTTAGGGGACTTAATTGAGAAGTTTAAAAGCTATAAGTAAGTGATTTGAACAAGGATGAAGTCTTGATGATATAAGGGGTCTATAACAGCGATTAAATTTTATAACAAGTGGGAACTAGCTGTTAGAGAGCATACTTTAAGCCCATTTATATAGATCTGCGATTTTATATTTAGAAAGATAGAGATTAAGAGTATTATACTGAGCTTGTCTAAGAGAAATCATATTGAGAATTCTGAGAGCATTTTCTAAGAGTTATTCTTGAAAATTATTTGTTGTGATTTATTATAGCGACCGAATCTGAAGTAGCATTGCTATAATTATTCTTTCGGTGTGTTCTGGGTGAGATCTTTCCAAATTACTTTATGTTTAATATTGCTTGATTATATTTGGAATTTTATCTTTAGAAATTGTTTTCTGATTATTTATTGAAAAATATTTTTGAAATAATTTCTTGAATCAATCGGATTACGTGCTACCTATTTTTGAAATTAGATTTTGAATATCTCACTTTTCTATCACTAGTTTTGGGATATTAATTGAGTTTTAATTTATCTGAGATGACAGAAGCTCCGAGTGAGAAAAATAACTTGTCAATTTTTAATTGGTAAGTTGAGTGACGAATTGAATATTGTTGGGAGTATTTAATCTAAGGGTAGATGGTTTCAATATTTTCATGTAAAAAGATTGAAGTAGTGATTCTTCCTGGATTGAATTATTTTTTGAGCAATTTTGTAACGGTTCAATCGTTACTGCGTTAAAGGATATTTGGAGTGTTTGTAAGGTTTTGATTCTTTAGCCTCAGTTTAAAAAAGAATTAGGTTATTGTGGAGCTTGTAAAAAGTATAGGTTATTCCTAAACCTGTGAAAAAGAATTTGTAAAGGTTAATTATGAGCTTGTAAAATAATCTTTATGAGGGTTCGGTTCCTACCTTTAAAGGGATCTTGAGTTTAGTGGGTGCGAAGCTCTGTGGGGCTCGGAGGACTGGATTAGTCAAGAGTAGCTTGCTGAACCAGAATAAATTTTTGGTGTGCTATTATCATTACATTATTTATTTTTGTTGTTTGGTGTGCACTTAGTTGATTTTATATTTCTGTTGTTATATAAAGATAATAATTAATCTAAGATTCAAATTAATTATTTGGATTATTAAATTTTTATTTTATTTTATTTTATTTTTTTTATATTTTTTTTGGTGATAATGTTTTACCTACTCAATTCACCCCCCTCTTGGGTAGTTCATTGGGCCAACAATTGTCATTAGAGGTAACTTAGCTCGACACACTTAGCTAACAAAGATCATATGATACACATAATAGGCACACTAGCTGAGGGACAGTCTGTGCACCGACCATCTTTGTTTGCAGGTGAAAGTTATTCGTACTAGAAAGACAGAATGATAGCCTTCTTTCAGGCTACAAATTACGATGTGTGGCTAACAATCGAGGATGGTTCGTTTGTTCCAATGGAAAACGGAGTCGAGAGGAAGAAGGAACAACTAACTGCTTCTGATAAGCAGAAACTCTCCATAAACTCTCAGTTTATTAACATTCTATTTTGCTCTTTAAATGCTAATGAACACTCTAGAGTTTCAGGTTGTAAACCTACAAAGGAGATGTGGGATAAGCTACAAGTTACCCACGAAAGAATAAGTTAAGTGAAGCAATCAAAAATCAATGCTCTTATGAACAAAGTTGAGTTGTTCAGAGTGGAGAAATTGAATCGATTCATGAGATGTATACTCACTTCAACATTATTTGCAATAACTTGAGTCAACTTGGAAAGCCATACTCCATGGAAAATAGAGTCCGAAAGGTCCTAGGATTTTTAACAAAAATATGGGAGTCAAAGGTGACAGCAATTGAAGAAGCTAAGGATCTTGGTAAAAACGAAATTGATGATCTCTTAGGCAACTTGATGACTAATGAAGCGACGATTAGAGTATATGACAATGACACCGGAAATAGCAATAGGAAATCCTTGGTGCTAAAAGTTCAAAAAATTGAAGAAAATGATGACAATGATGATAAAAGTCTTGACAGTGAGAAAGAGAAAGATGTGACGCTTCTCACAAAGAATTTTAGAAGAATGACTTGGCATACATTCCACGGGAGAAGAAACCTCAACATGACTAAAGTGGAATGTTACAACTGTTATAAGACCGATCACTTTGAAAATGATTGTCCCGAACCGAAGAAGGATAAAAAAAAGGAAAATAAGAAGAAAGAAAAGAAGAAATCCATGAAGGCTACTTGGGATGATACTGAATCAAGTAGCTCGAAAAAATAAAATATTGAAGATATGTCCATGTTTGCATTGATGGACATTGGTGGTGAGGTAACTAAATGTTCAAGTTCTTGTCCTTTAGATTTTGATGAATCATTTGTTGTTTATCAACAACTTTCTCATGATTAAAAAAAAACTAGTGTTCTAAAATAAATGCCCTTCAAAGTATAATTAATACATTAAACAAACAAGTGATGAACTACGAATTTGAAAACAATGAATTGAAATCCAAGTTGATGGATTTGCAGTCAATTGTTCTCAAATTCACCGGCGGTGAAAATAACTTGAAAATGCTTTTGGGAAGTTCATGTGGAGTTTTTGATAAAGTCGGTATTAGATTTCAAAAAAATCTTGAACAAAAACATTTTGACAAATCTTTTCTGAAACCAACGATCTTGTTAGATATTTTAAATGTAATATTTTGGGGCATAATATTCATAGATGTTTTGCTAAAATATCTAATTGTAGACAAGTTTGGTTCCAAAAGGAACTGAAATTGTCTTGACTAACAAGATCGGACCCACTTAGACTGGATACCACTTAGGAACTATTTGAGGTGCTCCTTGCAGGTTATTCTAAAAGCTTCAATAAGCAAGGACAAATGGTTCCTGGATAGTGGATGTTCTCGACACAAGGAAAATTTACATCTTTGACACCTAAAGATGGTGGTCATGTGACTTTTGAAGACAACGCAAAGGGTAACATTATCGGTATAGGTAATATCGGTAATGGTTCTTCTATTATTAAAGATGTGTTACTAGTTGATGGACTTAAACATAATTTGCTTAGTATTAGTCAACTATGAGACAAGGGCTATAACGTTATATTTGATCATGATCGGTGCATTATTAAGAATAATCATGATAGTAGTATCTTGTTAGTTGCATCACGTTTTGAGAATGTTTATACTTGCTCATTTGATGATTTTAATTCTCAAAATTTATCTTGTTTGAATGCTTTGTCTAAAAATAGTTTGTTATGACATAGGAGACTTGGGCATGCTAGTATGGAGTTAATCTCTAATTTATCTAAGAAGAGTCTCATACGTGGCCTACTTGATTTGAAATTTGTGAAAGATAAAGTATGTGATGCATGTCAATTAGGCAAGCAGGTTAGATTATCATTTAAGAAAAAGATGCATACGTCCACGTCAAGATGTTGTGAATTGTTGCGTATTGATTTGTTTGGGCTGAACTCTGTTACTGGTTTTGGTGGTAAGTTTTATGCGTTCGTTATAGTTGATGATTATTCCAGACTTACCTGGGTATTTTTTCTTCCTAAGAAAAGTGAGGTTGCTTCTATTCTTACTAAATTTTTTAAACGTGTTTAAAATGAGAAGCAATGTTCCATTATTAACATTCGAAGTGACAGAGGAAGAGAGTTTAAGAATGATAATGTGGTAAGTTACTGTGATGAGAATGGTTATGCTCATAACTTCTCTGCAACAAGATTACTACAACAAAATTGTGTGGTGGAAAGGAAGAACAGGACGCTTCAAGAGATGACTAGAACAATGCTCAATGAAAATCGCTTACCAACTTATTTCTGAGCCAAAGCTGTAAGTACAACTTGCCACGTGGTGAATCAGGTATCGATTCGTAGAGGGTTTAACGAAACCCCATATGAAATCTGGAATGGTAAGACTTCTAATATTTCTTATTTTAAAGTACTTTGATGTATGTATTTTATTTTGAATGACAAGGATAATCTTGGTAAATTTGATGCTAAATCAGATTATAGGATTTTCCTTGGATATGCTACTAACAGTAAGGGTTATAGAGTTTATAACAAATGTACGTTAGTAGTAGAAGAAACTATGCATGTTGTTTTTTAGGAAGCTGATCGATTCTTGTCGAGAAAGGTTTTGGATGATGATGATGCAGGTATTTCAAATTAGCAATACTATGATGATAATGTACCTAAGGAGTCCCAACAAGAGGAGGAACCTAAGGAAAATGATTCGACTTTACCACGAGCTATAAAGACAGTACCGGGACATTCGGTAAAAGAAATCATCAGTAATTTCGGAAGGGTGTAAGTACTCGTTATTCTCTTAGGGATATAATTAATCTAGCTTTCTTATCTCAAATTGAGCCAAAAAATATAGATGAGGCATTAACTAATGAATCTTAGATTTCCGCAATGCAAGATGAGTTAGTTCAATTTGAGCGGAACAAAGTTTGGTGTCTTGTTCCAAGACCGGATTTTAGTCCAGTTATTAGTACTAAATGGGTTTTTAGAAATAAAAATGATGAATCTGGTATGGTGGTGGCCGTTATTTAAGCACTGCCACTTTCACCGCAAGCGTACGGATCAAGTTTTAGTATAATGGACCTTTCGGTCGGTTATCGTATCCACAGGGATTGGTTGAGATTACTATCGAGTACCACGATTGTCATAGCCCAACTTTATCTAGGCAACAAAAATAGAATATCAAATTAAATACTAATACTAAAATACTACTTTAACTATACTAATTACTAATACGAGATAGTTATGGGATGGATTATCTAGGGATTAACTCTTTTTATTTAAAAGCATTTGGTTTTATTTAGTTTACAATAATGGTGTTAGACCTATTTAACAATCTCGGTATCTAAAACTCATCCACCACCTCTCTCGAGTGTAAGACGAGGGGTATAACGCAACTTCGTGCCAACGAAAAAGTCCCCCTCAACGTCTTAACAACCCTTGGTTGCATGAGTCTTGTCCCAACCTCATTGATTGCATAAAAAACCTCAGTTCGTAAACTCCCTCACCACCTATCTGAGTGTAAGACGAGGGATATAATGTGAATTCGTGTCAACGAAGAAGTCCCCCTCAACGTCTTAATGACTCTAGGTCACGTGAGTCTTACCCCAATGTCATTGATTTCATGCGTTATGTTTACGCTAACGACAATCTTAGTTCTAAAACTCCCTCGCCACCTCTCCCAATGTAAGACGAGGGAATATGTGACTTCCCGTCAACGAAGAAGTCCCTTTCAACGTCATAATGACCCTAGGTCACGTGAGTCTTGCCCCAACATCATTGATTGTCCACAATCTTAACCCCGACCGGGTTATTGGATTGTGGCGTTTGTTTATTCTAATCCGAATCCAGGATTTGTCAAACCCCGTATTCTCAATATATTATTCTAAACACAATAAACAAACAATATGATAAACACACTCAAACATTGAAGAACAATCATCAAAGAAATGCAACTAAACCAAAACTACGTTTTTATAAACGATATTAATCCCATACATAATCCACGTTTAACCTATAGCCATAGCTGTTTATAAAATTAAAACTAGGCTAACCATGCTCAAACATACAGAGAAGATAAGAAATAGAAGAAAAAATGGATGCACTTAGCCAATATCCGAAGATTAGCCACTAAAACTGTCCACTGAATGATTTTCCTTCTCCGCGTGTTGATCTTCTCCTTCGGATATGTTTGAGCACTCCCCATACTCTCCCTATATACTAACCTAAGCCTTAAGGACTGTAATGGCCGGAGAGAGCAAATGAGAGGGGAGAAAAGGGGTATAAATAGACAAAATATCTAAAATAAAAATCTAACACTGCGTAGAGGCCACCACCATGGCGGTGGAGTATGTCAGTTAAAGGCTCACCGAGGCGATAGAAAAGAAGGTGGATTAGGAAAAATTTCTGCTGGTTTAACACTATGACTGTGGATCTTAGCACTACTGCTATGGATGTTCAGCAAGAAATCAACTCTCTGCATCTTTACTGCTGCGGCGGTGGTCTGGACGCCGCGGCGGCGTGCTTGTTTGCAGAATCTTGCCGCCTTGCTCATTTTTCCAATGTTCTCCGACTGTTCTCGCTCAAAACCCAACCGCTCACATCAAGTAGCATTTGCAACTGCTAGCTTGATTCACTCACATTGTGCCTTTAGTTTAGTGATGTAGGTTTGGAAAAAGTTCAATCGGCTATGGTATTTGTTAAGTATTTAGAATTGAAACGGCTTTCAGGCTTCGACAGGGTAACGAAAGGTAATGATTTATGATGGTAAGCTTAAAAAGGCTCAAGCGACAAAATGACTGCCTAAATCATATCTCCTAAACAATCTCGCCTAAGATTTCTCTTCGAATTTCCCCCGAATCAAGTTCTAGAATCCCTATTGTCATGAAATTGATTGAAGGATAATCGATTTCAAATTAATTAGATAGTGCTATGTTGAGTTTACGTGCTCGTTCATTTAGGATCCACAATAACTTTTACTAAGACGATATGTTAAGCACATAGAATCACACATGAATGAGCTTTATGCTCGACCTCAAAACAATCAAGGGACAGAGTCATTATCGGGTAAAGGCCCAGATGACGTCAAAACTCAGCACAAAACAACAACTAAACTAAATAATCTAAGCTTAAACAAGTATGCAAACGATAAAAACAGTAAAATTTAACTAAAAACATGAAAACATACTAAAATATACTACACATCACCACCAACTCAACACAAGTAATGTCCAAAATGAGCCGTCAGCGATCCCAATGACATTATATAGCATGATATTGAAGATATGGGTTTAGAACACGTACCTAGGAGGTGAGAGGATCTCGCCTCCGGCTCAAATCGACGGAGATGTATCTAACTTATTTGTGATCCTGGATTGTCTCCCAAGAAGCGCTTGGTTTAATGTCCTTAGCCCGACACATACCCTCAAGATTGATTGGCGAGATGTTGCAATGAAAGGAACACAAGAGTACTTGTCGATCTAACATTTTCAAACATCCTATAGGAAAACAAAAAGAAAATGACAAACAAAAATTATATACAACAGAAATGCCCAGATTAAAATTGAGTTATTTACTCGTAATCTCAATAACAATCAACAAGAAAATCCCCGGCAATGGCGCCAAAAACTTGGTGGCCGCTAATTTAAGCGCTGCCACTTTCACTGCAAGCATACGGATCAAGCTTTAGTATAATGGACCTTTTGGTTAGGTATCATATCCATAGGAATTGGTTGAGATTACTATCGAGTACCATGATTGTCATAACCCGACTTCATCTAGGACACAAAAATGGAATATAAAATTAAATACTAATACTAAAATACTACTTTAGCTATACTAATTATTAATCCAAGATAGTTATAGGATGGATTATCTAGGGATTAACTCTATTTACTTAAACGCGTTTGGTTTCAGTTACTTTCCAATAATGGAGTTCGACCTATTTGACAATCTCGGTATCTAAAACTCCTCCACCACCTTTCCCGAGTGTAAGACGAGGAATATAATGTAACTTCGTGTCAACGAAAAAGTCCCCCTCATTGTCTTAACGACCCTAGGTTGCGTGAGTCTTGCCCCAACCTCATTGATTGCACACAAAACCTTAGTTCGTAAACTTCCTTGCCACTTTTCCCGAGTGTAAGATGAGGGATATAACGTGGCTTCGTGTCAATGAAGAAGTCCCCCTCAATGTCTTAATGACTCTAGGTCACGTGAGTCTCACCCCAATGTCATTGATTTCATGCGTTATGTTTACCCAATCGACAATCTCAATTCTAAAACTCCATCGCCACCTTTCCCGAGTGTAAGAAGAGGGAATACGTGACTTTGTATCAACGAAGAAGTCCCCCTCAATGTATTAATGACCCCTGGTCACATGAGTTTTGCCCCAACGTCATTGATTATCCACAATCTTAACCCCGACCGGGTTATTGGATTGTGGCGTTTGTTTATTCTAATCTGAATTCGGGATTTGTCAAACTTCGTATTCTCAATATATCATTCTAAACAAAATAAACAAACAATATGATAAACACACTCAAATATTGAAGAACAATCATCAAAGAAACACAACTAAACCAAAACTACGTTTTTATAAATGATATTAATCCCATACATAATCCACGTTTAACCTATGGCCATAGCCGTTTATAAAATTAAAACTAGGCTAAACATGCTCAAACATACATAGAAGATACGAAATAGAAGGAAAAACGGATGAACTTAGCCGATATACGAAGATTAGCCGCTAAAATCGTCCACCGAAAGATTCTCCTTCTCCGCATGTTGATCTTCTCCTTCGGATATGTTTGAGCACTCCCCATACTCTCTCTATATACTAACCTAAGCCTTAAGGGATGTAATGGATGGAGAGAGAAAATGAGAGGGGAGAAAAGGGTTATAAATAGACAAAATATCTAAAATAAATATCTAACACTGCGGAGAGGCCACCGCTGCGGAGGTGGAGTATCTCGGTTAAAGGCTCGCCAAGGCGATGTATTAGGAAAAATTTCTGCTGGTGCACCGCTACGGCCGTGGATCTTAGCGCCGCTACTCTAGACATTCAGCAAGAAATCAACTCTCTACATCTTCACTACTATGGTGGTGGGCTTGTTTGTAGAATCTTGCCGTCTTGCTTATTTTTCCACCGTTCTCTGACTATTCTCAATACGATTTGATCGTTTATACTCCAATTTTATACGTTTTTACCCCACGCACCTATTTTAATACAAATAGAATAAAATATATATAAAAATAACTGTAAAACTACTCTAAAACTAACAAAACCAGTTTGAAAGAACGTAGGGAGATCACACCTATCAAATACCCCCAAACTTTGTTAGTCCTGGAGCAAAACACCCACGCAATAAAAGAAAATATAAATACTAAGTACTAAAAATAAAAAACACAAAAAAATAATATGTGCAAGTTATGAGTATCATCTACCGGCCAAACGAAATATCTCTTATCGGCCCCCAATCTTATCGAGTTCAGGACTAAAACACACTATGTAGTGTTCTAGAATTTCAACATTTATAATAGTCAGTTTCATTCTAGATCCTGTTTACGTGTGTGTGTGATTAAACTCAAATATACAATTATCCATTGATTAGATGGGATTATCCCTAAATATAGATCATGACTAAAACCTTTAAGGTATAGGGAATACATATGCTTGACCTGGGATCTATTCTCCACTAATGTAGGCTTAGAAGTTCATGAAGATCAGTAGGGCTTGGATTCGGTTTTGGAATAATGGCCAAGGGTATTTTGGAATAGAAAACAGGTTAATATTGTTAACTTAACGTTACCCGAGACACATCGCTTGGCACTTTCACACTCGAAACCCCATAGTTTATTTAGCAATGAATCTGAACAAACGTTTAAGAACATTGTACTCACTTGTAAAAAAAAATAAAAAAAATAAAAACCGTATTTATATTTATTTATTTATTTCTATTTTTTTTTTCCTTTTCTTTTAACAAACACACCCCCAAACTTATTTGTTTTGTATAATTGAAGGGGTGTGGATGAACGAAAAATGACAAGTGTGTACTCGAATACCGAACCAATTAATAGCTCGCTCAAAACCCAATCACTCAGATCAAGTAGCATTTGCAAATGCTAGCTTGATTCACTCACATTATGCCTTCAGTTTAGTGATGTAGGTTTGGAAAAGGTTCAATCGGCTATGGTATTTGTTAAGTGTTTAGAATTGAAACGGCTTTTAGGCTTCGATAGGGTAACGAAGGGTAATGATTTATCATGGTCAGCTTAAAAAGAGTCGAAGGACAAAATGACTGCATAAATCATATCTCCTAAACAACCTCGCCTAGGATTTCACCTTGAATTTCCCCCAAATCAAGTTCTAGAATCCCTATTGTCATGAAATTGATTGAAGGATAATCGGTTTCAAATCAATTAGATAGTGCTATAATAAGTTTACATGCTCATGCATTTAGGATCCACAATAACTTTTACTAAGACGATATGTTAAGCACATAGAATCACACATGAATGAGCTTTATGCTCTATCTCAAAACAATCAGGGGACAGAGTCATCATCGGGTAAAGGCCCAAATGACGTCAAAACTCAGCACAAAACAACAACTAAACTAAATAATCTAATCTTAAACAAGCATGCAAATGATAAAAAATAGTAAAATTTAACTAAAAACATAAACACATACTAAAATATACTACACATAACTACCAACTCAACACAAGTGATGTCCAAAATGAGCCGTCAGTGATCCCAATGACAGTATATAGCATGATATTGAAGACATGGGTTTAGAACACGTACCTAGGAGGTGAGAGGATCTCGCCTCCGGCTCAAATCGACGAAGATGTATCAAACTTATTTTTGACCCTGGATTGCCTCCCAAGAAGCTCTTGGTTTAATGTCCTCAGCTCGACATATGCCCTCAAGACTGACTGGCGAGATGTTGCAATGAAAGGAACACAAGAGTACCTATCGATCTAACATTTTCAAACATCCTGTAGGAAAACAAAAAGAAAACTACAAACAAAAATTATATACAACAGAAATGACTAGATTAAAATCGAATTATTTACTCGCAATATCAATAACAATCAACAAGACAATCCCTGGCAACGGCGCCAAAAACTTGGTGGCCACTAATTTAAGTGCTTTCACTTTAACCGCAAGTGTACGGATCAAGTTTTAGTATAATGGATCTTTCGGTTGGGTATCATATGCATAGGGATTGGTTGAGATTACTATCAAGTACCACGATTGTAATAACCCAACTTTATCTAGGACACAAAAATGGAATATAAAATTAAATACTAATACTAAAATACTACTTTAACTATACTAATTACTAATCCAAGATAGTTATGGGATGGATTATCTAGGGATTAACTCTATTTACTTAAACGTGTTGGGTTTCGTTTACTTTACATTAATGGAGTTCGACGTACGTGACAATCTCGGTATCTAAAACTCCTCCACCACCTTTCCTGAGTGTAAGACGAGGAATATAATGCAACTTCGTATCAACAAAAAATTCCCCCTCAACGTCTTAACGACCCTAGGTTGCGTGAGTCTTGCCCCAACCTCATTGATTGCACACAAAACCTTAGTTCGTAAACTCTCTTGCCACATCTCCCGAGTGTAAGACGAGGGATATAACGTGACTTCGTGTCCATGAAGAAGTCCCTCTCAATGTCTTAACGACTCTAGGTCATGTGAGTCTTACCCCAATGTCATTGATTTCATGCGTTATGTTTACCCAATCGACAGTCTCAGTTCTAAAACTCCATCGCCACCTTTCCCGAGTGTAAGAAGAGAGAATACATGATTTCGCATGAACGAAGAAGTCCCCCTCAATATCTTAATGACCCTAGGTCACGTGAGTCTTTCCTAACGTCATTGTTTGTCCACAATCTTAACCCCGACCGGGTTATTAGATTGTGGCGTTTGTTTATTCTAATCCGAATCCAGGATTTGTCAAACCCCGTATTCTCAATATATTATTCTAAACACAATAAAAAAACAATATGATAAACACACTCAAACATTGAAGAATAATCATCAAAAAAACGCAACTAAACCAAAACTACGTTTTTATAAACGATATTAATCCCATACATAATCCATATTTAACCTATGGCAATAACCATTTATACAATTAAAATTAGGTTAAACATGATCAAACATACATAGAAGATAAGAAATAAAAGGAAAAACAAATGAACTTAGCTGATATCCGAAGATTAGCCGCTAAAACTGTCCACCGAACAATTCTCCTTTACCGCGTGTTGATCTTCTCCTTCAGATATGTTTGAGCACTCACGATACTCTCTCTATATACTAACCTAATGCTTAAGGGCTGTATTGGCCGGAGAGAGCAAAGGAGAGGGGAAAAAATGGGTATAAATAGATAAAATATCTAAAATAAATATCTAACACTGCATAGAGGCCACCGCTGTGGCCATGGGATTCACCGCCGCGACAGTGGAGTATGTCAGTTAAAGGCTCCCCGAGGCGATGGAGAAGGCAGTGGATTAGGAAAAGTTTCTGCTGGTTCACCCCCGCAGCTGTGGATCTAAGCACCGCGGTGGTGGACGTTCAACAAGAAATCAACTCTCTGCATCTTCACTGCCGCGGTAGTGGTCTAGACGCCGCGATAGTAGGCTTGTTTGCAGAATCTTGCCGCCTTGCTCATTTTTTCACCGTTCTCTGACCGTTCTCGATATGATTTGATCATTTATGTTTCGATTTCATTCTTTTTCACCCCACGCACCTGTTTTAATACAAAAAGAATAAAAACATATTAAAACATATAAAAATAACTATAAAAATACTCTAAAACTAACAAAATTAGTTTAAAAGTACGTAGGTAGATCGCACCTATCACATGGAAATTAGAAATAAATAAAGATTAGTAGTACAGGGCTATAATGCAAAAGAAGGAATTGATTAGGATGATACCTATGTTCCTGTTGCTAGACTAGAAGCAATTAGAATGGTACTCGCTTTTTCGTGTTCACGTAATTTTATGTTATACCAAATGGATGTAAAGAGTGCATTTCTAAATGTCTTTCTTGCAGAAGAAGTTTATGTGGAACAACCCCCGAGATTTGAAAGGTATAAATTTCCCGATCACGTAGTTAAACTTTGCAAGGTTTTGTATGGGCTCAAACAAGCTCCTAGAGCTTGGTATGAGAGAATTGGCTGATATTTGATCGAAAACGGTTTTCAAAGGGGAATTTGTGATATAATACTGTTTGTAAAGTAAAGTGATTCTGATATCCTATTAGTACAAGTGTATGTTGATGATATTATTTTTGGATCTACTAATGAGGATCTTTGCCAAGAGTTTGCTAAGATAATGCAGGTTGAATTTGAAATTAGTATGATGGGAGAGTTGAATTTCTTTCTTGGATTGCAAATTCAGCAAACCAAAGAAGGGATATTTATAAAAAAAGCTAAATAGACCAAGGAGTTGTTAAAGAAATATGGCTTCGATAGAGATAAAGAGTACAAAACTCCCATGGAAACGGCTACGAAGATAGACAAAGACGATGCGGGTAAAAGTGTTAATGAAAAAATGTATCGAGATATGATTGGTAGTTTATTGTATTTAACTAGTAGTAGACCTAACATTATGTATAGTGTTTGTCTTTGTGCTAGATTTCAGTCTTGTCCTAAAGAATCGCACTTGACTGCGGGTAAGCAAATTTTTCAATTCTTAAAGTGGACGACTGACCTAGGATTATGATATCCTAGGGAGAGTGATTTTAAATTGGTAAGTTACTCCGAAGCTGATTTTTCCATTTGCAAAGCTGAACGAAAAAGCACAAGTGGGCCATGTCATATGTTAGGACATGCTTTGGTATCTTGGTCAAGCAAGAAGCATAATTTAATAGCCTTATCCACTAGTGAGGCTGAATATATGGAAGTTGGTAACTGTTGTGCTCAAATTTTATATATTAAGCAACAGTTAAATGACTTTGGAATTTACATTGAGGAAGTTTAGATTTTTTGTGATAATAAAAGTTTTATTTGTCTAAGTAAGAATCCTACACAACACTCACGACCTAAGCCCATAGGGATTGGAGATCACTCTATTCGTAATCACATTCAGCAAAAGGGACATTGTTATTGAGTATATTGATACCTCCGACCATCTTGCTGATGTTTTGACCAAACCACTAGTGGAAGATCAGTTTGTGAAAATCATTCGCGGTTTAGGTATGGCTAGGCGTAATGATGTTTGCCTAGAGTAGAGTTCTTAAGTGTTCCCCTCTTCCCAAATTTTTTTTTAGATGACGAAGGGGGAGAATTTGTTGATGTTTTATTGAATATCTTAAGAAGGAGTTTTTTATATATGTGCTTTGTTGATTATTTTATGAATATCTTCATTTATATGAAAATTTGTTGATATTTTTTTTGAATATCTTAAGGGGGAGTTTTTTATATTTGTGCTTTGTTGATTATTTTATGAATATCTTCATTACTATACTGAAATGAGTTATAAAACCCGTCCTCAGATTCAGGGGCTATGTGGTTATATTATTGTTTTGAAGAAAGCATCAAAGTTAATTGTCATCATAAAAAAGTGGGAGATTGTTGATCCTAAGATTTTGATGCATAATTAAAGGTTGATGTTTTTAGTGAAACTAATGGTTTGATTAATTGTTTCAGTTTATTAGTTCGAAATGATGAAGATATGATGACAAAGATAATGAACGATTAAGAGGTTAATAAATTTGAAGAACCTAGGGAAAAAAACTCAGGTTAAATCTCAACTATTAATATCCCAATTAGGATCATACACGGCACAAAAAGATTTTTATAAATATGTGTGTTTTTAATAGAATCCTAATTAGCTAAATTATTTGCTCCTATGTGTAATTGAAAAAGAAATATTAATAATTAATTAAAATTGAATTTAAGTATTTAGTGGAGCTAACCGTGAAAATAAATCGGTTAAAGAGGTGAAAACATCAATAAAAATGGATTAAAAATGAATTGAGATAAGTGTTCCAACATCTGTAAGTCGACAAGTAAGTCGATCGGAGCATAGAAAAAAAGTCTTTGTATCTCTCGGGTGACAGGTAGGTCGACCTGTGCTTAAATATGAATTCTCTGTATCAATAAGTAGACAGAGCGGTCGACTTTTGATAAGAAATAGGACTCTTCGAATCTCTAGGTTGATAGATAGGTCGATTGATGGGCACAGAATGTTTGGCTTGGCTACATCCTGAATCGATCGGTCGATAAGAGATCTTGGTCGGTCAAGTTATGGGACTGTTTCAGGAAATTATGGAATTCGGAATTTTATTTTGAAACTAGTTGTAACTAGTAGTTTTTTTGATAGGATTCAAGTGAGATTTTAGGGATTTAATGTTATTTGAGATATGCAACATATATTATGATATCCCTATAGATTTGGTTCGTTAAATTTGAATATTTCTCAATTTGGTACATGTAATTCTTTCTATCCTATTTAATTGTTATTAAGAAACATTTAGGGGACTTAATTGAGTAGTTTAAAAGCTATAATTAAGTGATTCGAACCAGGATGGAGTCTTAATGATATAAGGGGTCTATAAGAGCGATTAAATGTCATAACAAGTGGGAACTAGTCGTTAGAGAGCTTATTTTATGCCCATTTATATAGACCTATGTTTTTTTATTTAAAAAGAGAGAGATCAAGAGTATTATGCTAAGATTTTCTAAAAGAAATCTTATTGAGAATTGTGAGAGCTTTTCTAAGAGTTATTCTTGAAAATTATTTGTTGTGAATCATTGCAGCGATCAAATCTGATGTGACATTGCTATAATTATTCTTTCGGTGGATTCTAGGTGAGATCTTTCCAAATTACTTTATGTTTAATACTGCTTGATTATATTGGGAATTTGATCATTATAAATTATTTTCTAATTTTTTATTGAAAAATATTTTTGAAACAACTTGTTGAATCAATCTAATTATGTGCTACCCATTTTTGAAAAAAAGATTTTGAATATCTCACTTTTCTATCACTAGTTTTGGGATATTAATTGAGTTTTAATTTATCTAGGGTGATAGAATCTCCGAGTAAGAGAAATCACTTGTCAATTTTTAATTGGTAAGTTAAGTGTCGGATTCAATACTGTTGGGAGTATTTAATCTAAGGGTAGATGGTTTCAGTATTTTCCTGTAAAGAGATTGAGGTAGTAATTCTTCCTGGATTGCATTATTTTGTGAGCAATTTTGTAACGGTTCAATCCTTACCAATTAAAAGGATATTTGGATTGTTTGTGAGGTTGTGATTCTTTAGCCTTAATTTAAAAAACAATTAGGTTATTCTTGAGCCTGTAAAAAGTAGGGGTTATTCATAAGCCTATGAAATGGAATTTGTAAAGGTTGATTCTAAGCTTGTAAAGGAATCTTTGTGAGGGTTTGGTTCCTACCTTTAAAGGGATCATGATTTTAGTGGGTGCGACTCTCCGTGAGGCTCGGAGGACAAGATTAACTAAGAGTAGCTTAGTGAACCAGTATAAATTTCTGGTGTGCTGGTTCTTTACATTATTTATTTTTGTTATTTGGTGTGCACCTAGTTGATTTTTTATTTCCGCTGTGATATAAAGTTAATAATTAATTTAGGATTAAAATTAATTATTTGGATTATTAAACTTTTTTTTTTTTTTTTGTGATAATTTTTTACCTACCTAATTCAACCCCCCTCTTAGATTGTTCACTGGGCCAACAATTGGCATCAGAGCTGGTTTAGCTCTACACACTTAGCTAACAAAGATCACGTGGCACACATAATAGGCACACTAGCTGAGGGGCAGTCTATGCACTGACCACCTTTGTTTGCAGGTGAACGTTATTCGTTCTGGAAAGATAGAATGATAGCCTTCCTTTAGGATACATGGTACGATGTATGGCTAACAATCGAGGGTGGTCCATTTGTTCCAATGGAAAACAAATTCGAGAAAAAAAATGAACAACTAACTGCTTCTGATAAGAAGAAGCACTCTATAAACTCTCAGTCTATTAACATTCTATTTTGATCTTTAAATGTTAATGAATATTCTAGAGTTTCTGGTTGTAAATCTGCAAAGGTGATGTGGGATAATATACAATTTACCCACGAAGGGAAAAGTCAAGTAAAGCAATCGAAAATCAACGCTCTTACGAAGAAATTTGATTGTTCAGAATTGAAGAAACTGAATGTATTCATGAGATGTATACTCGCTTCAACAATATTTGTAATTACTTGAGTCAACTTGAGGACTCATGAAGCGGTGATTAAAGGATATGAGGATGACACTGGAAATAGCAAGAGAAAATCCTTGGCACTAAAAGCTCAAAAAATTGAAGAAGAGGATGACAATGATGATGAAGTATTGACAGTGAGCAAGAGAAAGATGTGGCACTTCTCACAACGAATTTTAGAAGAATGACTCGGCGTACATTCAACGGGAGAAGAAACCTCAACATAACTAAAGTGGAATGATAGAACTGTTATAAGACTGGTCACTTTCAAAATAATTGTCCCAAACTGAAGAAGGATAAAGAAAAACAAAAGAAGAAAGAAAAGAAAAGTAAGAAGAAATCCATGAAGGTTGTTGGGATGATACTGATTCAAGTAGCTCGAAAAAATCAAATAGTGAAGATATGTCCATGTTTGCATTGACGGCCACTGGTGGTGAGGTAAATAAATGTTCAAGTTCTTGTCCTTTAGATTTTGAGGAATTATTTGATGTTTATCAACAACTTTCTCATGATTAAAAAAAACTAGTGTTCTAAAATAAATGCCCTTGAAAGTACAATTAATACATTAAACAAGCAAGTGAGGGACTACGAATCTACAAACAATGAATTGAAATCTGAGTTGATGGATTTGCATTCAATAGTTCTCAAATTCATCGGCGGTGAAAATAACTTGAAAATGATTTTGGGAAGTTTATGTGGAGTTTTTGATAAAGTCGGTATTGGATTTCAGAAAAATCTTGAACAAAAACATTTTCACAAATTCTTTTCTGAAACCAAGGATCTTGTTAGATGTTTTCAATGTGATATTGTGGGGCATACTATTCGTAGATATTTTGCTAAAATATCTAACTGTAGACAAGTTTGGGTTAAAAAAGGAACTAAAATTGTCCTGACTAACAAAATCGGACCCACTTAGACTGGGTTCCAATTAAGAACTGTTTGAGGTGCTTATTGTAGGTTATTCTAAAAGCTTCAATAAACATGGACAAATGGTTCTTGGATAGTGGTTGTTCTCGACACATGACGGGAGACAAAGGAAAATTTACATCTTTGACACCTAAGGATGAAGGTCATGTGACTTTTGGAGACAACGCAAAGGGTAAAATTATAGGTATAGGTAATATTTGTGATGGTTCTTCTATTATTAAAGATGTGTTACTAATTGATGGATTTAAACATAATTTACTTAGTATTAGATAACTATGAGACAAGGGCTATAACATTACATTTGATCATGATAGGTGCATTATTAAGAGTCATGATAGTAGTATCTTGTTAGTTACATCACGTTTTGAAAATGTTTATACTTCCTCATTTGATGATTTTAATTCTCAAAATTTATATTGTTTGAATGCTTTGTCTAACAATAGTTGGTTATGTCATAGGAGACTTGGGCATGCTAGTATAGAGTTAATCTCTAATTTATCTAAGAAGAGTCTCGTACGTGGCCTACTTGATTTGAAATTTGTGAAAGATAAAGAATGTGATGCATGTCAATTAGGTAAGAAGGTTAGATCATCATTTAAGGAAAAGATTCACACGTTCACATCAAGATGTCTTGAATTGTTTCATTTTGATTTGTTTGGGCCGAACTCTGTTACTAGTTTTGGTGTTAAGTTTTATGCGTTTGTTATAGTTGATGATTATTTTAGATTTAGTTAGGTATTTTTTCTGGCTAAGGAAAGTGAGGTTGCTTCTGTTCTTACTAAATTTTGTAAATGGGTTCAAAATGAGAAGCAATGTTCCATTATTAACATTCGAAGTAACAGAGGAAGATAGTTTAAGAAGGTTGATATGGTAAGTTACTATGATGAGAATGGTATGCACATAACTTCTCTGTACCAAGATCACCACAACAAAATGGTGTAGTGAAAAGGAAGAACCAGATGCTTTAAGAGATGGCCAGAACGATGCTTGATGAAAATTGCTTACCAACTTATTTCTGGGCCGAAGCAATGAGTACAGCTTGCTACGTGGTGAATTGGGTATCGATTCGTAGAGGGTTTCATAAAACCCCATATGAAATCTGGAATGGTAAGACTCCTAATATTTCATATTTTAAAGTATTTGGATATAAGTATTTTATTTTGAATGACAAGGATAATCTTGGTAAATTTGATGTTTAATCTGATTATAGGATTTTCCTTGGATATAATACTAACAGTAAGGCTTATAGAGTTTATAATAAATGTACGTTAGTAGTAGAAGAAACTATGCATGTCATTTTTTAGGAAGCTGATCGATTCTTGTCGAGAAAGGTTTTGGATGATGATGATGTAGGTATTTCAAATAACCAAAACTAAGGTGATAATGTACCTAAGGAGTCCCAACAAGAGGAAGAACCTAAGGAAAAGGATTCGACTTTACCATGAGCTATAAAGACAATTCCGAGACATTCGGTAAAAGAAATCAACGGTAATTCTGATAGAGGTGTAAGTACTCGTTCTTCTCTTAGGGATATAATTAATCTTGTTTTCTTCTCTCAAATTGAGCCTAAAAATATAGATGAGCCATTAACCGATGAATCTTAGATTTCCGCAATTCCAAATGAGTTAGTTCAATTTAAGCGGAACAAAGTATGGTGTCTTGTTCCGACACCGGATTTCATCCAGTTATTGGTACTAAATGGGTTTTTAGAAATAAAATGAATGAATCTGGCATAGTAATTTGAAACAAAGAAAGATTAGTCGGACAAGGCTATAATGAAGCGGAAGGAATTGATTATGATGAAACCTATGCTCCTGTTGCTAGACTAGAAGCAATTAGAATGCTACTCACTTTTGCAAGTTCACGTAATTTTAAGTTATATCAAATGGATATAAAGAGTGGATTTCTAAGTGGCTTTCTAGTAGAAGAAGTTTATGTGGAACAATCCCCGGGATTTGAAAGTGATAAATTTCTTGATCACATATTTGTACTTCGCAAGGCTTTGTATGGGCTCAAACAAGCTCCTAGAGCTTGGTATGAGAGACTTAGCCAATATTTGATCGAAAACAATTTTCAAAAGGGAATTTGTGATATAACACTGTTTGTAAATTCAACGGATTCTAATATCCTATTAGTACAAGTGTATGTTGATGATATTATTTTTGGATCTACTAATGAGGATCTTTGCCAAGAGTTTGCTAAGATAATGCAGGTTGAATTTGAAATGAGTATGACGGGAGAGATGAATTTCCTTCTTGGACTGCAAATTAAGCAAACCAAAGAAATGATATTTGTAAACCAAGCTAAATAGACCAAGGAGTTGTTAAAGAAATATGGCTTGGATGGAGCTAAATAGTACGAAACTCCTATGGCAATAGCTACACAGATAGACGAAGACGATACGGGCAAAAGTGTTAAAGAAAAAATGTATAGAGGTACGATTGATAGTCTGTTGTATTTAACTACTAGTAGACCTAACATTACGTATAGTGTTTGCCTTTGTGCTAGATTTCAGTTTTGTCCTAAATAATCGTACTTGACTGCGGTTAAGCAAATTTTTTTATACTTAAAGTAGACGATTGATCTAGGATTATGGTATCCTAGGGGGAGTGATTTTAAATTGGTAAGTTACTTCGACGCTGATTTTGCCAGTTGCAAAGTTGAGCCAAAAAGCACAAGTGGGTCATGTCATTTGTTAGGACATGCTTTGGTTTCTTGGTCAAGCAAGAAATAGAATTCAATAGCCTTTACCACTACTGAGGCTGAATATATGGCAACTGGGAACTGTTGTGCTCAAATTTTATATATTAAGCAACAGTTAAATGACTTTAAAATTTGCATGGAGGAAGTCCCAATTTTTTGTGATAATAAAAGTGTTATTTGTCTAAGTAAGAAACCTACACAACACTTACAAACTAAGTACATAGAGATTGGACATCACTTTATTCTTGATCACATTCAGAAAAGAGACATTGTTATTGAGTATATTGATACCTCCGAGCAGCCCGCTGATGTTTTTACCAAACTACTAACGGCAGATCAGTTTGTGAAAATCATTCGCAGTTTCGGGATGGCTAGGCATAATGATGTTTGCCTAGAGTAGAGTTCTTAAATGTTCCCCTCTCTCAATTTTATTTTATTTTTTTTAATGATAAAGGGAGATAATTTGTTGATGCTTTATTGTATATCTTAAGGTTTTTTTTATTTTTTATTTTTTATATAAGTGCTTTGTTGATTATTTTATGAATATCTTCATTACTATGAACCTTTGTTGATGTTTTATTGAATATGTTAAGGGGGAGTTTTTTATATTTGTGCTTTGTTGATTATTTTATGAATATCTTCATTACTATGCTCAAATGAGTTATAAAACCCGTCCTCGGATTCAGGGGGAGTGTGGTTATATTATTGTTTTGAATAAAACATCAAAGTTAATTGTCATCATAAAAAAGTGGGAGATTGTTGATCCTAAGATTTTGATGGACAATTAAAGGTTAATGTTTTTGGTTGAACTAACAGTTTGATTAAGTGTTTCAGTGTATTAGTTCCAAATGATGAAGATATGATGACAAAGATGATGAAGGATTAAGAGGTTGAAGAATTTAAAGAACCTAGGAAAAATAACTCTGGTTAAATTTCAACTCTTAATATCCCAATTAGGATCACACACGGCACAAAAAGATTTTTAAATATTTTTTATAAATATGTGTGTTTTTAATAGGATCCTAATTAGCTAAATTATTTGCTCCTACGTGTAATTGAAAAAGAAATATTAATAATTAATTGAAATTGAATTTACGTATTTAGTGAAGCTAGCCGAGAAAAGAAATCGGTTAAAGGAGCAAAAAAGTCAATAAAAATGGATTAAAAATGAATTTAGAGAAGTGTTCCAGCATCTATAAGTCAACAAGTAAGTTGACTGGAGCATAAAAGGAAAAGTGTCTGTATCTCTCGATCGACAAATAGGTCGACCTGTGCTTAAATATGAACTCTTTGTATCTATTAGTCAACAAAGCAGTCGACCTGTGATAAGAAATAGAACTCTCTGAATATCTTGGTCGACCGATAGGTACAGAATTTTTGGCTTGGCTACATCCTGAATCGATTGGTCGACAGGTGATCTTGGTCGGTCGACTTATGGGATTGTTTCAGGATATTAGGGAATTTTGGATTTTATTCTGAAAGTACCCATTACTAGTCATTTTTCAGTTAGGATTCACGAGATATTTTAGGGATTTAATGTCATTTGAGATATGCAACATATATTATGATATCCCTATAGATTTGGTTCATTAAATTTGAATATTTCTCAATTTGGTACATGTAATTCTTTCTAGCCTATTTAATTGTGATTGTGAAATATTGAGGGGACTTAATTGAGAAGTTTAATAGCTATAATTAAGTGATTTGAACTAGGATGAAGTTTTAATGATATACGGGGTCTATAAGAGCGATTAAATGTCATAACAAGTGGGAACTTGCCATTGGAGAGCTTATTTTATTCTCATTTATATATACCTGCGTTTTTTTATTTAGAAAGAGAGAGATCAAGAGTATTAAATTGACCTTTTCTAAGAGAAATCATATTGAGAATTGTGAGAGCTTTTCTAAGAGTTATTCTTGAGAATTATTTGTTGTGAATCATTACTGTTAGCGAATCTAAAGTGACATTGCTATAATTATTCTTTCGGTGGATTCTGTGTGAGATCTTTTCAAATTACTATTTAGTATTGCTTGATTATATTTGGAAGTTGATCTTCAGAAATTGTTCTCTGATGTTTTATTGAAAAATATTTTTGCAACAATTTTTTGAATCAATCTGATTACGTGCTCAATTATATGCTACCCATTTTTAAAATTAGATTTTGAATATCTCACCTTTCTATTACTAGTTTTGGGAAATTAATTGAGTTTTAATTTATTTAGGGTGGTAGAAGCTCCGAGTGAGAAAAATCACTTATTAATTTTTAACTGGTAAGTTGAGTGACATATTGAATACTGTTGGGAGTATTTAATCTAAGGGTAGCTGGTTTTAGTATCTTCCTGTGAAGAGATTGAGGTAATAATTCTTCCTGAATTGAATTATTTTGTGAGCAATTTTGTAACCGTTCAATCCTTTCCGGGTAAAAGTATATTTGAAGTGTTAGTGAGGTTTTGATTCTTTAGACTTAGTTTAGAAAATAATTAGGTTATTTTTGAGCCTATAAAAAGTAGAGGTTATTCCTAAGCCTGTAAAAAGGAATTTGTAAAGGTTAATTCTGAGTCTGTAAAAGAATCTTTGTGAGAGTTTGGTTCCTACCTTTAAAGGGATCTTGAGTTTAGTGGGTGTGACTCTCCGTGTGGCTTGGAGGACTGGATTAGCCCAGCGTAGCTTGGTGAACCAATATAAATTTCTAGTGTGCTGCTATCTTTACATTATTTATTTTTGTTGTTTGGTGTGTACCTAGTTGATTTTATATTTCCGCTGTGATATAAAAATAATAATTAATTTAGGATTAAAATAAATTATTTGGATTATTAAATTATTTTTTTTACTGATAATGTTTTATCTATCCAATTCACCCCCCTTTTCGGTAGTTCACTAGGCCAACACAAAGTTTGAAAAGTGTGACTTTTGGTTAACAAAGATAAAGTTCCTTGGGTATCTTCATTCTTTCCATGGAATTTGACTTGATCCATTTAAGATTGAATCCATCTTGCACTAGCTGAGACTTAGGAATATGACAAAGGTTCAAAGTTTCTAAGGATTAGTTGGATACTATTGGCATTTTATGGAAAACGTTTCTCGAATTGCCTTACTTATGAACAGACTCACCAAGAAAGACGTTAAGTTTCAATGGAGTGATGAATGGAAAGTAGCATTTCAAAAACTAAAGGGCAAATTGACAAGTGCTCCAGTCTTGATTATTCCAGACCTAAATGAACCATATGAAATTTATAATGATGCTTTGGGGAGAGGGTTAGGATGTGTTCTGATGCAACATCGAAGAGTTGTCTCTTATGCCTCCAAACAGCTCAAACCTCTTAAACAAAATTATCTTACCCATGATTTAGAGCTAGCACTAGTAATCTTTGACTTGAAGATATGGAGATATTATCCTTATGACACAACATTCCAAATTTTCTATGATCATAAAAGTCTTAAATATTTTTTACACAAAGAGACTTGAATTTAAGGCAAAGAAGATGGATGGAATATATGGAGGATTACAATTTCACCTTGTAATACTATCTTAGGAAGGCCAATGTGGTAGCAGATGCTTTAAGTCGCAAGAACCAAGGCAATAGGCCGCGTTTGGTTTTGGTAGATTGGAAGTGATTGGTAGTAATTGGAGATTACAATCTTCAATAAACCAAGAATTATGACCAAGACTTCATCTACAATGCCATTCCTACCTCCATTATTCTTGTATATAGTTAAGGAGAATCACTTCCAAGACGATACACTTCGTAAAATATAGAGAAAAATCCAAAATAACGAATATTTTGAAGGATGGGAGATTTATTTGGATGGATCTCTCTATTTCAATAAGAGAATAGCTATTCCAGAGAATCAACAGCTAAAGCAAGCCATACTAGATGAAGCACACAAGTCCTGTTTTACCGTACTTTTCATCAGTGACAAGATGTTTTAAGATATGAAGAGACAGTATTGGTAGAGTGGCATTAAGAATGATGTAGCTCAGTATATTTTTTGATGTTTGACTTGTTAGCAAGTTAAAGTTGTACATCAATAACCAAAGAGATCCCTACAACCACTACCCATCCTTGAGAGGACGTGGGACCATGTCACTATGGATCTTGTGACCGAATTGCCAAGAACTCCCACAGGATTTGATGCTTTGTGGGTAATATTGGATCGGTTAACTAAATTAGCTCACTTTATACCGATCAAGGCAAGCTATTCCGTTAAGGGGTTAAGCAAGATTTACATATACCAGATTGTGAGGCACTCTATGGACGACTATGCCGGTCTCCTACTTGTTGGTTAGAGGGAGAAGAGCTGATCACTATCTGTCCAGATCTAATTGAAGAGACTACAGAAAAGATCAAGCTCATCCAAGAATAAATCAAGATAGCTCAACACCAATAAAATAGCTACGCTGATAAGAGAAGGACACTTTTGGAGTTCCAAGTAGGTAATCCCATATTCCTATGGGTAAAAGCCTCATTAAGGAATTTCTCAAGTTGTTATGAAAGGAAAATATGCTCCGAGGTACATCGGACCCTTTGAAATTATGGGAAGAATTGGATAAGTCGCCCACCGTCCAGCCTTGCCTCAAAAGTTATCATATGTGCATGACGTATTCCATAAATCTATGCTATGAAAGTACTAGCCGACCCCTTCTCACATGATATAGTGGCTAGATATTCTGATCCAGGGAGATGTTTCATTTGTGGATATGCCTCAACAGAGTCAAGGTTGGAAGGTAAAGTCCTTGCAGAAACGTGACATATATCTCATGAAGGTACAATGGCCTCATCATGGGCAAGAAGAGACTACTTTGGAGCTAAAATCAGATATACGCGAGAAGTATACGTATTTGTTCGATAATTAAGGTATGTGTTGAATTTCAAGGATAAAATTCTTTAAGGGCGGTAGAATTGTAACATTCTCAATTTTAGAAATTTGAATTATAAAGTTGTTAGAGCAATTAAATAACAGTTTCGGTGCAATTAACATTGTCTAGTGAAAATCACAAAATTTAGGTGCCAAATTAATGAAATTAACTTAAAATTAAATAATCCAATGGTCCACCATGGTTTGGGTACATGAATTTTGGCACAAAGTGTACATTTGGACCACTTAAGACTATTTTAAAAATACCACTAATAAAATATGCGAAAATTGATAGATTATAAGACCCAATGTAAATACTTATAGCCCAAGTTGCATTAGAAAAGTCTAAAATTAGTTTTGAGATAACCCAAAATCCGAGTTAAGATCCATACCCACTAACTTAAGTATTAGTATCCATAACCCATGACCCAAGACCCTACCTATATCTAGAGAAAAAAAGAAGAAGTCTATAGATGAAATGTGAAAGGGAAAGAACCAAGAAGAAGTGCAAATAAGAAGAGAAAAAGAGAGAAAAAGATAGCGTCTGAGAGAGAAAAAGGGAAAAAAAAGTTCTTGTGAGATTTGGATAAAGAAATTTGAAAGAATATAGCTAAAATGAAGTCTTGGTGGAGGATTAAGCTCCAATTTGGTAAGTTCCTAAACCTAGAAATTTTTGTTAAGATTTTTAGCATGAATTTTTATAATTCTAAAGGTTAAGATGTAAAGCATATTTGGATTAAACCTAGTAAAAGTTGGATTCAGTCATGTATAACTTTGTTAGGTTAAATTAAATTTGATACTTGGGTGAAATCACCAAGAATAATTTTTTTTTTCTTTTGAAAATATTGTTTATAACTTTAACCTTGTTATTTTTGGTTTTGGGAGAAAATCTACGAAAACCATGATGTAAATTAATCTTAAATGTATTAGAAAGCTTATAAAATGGATTTGGATGAACTCTAGGCCTTAATAAAGTTAACAACATAGTTTAGGAGCATTGTGTATCAAAAGAAATTGAAGAACCGAATCTGGAAGTTTTAAATTCTGCTCCCAGTTCAGCTAAGCAACCTGTCTTCAAAAATTCATAAAAATTCATAGAAAAATCAAATAATTATGAAACTTATTGAAAATGAAACTAGACTCAATAAGGAATATTTTAAGATATTATATTCTGTGTTTTCAACTTTTTATGGTACCTTTACAGACCCTCGAAACATAGCTGAATATAATCCTGTAAGATTCTGGGAGCTTCGTTTACTGAACTTCGAAAAACTATAATTAAATGTAAAAAAATAAAAAGGTGGTGATTCAAAGTGAATTTGAAATCTTGAGAGGTTTATTTTTATAGAAAAATATAAAATGAGAAGAAAAATATTTTCAACCATGGTAAATGGAGTGGGAAACCTAACTGCTCATAGTAAATTACTCTTATGACATCTAAAAACAATTTTTTTTTTTTAAAAAACTAAATAATTTAGGCATGCTCTCACAATACATCATATTCCTTTAAGAAGTAATCGGATATTAAGGGTGCACACATAAAATGATGATATTAATGAAATGATGTTTAATCTTTTTTTTTAACAACTGGGTGAGCTGAAGTAGGGTGATTAGAGATTGCTAGGTGACCACCTGCATCTCGAGGTAAGAAATTCTATTCATTCTCTTACGTGTTTTTAGCATGCATTATATGTATGTAATATTGTGTGCTAATTTGAAAAATATGCTTTCAAATGAAATTGGATTCATGGTGAAAAGTTGAATTTTCGGCAAATCTAGTAATATAAAAGAAATATATACTTGTGCTAAATATATCTGGATGACTGGTATTGTAATGATATAATGTGAGGACCGAGAAGATTGGGTTACTGTGGAGTAGACCTAGGATATTATTTTGATATAGTCACGTATAATCTATAAAAATTAGAAAAATGTAAGAAAATTGATGGGTTTCTCTAAAGAGAACGTTGACCTCACTCAATTTTTTCCTCTTTTGCTTAGGTTGTGCACAGGATAGTGAGCAGGAGTAAACTCCGGTCTGAACGTGCACTATATAAAGTTTCTAGCTTTGTTGTATTTGGATAATTTTGGTACTTTTTGTATCTATGGACCTTTTTATTTTAAGCATGACAAGTAATAATAGGCTATGTAGGGCCCAAACATTTGGACTGTTTATTCGTTTGTAAACTTTATTAACTATGTGTCTAATCATACTACTAAGGGCTCTATAAGTCATATGGAGGCCCAATCCAATAATTTAGTTAGTTATTATTACAAAATTTCACCATGGTATTATTAAGTGTTTAATTTGTCAGTAACATCCACTAGGTATACTTGGTAATTGTAAAAAATATCGATGCTTGAAAGGAACTCACCTAGTAAGATTAGGTAATTAAATAAAATTAAGCATCAAAGAATAAGAAAGATCATAATAGGGTTATCAGTCGATTACATATGTTGGCTGTCACGGGGCTTGATTCTTGACCCCAAGGTTTGGGGTGTGACAGAGTTAAGTTTATCAACCGATCCACTATTACCCATATAACATCAAATCCTTTAGGAGTTCTTGACAATCTAGTCACAAGATTTATAGTGACATGGTCCTACTTCAACTCTGGGATGGGTAGTGGCTGTAGGGTTCCCTTTGGCCGTTGATGTTTAACTTTAACTTGCTGACATGTCAAACATCGAGTGACATATTGAGTTATATCATTCTTCATTCCACTCCACTAATATTGTGTCTTCATATCTTGATACGTCCTGTTACTGTCGGGATGTACGGTGAAACGGGTCTTGTGTGCTTTATCTAGTATAGCTTGCGTTAGCTGTTGATTATCTGGAATACGTATTCTCTTTCTAAAATGGACAGATCCATTTAGATAAATCTCCCATCCCTCAAAATATTCTCCTTTCCAGATTCTTATCCATATTTTATAAAGTGTATCATCTTGATAATGATTCTCCTTAATGATCTACAGGAGTGATGGGGGTAGCAATGGCATTATATTGAAGACTGTAATCTCCAATTATTACCGATCTCTTCCAATCCACAAAAGCTAAACTTGTCGTAATGCCTTGATTCTTGCAACTTCAAGTATCTGCTACCACATTGGCTTTCCCAGGATAATATTGCAAGGTGAAATTGTAATCCTCCACATATTCCGTCCATCTTCTTTATCATAAATTAAAGTCTCTTTGTGTGAACAAATATTTGAGACTTTTATGATCTAAGAAAATCTGGAATGTTGAGCCATAAATATAACATCTCTATATCTTCAAGGTAAATATCACCATTGCTAGCTCTAATAATGTTTTTCATGAGGTTTGAGTTGTTCGGAGGCGTAAGCGACAACTCTTCTAGCTGCATCAGAACACATCCTAACCCTCTCCCCGAAACACCAATATGAACATTATATGGTTCATTTGTCCATTAGTTCTTCAAATGTTGCTTCGCATTCATCATGTCATTCAAACTTAATGTCCTTCTTGGTGAGTCTGGTTATAGGTAAGGCGATTTGGGAAGCGGTTTCCACAAAATGGCAAAAGTATCTAGCTAATCCTAGGAAACTTCGAACATCCCACACATTCCTAGGTCTAGGCTAGTCCAAGATGGCTTCAATCTTAGATAGATCAACTGAAATTCCCTAGTTACAAATAATAGGCCCAAGGAACTTTACTTCTTTTAACAAGAAGTCACACTTTTCAAACTTTGCATAAAGTTGGTGGTTACGGAGTGTTTGCAAAGCAATCCATAGATATGTCTCATTCTCTTCTGGTGTCTTAGAGTAAATAAAAATGTCATCAATAAACCCCATGATGAACTGATCTAGTTAAGGTCAGAAGATCTTGTTTATCAAGTCCAAAAACGTTGATGGAGCATTCGTCAGTCCAAAAGGCATGACTTGGAACTCAAAGTGTCCATACTGCGTCTGAAAATGAGTAATTAAAATTGGTGTAGTACTTGGGCAGAGGTCTATACGGAACTCTATCTCCCTATCTGGTGGTAATCCTGGCAATTCGTTTGGGAATATATCCGGGTATTCATTTACTACTGAGAGATTCATAAGTCGATTAATTCTACCCACTTTATTATCCAATTCTATGTACACGACTAGTGCCTCTTTGTTTCTCCTACCAAAACAGGCCTTTAGTAGCATGCTAGGAGATGAGTGACTTGACTTTCCTTGGTATAGAATCGTAGTACTATCATCCAGGCAAAGCGTCACTCTTTGTAGTTGACAATCTAGTATAGCTCTGTATTTTGATAACCAGTCTATACCCAGGATAATATCAAACTTTTCTATGGGTAGAACTATAAAGTCAGCGAAAAACTTCTTGTCTTCTATAGTGATTCGACATGTTTAACAAATCAAAGTAAGATCCGCGTAATCTCCAAGTGGAGTATTTACACATAAAGGTTTATCTAAATTTTCAACACTCAAGCCAAGTAATAAGGAAAATAAAATAGAGACAAATGAGTGTTGTTGGCCCAGTGAGCTACCCAAGAGGAGGGTGAATTGGGTAGTGATAAAATTTAATCCAAATAATAATACTTCAAAAATTCAAATAATTAATTTAATCTTGAAGTAATTATTATCTCTTTATAGCAACGAATAAATGTGATACGCTCTAGGTGCTCACCAAACAACACAAAATAAAGTAAAGGAAATAAATAATGTAGTACACACCGATATATCCTGGTTCACTAAGCTACTCTTGGCTAATCCAATCCTCCGAGCCCCACGGAGATTCGAAACCACTAAACTCAAGATTCCTTTAACAGGTAGGATATAAACCTTTACACAATGATTCTTTTCGCAGGCTCGGAATGAACCTTTACAAATTTCTTTTTCACAGGCTCAGGAATAACCTTATCTTTTTTATGGGCTAAAGATTAACTTTTTCTTTTTCTCAGACTCAAGAATAACCTTATCTTTTTCCCAAGCTCAAGAAAAATCTCATCCTTTCATAGGCTACGGATCAAACCTAATTCTTTTATACCTTAGGCTAAGAATCATACCTCACAATTACTCCATGTATCCTTTTCTCAGGTAAGGATGGAACCTTTACAATTCACTCACAATTCTATAAAAGAAGAATTAAAACCTAATCTTTTTATACCCTAGGTAAAGATCAAAACCTCAATCGCTTTACCGGAAGAGAACGAAACCTAAAGCTACCCCTGATTAGATATTCCCAATAATATCTAATCTGCACACAACTCATAAATTACAAAATTGATAAATTTTTTCCCACTTAAAGCTCCTACCACCCCAGATTAATTAATACTCAATTACTGTCCCGATACTAGTGATAGAAATAAGTGAGGAAACAAAATCTAATTATTATAAATAATGTAGGTAGCACAATTAAGCACATAATCAAATTAACACACAAATCGTTTTAAAAGATTTTTATGCTTTTAAAGATCGAAAACGATTTCTCAAAAAGATCAATTCACCAAGCAAGTAATAATAATAATAAAATACTAAATTAAAGAATAAGCTTGGAATGATCTCACCAGGAAAGCACCGAACAAATTGCACGTGGTATTGCAAGGCAGCTTAGATCGATGACGCTAACTCAGGCACAAATAACGCTATAACTCAAGAACTTCTCAATAATCGATCTCTCAAAATAATATCATAATGATTACTCTTAGAAAGTCTTAGGAACTGAATAGTTCTTGATATTGTGTGTATTATCCACTTGTTATGTGAAATCCGCAGGTCTATATTTAAGGAATTAGAACAAGCCTTCCAACGGTTAGTTTTCAAATAACAAGTATCTAAAAAGCACTTATAGACCCCATATATCATTATGACTTAATCTTGGTATAATTCACTCAATAATATATTTTAGAATATTCAATTAAATCCCTCAAACATTTTCTCAAACTCAATTCGATAAGATAGAAAAAATTACATGTACCAAATTGAGATATATCAAAAATACTTTAACCATATCTGTAGGGATGACAAAATATGAATGATATATCCTTAATACTATCATATCCCTAAAATTTCTCTTATATCTTAACCATAAACGGCTAGTAACGGCTACTATTTGATCAGAATCCTCGAAATCATATAAACCTAAAACAGACTCATTAGTCGACTGACCAACACCCATAAGTCAACCGCCCAATTCAGGTTGTAGCCCAAGTCAAACATTTCTCGCTCATCGGTCAACCAGTAATTCACGATCTGTCGATCAAATGATATAGAGAGCTTCTCAAGTCAAAATCTATTCGCCCATCGGTCGACCGCCCATTCTCCATCTGTGGACCGAATGATTCAACAAGTTTTACAAGTTGACCTATCTGTCGACCAAATGATTCAAAGACTTCATGTATTTTACACAAGTCAACCGATCAAACTCCACAAGTCGACCAATCCTACTGTAACTTCTTCCTTAATTTATTTCAATTCAATTCTTCGACATTTTTTACCCTTTAACCGATTCCTTTTCTCGGTTAGCTCTACTAAAATCTTAAATTCAATTTTAATCAATCATCAATGTTTATTTTTCAATTACACATAGGAGCAAATAATTTAACTAATCATGATCCTATAAAAAAACACACATAATTATAAAAAGCATTTTTGTGTCGTGTGTGATCCTAATCGTGATACATTAAGAGTAAAAATTTAACCGGCGTTGTTTTCCCTCGGTTCTTCAATTTCTTTAGTCTCTTAATGTCCATCATCTATGTCAGTCTCTTCAGCTTTCATTTTCTTCATGATAATATCTTCACTGGAACTTATAAACTGAGACACTCATTAAATCCATTAGTGCCACAAAAAATATCAACATTTAATTGTCCATCAAAATCTTAGGATCATCAATTTTTCCATTTTTGATGATGACAATTAACTTTGTTGTTTTCTTCAAAACAATATCTAACCACACTCCCCCTGAATCCGAGGATGGATTTTATAACTCATTAAAGCATAGTAATTAAGATAATCATAAGATATTCAACAAAGCACAAATTTCAAAATATAATAAACTCACCCTTAAGATATTTATCAAAATAATTACAGCTCCCCCTTAAGATATTCAATAAAACATCAACAAATTCTCCCCCTTTGTCATCTCAAAACAATGGGGAAGGGGAACCAAAAATATCACTACTCTAGGCAAAATATCATGAATTTTAATTTTTCGGTAGAGATTTAGTGAGTATAACAAACTAATCGAAAGTATCAAAATCTTCAATATCATATTTTTCAATTTAAGCATAATACATTAATGCCCCACTTATAAAAACTTCTCCCTCTAAATAATTGTAAACAAGCAAATTCATGCGTAGGAGAATAATCCTAAGGCAATCAAAATATTTCAACAATATAGTATGAAATTATATAATCTTAATTATTCAATATGCTTTATTCATGATACCTATTAACATCTTTCATGTAGATAGAATCAAGAAATATGTAATCTTTAGCATACTAGGACATGAAACATTTCTCAATGATAATTTATGAAGCTATCAATATAATGCATACTTTAAACATGGATAAATGCATATTTATCTCATAAAAATTTCAACTCCCTTTTTCAACAATAATCATTTGAAAACCTTTAATATATCATGATATTATGCATTAATAAATCAAGATATCATTTTAAGATACATAAAATATCAGCTTAATTTACTTAAATCATTTCCATAACATGTTTCAAAATCAAACACATGATTACTACTCCATATAATCACATTATAAAAACATGTAAATACACTTTAACTAAATGTGATTTTTATAAGCACCATATAATGTTTCTAAGGTAACAAGTGAATGCATCATTTAAAATAAGTCTTAGAAACCATCAACTTACCTATTTGGAAAATCGAGAATCTCCCTCTTTAATAAAATTAATAAATTTGAAATGCGAGGGATTAGGAGTACCTTTTATGTCTTTTGGGACGACTTTACTTTTTACCTCATTTGTACTCATGATTGCTTTGGGTGCATCATTCTTCTTGTCTTGTTTGTATCCTCTTAGCCTTTGATTGTTGTCATTTGATTTATTAATGATTCCCTTTGCACGTACCGCTTGTGGCTTCCTAGTGATATCCCTTCTTGGATTTTGTACAACTTTTCTCATTGCACATTTCTCTTGTGGATTCTTTGCAACTTCACATTTTTTCTTTGGTGCATCTTTTTTCTTTGTATGAGTCACTTGTGGATCTTTGATGACTTCTTGTTTTGGATTTGATATAACTTCTTTGTGTATTCCTTCAGGTCCACTTCCGACATTATGTAATTTTGTACAAGACATTTCAACAGTTCTCTTCGGTATTCATTTCATTTTGGATTCATTATTGTTAGATATAAACTTAGGGTTCCGAAACAGACAAAATACTTTAAAATGCCTAACCCTATTACAATAATAACACCTCAAATCCAATTTATCATAGAAAGCACGAGATGTAAAGCAAGAATCATTTTTAACAATAGCCACGTAAATATCACTGGCTTGTGATGAAGGATGAGACGTTGAAGTATATCCACTTTGCCTAGAAACATTATTCTCAAAATCTCTTGAAATAGTCTTAACGTCGAATTTTGATTTTTCAAAATTTTTCTTAAGTAAATTGATTTTAGAAACAAGATCTGAACTTTACCAGGAAATCATATCAAAATTATTTTTTAAAACTCGTTTTTCATTTTCAAGAGAATCCACTTCAGAGAGCAAATTATTAATTTAAAAAACAACGTCGGAAAATTCCTTTGTACCACAATAATCATCCAAATGCACTTTAGATTTTCGGACACTTTTTCCAGCATTTTCAAAAGAATTAATTTTTCTCTTTAAACTCAAGCTTTCTTTAGCAAAAAGTAGTGTGAAAGAAATTGATTTTTCCATAACAATATGACATTTTCATTATCATCATCTCTATCACTACCACTAAAATCACAGGTATTATGCATCACATTGTCATATAAGGATCCATCACCATCAAGAGATGATACACAACACACATCATCTGTGGTGTGTGCACATGACCGATTTAGCTAGGATGTTAAGCCTAATCAAGCTAAAACCAGCTCTAATGCCAATTGTTGTCCTAGTGAGCTACCCAAGAGGGAGGGTAAATTAGGTAGTGATAAAATTTAATCCAAATAATAACACTTCAAAAATTCAAATAATTAATTTAATCATAAATTAATTATTTTCTCTTTATAGCAGCGAGTAAGTGTAACAAACACTAGGTGCACACCAAAGAACAAAAAATAAAGTAAAGGAAATAAATAATGCAGTACACACCGATATATCCTGGTTCACTAAGCTACTATTGGCTAATCTAGTCTTTCGATGCCCACGGAGATTCGCACCCACTAAACTCAAGATTCATTTAACAAGTAGAAAACAAACCTTTACACAATGATTCTTTTCATAGGCTCAGAATCAACGTTTACAAATTTATTTTTCACAGGCTCGGGAATAACCTTATCTTTTTCATAGGCTAAAGATTAACATTTTCTTTTTCCCAGGATTAAGAATAATGTCAGGTGAAAACAACTCATATAGTTTTATAATCTTAATACAACCCAAATTAGGATTGCACACGACACTATTAAATGAAATATATTTTTGGGTGTTTAATTGATGAAATTAATGATCCTAATTAGCGTTCAAATATTTGCTCCCATGTGAAATTGAAAAATAATATTTTATTTAAGTGAGAATAATGTTTAAAATTGAATTTTAGAGTCAATTTAGTTAACCGAGAAAAGCAATCGGTTAACAGGTTCAAATGTTGAGTTTTAGAGCAAAAATAAGTGAAAACGTGACCAACCAACATCAATCGGTCAATTGATCAGAGGAGGATTGGTCAACTGATTGAAACAATGAGGTTTTGGAGAAAATGTGGATCATCCTACATCGATCGCTCAACCGACCATGAAGGAATCGGTCAACCGATGGGTATAAGGGAAAGGTAGTGAAACAATTGGTTAACTAATTGTGGGATAATTGGTTAACTAATTGTGGGATAATTGGTCAACCGAATGTGGCTTGGTTTGGCTTGGAAAAACATCCTAAACCAATCGATCAACTGATCGGAGAGTAATCAGTCAACCGACTGGTGTTTGGTTTTGGCCTGGCTTACACTCTAAATCAATCGGTCAACTGACTGGCCAAGGTTCAGTCAATTGACTATTTCGGTTGAGATTTCGAGGATTTTGGGATTTCAATGTAGAGTATTTCGGGGGATTAGATATTTCTAAAGATATGATATATATATTTTAATATCCTTATTGATTTGGTTCATATAATTAAAGATTCTCTCCATTTTAGCAAATAAATACTTCCTATCTTTGTGATTGATGTTTTAGAAATATTTCATAGACTTAATTGAGAGATTTAAAAGTTATTTTTAAATGAAATATACTAGAATTGAATGAATATGATATATGGCATCTATAGGTACTTTTTAAAGGCATATCTTTTGAAGACTAGCCGTTGAAAGGCTTAATCTTAATTCTTATATATAGACCTATGAAAATTAGATCAAATATATCAAGAACTATCAATTCCTCAGATTTTCTAAGAGTTATCATACTGTTGATACTATTTGAGAGTTCGTGATTAAAGTTCTTAAGCTAAAGTGTTGTTGAATTGGAGTCACTGATATACGTTGTTTTTTTAATCTTGTTTTCATTCGTTAGTGTTTTCCTGGTGAGATCATTTGAAGTTACTATTATTAATTTTGATTTCATATGATTGTTGATTGCTTGGATTTAAGATTATTGAAAAATCATTTTCAAGCTTAAGAGCATAAAAATCCTTTTGAAACGATTTTGTGATGTTATCTGATTACGTGCTAAATTTTGTGCTACCCATACTTATTTAAAATTAGATATTAATTTATCTCACTTTAATTCTATCACATAGTAAATTTGGGGACATTAATTGAGTATAATGATTTTGAGTTGGTAGAAGCTCCGAGTGGGAAGAAACTCATATTTTTTTTTGTATTTGTGACTTTGAGTTGATTAGACACAGTTAGGTCAGTGTCTAATCGGGATAGTTAGGGTTTCAATCTTTTTCAATGAAAAAGGTTGAGGTTTGATCTTTGCATAAGGTATAACAAGGTTAGGTTATTTTTTTCCCTTGAAAAGAATTTAGGTTTTGATTCGAACTGAAATTGAATTATTTTTTAGTGAATTGTAAAGGTTCAATCCTTACCTAAGAAAATGATACTTGTGAGTGTGGTGAGGTTTGATCTTTAGCCCGTTAAAAAGATTAGGTTGCGATTTTTCCTATAATAGAATTAGGTTAGTCTTTAACTTGGAAAAAGATAGGGTTCTTCCATAGCCTGGGAAAATGGAATTGTAAAGGTTGATTCTGAGTCTGAGAAAAGAATTGTTGTTAGGGTTTGGTTCCTACCGTTGAAAGAATTAGGGGTTTAGAGGTTGTAAATCTTCATGGAGCTCGAGAGATTGGATTAGGTAAGGCTAACTTGTTGAACCAAGACATATCTTGGTGTGTTGCCTTAATTTTGTTTTTTTTTTTTATATTTCGTTTGAGTGTGCACCTAGAATTAAACACTTATCTGCTACGTAACAATGATAATAATTCATTTAGGTTAAATTAATTATTTGATAAATTAAGTGTTGAAAGTTTTAATTGTTTAAATTTTTATCACTACCCAATTTACCCCCTCTTAGGTAGCTCACTAGGCCAACAACTGAGATCTGGATTAGATTAAAATGATGACCCATAGTCCCTATCCAACACTCAACCTTAATGAAATACAGGCGGCCTCATAATCTACCCCACAATTCTCCCCGACAAAAGTGCTTATTTAAGGCTCACACATGGCTACCATGAAATTCTGTTTTTCTCCAACAAGTGCATTTCCAATTGGGGCATTGGCAGCAGGGGTACGGGTGTTCCTTCTTGGTGGCATGTTTCTGGAATGTAAAGAAAATTGTTTAGTGTCGATTAATGATGCCGCATTTACTTTTTAAATTCCCAAGGCTTCTTAAAACCTTGGCTCTGATACCAAAAAAGAAACCTGTCATACCCCAAACCCTAGGGTCGTGAATCAGGCCCCGGGACGAACTTAAGTAGTCGACCAGTAACCCTGTTGTGGTTTTTCTTATTCCTTGATGCTCAATTTTATTTAACTACCTATTCTTACGAGGTCTGTTTTTTTCTAGCATTGATTTGTTTTACAATTACCAAGTATGCCTAGCAGATGTTACTAATTAATTAAACACTTGATAATATCGTGGTGAAACTTGTAATAAAAACTAACTAAATTATTGGATTGGTCCTCTATATCATCTATGAAGCCCTTAGCAGCATCATTACACACATAGTTAATAAAGTTTACAAATGAACCAACAGTTCAAATGTTTTGGTCCTACATGGTCCATTATTACATGCCTTGAAATAAAAATGTCTATAGTGACAGAAAGTACCAAAATGATCCAAATACACCAAAGCTAGAAACTTGATATAGTGTACTTTCAAACTGGAGTTCACTCCTTCTCAGTATCCTGTGCACTACCTAAGAATGGGAAGAAAAATGGTGCGAGGTGATGGGTGAGGTCAATGGTGGCCACAAATAATATGCTACCACTTTCACTGCAAGTGTACAGATCAAGTTTTAGTGTAATGGACCTTTTGGTTGGATATCGTATCCACAGGGATTGGTGTTGTTACTATCGAATACCGTGATTATCATAACTCAACTTTATCTAGGCGACAAAAATATAAGTTAACTAATAAATACTAGTACTAATATAGCCTTATTTATTCTATACTAATATTAATATTAATATGGGATAGTTTTGAGAGAATAGGTTGTCTAGGGATTAGTTTCGTTTATGAATACATGTTCAGTCTCGTTTTAGTTTATGTTAATGACGTTCGACTTATATGACAATTTCAGTTCGTAAACTCCTCTGCCACCTCTTCTGAGTGTAAGATGGGAGAATACACGACTGCGTGTCAACGAAGAAGTTCCCCTCAACGTCTTAACGACCCTAGGCCGTCTGAGTCTCGCCCCAACATCATTGATTGCACACAATCCAACTCCTTCCCAGGTTATTGGATCGCCGCATTGTGTTTACCCCATCGATAATCTCAATTCTAAAACTCCTCCGTGACCTCTCCCGAGTATAAGACGAGGGAATACGTGACTTCACATCAATGCTGAAGTACCCCTCAATGTCTTAATGACTCTAGGTCACGTGATTCTTGCCCCAACGTCATTAGTTGTCCACAATCTAAACCCCAACTGTGTTATAGGAATGCGGCATTCGTTTATTCTAGTCCGAATCCGAGATGTGTCAAACCCCGTATTCTTGATATGTAAATTTAAGAAATATAAACAAACAATATGACACACACAATCACAATAACGAAGACACAATCTCAAATAAAACACAAACTCAACTAAACAACATTTTCATAAATTAAATTAATAATCCCTATATATCCTATGTTTAGCCAATGGCCATAACCATGTATACAATGTAAAATAGCGTAAACATACTCAACAAACTACGAAAATATAGAAAACAAAGAGAAAAAACGAGCGACTTAGCTAATATCCGAAGAATAGCCGCTAAAACCGTCGAATAATCGCTTCCCTCTTCATCCTTCACTTCGGGTTGAGAGCTCCCCCTTTCAAATTCCTTAAACCAACCCTAAAATATGGCCTAAGGCCTTAGGGGCCGAAGATCTCAAAAGAGAGGAGGAGAGAAGGGTATTTATAGGCTCAAAAATATCAAACAAATATCTATTATGCGTAGAGGCCACCGCTGCGGCGAAGGGTTAACCACCGCAGTGGTGGAGTATGTCAATTAAGGCTTTGCCGAGGCGATGGAGATAGCGGTGGCTTAGGAAACTTTATACTGCTTCACCACCGCGGCAAAAGGTAGTTAATAGCCTATTTATGTTTTCTGTTTCTTCACCGCTGCGGTGGTGGTCCGTCAGTGGCCTTTGGTCTTTTTCAGCATCTTCACTACCACGGCAGTGGTCTGGACACCGCAGCAGTGGGATTGTTTGCAGAATTTTGCCGCCATATTCATTTTTTCACCGTTCTCCGACCGTTCTCGATACGAATTGATCATTTATGCTACGATTTCATACCTTTTCACCGCAGGCACCTGTTTTAATACAAAAATAATAAAAACATATTAAAACATATAAAAATAACTATAAACATACTCGAAAATTAACAAAACCGGTTTGGAATTACATAATTATTTTATACCTATCAGTCAACATACTCAATAGGGTAATCCATCCATTTTATTACCATTATCTAATTTTGATAGAACATATGTGATTATAAAAACTATAATAACCTGGCCAGAACTTTATAATAAAACAATATATAATACGGACACATCATAATAAAACATACACTTATAAAATTCAAGTAGAGCAATTAAAACACATACACAACAAATGTATTACTGCGATACTTGGTGACCGAATCATACCAATGGGATTCTATACCATCCAGTGAGATACTCACATAACATAGAGTACCTCCCATGCAGGTTTAGGGATTTGCACCCAAGGTCAGCTCCACGGTAAGCCAATGATAAGTGCTTTATTCACCAACAAATCAAGTACTTTTAGATTCAAATATCTGTGAGTTTTCAAGTATTTTTATTAGTTTAATGTATTTTTGTGTTGTTTTGTAGGAATTTTAGATAATTGGGTGAAAAGGTGAAAATGTGGTAAAATGAGGTAAATTGGGTTGGAATGGTTCGTTAGTAGTACAGGTGTAGTAAATTAAAGACTTATTTTGACCACTATGAAATCCGTGTTTGGAAAAACTTAAAACATTGAAGTTTTACATCTTATTCTTATATTTCCATATATTTTTGAATCACCTTAATTGGAGTTCAGATAAGAAAGTTATGGCTAAAATACGCATAAGAATCGTCAGTGTCCAAACCTCGCTGCAACGCGCTCTCGAACCATCCACTGCCCAAATCCCACTGCAGTGGGATTTTTCTCCAATAAAACATTATCCCGTTAGTGTTCCATGGCCAAAAGAGCACTGCAGCGTGCCCAACTTCTCTCCAACACCGTTTGCAGCGTGAAAACCCTACCTTGAGCCCTATATTTACCACCTTAAGCCCCCAACCCAAGGGGTGGCGAAATTGGGAGGAAAACACCATTGGTGGCTAGATTTTGGGGAGAAAAACACCATTAGGGGCACAAAAAATCCATAGATAGAGAGCTTGGAGTTGAAGATTATTGAAAATTTGAAGCCTTAAACCTCATCTCTATAAAGAGTTTTCTCTTCCTTTCTCTGACCTTAATCTTTTTATTAAATTTTGTATTTATGATATTGTGTTGAACATGTTTGCATTTATGAATTTCTTGAAAATATTAGTCATGGATTCCATTATGTTAAGTTAAAATTTCTATGTAGGGGGATTTGAATACTTTTGCAAGAACTATGCTTTGAGACTTTAATATTTTATTAATTGAATTTCATGTTTTAATTATTTGTGTTTTCTTTATGCTTATTCTCTGATTTATGCGAAAGATTATTGGACATTTTAGATGAGTGGGATTAGAACTCGGCAGAGGTAATTTTGCACAGTGGGATTGGAGAAACATAACCCCGAGTATACGAGCGCAAAAGATTGTATAGTTTGGCTAGCCATTAGATGGGTAGAACTTAATGATTGGATAATTAACTGAATTTAATAGACATATTTGTTCAAGTGATTATTCAAACTACCTTACTAGACTCGACAGAGGGAGCGAGGTTACTATAGAGACCCATGGTTAATGATTGGGCATGAATTTAATTAACAAGCTTGAATTAGATTAACACCATTTAGCACAGTTATGTCAAACCCCCTCTAGAACTATTGTGCATAGGAAATCCATATTTTTTTTTGGTTTTGATTTTATATTTGTTTTAGTTTTATTTTTATAAACCTTAAATTTGTACGCCTAAATAAAGTTAGGTTATAATAATCGCAGTACTTAGCGACGATTTAAACCACTCCCTGTGGATACGATACTCTACTCTCCCTATACTATTAAAACTTGACCCGTACACTTGTGGTGTAGCAAAATAAATTTCTACCACCCAATCTATTTGGTACTCATATGATATCATCACAATACTACATCGCCTGATATATTTAATACAAAAGTACATATTTCTTTAATATTACCGGATTTTCTTAAAAATCATCTTTTTACCATAATTCTAATTTCATTTGAAAAAACGTTTTACAAATAAGCACACAAGAATACATACATATAATGAATGCTAAAAACATATAAGAGAATGAATAGAATTTCTTACCTCGAGATACGGGTGGTCACCTAGCAATCTCAAATCACCCTACTTTAGCTCACCCAGTTCCAGAAAGCAAATATTAAAAAACGTTTTACTAAAATCATCACTTTATGCACGTACCCTTAATATCCTATTATTTATTAAAGGGATGTGATTCGTTGTGACAGCATGCCTATATTGTTTAGTTTAAAAAAAAATAAATTGTTTTTAGATGACATGAGAGCAATTTACCATGATCAGTCAGGTTTACAAGTCATTTTATCATAGTTGAAAATCTTTTTCTTATCTTTTTAAACTTTTCTATGAAAATAGACCTATAAGGCTTTAAAACTCATTTTTAATCACCAACTTTCAAGTTTTCTACATTATGTTATGATTTTTCAAAGTTCAGTAAACAAAGTTGCCAAAATCTTATGGGATTATATTCAACTATATTTCTAGGTCTATAAATATATCATATAAAGTTTAAAACACATCATATAACATATTAAAATTGTCCTCATTGAGTCTAGTTTCATATGCAACAAGTTTCATATTTTTCTGATTTTTATACAAATTGTTATGAATTTTTGAACACAGGTTGTGCAGATGAACTGAAAGTAGAATTTGAAATTTCTAGATTTGGTTCTTTAATTATTTTTTATACCCAATGCTCCTAAACTATGTTTTGACTTTCCTAAGGCTAAGAGTTTATCCTAATCCAATTTACAACCTTTATAATTCATTTACTTTATGGTTTTCTCTGATTTTCTCCCAAAATCGTAAATAACAAAGTTAAAGCTCTAAACCAGATTTAAAAAAATAAAAATAAATAAATAAATAAAATCAGATTTTATGTATGTTGATTTCACCCAAATATCATCTTTAATTCAACCTAGCAAATTCATACATGACGTAATCCAAGTTTTACTTTGTTTAATCCCAATATGTTTTACATCCTAACCTTTAGAATTATAAAAATTCATGCCAAAACTCTGAATAAAAATTCCTAGGTTTAGGACCTTACCAAATTTGAGATTAATACTCCACCAAGACTTGATTTCAACTATGCATTCTCTCAAATTTCTTTCTCCAAATCTTCGTAGACCTTTTTTTTCATTTTCTTTCTCTCGGTCGCTCTCTTTCCCTCTCTTTTTCTATTATTTTCTTCACTTCTTCTTCTCTAGTTTTCTATAGTAGCAATAATATGGTTTATATAGTCCCTATCTTGCCTTAATTCTTTGGGTTTTGTTGGTTTTCATGTAAGTTTTTGAGGTAGTTTTGTAAAGAACTTCTCTCTGCTATGGAGGTACACGTTGATGGATGTTGAAGGAGAAGGCAAATGAGTTTTGTCTTGGTTCTTGCCCTTTTACGTGAAGTCTAAAGACCTTTATTTTATTTTTTATTTTTTTTATATGGGTATGTTCTTGGGTCATGGGTTATGGATACTAATACTTAAATTGTTGAAACAAATAAGATAAAATGATTTCATTTCCATTTTTATTTTTTTTCAATTGATTATTTATATCCATATATAGATACAATCAAACTACATTAAATGAAGATGGTTGGGGAGCTCATTAATGGGGATGAAGGTTGTTGGGGGAAGAGCTCATTAATGAGCTTTGATAGATACTCACACCAACACTCCCCCTGAGTTGTAAAAGCTTATTCTTTATACAACTTTTGTAAGTATGTCTGCCAACTAGTCTTTGGATTTAACAGACGGGAATCGAATTATCTTGGTCTCAAGATTTTGTTTGATGAAATGTCGGTCTACTTCAAGATGTTTGGTCCAATCATACCAGACTGGATTATAAGAAACGTCAATAATAGTCTTATTATCACAGAATAGGTCCATCTCATAGCCATGAGAAAATCCAATCTCAATTAATAGTCTTTGATGCTAGAGAAGTTCACAAAGGCCCTTAGCTATCTCACGAAACTCGGGTTCAACACTTGATAAAGCTACCACCTTTTGCTTCTTACTTTTCCATGTAACTAGGTTTCCTTTAACAAACGTAAAATAGATTGAGGTGGATTTTCTATCAGAGATATTTCGTGCCCAGTTAGAAACTGTGTAACCTTCTACCCGTAGGTGATTGTTTTTTGTAAACATAAGTCATTTTTTGGAGAAAGACTTTAGGTATTGGAGAATCTGAACCACCGCATTCATATGATATTCACTTGGACAGTGCATGAATTGGCTTACAACAATCACTGCATAGGCGATGTTAGGTTGTGTATGACTGAGATAAATAAGTTTTCCAACTAATCTCTAGCACCTTCCTTTGTCAAATGGCACTTGATCTGGGTATTCTTCAACTTGTGATTTTGGATTATTGGTGTATCTACAGGCTTACAATCTAGTAATCCAAGTTCTGATAATAAATCCAAGATATATTTGTTTATTGGGAAAGGAATATACCTTACTTTGACCTAACAACTTCAATTTTCAAAAAGTATTTGAGTCCTCCTAGACTTTTCATCTCAAATTATGTGACCAGTTGCTCTGACGTCTTGCTATTTCCTCTAGGTCGTCTCCTGTAATAATCATGTCACCTATATAAACTATCAAAGCAATTATCTTACCCCGATGATGCTTTAAGAATAACAGGTGGTCTGAGTTGCTTTGTTGAAAACCATATTTCCTCATTGCTAAGTTCAAGTTCCTAAACCACGCTCTATGAGATTGTTGTAAGCCGAACAAAATTCATTATAGCTTGCACACAGTCTAAGATTTACAGTTTGTAATATATCCTAGTGGGACATCCATGTAGATTTCTTTTCAAGATATCCATGGAGAAATGAGTTTTTAACATAAAATTGGTGCAAGGGCCAATCAAGATTCATTGCAAGAGATAGTAGAACCCTGACGTATTCAACTTGGCCACAGACGAGAATGTTTCTTGATAGCCTACGCTATAGGTTTGTGTATAGCCCCTCGCTACTATTCTCAGCTTATACCTTTTAACTGATCCATCGGCTTTGTACTTGATGGAGACTTACACCCTACTATTTTTTTACCTTCTGGTACGGGAACAAGAGTCCACGTCTTATTTTTTAGTAGTGCCTCTATTTCTTCCTTCATAGCTTAGATCTACCTAGAGTTTTCTAGAGCCTCTTCAATACTTGTGGAAATATGATGTGATAAAAGTTCATTCACAAAGTTATTGAGGGATTCAGATAACTTCTTTGTAGAAAAATAATTGGCAATTGGTTAGCTCGATCTTTGGTTGTCTGTTTTGGAGAATATGTGTTTGGTGGTTTTCCCCGATTGTACCTGAAAGGTAATTCATAGCCAGCGGGAGTATCTACGTTATTAAATATGTGACGTGTTGTAGGGGAGCTTACCTCAATGATATTTTTAGGAGATGGGACATCGGATACTGGAGAGTAGGGGGGGTACTGCTACTTCAGCTTTTAGAGAGGAAATGGGACATTGGATAATAGAGAGTAGGGGGTACCACTACTTCAGCTTCTAGAGATATGGGTTCTAGAGCTTCAACTTGTAGAGATGTCAGCTCTAAAGCTAGAGCTTCTAGAGATGTCAGCTTTGGAGTCAGCTCCTCAATCGTCAATTGAGAAGCAGTTGGTATTGTATCAGTTTCCTTGAACTAGTTAAATGTCAACCAATTCAACTCTTCTTCTCGTGTCTCCCCCTAAAGTGAAGAAATGGATACGGCAGGAGAGTAGAAAGTGTAAGGTTCAAGGAACGTGACATCCATAGTGACACAAGTGTGTCGAGTAGTTGGGTTGTAGCATTAGTACCGTTTTTGGTATACAGTGTATCCCAAAAAAGGATAACGAATGGAACAGGGATCAAGCTTCGTGCGTTGGTTCTTGTAGAGGTGAACAAATGCAACACAAAAAAATACACGAAGCGAAAGCATCAGTACTAAGGGTAATGATACATAGGTTGACAAGGCCAGTAGCGGAGTCTTGAACCCAAGAACTTTTGTAGCTATGTGGTTAATGAGATTGATAGTTGTGGCAACCACATCATCCCAGTAGTGGCTCGGTACGTGAGTTCCAAGTAATAGAGCTAGAGAAATTTCAAGGATATGGCAATTCTTACGCTCTACAACACTATTTTGTAGACACGACATTTTGACCGCCCCGCAAAATTTTTATACTTTATTTTATAGTTAACTTTTTTATATTTTATTTTATTTCCAAGAAAAAAAAAAGAAAAAAAAAGAAAAATTTTAAATAAAAAATATAGAAATAAGAAAATAAAGAAAATTAAATAAAATGAAGAAAAGAAGAAATAAAGAAAAAGAGGAGAAAGACAAATCGTTAGAATAAGAGAGAGAAAGAGAGAGCAAATCATTGTGCCCCCTATTGTAGTCCAAATTATGTGTGTTGAGCTATGTGTGTGTGTGTTTATGAGAATTAGTTAACCTCTATTGCCGTGTATGTGTGCACGAAAGAGAGAGAGAGAGAACCAGTTGACCATCGCTACATGTCAGTTGCTATAAGAAGCAGTGAAAAAACCCTAAAATTCAAAATATTCATTTTTTTTTCCAATTTTACCTTTTTCCAGTCCCACTTGGACTGGGTTTAGGCAGCTAGACCTATTTTTTAGGGTTTCCTAAGTGATTCTCACGCTCTATCGTTCCCTATAAATAGGACCCTCCATCTCCTAGTTTATTCATTCAAAAATTGAGAGAAAAATCCCTTAGAGGAAAAATCGAGCATCGGGGTTCTTGGCTTAAAACAGGTATGATTTTTTTATTTTTTATTTTTTTTTATTCTTTTCGCAATTTAAATTCATGCAAGCTTTATTTTTTTAAAATTTTCTGATGAGTCGATGAAAAAGGTCGAGATAAGGTTTCCCATTCTCAATATGAACTTTTGAGAGTCTAGACGAGAACACCGTTTTTTTTTCTGTATATTTTTTTTGTTTACAATTCATACAATAAAAAAAATAAGTCGTCCGATGACATGATGAAAGCGTCGGGGTAGATTTCTCGTGTTTGAACTTAACCTCGAGCATTAAGAGAATGATGTTCTTATTATTTACTTTTTTGTATTTTTTATTATTGTTGTTCATAAATGCTTAAAAAATAAAGAAATAAAAAAAAAATTAAGAAAAACCCAAAAGATCAGACTCAGACTCATTTGGAAATGGGGTAGATTGGTTTCTTGCATGAATGAAATTTGTGACCCTACTTGTACTCTTTCCTTTTTTCAATTTTGTTTTCACTTTTCCCTTGTGTCAAAAGAAGTCTATTTATTCACTGTTGTTTGAGAACAAGTGAATATGACATGTTCTTTTTTTGTTGTAGTTTTTTTAGATGAAAACATATTTGAAATTAAGAAATAGTGCATGATTTTTGGGTCATTATTTTTCTATTTACTATTCTGAATTTGAAAAAAATTAAAATAAAAAAAATAAATATATAAAATTGTTTTCGCAAATCTCCCATTTATTCTCATATCCATAGAATTCGAGAAATTTCAAAATGGGATTCTTTAAATTAATCGGGTAAACACAAAGTAGACTTTTGTGCATCTATTTAGCATGTTTATTTCTCATTTCATTTAAACGGTATGTTTAGGACACTCTTACCACTTACACGTTTTATACTTTTTTTTTTAATTTCATGAATCCACACTACTTTTCACATCTAGTCACGGCACGTGCACCACTTATAATTTTATATTAGATAATTAAATTATTGTCACACACAATCTCGTTAATTCATGTAGTGTTTCCTATTCACTTCCCGTACTCCTATCAGTTTGCAATGACATATTTGAATTAAACCGTTAATTTTTTTTGTCGCTTTTGCATAAAAAAAATAAAATCATATAGATGTTAGTTTTGCATTCCTATTTTCATTCTTATTCACCTATTTTTAGTTTGCATATTTAAATTAAAGAAATATCTCAGAAATATATATAAAAAAAACCCGGGGACCATCCGTAATATTCAATAAGAGGTTATACCGGGGGAACATTCCAAAAAATATAAAAACTTATCCCACCTTATTTGTGAAAATACCGAAAGGATTTTATAAGAAGGGAATGATTTCAAAAATAAAATAAAATATTCATACTAAACTAATTGGACTTAATTGGACATAAGATAATATTTTCGAATAGGCATCTTGGGGTGCCGAACACTATCCCCCAGCATATCCGACCCCCGAACCTTTAAATAAATCTTTTGGTTTGGCCATGTTTTTTTGGAGTAAATTTTTACTTAGGTCCTTTAAATTTTGTTTTTCTAAAATTCAATGACCTAGCACACCCTTTAAATCCAATGCTACGTGTCGACTCCTTATTTTTCTAAATATGGCCTAAGTAGTTTTTGAGAAAATTGATGTTTTAAAAACCTCTCTATCCTTAAGCAATTTATTATTTGATATTTTTCTTCTCTCAAAAAATTGGGGCATGTCAGCTGGCGACTCTGCTAAAGACAATTAGAGGGTTGAGCCTAATATGTCAAAATAAGTCAAATTAATCCATGTCTAAATGTCATATATTATTTTGTTACCTTTTTCTTCTATTTTGTAAATAAGTTTTGATGTTTGTATCTTTTCTTCTTCTCTTTTTTTTTCTCTGGGGCTCGTATATTATTGTAAACCCTCCGATATAAGTACAGTCGTCTTGTATCCATATTATCTCCACAAGATTCTATAAATACAAGACGTGGAAGGGAGTTTTACACTTGATGGATTGATGATGTCTTCGGAAGTCTTAAAAACCAAATGAGTTCAAACTATCCAATAACGATTAGGTAACGAAATATTTTTTATAAATCATTTTTTTTGTTTATTAATCGTTATCAAAATTGAAAACTTTAAACTCGGATGGGTTTTAAGGCTACCTAAAACCCATGTGGACTAATAAATGGGTTTGTTGTAAGAGTAGGACGAGACAGGAAAATTTGTCCCAAAAAATAAAATATGATTCCCCCCATCCGAAGCCTGGCCTTCACTCGAAGTCGGCCCCAGACTCATTCCAATATGACATTAGAAGGTAATCTCGAATCTCCTCATATGACCCAGATGACTCGAATGCAAGAAACCATCGATATGCTGAGGGGATAGATCAACAAACTTAGCCGACCCCAGGATATGCCTGATCCCCTATATAGTGGAACTCTTGTGACTGAATCACCAAATAGAATCCCTCCAAGTATCGGGATGGAGAACTCAGTACCCAATCTAAACCACACCGACCCGAACATCGCGGTTGCGGTCTATTTTGGACCCTAGATGGACCCTCATCCCTTTGCCTATGGATCGCTGATATCCCAACTAGGGATATGTTTATCAAGCCTCAACCGATGGCCCGACCCTCCCTTGCACCACAGATCCTCATTCACCCAGAAAGGGTCATTGCTCCATGCAACAATCCAAATGCCAATCGACTGGCCCCGACCATCGAAACTGAACACATGGAAGAAGATGGACCCCCTCTAGCCTGGGTTATGAAAATGGATGAATTGGAGTAAATAATGGAAGAACATAAAAGGTAGAAGCCATCGAGAAAATCGGCATATAAAGAACTATCAGCACCACCCCGAGTAGTCTACCCAAAAAACAATCATGGTTCTGAAGTTCACAAAGTATAACGGTACTAGCCCCCTAGAATGGCATGTCAATATTTATATAGAAGAACTAGGAGTCCAAGCTCGGAACGAAGACCTTTACTTGAAGATGTTCTAGAGATCATGGAAAGAATCGACTCTCCGCTGGTATATGACCCTGAACCTATCGCATATCAAGACCTTCGAGGATCTGGGAGAGGCCTTCTGTCAGCAGTAGATGTACAACAAAGATGCCATGCTAGACCGCAATACCCTTTACTAGATACTGAAGAAGAAAAATAAAAGCTTCCGAAGGCATACTCCTCGCTCAAGCATAGTAGTGGTTTCATTCAGTGATGTGATCAAGAAAGTTGAGGTTATAGAAGAATGAATAGGTAGAGGAAAGATTGAAAAGGTCTTGCCCGATCTGACTAAGAGATCAGCCCCGCCAAAGAGGAAAGAGAATAAGACAGCCGTCATCGTTTCCCCTCAGCAAACCCTTCACCTGAACAACCCTCAAGATTCCTATGCCAAAAACTACCCAAACCAAAACAACCTATACCACTACTATCTCTCACAAAATCTCCAAAACTAATATTACCCTTGGAACTAGCCATATTCTCACAACCGTCCCAGCTACTACCAGAAGGCACCTCCACCTTACCAAAACCACACTCCCTAATACTACCCTCAAGCCTACTTAACACCTGTTTACTATACAGTCTTATATTAGCCAAACCAAAATCCACTACTTCAAATTCCTAACCGCACCCTAAAGTCAAGAACCCAATACCACTCAAGCTATCCACCTCGCACTATAGGGGGAAATGCCAAAACGATGACAAGAAATTGCTAAATTTTCCGGTCTCAATCAAAGAAATGTATCGGAATTGCTTGAAGTAGTGGATTTTGACACTCTTTCCATCTTATGAGCCTAAGCTTGGAAGTAAAGCTGATTCTTTGAATGCTTTTTGTGAGTGCCACTCGGGATCTAGAGGACATACGACTGAGCAATGTTATCTCTTGAAAGACAAGATTCGGGAGTTCATGTGGACAAGAGCCATCATGTCTTAAAAACCTGAGACTGGTGTGCCAAACTATCATCAGAATCTTCTACCTGAACACGCCCCCTCAGGAAGTGCCGTTAATATAATTTTCTCAGAGGAGGTTGAGAAAGAAGTAGATGTGATCGATATTGGTAGTATTTGTTTGCGCCTAGAGGTTCTCAACAGAGGGTTCAAATTACATCCAAAAAAAGTAGCCAAAAAGTTGGAAAAATCTTTGGTTTTGTCTTTCCCGATCCAGAAGTCGATGGAAAGTCTCATGTAATTACGAGACTGTCGCTAAAACTGGAGAAGAAGAAGAATTACATAAACAGGCAAAGCTGAAAGTCCTGAATGATACCCACTTCCTAAGTTCAATCCCTCTAGAGAAGTTTATTACTCTGGTCGAGCAAGTTTTGGGATTTAACACCATTACTTTCACTGATGACGAGATTGACGAAGACGGAATAGATTACAACAAGTGTTTTAATATCACAGTCGAAAGCCACAGAATGTTCATAGGTTGGGTGCTAATTAACAATGGATCGATACTGAATATCTTTCCTTTGTTGATACTAGAAGAAATGGGGATAGATTTTTCATGGATTCGACCATTAAAAATAGTTATCAGGGCATTCGATGGGGTAAATGAGAGATAGCGTCGAAGAGATTGACCTGTTAATTGAAATTGGCCCGATCTAGTTGAACGTGAAGTTCCATGTGCTCAACATACCTGCTTCATTCAACCTATTATTGGGGAAGCCATGGATCCAAAATGCTGGGGCAATGCCTTCGTCATTACACCAGAAGATCAAGTTCATTGTTGACGACATACTCTATGTGATCAAGGCAGATTCAGATATTACACCTTTCCATTCAAGTGATAAGCTAATATGCCATGTTAATAGATGAGGAAAAAAATAAAGAGAATATTAAAGCCTCCTATCACGTGTTCGATGTCGCTAAATACTACTCTCGTGAAGGAATGAAGATACGAGTTGGCACCATCACTGTCTAGTACTGTAGCCTTCATTGCTAAATAAATGAAGCCCCTGGGTTGCATTCTCGGTAAAAGACTAGGCAAGAACCTGGATAGAATTACAAATCCGATAGAAGTCAAGGAGAAGAGGGGGAGATTCAGGTTGGGATACAAATCGACAAAAGTAGATAAGGCGAAGTTCTTCTGAAAGATGAGGCACAGATTCTTGGACAGGCAGTCAATGAAAATTCTGCATATCTGGGTCACCTTCCCCTATCCGGCAGAAACTATCAATAAGAATTCGAGTTGCACCCTAAGAAAGTGTTGATCGAGGAAGTTATTAACGTAATCCTAGGAAAGGAGGTAGGACCAAGTCATAGGTCCGATATTCGAACCAAGGGGAGAGAAACGCTGTAGAATTGGTATTCTTGTTCCCTCCCAGTTTGCCAGGTGTTTCGGAAAAATTGGGGAGATTTTTAATATTCACCCATCCATTTAGCTAGCCTTATGGATGTCAAGAGATTTTTCTTTGTAATGGATTTTTAAATTTAATGAATCCAATTCTATTTTATCCAATCCATCATTTAAATTTTTTAATTTTACTCTTTTAGGTTATCTAAATTATCAGTGTATGATGCATATGATATAACTGAGCTAGAGTGAGATGAGTATGATTTCAATGCAGAACCAAACCATAATCTGATTGGAGTGGAAACAGAAGACGACTCTTACCAGCCAAACGATAGTGAGATCCGAAAATCTTTTGCAAAATTTGAGAATAATCCAATTCCTAGTACTAACGAGACTGGGTTCATAAACTTGGGAACCCCGGAAGAGTTGAAGGAAATGTAGATTGGATCAGCCCTCATTGCTCTAGAAAAGAAAGAGTTGATGAAGTTCTTGGTTGCTTACCAAGATTTCTTAGCATTATCCTATGAGGACATGGTAGGGCTAGACAAAAGTATCGTGACCCATAAGCTACCGCCAAAACCTGGGAATGTGCCGCTCAACAAAAAGTTGAGGAAACTGAGGCACGCTGTCAATCTTGAGATCAATGAAGATATCAGGAACCAATTTAATGCCCGAATCATTGAAGCCTACAACTACAGTGAATGGCTTTCAAATGTCGTCCGAGTTCCAAAATCCTCAGGAAAAACCAGAGTCTACGTGGATTATTGTGATCACAACCGGGAAAGTCCGAAAGATGATTTTTCACTGCAAAACATTCACATCATCATCAACAATACCATGGGGCAAAATTTATATTCTTTCATTGATGGATTCCCTTGATATAATCATATTCTGATGGATGATAAAGATCAAGAAAAAACAACGTTCACCACACAATGGGGAGTCTTTTGGTACAGGGTGATGCCTTTCGGTCTAAAAAATGCTGGTGTAACATACTAAAAAGCAATGATAACCCTCTTTTATGATATGATGCACAAGAAGATGGAGGTATATGTGAATGACATGATTGTTAAATCTCAAGAGAACGAGGACCATCTCTGCCATTTGCAAAGAATGTTCAACATACATCGAAAGTATCAACTCAAGCTCAACCCGGCAAAAGGCACTTTGGGGGTGACTTCTGGAAAGCTTCTTGGTTTTATGGTAAACCAGCATAAAATTTAGATTGACCCCGTAAAGACGAAGGCCATTTGTTAAATGTCACCACCGAAAATGAGAGGAAGATCGGAAGTTCTCTAGGCCGATTGAATTTCATAGCTTGGTTCATGTTCCAGCTTATTGCCACTTGTGAGCCAACATTCTAGCTATTTTGAAAGGGGAGGGATAGGTGTAATTTACCTATATATTTCCAAACTAAACTAGCTAGGTTTCTAGTATTTTAAAATATTTTATTAAGTTTTTGTTCTTTTTGTTATAAATTAGGTGTTTGGGGTAAAAAAAAGATTGAAAATGGATCATAAACGATCATATCGGATCAAGAGCAGTGGAAGAACGGTGGAAAAACATGCAAAAGGCAAAAATTCAAAACCTATAGCCTACCACCGTGGTGGTCAAAATATAGAGAAAGGGCCTTGTGAACCAATCTTCTAGCTATTTTGAAAAGGGAGTGAGAGGTGTAATTTACCTATCTATTTCCAACCAGAACTAGTTAGGTTTCGAGTATTTTATAGTGTTTTAATATGTTTTATTCTTTCTATTATAAATTAGGTGTTTGTGGTAAAAAAGAATGAAAATGGATCATAAACAATCATATCGGATCAAGAGCGGTGAAAGAACTATCGAAAAACAAGCAAAAGGGCAAAATTCAGAACCTGCAGCCCACCGCCGCGGCGGTCAAAATACAGAGAAAGGGCCTTGTGAGCCAATCTTCTAGCTATTTTGAAAGGGGAGTGATAGGTGTAATTTACCTATCTATTTCCAAACAGAACTAGTTAGGTTTCGAATATTTTTGTAGTGTTTTAATACATTTTTATTCTTTTTATTATAAATCAGGTGTTTGGGGTAAAAAAACAATGAAAACGGATCATAAACGATAATATCGAATGAAGAGCAGTGGATGAACGGTCAAAAAAGCAAGCAAAAGGGAAAAATTCAGAACCAGCAGCCCACCGCCGCGGAGGTTAAAATATAGAAAAAGGGCCTAAAGTTTCTAAAAATCCACCGCCATAGAGGTAAGATCCACCGCTGTGGCAGTGAAACAACAAAATGTCTCTGTTCCTACCGCTACATCCACCGTCGTGGCAGAGACCATTGTCGACATACCCACCACCGCGGCCGTCACTCTGCTAACATTTTAAATATATTTTTAGATATTTTGAGCCCTATTTCCTTCATCCTTTCCTCTATTTTGGTAATTAGAAATCCTATACACTTAGAATTCGTAGAAAGAGTTTAGGGGAGTGCTCAACAAGAACTAAAGGAGAAGAACACAAAGCAAAGAAGGAGAAGGGATCTCGGAATAGTTTTAGCTTCAAATCTTTGTATACTGGCTAGTTCTCTTTGTTTATTTCCTTATTTATTAACTTCATTTTATTGTTTGAGCATGTTTTGCTCTTTTATCATTGTACATACGGTTATCCCCGTTAGTTGAACGAATATTGTCTAGGGATTAATATAATTTATAAATATCTTGTTTGTGTGAAATCGGTGTTCTGTTCATGGTTGTTCTTCGTTATTTGATTATGTTTTCCATTTTTCCTTGTTTACTATGCTTGTTATGATATACAGACAAACTGGCGTATAACCCTCGGGAGAGGTAACCCCGAATTTGGACTAAGGTAAACACAACATGACGATCTAATAACCTGGGAGGGAATTAGAAAGTGTGAAATCCATGACGTTGGGGCAAGACTCATGTGACCTAGTGTCGTTAGATGTTGAGGGGGACTTCTTCTTTGACGTGAAGTCACATATTCACTCATCTTACACTCAAGAGAAGTAGTGAGTGAGTTTACGATACAGAGATTATCGGATAAGATGAATACTGTTATTATAAACTAAATGATATCAAACACATTTAAGTAAATGAAGTTAATTCGTAGATAATCCATTCTCCTAAACATCTCAATATAGTAATATAGTTTAATTAGTATAATTAGTATTTTAGTATTAGTATATTTAATTATAAAACTACAATGTTTATCGCCTAGATAAAGCTAGATTATGATAATCACGGTACTCGATAATAATCTCAACCAATTCATGTGGACACGATAACCCTAACTCTACTAATTTATACTAAAACTTGACCCGTACACTTGGGGTGAAAGTGGCGACGTAATATTCCCCTACCAAGTTTTTGGCACCGTTACCGGAGAAATGATATTTTAAATTATTGCTGATATTGTGAGTGAATAACTTGATTTTAATTAAGGCATTTTTTAGTGTTCATAATTTTTTTCTTTGTAGTTTTGTTTTTGTTTTCCTGCAGGGTACTTGATGATGTTAGATCAACAAGTGCTTTTGCATTTCTTTCAATAGGATTCCAAGGCGCTTTATAGTACTTGGGATCGATACAAGGAATTGCTATTCTGGTTTCCAAATAATCATTTCTTGATGGAGTGCTAACTATTGAACTTCCTCGATAGGCTATTAGCCACAACCAGAACGTGTTTTGAAAGAGGAAACGGTACCTCCTCTTTCGACCAACTAACCACGAATGAAGCCTATTAGTTGTTGGAAGACATGGTTGAGTGTGACTTTCACTGTTGGAATTATTCAATGAGCTACCAAAGCTCGAGGGATAGTTCCACCATTTCGAAGCCATGGATTGACACCTCGGACTAATATATTGAGTTTTTCCCTGCATTGGAAACCATGTTTACTAAATTTATGAGGGAGACTCAAGCTTTTTGGAAAGAAACAAATGATTGGCTTAATGAGCATGAGGTTCGTCTTCATACTATTGAGACAACCTGCACTGAAATCGATGCGACCATAATGTCTCTTCAGACGCAAATCGGTCGGCTAATTTGCTTTATTGAGGCCAAGTCAGACATGGTGGCACTGGGAGATACAAATGCCACATGCATTGAAAGCCACCGTAAGGAACTGGAAATGAGTGGAATGAGCTTGGGAGAGTTCAATTATGATTACTCGAATGAGACGGGAACCCAAGCATGGATCAACAATTGTGATTCTTCACCATTGGAAATCCAAATTGTGATGCCACCATCGATCCCAGACGATCACAAGAGGCAGCAATTACGCGTCGCCATTTTCACCGCAAGTGTAGAGGCAAGTTTTAGTATAGATCGAGAGATTCGGGGTTATCGTGTCCACAGGGATTGGTTATGATTATTATTGATTACCGTGATTATCATAACCTAATTTTATCTAGGCACTAAAAATGGAATATAAAATTAAATACTAATACTAAAATACTAATTTAACTATACGAATACTATATTGAGATATTTTTAAAAGAATAGATTATCTAGCGATTAACTTCGTTTACGAATACATGTTCGATCTCATTTTAGTTCATGTTAATGGCATTTGACTTATCCGACAATCTTCGTTTGTAAACTCCCCGATCATCTCTCCTGAATGTAAGACGAGGGAATACGTGACTTCGTGTCAACGAAGAAGTCCCCCTCAATGTCTTAATAACCCTAGGTCACGTCAGTCTTTCCCCAACGTCATTGATTGCACACAATCCAACTCCCTCCCGAGTTATTGGATCGTCGCGTTGTGTTTACCCTATCGATAATCTTAGTTAGAAAACTTTCCTGCCACTTCTCCTGAGTGTAAAATGGGAGAATACATGACTTTGTGTCAACAAAGAAGTCCACCTCAATGTCTTAATGACCCTAGGTCACGTGAGTCTTGCCCCAACGTCATCGATTGCCCATAATCCAACTCTCTCTCGGGTTATTGGATCGTCGTGTTGTTTACCCTAGTCCAAATCCGGGGTTACCTCTCCCGAGTGTCAAATAGCGAATTATCGATATATTCATCTAAGCATAATAAACAAACAATATGATAAACACAATCAAAATAACGAAGAACAACCGCTAACGAGACATAAACTCAATCAAACAACATATTCATAAATATAGTGTTAATCCCTAAACAACTATGTTTAGCCAATGTCCATGACCATATATACAATGCACAATGGACTAAACATGTCCAACAACTACCTAAATGAAGAAAACAAAGAAAAGAAATTAAAGAACTTAGCTGATATCCGAAGATTTGGCGCTAAAACCGTTGAACGATCACTTCCTTCTTTTTCTTCCACTTCGGGTTGTGAGCTCTCCCTCAAAAATCTCTCAAACTCACCCTAAATATATTCTAAGTAGCTTAGGCGGTGATAAAATTGGAGGAGATAAGGGGTTTTATAGGGCTCAAAATTTCTTCAAATATCTATTTTTGTGTATAGAGAGACCGTCGCGGCAGTGAGTAAGTCAATTCAATGATCGCCGCAGCGGTGGAGACAACGGTGGAGTTTGTGACCATCCTGCAATTTTACCACTACGGCAGAGGTTTGACACTGCTATGATGGACTTCTTTTCTAAATATTGCCCTTGTTCTTGTATTTTCATCATTCTTCGACAGTTCTTGGTCTAAGCCGATCGTTTATGCTCTTTTTTCCTACCTTTTCACCCCACACACCTATTTTAATACAAAAAGAATAAAAATATATTAAAACATACTAAAACATACTAAACGTACTAAAAAACTAACAATGTTCGGTTTGAAAATGGATAGGTAATTTACTCCTATCAATCACATCTATATGGATCTGATGTGGCTCACTTATCCTTCTCTGCCAAAAGCAATGCTCTTTTATGCCCACCAAGCACATAATCCGGTGGAGTGTCTTGTTGAAATCTTGGACCAAACAATGCCAAATCTCACAAAGCTTGAGGGCATACTAAATCAAGACCCATGTGTAGTGTTATATAACACTTACTATGGGTGAAAGCCACTCTTTAACAAGCCATTATCCATGTCAGGCCTAGGACAATAAACCACGCGCTTCTTAGGAGGCAATCCAAGTAAAAAATAAGTTAAATCCGTCACAGCTGACTTGATTCGGAGATAAGATTCTCTTACCTCCCAGGTACGTGTTCTAAACCCCCTTCATCAGCATGCTTTATTTAATATGTTAAGATTGATGATTGGGATATTCTAAGCACTAACATTTTTAAGATTGGCAGTGACGTTTAGTATTTTAGGATGTTTAATTGTTGTTTTATTGTGTGGATGTTTGTTTAGGGTAGAATGTGTTTTTATGTTGTTGTTGTTGCATGTTGAGTTTTGCGTTCATCTGGGCCATTACCTGATGATTATATTACCCCTTGGTTGTTTTTGAGGTCAAGGGTAATGCCCATTCGTGTTTGTTCTGTATGCTTGATAATGCGTTTTTGTAAAAGTTATTGTGGATCCTAATTTGCACGAGCACGTAGACTCAATGTATAGTTATTCAATTGATTAGAGGCCGATTATCGATTAGCCAAACCCATGAAAATTTAAGGATTCTAGAACCTGATTGAGGGGAAACTTGGGGTGAAATCCTAGGCGAGGTAGTTCAGGGGACGTGATTTAGGCATTCATTTTGTCGCTTGAGCCTTTGAAGCTTACCTGGTAATATGTATATCCCTCATTACCCTATCGAAGCCTTAAGCCATTTCCATTCTGAACACATAAAAAATACCACCTGGCTAATTGATTTCTTTCCAAACCTATATCGTCGATTTGAAGGCACAATTTGAGTGAATCAAGTTAGCATTCGTCTATGCTACTTGAAGTGAGAGGTTAGGTTTGGAGGGAACTTTTAATTGGTTCGGTATTCGAGTACTCACTTGTTATTTTTCTTTCGTTTTAACAGCAACCATGAATTTATAAAAATCAAATAAGTTTGGGGGTGTGGTTTGTTTAAAAAAAAAACATAAATAAATATTATTAATTTTGTTTCTTTGGACAAGTGAGAATGTCAGTTATAAATGATTGTTTAGGGTTGATTCAAATTTATCTATGTGGGTTCAAGTATAAGTGTGCCAAGCGTTGTGTCTTGGGTATCGTTAAGTTAACAACGTTAACCTGTTTTATATTCCTGATATACCCTTGGCCAAATATTATAAAATTGAGCCAAGCCCTATTGATCTTTTTGAACTTTCAAGCCTACATTAGTGGAGAGTGGAACCCAATCAGGCATATGGATATCCTAGTCCTTTACGGTCTAAGTCGTAAGTTGTATTGGTAGATAATCCAATCCAATTGTTGGATAGTTATATCATTGAGTCTCACACACACACGTTGAAAGGATCTAGAATGACATTTACCTTATTGAATGTTGAAATTCTAGAACATCACATGATGCGTTTTACCACCTGAACTCAATATGATTGGAAATATTTGAAGGAAAAATATTTTGGTCGATGAATAATTTAGAACTCGCATATCATTATGTTTATATTGTTTGTGTTTAGGTTGTTCATGTTATTTAATTTAGTTGTGTTTTTCATTTTAGTGTGAGTGTTTTTCTCGAGGACTAGCAAAATTCTAAGTTTGGGGGTATTTGATAGGTGTAATTTACCTATCTATTTCCAAGCCGAACTTGTTAGTTTTTGAATATTTTTATACTATTTTAATACGTTTTTATTTTTTTCTTTTTTTATAAATCAGGTGTTTAATGTGAAAAGGGATGAAAACGGATCATAAACAATCATATCGGATCAAAAGTGGTGGAAGAACGTTGGAAAAACAAGCAAAAGGACAAAATTCAGAACCTGCAACCCACCATCGCAGCGGTCAAAATATAGAGAAAGGACCTTGTGAGCCAATCTTCTAGCTATTTTGAAAGGGGAGTGATAGGTGTAATTTACCTATCTATTTCCAAACATAAATAGTTAGATTTCGAGTATTTTTATAGTGTTTTAATACGTTTTTATTCTTTTTATTATAAATCAGGTGTTTAGGGTAAAAAATAATGAATACAAATCATAAATGATCATATCGGATGAAGAGCGGTGGAAGAATGTTTGAAAAATACGCAAAAGGGCAAAATTCAAAACCTGCAATCCACCACCGCGGTAGTCAAAATACAGAGAAAGGACCTAAACTTTTTGCAAATCCACCTTTGCAATGGTAAGATCGACCACCGCGGCAGTGAAACAATAGAATGTCTCATTGCCGACATACCCACCACCGTGGCGGTTGCTCTGCAAAGATTTTAGATATTTTTTTAGATATTTTGAGCCCTATTTCCTTATTCTCCTCCTCTATTTTGGACATTAGATCTCCTATACACTTAGAATAGGAAGAGAGAGTTTTGGGGAGTGCTCAACAAGAACCAAAGGAGAAGAACACAAAGCGAAGAAGGAGAAGCGATCTCGGAACAGTTTTAGCGTCAAATCTTCAGATACCGACTAGTTCTTTTCATTTCTTTCTTTATTTCTTAACTTTGGTTTATTGTTTGAGCATGTTTTGCTCTTTTCTCATTGTATATATGGTTATGGCCATTAGCTAAATGGATATTATCTAGGGATTAATATAATTTGTGAATATATTGTTTGTGTGAAATCGGTGTTTTGTTAATGGTTGTTCTTCGTTATTTAAATGTGTTTGCCATTTCTCCTTGTTTATTATGCTTGTTATGATGTACTAAGAAATCGGGGTTTGACACTCGGGGGAGGTAACCCCAAATTCGGACTAGGATAAACACAACGCAACGATCTAATAAATAACCCAAGAGGGAGTTAGAAAGTGTGAAATCCATGACGTTGGGGAAAGACTCATATGACCTAGTGTCCTTGAGACGTTGAGGGGGACTTCTTCATTGACACGAAGTCACATATTTACTCATTTTACACTCGGGAGAGGTGGTGAGTAAGTTTACGATACAGAGATTTTCGGATAGGATAAATACCGTTATTGTAAACTAAAGAAGATCAAATACATTTAAGTAAATGAAGTTAATCCGTAGATAATCTATTCCCCTAAACATCTCATTATAGTAATATAGTTTAATTAGTATAATTAATATTTTAGTATTAGTACATTTAATTATAAAAGTACAATTTTTATCGTCTAGATAAAGTTAGGTTATGATAATCGCGGTACTCGATAATAATCTCAGCCAATCCCTATGGACACGATATCGCTAACTCCCTTAATTTATACTAAAACTTTACCCGTATACTTGCGGTGAAAGTGGCGATGTAATATTCCGCTACCAGGGAGTGACGGGAAAATGAATGTTCATTGTTTGAATGCCTTAGAGAAGAATATAGCCTATTTTACCAATCCTCGAGTTCTAGTGCTGCCTTAGGAGGGAGTTCCACTGTTGTTGTATCTGTCGGTTCTCGACTCTTCCATGGAATCCATTTTCGAACAGGTCTATGAATCCAAGAAAAAGGAACAAGCCATCTACTACCACAACAAGCACTTCACGAAGTATAAGAAAAACTACACCTTACTAGAGAGGACCTATTGTGCATTGGCCTGGTCTGCTAAAAGGCTGTATCATTATATACTCCTATTAACTACCTACATGATAGACAGGATGGATCATTTAAAGTATATCTTTGAGAAGCTGATTATGTCTGGAAATGTTTCAAAATCACAAATACTGCTAACGGAGTTTGATATCATCTACAAGACCCAAAAATCAGTAAAGGGTCAGACGATAGCAGATTAATTGGCTAGTTGTCCAGCTAAAATGGATTACCCGCCTCTTGAGACGTTATTTCTTGATGAGGCAATTCATGTAGTAGAGGAAGACAAAGAGGAAATAGTCTAGAAAATATATTTCAATAGAGTCGTGACCTTTCAAGGGGCCGGAATCAGAGTCGTTCTTGTTTTTCCGAGCAAGCAACATTTTTCGATGGCTTCCAAGTTGAAGTAACAAAGAACCAATAATTGAGCTGCGTACGAAGCATGTATTTCGGGCTCCAACTGGAAATCGATATGAAGATCAAAGAGTTGCTAGTATTCGGAGATTCTGAGCTGATAATTAATCAGGTGACGGACAAGTATGCCACGAGAGATCTAACCTTGGTATCTTATAATAAGCACCTCCTAGATATGTGCGATTAGTTTACAATGATTGAATATGAAAGTATACAAAGGCTTAAGAATGACTTTCCTAATACCTTAGCTACCTTAGCATCTATGATCTCTATCACTCGGGAGGAGAACGATATCATTTCAGTGGCAATCCAAGTTCAGTCCTGACTGGTCCACTATTACCAACTTGAAATTGAACGAGCCAAAGACCTGTGGTACCACGACACAAAGAACTTCCTAAAACATTGAGCGTATCCAGCAAGGGTATCCAGTGTTGATCAAAAGGCCCTCTGGAGATTAGCAGGCCAATTCTTCTTAAGCAGGGAGACTTTGTACAAATGCTCCCCTGACATGGGCATGTTGAGATGTGTTGGATTCTAAGAGGCAATCCAGTTGATGAAAGAAGTCCATGGTGGCATATGTAGACCTCACATGAGTGGCTTCATGCTCGCAAAAAAAATCCCAATGACTGAACATTTTTGGCTAACGATGGAAAACGATTGTGTGGAGTTTGTTCGAAGATGCCATAGGTGCCAGATTCACGGCGACCAAATCCATATCCCAACTACACAACTTCATTTCTTAGCGGCCGCATGACCTTTCTCAATGTGGGGTATAGACGTCATTGGCGAAATCACCCCTAAGGGGCCGAGTGGTCATCGATCCATCCTGTTGGCGATTGATTACTTTACCAAGTGGGTGGAGAATGCCCCCCTAGCCTGAGTGACTCAAAGGACAATAGCCCGATTCATATAAGAAAACATTGTATCGAGATACGGTTTACCACAGGCACTGATAACCGACAATGCCAAAAACCTAAAAGGATAAAAAATACACAAAATCTGTCAGTAGTTCAAGATCAAGCACAGAAACTCAATGCCTTACCATCCAAATATGAATGGAGTAGTGAAAGACACTAATAAAAATATAAAGAACATTATCCAAAAGATGACTAATAACTATAAAGAATGGGATGATTTGTTTCCATATGCTTTGATGGCTTACCAGCATTCAGGTCGAACCTCAATGGGAGTAACCCCCTATTCTCTGGTCTATGGCATAGAAGTAGTAATACCGGCTGAAGTGAAAATTCCAAATTTGTGAGTGCCCATAGAAGCCGAGCTCGATTAAACTGAATGGGTGGAACAGAGATTGGACTAACTTTGCTTAATTGACAAAAAATGATAAACAACGATATGCCACAGACAGAGAATTTACAAAGCACACGATAAGTGGTTCCGCCCCAAAATCTTCAAGGCTGGTGAGTTGGTATTGAAGAAAATCGTTCATTTCCAAGATGAAACTAAAGGCAAGTTCGCCCCAAACTGGGAAGGTCCTTTTGTTGTTCACAAGGCTTTAAGAGGTGGAGTGTTAATTCTCCAAAAAATTAATGGTGATGTATTTCCCGAGCCTCTAAACTCGAATTCTGTAAAGAAATACTTTGCCTAATAAAGATATTTCTTTTCTAAGTAAGTAACTTCGATTTGTGATTATCTATTTTTGTAAAAAAAAAAAAAAAAAAAAAGTACGGCTAGAACATGGTCAAAACTCGAAAGAATGCCATAAAAAGAATGTAGGGACCATACCCAAAAAAAGAGGGACAAATAGATCACCTGAGGGTCCATTCTTGGAATTCTACTACGGTTGACTTTCATTGACCGTAAAAAAAAAATCGTGTTCAGAACTTGATGGATTTTAAAGGAGTTTGATTTTGTGAAAATGAAGATCGGGTATGGCTCGAAGTTGCATTGAAATCAAACTTTTCATACCATCCGGCTTGGAATCTCGCAGCCAACATATCTAGCGATAAAGGTACCTATTTTTGTAAGGTTTTATACATTTATCCATATTTTGACCAAATCAGTTTTGCAAGATTTAAGAAATACAAAGCAAGCAGGAGTATACGATTCCCTTAATACTAAGGATGCCTAGCGGAAGAGAAGAAACGAGAATCAAGCATGAGGAAATAAAATTTGATGGGAGTATTGTCCAATACCAGACCCTGCCAGTAACCCAGAGAAAACCTCCACAAGGTCCACCCCTAGAATTGAAAGAATGATGAGATAGAAGAATCACCCGATACCGCTCCGGTATAAGCACCATCAGCCGAGCGATTGCATCTAAAATGGGGGACAGAGTTGCTAACCATCAAAGGTAACAACGTTTTAGACTAAGACATTATTTTAGAAGTGTTATCTTATATGGATCTCAAAAGGGCTGGGAGCGTGGATTTCTCTATTACTAAGATCTTCCACTTTCCTGTAGACTCAAATTGGAAACTGTTATTGTTGAAATTCAAAAGCTCTAAATGAGCATCTAAGTATGCGTTTTTCCTAAAAGGTTCAGCCCCAGCCATAGCTTGGGGCACATTTTACATATTTGTCCATCATTTTGCCCTAGCCCCAAGCAAGGGCACATTATATGAATTTTGCCCATTTCTATATCTATGGGATTTTTGAGTTTGGCAGCCCCAGCCACATGCTGGGGCATATTTTATATCTTGCCATTATTTCACACTAGCCTCTCCGTGATGGCCCTTTATTTTTGCCTCTCTGTGATGCCCTTTTTTTTGTTTCCTCTCGTTGATGGCTCTTTTTATTGTTCCCTCTCCATGATAACATTTTATGTTGCATTTCAGCCTCTTCGTGAGTGCTCTTTTATTGTTGCCTCTCTGTGACGGCATTTATGTTGCATTCAACCTCTCCACGATGGATCTTTTATTGTTGCCTCTCCATGGTAGCATTTCATTTTTGTATTATGCCTTCTGTGATGACTTTTTATTTTTTGCATTTTGCCTCTCCGTGATGATTTTTTCATTTGTATCATGTCTCTCCGTGATGATGTGTCATGTTGTATATTGCCTCCCCGTGATGGCTTTTCCATTTGCATTCTACCTCTCCATGATGGTACTGCATGTTGCATTCAATCTCTCCGTGATGATTTTTATTTTTTTTGCATTATGCCTATCCGCGGTGGCATCTTATTTTTGCATTATGCCTCTCCGTGATGGTTTCTCATTTTGCATTATAACTCTCCATGATGCCTGTTCATTTTTGCATTATACCTATCCGTGATGACTTTTCCATTTGCATTATGCATGTCTGTGATGGCATTTCATGTTGCATTCAGCCTATCTGTGATGGTTCTTGTTATTATTGCCTCTCCATAATGGCACTTCATGTTCCATCCAGACTCTCTGTGATGTGGCTTTTTATATTTTGTATTGCCTCTCCGTGAGCGCCACCTTATTTTTGCATTCTTTCTTCGAGATATGTTGAACTATGTAGGGTTCGGTTGTAACTACGTGTGACTTGATTCTTGGCACAATTGAGATATGTAGGGAACCTATGTAGGGTTCGGTTGTAATTCATTCATATTCAATTCTTGTCCCTTTTCCATCAAGCCCTAAAATGGGCTATTTTTTTAATTTCGCCTCTTGTTATAAAATTTCAAAAAAAAAATGCTTTGAAAAATCCAGAAAATAGGGCGATCAAAACGACATGGTCTCCTATATTTTGTCAAGCAAATGAAACTCGCACGACAAATAGGAGAACCTATAGACACAACATTTTGACCGCCCCAAAAAAATTTATATTTTATTTTATAGTTAACATTGTTTTATTTTATTTTATTTAAAAAAATAAAAAATAAATAAAAATAAAGAAAGAAAAGTAAAATCGAAAACAAAAAATATAGAAATAAGAAAATAAAGAAAATGAAGAAATAAAAAAAAAATGGGAGAGAGAGGAATCGTGAGAATAAGACAGAGAGAAAGAGAGAGAAAAATCAGTGGGCCCCTTATTTTAGTCCAAATTATGTATG